>OX123193.2:10581018-11285184 GCA_944739405.2 Euclidia mi | reverse complement strand
TCACTGAGATAGAGACTGCTTCATTGGTCTCGCGGCATAAATGTGCGCGTGGGATTGGGAGGTCTCGGGCTCGATTCCCGGGTCGGGCAAAGTGTTATTGGGTTTTTCCGTTAGGAAATTCTCAGTAGCAGCACGGAATCTGGTAATGTGCACGGTACGGCAATGGGCTCGCTCCCTTTTACGTGGGACCTAAAAATTCATGGCGAAATGTGGGTGTAATATTACACCTCTGCCTACCCCTTCGGGGATACAGGCGTGAGCCTATAAATAAAATAAAATAAAAATATTCACCGTTAATTTTTATTTTATATTCCAGGCTGTGCTGTGCAACTGCCACGATGCTGCGGAATACTTGGTCAAGGAAGGAGTGAAGGTGGACTGCAAGGACATCCTCGGCCACACACCATACGATTACGCCAAAAAACTGAACAGGGACAGCATGACAACTATCCTCAGTTGCACCTGCACTGACCAATCATCATAAGCACGATCCAAATCATTCTTTATAGCGTGCTAAAGAAGCACTTGAAAAGCATTAGAGATATTGTCCCAAAAAAAGAAATGACTGACCAATAACAAGCAAATTGGACATAAAATGTTTGAATGATGTTGGGTAGTGTGGTCTTTAGACAATAAATCATTCCAACTGAATTTCTAAGGCTAAGAAGATAATACTTCTTGATGACATGGTGATTGTCACGATCGGTGACGAAATGTCGATTGATATGATACAGCCTTTCGATCTCCAAAAAGTTGTTAAGCATTTCAAAATGGTTACCCAGCTACTACTTTCGACTGAATCTTAATATTAATTTATTTATTTTATATTTACACTTTAAAGGAATCAAAATGATGTGCCATATTATATACCTAGAGTACAAAGAAATCAGATCTGGTTTTAAACTTACAAAATTGTGAATTGGCTCTCTGATTTGTAATGGGTTTTAGGGTTTATAGGAAGACTGTGGTACAGTTTCCTTGCTCATTGACTATGGGACCAGTTTGTATTATTTATTGTTATACTTCATCGGACTCCATGTGGTATAGAACTAAGTCCCTGAGCGTTCCCAGTTATCTTAAAGTTTTGAGTCAAGTGTACAGATTTTTTGCCAACCTTTCGTCATTAATTGCTGGCAATGGACACGAGGATCTGAATAAGCTAGCTCAGTGGCGTGTCATCGGAGAGGAATACATCCAGCAGCCTAATACGGCAGGCTGGTAATGATGATGAATGACGAAAGGGTGCCAAAAAATCTTTATATGGATAGCAGTATGTTACCTATTTTTCAGAAGCTTTCTATCAGAAAATGAAGCTTAAAATCTAGTGCTTGTAAATCTATATCCGCCCAATGATAGGCAATTACAAATTATTTACGCCTGCGCGTATTTGGGAATCTGTCTGTCGAAAGTTTCAACAACCAGATTTAAAGAAAATTGTTTCCACGTGGATTAGGGCGATATTTTTAGTTACACCTACATTGTGATATTGTATTAATTACTACTAAATTTTATTTCATAATTAATTTTCCTTACCTTCAAAGTTTATATTATTTGAAATTTTTTATGTAGAGTTCCTCAGATAATCAGATAATCTTGCATAATTACTCGCTAAAAGTTTCATTTAATATACAAAAGCTAGATTTGATAAATTTCTACATTGCTTAAAGGAATCATTTATAAAAATAAAATAATATACTCAATTTTATACAAATATTTATTAGGTAATTTAAAAATATATTTTACAACATTTTATACCAATAATCGTTTCAGTTTGTTAAAATGTTTCATTTTCACTATTATTTTAACAATAATTTAAATAAATAACTTTATAATATCTATTTATTCTTAAATGAATATATGAATTTGTATATTTCTGCTTATACACAATGAGTACCTATAAATTCTCATATAGTTTTATTTATTTTTACTATTTTAAATTATATTAATCTGAAATTTTTACGTGTACGCCACTTCATTGTAAACCAAAATAGTATTTTATAGCAAATATTATTTAAATTAATTACTTTAAATAAAGGTATTATTATCTAACGTGGTATTTTTTAAACGGATATTTTTACGACTATATAGTTTGCCATACCTTTCTAGTAAATTCACATGACCTTGCCACTAAGGGAAGTAGAGGTCACCGCAGTGGTTTTTAGTGCAAAGGACGATGTATTTACGGGTGTCGTACTCAATCTATTAGTTCCATATTAAATTCTAAATTTTATTCTCGCTTTGAGTCGTTTAAAGAGCCCCGCTTGTAGGCTTTTTCACCGTAACATCAAAGCGATAAAAGTTGATATTATGTCATATCTGGCTAGACCAGTAAGCGGACCTCGGGCTCCAAGGCGTGCAAGTCTTGGATGCAACCGGGATAACGCTAGGGCGATGATGATGATCAAAGCAGAGACAATATAGGTTAAATTAATAATCTTATTGTTCGTTGTTAAGTGTGCGCAACACTTGCGTTAGCCGCGCTTGTTGGAGCAAGTTTGTGCGCGCAGATGGTACTGTCAGTAGCCGTGGGTGCCGCCGCCCGGCATCACACATAGTCATCCGAAACATATCACGGACTGACCATATCTATAAAAGCCATTAAATATTTAGGACCACAAACGAGCGCAAAAGATACGTCAGAAAAAAAGAACAATGACAACTTTGGAAGTTGTTGTTCTCTTTCTTTCAACAATTCTGGAAACGATAGAACAAAAAAGAAACCGTGTGGACAAAATGGCCACTTATATGAAGGTGGTATCACGCAGGCTTAGTTTATGTTAAAAGCCAGTCAATAAACATAACGGTAAGCGGTAATTGTAGTTCAGATGATTGTCTTCCATGCGTTTCTACAGTGCGTAGTCCTTAATAATTGCCAGCCGCATTAGTCAGTACAGCCAGGTTGTCCATAAGCATCGGTAGATGGTGTTCCTGCAGTGGACAGGGTCCGTAGCTGCTGCAGCTGCGGCCGTGGAGACCGGAGATCATGGCGTCTTCCACCGCTGAGGAGTTCACCATGGAGGAGAGGAGCTTGTTGCTGAAATTGGGAATAAATCATATGAATCATATAGTGTAGTGGATATACCAACAGACTGCTATGCTGAAGGTATCGTTTTCGAATCTACCGTTCGCATCACTGCGTTTTCGATGTTATGTGTCAGTGTTACGTGCCACTGACCTCTAATAGGTACTAAAATGCAGTTTAGTATTATGTGTGTAACTGATTGTCAGGTGCCTCAAAGAGTACTTTGCTTTTTACTTACGGCTGTCATGAAGATCCCGAATAGCAGTTTTGAGGAGTTAGTATCTCTGAATAAACTGACACTGGTCTCAACTATGGCACATCGCTATCCCGTTTGGTTGGGTGGCGGCGTTCAGACGACAAAGCTACCATAGAATTAATATTTTTTTCGTTCACATTATCATCATCATCATCCACTGTTGGACATTACCCTCCCCCAAGGCTCTCCACATGGATCAATTCTGAGCCACTCACATCCATACGCTACCCGCGATCCTAACAAGATCGTCAGTCCACCTTGCGGGAGGTCTACCTCTACTACGTACATACACATTTATAGAAAAAAATAGGCAAATGTTCTTACTTGATAATTTGGTCGAGTATCGCTCGAGGGTCGGTGATCTCTTTCTGCGCGGCCCAGCAAGCGAGCCGTAGTGGGCAACCTCTGAAGCCGTGAGAGTTCATGAGCATCTGTTGAGCGAAGTCAAGCACCGCTTCACTGCCAAACTCCGCGTTGTTGAGCACTGGAAGTAGTTATTTATTATTTGTAGGAGTACGCTTATATTCTTAGCGCTATTGTAAGTGAACGTTAATTGAATCTTTTAACCGCCTACAAAAAGTAAGAGGTACACATACGCCGAGGTATACATAAGGGTGTGACCAACTCAGAGCGCGGGACTCAGCGCGCTGTATTTTTACGACTAGCGACTGTAGCGTGCGAACACTTCTGATTCCAATCACAGCTCTATTTGGTCACACTGTTAGTGCAATTGCAATTAGAACCGTATACCCACTGAACCGACGGAGAGCCTGAATTTCGACCAACCGTTACTATCCAAGATAATATACTTCGGTCATAGGTATGTGAAGTCTTTGGCGCAGGCCACACATAAATGGCGTCGGGCGCGGACACGGCGCGGGCGGCTTCCTATTCCATTTCCAGGCGTAGATATGACGCGCCACGACATTCCGTGTATCATCATTAATTGCGCTTTATTTCTATGCACTTGATATAAAATTTGCATGGAATATAAAGCCGCCCGCGCCGTGTCCGCGCCCGACGCCATTTATGTGTGGCCTGCGCCTTTATGTACTTTATATGCTGTAACAAAAGTTATAGTATATCATCTATGCTTGGCTAAGAGCTATGTGAAGTCGAAGAAATATTTCTTCAAATTATCTAACTGATGGCCAAAGTCAGTCAAAATATTGCGAAGTGTTTAATTGTTTACCCATAAAAGTTACGGCTAAGACATAAGGTGCAACCGAGTACAACCAAAACCAATGATAAAGGTTTAATACCTATGTCAGGTTCTGGCCACTTTCAAATTGTTTTGTAGAAAAAAAAAACTACATAGGCGGCCATGCTTCCATTTTCGAGAAACTCAATTTGTCACCAAAATGACAGTTGTATAAACGATCACAACAAGCAACATTATATTTTTTGGGTTACAGAATAAAATTATCAGTGCCAATAGTTATGTCTATATTCATTTAGCACGAAGCCGATTGTTCAAAACATCCGTAAGTAGACGAGTTTAAAATACCTTTTTACAAAATACATGTCCTAACTTTATTCCCATCATCCTTGTCCCAAGCCATTCAATTCTTTTGATATAATTGTAAATACATTTAAAATCGTGTTATTTTTTATGTAAATTACTTTGAACATAGCTTTATCTTATTGCAATTATGATTAATTTTGTAATTTGACGGCCAAACTTATTTTTATTAACGTTTGATAAGAATTTTCCTAATAATACATTTTCTTCATAACATGATGACCTTGCGCGATTAGATTAAACACGTCTCGGAGAAACACCAAAGTGTAAGTGCAAGTGAGAATTCTGATCAAAAACTGTTGAACTCTGCAGGTCATGGAGCAATTGTACCTGCTTGAGGTATTCATAGACAAAGTGACCGTGTTCATAGACGAAGGAGATGAAAGCATGGACACTAAGAACCTTATTACTATGGTAAAGTTCGGACCTAAAACGCAGTTCATTATCAAAGAAGGACAGTTATCTTTAAACCCTGATAAACCCGAAGATGTCATTGAAGTGACGGAGACTGGCCGCAGACAATTTTCTAGAACTATAAGAGTTGGTAAATCTATATTGTTCAGTTCATACCCAGATACTGTACTCACAATCCTGAATCAATTCCCACTTGAAATACAAGTTTGGAACGATGACGAAACTGAATTACCAAATAAGATATATGTCGGTGTCGGTGCCATGCATTGGCATACACGGTTCTATCAATATCTGAAGGAAACTTCAGATACTTGCAAAATACATGAGTCTCTAGCAATCAAAGATATAATAACATTATATCAAGAATGCTGTTGTGTTCAAGCAGGACAGGTCAGTCTTATATTACGACTGAGTGCTCTTGGGACCAGTATCATCACCGAATTCCAACAGCTAATGAATGACCCTGAAAGATTTTGCTTCAGAACGAACAAAGCACCGAGCATGTTTGAATGTAAGAGAGTTGAAGGAGATGATCCCAACTTTTGTATGGTTGGAAGCATTTACGAAACTACTACTCTAGAAGACCCAGATATATTGCAAAATGCACAAAAGAGAATTGAAATATGCACTGAGTTACAGAGCTGTGGTGTCGGTGGCTCTAAGCCCGGGGAGTACATTTGTCGTCATGGTGCCGAAAGCTATCCTAAAAAGAAATACGCTATTAACAAAGTTAGAATGGGAGATATTACAGGTCCTTGTGGTAATAGTAATTGCCCATTAGCACATAAAGTAAGAATGTATATTAGAAATCTAGACAGTTACAAAGCAAAAGCTGGTACCATAACAGAGAAGAAACCTGGGGGAACTAAAAAGATTTGCGGCACATGTGGCTGCAAAGACGACCGCTGGCACAGAGAAGACTGTCCTGAGAATAAAAAGAAAAACATGGGTATTGAAGATCAAATTAAATGTGTTGCCTGTGGCGGTATGGCTAAGCGTGGAGACACATGCGAAGATAGAAAAAATGCACATTACGGCACTGGCGCTACTCCAAAGGTCACTCCAAAAGGAAGTGCTCAAACGACAGGATATGTCACAGAAGTGCCAACATTTAGAGATGCTATATTCAGGCGTGACTACATTGTAGAAGACTGTTATAGTATGGAATATCTCGACAACTACGATGATTATTGCAAAAGCGGTACTAGTAAAGGCGAAGGTACGCGGTCTAAACATCAATCAGGTTGTGGCTGTGCTTATCAAAACGCCATGCCCGGCAGCTCTGGTACAAAACCAGCAATAACTAAATCTTCAACGCGCACCATGGGTGAAAACAATCCATTGGTGTACAATGCAGATGTGGCAAAAAATCAAAAAAATCAGACTGTAAGCACCATTTGCGCCGACGTTCCGGAGGATAAGGATTGTAAATGCAGTCCACCGAAACCGTCTCCACCTTGTAAGACGTTTGATTGCACCTGCATTGCAGAGCTAAGAAATATTGCTTCGAGGAAAGCTCATCGACCGTACTGTCCACTTTACACCCACAAGACTAATTGTCCTGTCACTATGATGTACGAAGAAGAAGGATTGGAGAGAAAGGAAGAAGATGAAGACGAAACAGAACCTCTACCATACGGACTGCCTCCTATTAGGTTGGGTCCATGCCCAGTGTTGGGTAGACCTTGCTCCGTGCCGGATGGTTTTGCTAGGATGTATAGAAACGCAGTGCTACCAACACAGCCACCAAGCTTTAGTCACGCGGGCAAAATATGTTGTTCTAAAGAATTTGAGAGAATAAAGAAAGCTCTCAAAGAGTATATGAAGTATCAGAAAGATCATGACATGCGTTGTGTGAACAAGTTCAACATCGACACTGAACGAAGATGCTGTGACAAGGAGCAAGTGCTTCTGTCACTGATGGGTAGAGACTGCTGTGGTGCACACAAACAGGCAATACAACAGAAATTTAAAAAAGACGAAAAACGAGGAAACCAATAATTTAGTCATTGATATTTTATTTTGTAACCCACAAACCTAACACCATAATAAATTATAGAATTTAAAACTTAACAAATTATTTTATTAAAGTTTTCTACTACTAATCTAGGGCACAGTACAAAACCCACACAAATCAAGTCGAATCACATACAGTCAGCCAAAAACAAGGTTGATTTTGCTTTGATGTTGATAGTTGATCAAAAATGGTACGCCACTTCCTTGTCCTCCATCCTTCAAATATGATTATTATAGTAGGAAATCTTTAAGTAATACAATTTTATTACGTAAAGATAAGTGGTTTCTATGGCCTAATATATCTGGTCGTACTTCACTATATGATCTGTGCTGTGCCAGTACTAATATACATAGGGAATAAGGATTCTGGCGCGTAATTGAAGCTGGAGTCATTGTTTCACCTAGATTTACTTCAACAACACCTGAGGCTACTAGTAGAACACACCACATGAGTTTTGTGATCCGCAATTAATAGTTATTGTCCTTGAATTGTAAAGATACTGACCCACTGTGCTCATTTCAAGTGAATTCACTGGAAGTGAACATTCATGCGAATGTTCCATTATACAAAAACAAACCAGAGTTCTTCTGCGAGCGTTCTGGTGAGCATTCTAGTGAAAGGACTGTTAGAGCGTAGATTTGCTTTTTTGCCTATTAGGAGCGTTCGCTAGAAAGATCATGTAAATTTTCGAAGCGATGTTTGGCTCTATGCTTGACCCTGTTTGTCAATAACTAGATCAGACATATCCTACAAATTACGCTGGCAATCTAAATCCACACTGCTAAGGATCGATTTTTCAGCATCAGCTATTAAATAAATTGAAGTAATCGAACACATAGTAAATACATCCACAGCACGACTTGCATGACGAGATGTTCACAATCTTGTTACCTTGTGTTGCCTCATTTACAGGAGAACACAGCATGCATTTGTTATAAACACGTTGTTACAGCTTTAACGGAAAGGATAAATAATGGTCTAAAAACATACTAAACGAAATATATTAAGCTAGGTACAAAACTATAAAGTATGTATATGCAATTCTAATTTCCTTAAACTATGGTTTGATCGAATATTGATTCCGGCGTTTACTCGTTTCATCACCTTCATCATCCACAGCACGACTTTGTCCACTGCTGAACATAGGGCTCTCTTAATTTTTGTATGTTAGTCTTTTAATTAAAAAAGTGATTTATTATTTAGGACTCTAAATTTTAATGAAAATGGCGGACGAAGAAAATGAGGAAAGAAAGAAAAAGAAGAAGAACTCTTCAAAGTACAACTACTCTTTTGGTGACCAATATCCATGTAAGATCGCACACTATGTTTTCTATTTCAAAGATTCACTGGTTATCTCTTTGAACTAGCCGTATAGTAATATTAAGTAGGATATTTTAAATGAGAATGAGATTATTATAAGATGATTATAAGATGATCTTATCTGGTTACCGTACTATAAGGAAAACTTATAGTTTCGCTATGTCCATCTGTCCGTTTGTCCACCCGCGTTTTAACGCAGCACCATTTATATGGTGGCAGGCAGAGTTATTGACTGTGATTACATGGAAAAAACTGTACAATAAAATCCCTTCTATTATTTTTAATAATCTGTGTGTTTATCGCCAGCTATACCTCTCCGCAAGATACCTATGGGATTCGCTGGTCCACTAGTACCGCCACATATGGGATGGCTTTGGAATGCACCACCACCCCACGGAGGAAAGGTAATATAAATTTAATAATTATCTACAAATTAGTACTATGATAACTTATTTTATAGTAAAATGTACTACAGCTTTTGTTGACTAGCAGTTGCTATGTATACCTATTGTAAAATCGGTAATTAAAACGCCTGTAAGGGGTTTATTACCACGACGTTTAAAAAACTCAAAACACTTCCTGAAAACGAGCATTACAATCCTTTAAAACGTAATTAAACTTACATATAGTTCCCTAGAAAAGAGGACGGTAACTTGAAGATATATCTGTGGTTAAGACCAGAATCAGGAGGAACCAAAAATATTAAGGATTTATATTTATATGACTGACAGCCAAGAGACCTGAGGGCATAGCGTAGTTTCCAATGTAAGGGCTTACCCTTGCATTGGAAATTAATTATAATACATCTCGAAAATACAGTGTCACGTTAACAAACTGTGTGTCCCCTTTGTATTGTAGAAGTCTACACTCTATCGATTTCCGTGGGCCTGTCCCCGATCTCAGCTTCATTTGAATATCATCGTCTTGCAGCTTCGTCGTGGTTGGATGCCAGGTGGCATTGGCAAAAGTGTAGCAAAACAAATGAAATTCAAAGTCGCACGTGGCGGTCTGGATAAGCACAAGAAAAATAAAAAGAAGAAGAAGAATAGGATGGGCGTTGATCTCGGCGGAGGAGATTCAGAGCCTGATGAACCCTTGGAGCCTAAACCGTGTCTGAAAGTTCAAAGAAAAGGCGACGTTTTTACCATACAGGTAAAGATATCTTTTGCTCATAACTAACAAGGGTAATTTTGGTTTATTATAATAATTTGTGTGGAGCTATTTATTATATTTATTTAAAATATAGATAACACACAACGTAATAATTTAAAAGTAACAAGAAGTTTCTAGAATTAGGAAATGGAGTTAGCGTACAACCTGACAACCTACACTTGAAATTCTCATATCTTAATTATGAAGTGACTTAACATGCACCATTTTACAATAAACTTGTGAAAAAGGGTGCGCAAGCGCAAAGTGAAAGATCAGTTGACAATTTTTTGCATTTCAAATAGCTCTTTTATTACAAAGTAAGGAATTTCAGGCACAATGACGCTAGGTTTATTAAGTATTAAGTATTGGATAAATTTCAGGTACATCCACTGAAAGATTTAACAGATATCGCACCAAACGAAGACCCCTACGTAGATTGTGACCCAATGGTTTTCAAAATTATAAAGAAACGAAGTCCTGAAGAGCAAGCGAAGGTCGAAGCACGAAAGATGGTTAAATTGAAGAAGCAACGAGACGCCGAAATACGAAAGGCTCTGGCAGAAGCAGTAGAGGATATCTGCAAGTGCGCTTATATGGACGTATTCTGTAATGACCTTTCAGCAATAGACAGAGTGATTGATACCTGTCCAGCATTCAAAGAACCTGATTGTATTTGCGAGGAGGAATCTCTTAGTTCTTTGTCGAGTAATGCGACATGGGATATCGAATATACGCCTCCTTTCGGATGTTTTGATCTGGCGCCGAGGAAACGGAAAACCTTTATTCATGTTGAAACGCAGTATATTCCAGCGGATGCAGGTATTACAGAATCGACATCGAAACTGAAGTGCAAGAGGGCTTCGTGCGCATCTTTAAGATCCAGGAGATGTTGCAAAAGAACCTGCTGCGGTCCTTGCGCTTGAGACTGTCCTTTACTTTGTTTGGAAATAAATTCAGCTGATATATTTATGGATGTCATGTTTGTTTTAACTTACGTGTAGTATTTTTAGTAACCAATTTTAAAGGCAATGTGCCGAAGACAGTTCGGCCTCCGTCGACCGGGGCGACTCTTTGGTGCATAAAGAATGAATTGAGATATTGTTTGTTGTTATACATATATAAATTCATGGATGGATCGAATACTGAAATCGGCCGTAAGCAATGTGTGGTAGAACTATATTGGTAACTATTTTTAAATCAACGACGGCGAAGAATTTTATTGTTCGTTGACACTAGCTATGCTGAAGCTTCCAATAATTGTAGTTATTTAAGTTTCAAATCGCTAGCGATATAAATTTCGAAGTCAAGATTAGATTATGGATTCACTACTTACGTCTTGCGTATCGGTAGTCTTCCTGATGATAATTCGCGTAGTGCTTGACAAGATATGGTATCACCACAGTCGTTCCCAGCACCACTGCACCACCCAGCGCTATGGACGCTGGGTTGATGTTTATTGTCGGGAATTCCTAAAGTTGAAACAAGGATTATTATTTAGTATGGTAAACAATAAGTTGTAGGCATTTTGGCTGTGACAAGGAGCACAAATATCTACGATTCAATATGAAAACGTTGGTTCAGTTTAGGTAGAGCGACCAAATAGCGCCGAAATATATTATGCCTTCCATGTTACTTTGTTCCTTTGAAAAGACCAAAAATCGTCTCGCTGGTCATCATAATTATTTTGCTTTGGCCTTATTCGACGAGTAAAACATCTTTAGCAATATTTGATTACTAGAGGACGCCAGCAGCTACGCCTGCATTTTTTTTAAATTTACCCGTTTTGGCCGATCCCGTGTGCGGGAAATGCGTTCTTAGTGCACCTCTACGGTCCCCTAGGAACATACATGCCAAATTTCAGCTTCCTGCGCCCAATAGTTTCCGCTGTAGCGTGTCTGTCAGTCAGCAAGTAACGCAAGGGTTTTATATATTAAGAAGATTAGGGGTTACATTATCGACTTACCATTCAGCTTGTTGTCATATGATCATAAAGACGAAGTACACAAATCAAGTAACATGATTGATTAAAACATTTGGATCGTGATCCAGATTCCTTGCAAACTGATATTCAGTATGTAGCGTACCTATATCATCATCATGATTTTGTTATCTAACACAAGATACGAATTTACATTTATGTAACAAATTGTTAACTATACAGTAACTTACCGCGAGTCCATACGCAGAATTCATAGTTTTCTTCACCGGTATCTTTATGAAAGGTATTGAAAATTGCATGTCTATCTGGAATCAATCGGTTACTATTTTTTATATAACAGAACTATAAGGGCCGGAACATATCTGACGGAAGATCCGTCGCGTTTTATCGGTCGCGTAACGCCAATACATACAAATGTATAGAAAAACGTTCAACCATTCACACCTGACCGATAATCCGTTAGTACGTCGAGCGTACTAACGCATTATCCGTCGACGTCGCGCGCTCCACGCACCACGTGAATTTTGACCTTTGAGTAAGGAATATAAATGGAGAGGGCAAATAGTAGGTACATATAGAAAAATTACATTATTCACATATATTATTATATTTTATATTTGTATAGACTCACGGCTGTATCCCCGGAGGGGTAGGCAGAGGTGTAATATTACACCCACATTTCGCCATGATTTTTTTTTATACACATATATACAAAATCGACATAAAGCCACCAAACATAGTGTTGTCTCGTTTTTTCTTAGGGATATCTCTGTCAGAAAAAAGAGATAGCCATAGTTTACTCAATAAATTAATCATGACGATATTTTATTAGAAATGTCATTCGTGCCACTATCGCCATATTTTTCGCCAAGGTTTGTGGTACATCTGCTGTGAAATCGTTGTCTATTGAACATAATAATTTTGTTTTTGTGCATAAATATGTCTAAATACCGATATTGGCTCTCAGAGAATATTTTGTTACATGTTTCATACAAGGGTCGTCTTTCGCTTTGCCATTTTCGCCCACATTTGCATTATGGAATAAACTAATCTGGCAAAAGATTTAAACTAACAAAGGTAACTTACTACAAAAATGTATTATTCTCCTCTAACCGGCTCCATATCGTTATCGATTACATTCTGGAGAACAACCTAAATGGCAGCCATTTTATTTGCTCAACGTTTCGTAAGTGTGCACGCTAATTTCGTAGGTGTGCACGCTAAATTCGTAGGTATTGGACATACCATATCCATGTCATTCCCAGATCGGTGATTTTAAGATCGTAAGATTCCAGGGCCGCCAGACCTTACTTATTTTTTCAGAAACGAAATGTGTAGAATAATGTAGTGTTAGTATCTGGTATGAGTGTACGCATATTTGCTAGCTTTGATCGAGGGCCAATTTTTGGGTAGGAGGTGCTAAAGGTCCACGGGAACAATTTCCATACATGCCTATATAGAAAACATTTTGTATCTTGCTCTGCAACTGTAGTCTGTAACCCCTTCTATATCATTTGTATAATTTTTGTGAAAAACCGTAACCAAATCGTATTATCGTCTTTTATTTTTGAACCTCCATACCTAAATAGGATATATATTTAAATAACGCTTGTTGGCTACTATAAAAAATCTTCGAAGTCCGACATATTTGTAATAGTGATACAGATCGTGTTGGCTCCCTCAATCAAGGTTGAGCCGTACGATTGCTGTTGAATGCAGGCCATCAGTGGGCCGAGTCAGTCAAAAGCATCAGATGATTTCCTGCATTGTACTTGCATACTAAACCCTTTTTTTTGTCTGGACTTTAAAAGATCAAGAAAAGACTAAAGAAAATGAAGTGACAAAAAAAAACAATGACTCTGAGTTTGTTTCGGCTTTTCTTCTCAAGAAGTCATTTAGCTAGGAAAAGCCGGCATCATCTAGAATAGGGTTTTGACATGTATACAATATGGCAGTAAAATATTGAGCTGCCCTGAGTACGGCCCTGCACGAACAAACTTATATGTGTGCATAATAGCCACGCTTTCAGCGAATGTGTGCAGATACGCTCGACGCATTTTCCGTTAGATGTGTACCGATTCATTTGACGGAATAGACGCGACCGAAGATACGTTCGACGCATCTTCGGTCAGATATGTTCCGCCCCTTATTCTTATGGCAAGTGTTAGTAATAGTGTTAATGATAAATATTATTTTTGTGTTATTTCTTTGTATGTTTTCAAAATTTTTAGTTGTGCTTTTCAAGGCAAGATTGGCAAACCGTTTTAGTCATTTTAAGATTCGTTTCTTTCGTTTTTATAAATTCTTAAAGTCAACATTTTACTACTGTACCAAGTTAGCTTAGTATACAAGCACTTACTGTAAATTCTTCGTCCAAGACCTTAAAACCAAAGAACTTTGCTTGCCTTTCTCCATTTCCCCTGCGTATTCCTCCATCGTCACTTTCAGCTAGTATAGTCACTAAATAGATAAATAGCACCACTTTTAACATTTTGTAAAGGTAATTGTTAATAAAATTACTTATTTGATATCTTCCATGATAACCAAAACGTCCAAATAGAGTCGATGGCTGTAAGGTTCATATATATTGTTCATAGGTTTTTGAACGTTTGTAATTTCCTGAACCAAGCCATGAGATTCTCTATTCATAAATAAATAAAAAAATATTCATCATCATCAGCCCTGTATATACTGCTGGGCACGGGCCTCTTCTCACTATGAGAAGGGTAAGGCTATAGTCCACCACGCTGGCCAAGTGCGGGTTGGCAGACTTCACATGTCTTTCGAGAGCATTATGGAGAACTCTTAGACATGCAGGTTTCCTCACGATGTTTGTCTTCACCGTTTAGCAAACGATAATTAGCAATTTAATACGCACTTAACTCCGAATAGTCATTGGTGCGTGCCGTGGATTCGAACCCAAACTTCAAAGGGTACTATTTGTTTAAAATTGAGCGTAATAAATTCACCAAACTATAACGCCAAGTTTTAGAAATTCTAGGTGACCTAACTAAATTACCTAACACAGGCACAATAACAAGTAACGCTATCGCAGTGAGTCTAGCTTTTGCATCAAATCTAGACAATGCTGACGATATTTATATAGCATTTAATAATACACTTGAATTGTATGACTTTGATTCACCCTGAAAGGCTAATTATACGTTTAGAACAATAATGAAACTACTTGCTTTGTTCAGAATGTGAGCTAAAAATGTTAAGACAGGAGTATCGAACTTTTCGGCTTGAAAGCGGAACTGCCATTTAATGATTTGAATGTGTACAATATAAATATTTAGATTCACAATCCGAATGAGTCATATTGTGTGCTTTTTATTACATTGAACTAAAAATAAAAGAAATTAAATAATTGTTATGTACTTGATAATTAACAAAAGAAGTTAAGTTCGTTTGAAAATATATTTGTATTTGCTACGATAAATAAGTATTAAGTGGCGCAAATTGTGTTCAGATAATTGGATATCAACTAAAATGGAAATGTAGGTAGGAGTAACTAATAAAGAGAGTAGATGTAAGATAGTGACTTACAGATAACGCAAATTCTGATAGTAAGCCTCTTCATGATAGTTTTAACTAGCTAAACATGTTTATAGAACGCAGATATTTTTTTTATGTTTTAAATGCCAATTCTAAATCTTAGTAGATCAATTGTAATCGCCAAATAATACACTGCAGTACTTACTTTACAATTATAATATATGTAATTTCTCATCTAAGATAAAAACTGTCAATACAAACATCAAAACTAATAATACTCTTTAAATTAATGATTCTATAATTCGGACTTAGATTTCACCTAGCATAGAAATATTTTGTATAGGAACCTTTATAAAGCTTGCTATCGTCGCATTTCCATTTAGTTCGCTGCAAGAAGTTTGAAAAATTCAAAAGGCTTTTCGGTAAAATAAAATTTTTCTGCACTTGGAGGAAAATTGAAGCTAATTTATAACGGGGAAAAGTTTTTGTTCTATCAGCTACGGGTGAGTATTAATTTTTGTTTTGTTTTTCGTGTGAGCGTGTGGCCAACTCTGGTGTCAGAGTTTTCAGGCCGCCCGAAGGCCTTCGACATGGCCTAACGATCCTTATCCTTAGACAAGAACCGGGACCGACAGCTTTACGTGCCCTCCGAAGCACGGTAGCGCTCAGATGTAAATGCCACACACGGTCACCCATCCAAGTGGTGACCTGTGCAAGCGTTGCTTAACTTTGCCGATCTGTTACGAACGGCAAGCCAAGTCTCGCCATGAGCGCTGAGTATTAATAATTCTGGTATTGATTGCCCTATAGGACTTTTGCTATAATC
Source organism: Euclidia mi (assembly GCA_944739405.2). Classification (NCBI taxonomy): domain Eukaryota; kingdom Metazoa; phylum Arthropoda; class Insecta; order Lepidoptera; family Erebidae; genus Euclidia; species Euclidia mi. Next base: position 11,269,218 of record OX123193.2, on the reverse strand, counting down.
AAGGCTTATCGGTAAGAAAGTTCTTGTTTGCCACTTATACTTGTCAAGACCTCCGCTAATTGCCAAAAGTGCTTTTGTTGTGCACACATAAAACACAGAGTACATTGGCATATATACGACATAAAATAACTAGACGGGTCTCAGCGAGAATAGGGTATTTTACCCCATGTGAAAAAAATTTAATAACGTATATGTATTTAAGATAGTATTACCGGAAAACATACGGAATATATTAGTTACAGCTCATAAAATGAATAAATAGAATTTTAAAACCATTTTAAAAAATTTCGTTTTAGTATGACGTCATAAACTTAGTAGAATTTTAAACTACTAAACCACGTGACTGTCAAAAATGGAAGCATTATACGTTGTTTACTAATATGTTGCGTAAGCAAGATGGCTTCCAACGTTTTTGTCTGATAAACCGCGAACATTTAAAATGTAAATTTAAAAGTTGTTTAAAAACTACTTATCAACTGAATATATTTTTTGTAATTTTTCTACTACTTTCTTAAAGTCATAGGATAATCTTGAGACTCTTTTCAAAAAATGGTGTAATACCCTATTACGACAGGGAGATTACGGCCACCGCAGAAAATAAGTAATAATATTTATCCTCAATTTGACAATAAATCATAGTAACTGCTTGACTTCAGATAGACTTGTGTATTCGATACCTTTCGTAAATTTGATAGAGCGCAATGCTTGTACAATAGGCTTCTTGAAAAATCATTAATTTCGTTGCATTGTCACTCTTTTAATTAACGATTCCCAGAGGAATTTGATTGAAAGAAATCATGCACTTATTACGTTGAAAAGTACTGAGATCATTTCATTGTTGATTTATATTTAGTTATTTACTTACCTTCCATCCATTGTTCATGTCAACAGATTTCTTCGGTATAGTTGCGAAAGGTATGTGGAAATCCAAATCTATCTGGAATCAGTCAGTTTAACATAAAAATAATTATGTCGCTTATGTTAGTTGGTATGACCTTCGCCTTATATTTAGTTATTTACTTACCTTCCATCCATTGTTCATGTCAACAGATTTCTTCGGTATAGTTGCGAAAGGTATGTGGAAATCCAAATCTATCTGGAATCAGTCAGTTTAACATAAAAATAATTATGTCGCTTATGTTAGTTGGTATGACCTTCGCCTTATATTTAGTTATTTACTTACCTTCCATCCATTGTTCATGTCAACAGATTTCTTCGGTATAGTTGCGAAAGGTATGTGGAAATCCAAATCTATCTGGAATCAGTCAGTTTAACATAAAAATAATTATGTCGCTTATGTTAGTTGGTATGACCTTCGCCTTATATTTTGACCACAGAGCGACTGCCGTCTGACTTTCGCAAACCGAAGGGAGCTAGTAATTTCATGGTTTAGAGTGTCAAGTCTAGGGTACTATCTTCTCATAAAGACTTGTCACAAATCTTCATTACAGCTGACCTCTTTTAACATATTTTCGTTCATTGTTGACGACACACCCAAAACGACACCCCTGGGGTGTCGTTAACAAAAAGCATTTGTTGACGATACCACTAATAAATAGTGTTAGTAGTTGTTACCCTGATTCTAATATTTTTTATAGATTCTTTAAACTTAATAGTAAGAAAGTTAAACTTAGTAAGATACCAAAATATTAAATAAAATAAAAAGAACTTAGAAAGATAATTCTTATTTAATTTGAACGATGCTCAATAATCCTTATAATTTCAAACATAATCTGTCTTCTTTTTACCACAGGTAGGGTAGACCGAGGCGAATCGGATCAGGGGGTGAATCGGATCAAAATAAGAAATTTGTGAATATTTTTAATACAGCGTTGACAAGGAATGCCAGCTTCTGACGTCTCACAAGCCACTTCCACCCCGCACCTCCTGCCATCGGTGGCGTTTCGAACCGACCAGTACATGAGAGTCAGCGCCGTTCGCCAGAGAGTAACTTTTAGCGTGCGTTACAATTTTCACGCTCATCTAAAGTACATACTTACTATTTGTTGGTGTTAGTGTAAGAATTTGTGTTAAAACTTTGAGTTATATGTAAACGGTTTGGGAATAGGTCTATTTTAGAATACATTTTAATTTTTAAGCACAGTATTATAGGTTTATATGTGAAATGTTTATTTCCAAAGTCTTCAAGATGGGGTGATTCGGATCGCGTCATCGGGGGCGAATCGGATCACTTATTTAAAATGATTTATTTTACTTTTGAGAATAATTAAGTATGTTTATTAAATTAAAGATGGTTCACACACATAAAATACAAACCATAAAGACAACAAGCAGGAAAATGGTCTCCAAACAAAAATTATAGCCCCAAGTGAATTACTGGCCTAAGAATTAATCTTGGGTCGGGCTGCTGAGAATTTTACAAAGAATAGTTTTCTCTCCAATGATGTCATTAATACACGTGGTAGACAATAAGATTAATCTTGACGAAAGAGATGCTAAGAAGAAACTAAAAACTGCTGAAAAAGCTGTGAAAAAAGGAGAAACAGACTGATACCAAAGAAAATATTAAGACGAAGAATACTAAAAGAACACCTTTTTTAAGAATTGAATGCGAAGCACAAAGATTGGCTTTGTATTTACTGATAAAAAGAAATTATTCATCCACCATCACGTACAGAATGGTGCCATGAAAAAGTGCTGGTCTGAGTGGGAAAGAAGACCCGTATTCATGTGATTTGTGTTTTAGTAATTAATATTGTCCTGATTATTTATTATTTTAATATTGCCATTGATGCAAACGCTTATAATGTTGAGAAAACCTTAATTTTATGGATGATCCTATTCGCCCCGTTAATTGGGGCGATTCGGATATTTCGCTCTTTTTTGATTTTGATTAATATTTTGCTCAATTTATTAGTTATTTTAGTTTTGAAAAGTTTTGTATGTAGCTAAATAATTACTGATTACCGATATGGCAAATAAAGTTACATATATTACACTTTAGTATGATTTTTATGTCCTCAAATAAAAAGTGATCCGATTCGCCTCGGTCTACCCTACGTTGTCAAGTTCTTGGCCAACATTACGGTGGGGTCGTCAACAAATGCTTTTTGTTAACGACACCCCAGGGGTGTGGTTTTGGGGGTGTCGTCAACATTGAACGCTTTTAAGTAATATTTTTATAATACAAGAAGTATTAAGGGTTGCTAGGAGGACATCATAAATCATCAGCTTTTGGAATTTTGCAAATCAGTAGTAGTTCCAATGGTCAGAGTATAGAAATCAGGGTACTTAACATATGTGAAGCTGTACAAAGGTAATAAGATTATAAATAAAGTTAACAGGAGGTACTGATATAGAACTGATAATATACCTACACATGCCGTTACACATGCTGACATTTTGTTATTCTTTTCTGACCCTACAATGGGAGGGGCTGACAATATTCTATGGTTCAGACTTTAAACTGTAATAGGATATTTGAATGTACTCTTCGTAACAATTGACACTCAGGATAGTTACGCAAGGACAAGTTAGATATATGTAGCAGTCTTAAATAGATTGAAGAAAACTATGCTACAACCCATAAAAGGAGAGAAGAATGATAAGATTATGTAAGATGATGTAAGAGAAATTTTGCCAATACTGCAACGAAATTAAAAACCAATAAGAAAGACAAATTAAACATCTTTGCAATTAGAACATGCGCTATTGCAGATGTTAAAAATATATTGAATAGAAAAACAGGAGTACCTAAGTACATTAAAAAGTAATTTACAGCAACAAATGATTTCCGTTATGCTTGAAGTAACTAAGTACCTCACTCTACGCACCGTGAAAACGAAAATTTGTCCTCATCGACACGACAAATCGTTTTTGAATAGAAAGTTTTGTATATGTTTAGTGTTATTTTGTTGCGAAAAACATAATACATACGTCTCTTTGTTGCACGTTTTCACGTATTATTTCAGATTAACATATACAAAAAGAAAAGTGATTCTTAATTAGAAGCCTACATTTAAAACTAAGCTTAGACTTTCCAAAGAGGTAGCTTTCCCACTTTAAATAGAGCTAATTTGATTAAAATATTGAATTAATTATTTTTATAATTAACAGGTTTAATATGATACAAGACATCGGGCGATACAAAAGAAATTTGTAAAAGTGGTAACAGCATCGTCCTTTCCACTAAACTAATATAACATTATAAAGTAAACCATATTTTAGTAAAATTAAAATTTTCTAGTCATTGCCAATCTTGCCAAGAATATAATTATAGTAAAAGTATGCACGTACTTATGTTCTGATTACGAATACGCTTTAAAATTTTCAATAATTACAAGTTGTACCAAATTTTAATAAACCTGATAACTAAGCTGTCTTCAAATAAAAAACACTCACAGATATATCATCGTCCAACACATTAAAAGAAAACAACTTCGGCTGCCTGCCAGAATAATCTCTTCTTCTCCTTCCATTTTCACTTTCCACCAAAATAGTCACAAAATAAATAAATACAAGCACTTTTAACATGTTGAACATTCACATTTTTAATTATGGCAATAAAATATACTCTGTGGGTTCGCGCTAAAACGAATACAATCTGTAGTTCTCGCGCCAAAACCAGCGATGGTTTGGCGCCTATTTTATGCTGCGTTCATTGTAATAGTGAAGGAAATCAATGTGCATGACTACAAAAAGTTTCCGTGTATTGTTAAACACTATAACACGACGCTTTACAACTTGCAGAGATGCGAAATTGTCAGATGAGAGCTCAGAAAGATTAGACAGGGATTTGATCTCACATGATTTTGAATCGTTATTTAGGTTACGAGTAGTTAAAAAGGGAAGAGAAATTAATGAAAAGGGAGTTAATGTTCTGATGACCTTTGATAGGGGAGAGTGGCAGAGAAAGAACATGCTGCGCCGACCCCAAGCAATATGGGAGCAGAGCAGGCAGAAAAAGAAGGTATTTGCGGTAAGGACCACGTAGCGACAAGATTTTTTCATACAAGATAGAAATATGTCTCCCTATCACTGTAAGGCTATTTATTACCTTACAATGATAGCGAGACAAAGTGAACATCATCAAGCAGAATTAGCTCCGTGTACTCAGCAAATAGTGTCTTCGCTCTACCAATTAATTATCTTATGATTATGCATATCGATTATCTTAAAGTGTTTTCGCTAAAGTGTGTGCCTACGGGCAGCGAGCCAAGATATTCCTCGCCGACCAGCAAGAGTCCTTTCCCAATGAGGGTGTTTGATATTTCTTCTACCACCAGACGGCGCTTAGTATGCGTCAGGTCCAAACTGACATCAGATATGTACAAACGGCTACACACACATAAAACAAACAAACAAACACGAAAATATAGGGGGTTTGACAGTTTTCTGGACCTGATGCCTCTGTGCTGCCGCATAGTGAGCGTAATTTGTAGTGTTAGTGACGGACCGGCTGTTTTCCCGACTTGTCTAAAGGAGACGAAAGTGCTAGTGCAATTTATACAACTATATGACATTCTTAACATGATCGAGAAATATCCGATCCTGGGCTGTATTAGGCGTAGGAAATGGCGCATTGTCCACATGCACCTTCCGAAGATAAAATAAGTCCAAGGTGGTTAGCTGCGGTAGAACGAATCCCGACAGTAAGCGAAGTCGAGGACACCGTGATGGTTTTAGTGTGTTAGGTTAATGTTTACGCCAGGAACGCTTATAGGAGAACCTATTGGCGGCAGGGATGATCCGTTAGGAAGTCGGTTGCTACGGCAATATCCCTAAACCATATAGGTGCTTAAATAATAAGTATTAAAAACCACAAGTTTGTACCTACGCATAGCACATAATTAACGAAAGTGTGTAAACACGGCAACATTGTTGGTCCTTTGAAGCACTTCATTTTTATTTTATTTTTATTTATTCCTTTAATTAATTTTTTTAAATTGCACAAAACAAATTACAATCTTATTATAAATTAAAAACAATCAAAGCTTATGTTTAGATCTAGATTGCAACTCAACACATGTGCATACATTGAAACAATTAAACATCAAGTTAACAGACAGAAGAGATGTACAAGCATACACGTGTTACGAAATTAAACATATAAGAAAATATAGGTTTAATTTCGCAACACAACAACAACAATACTATATCTTAAGAAATATTTAACTATTTTACTTCTATTTGGGATAGAAGATATCCTTTAGAATATTTAAAAATGTGTAAAATCTTGGATGAAAAATGTCTAACTGTAAATTAGTTGTAACTAATTCATTATATTGTCTAGCCATTCTTACCAGCGGATTGTAATAAGAAATATTGTTTTTATAAATTTGCAAGGCAAAGAGATTAACACGGTTCGATCTACGTAAACTGTATTTACCTAATGTTAAAAGAAATATGCGAAAGCAATTCGGGTGAATCAATAATTGAATGAATTATTTTATATAAATAAACCAGATCAAAATATTTGCGACGACCTTCCATGTTGTACATTGAATTTTTGCTACATTGTCAACAATCTGCACAATTCCTTTGTTCCTATTCTATAGGTTGATAAGTCTATCTGAAGAGCGCGCCAATTTGTACACTTTTCACGGCTATGGCTAACATAATGTCTCATCTAAGATTGGCCGCTTAAACCCTAGCATTAGTCCGTAATGACGCTTAATAACTAATGTTGATTATTGCCAGCACTTTCACGGATTTCACATTATTAATGATCGTTTTCTTAAACTTAACACGTACTAGGTGAAGTTACCGGGTTTGTCCGTTTTAGTTTAAATTAGTCTTAACACGAAAAAGCTGCTACCAATAACTAAACTTCATCATCATCACTCATCATCAGTCTTTGACAGTCCACTGCTGGACTAGGCCTCTCCTTTGAAAGCAGGAATTGGCCTACTATACAACGCTGGCCAAACGGGTTGGTATAGGGTTTGTATCAAGTTTTCCTTCTCTTACAATGCTGTTCTCTGCATAATATACTCCCTCTGTCGGCTCTTACGACACCCATGGGATGATATGGGGTGGTGACATTCCGTATTCTTAATCCGTCACAACACGTAACTAAACTTCACAGACGTATAAATAAAACCATTCAGATAGAAACTTTGGAATATTAAAAAATAAATACTTATTATAAAGTTAAGTCCCCGCCGCGCCGCCGCGCCTGTCTGTTTGTATGATTTCTGTGTGATTTCGACCACTAAATGCTATGATTTTCACCAATACTTGGGGTAATTCCTAAAGAAGCTTTAGGTGTTTAGTTCACGCAGGCTGCGGGCGACGTCTAGTACGACATTATATAACTAATCTAGATATTTCCTTTTCCTATACACACGTTAAGCAGCGATAGCCTAGTGGAGAGACCGACAGACTGATACGCAGGGTCCGGGTTCGAGTCCACGGCGCGCACCAATGACTTTTCGGAGTTATGTGCGTAATAAATTGTTAATTATCGCTTGCTAAACGGTGAAGGAAAACATCGTCAGGAAACCTGCATGTCTGAGAGTTCTCCATAATGTTCTCGAAAGAGATGTGAAGTCTGCCAACCCGCACTTGGCCAGCGTGGTGGACTATGGCTGGCGCCCAGCAGTGGGACATTATGAAGGGCTGATGATGTTGACACACGTTAATGATACGACCCTATGATGAGTAATTTATTGTTAGTTTTATAACAATTTTGACGAACCGCTTACTCGAACTTACGAGTAAGTTATCTTGGTTGTACTTAGCTTGAATTATATGCAATTGGATTGTAATAACATGAGAAACAAGAGACTCGTCTTTTTGTTTTCAATTTCTTTTTAATTTGAGATCGTTTTGTCAAATAGGTATAATGTTGTGTAAGAATTAGCATTTATTTAATACTTTGATATCTAATTAAATCAAATTAAAAGTTGGAGGTCTTTAGGAAGATTTGTAGTTAATTTCAACAATCTGTACGAAAATACCAAAGATGCGATCTTTGGTCTTTTCCGCTTTTTCACTTTCGCCGTGGACTTATCGAATAAGTACAATACCAATGTCCATTAGAAGCATTTTCTGTCCGCCCTTTATCCTGAGGTAAAATTTATCTTCACTAATAATTATTTATTTATTTTTATCTTACGTTCTATTCTTAAAACAAAGAAATGTGTGGTTATGAAGTTCTTCAATTGTGCAAAATATAATTTTATCATGGTAACTATGAATAGGTAAGGCGACGATGACCTTTTATATAATAGGCAGCAAAGGAGCCGTCGGATCGTAAGGGATTATCGCCGTCCATGGTTACAAGCAACATCAGGGAAATCGCAAGTACGTTGCCGCCCTACTTTTCCTCCTATTTATTTTCCCAACCTTTGGGTTCGGTTTTAGGTTGATTGCTGGAAAAGTAGGTTGGGAGACAAGCAGTGGCGTAGCTAGGGGGGAGGGCCGGTCCGCCCCGGGTGACACCATTTTTGGGGTGACACCCGGGCACATTACATGGATGTGTAATGTTACAGATGGATATAGAAAAAAATGCGTTACTGGCTGACTGACAGACAACGCACAGCCAAAACTATTTGGGACAAGAAGCTGAAATTTTGCACGTCCCTTGAGGACCGTAGGGGTGCACTAAGAACGGATTTCAAGAAAGTCTCACGGGATCGGGGAGAAACGGTTCAGTTAAAATAAAATGACTGGGCGTAGCTGCAGTAGCCTCTAGTATCTAGTAAATATAAGCCTTCGTCCCGGCCGCGTGCATTGTACTTACACCTTAACGTTTATCAGGAATCACACTAATTATTTATTGGTTGAAAAGCGAACAAAAATCCGTTTTGTGTTTTTTGAGTTTATCGGGTTCATACAGACAGAACGACTTCATTTCATTATAATAAGTGTAGGTAGGTATCAGAGCCGCGCCGATTCAAGACGGCGCGCCTGTGTGCGAAACCTATGAAGCGCTTTTTGTCGTTAAATTTTGACATTCTATTTTATTATATTTGTCTGAAATAATTATGTTCTCCAGTTTTATATACTTAGTACCTAGGCTATTCACCTAATTACGTGAAGTTCGCTACCAGTTGGGAAATACTGCAAAAGTTAAGCACAATTAAAATTTGTACATAGGTACCTACTAGGTACGAGTATATTTAAGATAGCTGACTTTTTCAATCTATACCATTTTGTACAAAAATCATCAATTGTTAAAGAATATAAATATAATTTATCATCAGCTTCAGCCTTTCGCAGTCCACTACTGATATCTAATCAGATAAATTCTTCGTTTTATTATGTTTTATTTTGATTTTAGGGTCGATAAGGTTCTTTGATTCTCTAGCAGATGACTTCATTTCGAATTCGATTCTTCAGAGAAACTCGGAGCGTAGCCCTCTCCATAGCTTGTTAAGTCAAACTGGTGGACCAGTCGTACCGTTAGTGTCCACGTTCTGTAAGTCACGGGTAGAACACACTTTGTCTTAAGTATTTGCGGTAAGCGTGACAAAAAGCGGCGTGATTTCCTATACGCTGCCCAGTTAAGCTGTATTCTTTTGCGAGCCTTCTCGAAATTGTCTCTACCCAACAGCAAGTTTTGCCCGACGCAGAAATTCGACATACCTCTGAGCAAACGGTACCGTTACACGGACTCCAGCATAGACTAGGTTGCAATAAAGTCAAAGGCTTTTTCATAGTCCATAAATGCTATTAGCACAGGGGATGATTATACTCTTCTGTCTCATGTATATTCTGCCGAAATGTGAATGTCATCTTTAGTGCCACCTCAACCTCGAGAACCGGTCTATTTGGAGGTCTAAAACTCGTCAAGCAAGACGCGAAATTGTTGGTGGTGACTGATGACACTGGAAAACAGCTTAAATACGTTGCTCAAGAACGTGACGTATCGATAGCACTTAAAAAGGGTTTTGTTCGCCACTCCACGAGAAGAGGCTAGATTTAAATATACATTGGAGCTGCACATTGTTTCGACTTCTACAGGGGATTTTCCACGTTTAAGCTCTTGGCTGACTTCTGGTAACTCGTCCGTGTTCTTGTTAATGCTCTGAACTTCAAGAATTTCGGACCTAGAAGTGACGAATTTCCATCAGATGTGGTCAACTTCTCCTACCAAATCCGTGCGATCCTACTTCAATTGGTAGACATGCACTCCCACTTGGGCGTTGTAGTTCTCCATGACAACATTGAAAATTGTAAGATTCTAGAAATGTCAAAATACATTTCCTCCACTTCATCATTCGAGTATATCAATGTAGGTGCATATACTTGGACAATTTTCAAGTTCATACTCTTGCCGACACACTAGAAACTGCTATATCGTTGCCAGAGAAGACTTTATATACCAAGAATCCGGCTCCGCCTTGGGATAGCTGGTGTCCCTCTCTAAGTACATAGGATGGCTAGAATCTAGGGTAATGGTATTCTACGCCTCGCTGCGAACTTCACATAATCCCAAAATATGTCAGGCGTAGCTTTTCCACCAGTGATGTTGTTGCCCGTGACCGATATTTGGATTTTTTTTTTGTGAACCTTACACCCACATTTTCAAATATTTTTGTTTTATTCACCGTAGGAAGCCAAAACAACAAGTATTAACTTTCTCACTCGCAAAAATAAAAAAAATGTCACTGAACCCATACACAACGTGTGTCACATCACATTGGATTGGATCAAATCTGACTAAGAAAGGATTAAGAATGATGATGAATTAACTATGTTTATTTTCTTTAACAATTGGCCATCTTTAAATATTGTCGAAACAGGAGAACAAAAAAGGCGCTTCATAGATTTCGCTCACAGGCACTGTCTAGGTTCGGCTCGACCCTGGACCGCTAGCTTGATCCTGGTTATCGTAGGATTTATGAAGATAATCATTCAAATGCCATAGGAGGACTCAGATGCTTTGGAGAGGGCAATGAGCCGCATTACACCCGCGATGGGGTGACACCATTAAAATCCGCCCCGGGTGCCACCCAAGCTAGCTACGCCACTGGAGACAAGAAATGAGGCCTCCGGTACGCTTGCTCATCGAATGAAACACAACAGTATGGATACAGTTATTGTACGTAAATTTTCTGTGATTGTTGTGCATACCTCAACCAGTTTACATCGCGATCAGATCGTTGTACTTAGATAGGAGCGAGTTTATCAATGGTTCGAATGCCGATTGAATCGAAGTGGTACACACAGTTACTTGTGGCTAGACACTTTATTCTTTGTATCAGTTATAGGGTGTAAGAAATAAGTATCAATATCCAACTGCAACTGTTAAGCTTAACTTGGCGCTGTGTGTACTGAGTGCCCTAATACCAGAAACAACAGAACTTATCTGTCAACATTGTTGTAGTAATCAACATAGGTAGGTAAATAAAATTGGTAAAACTGAAACAAAAACCATCCCATGACCTATTGGCAATGCAAAGATTATCCGCGCGCCTCTAGCGGCGAATTTGGAAGTTGTCCGGGTACGACACTTTTGACAGCTCATTGCTCAATATAATTACCACTTTAACCTCGAAGCAAAGTTGTATAGAAAGCTGTCAAAAATGTCGTACCCGGACAACTGCCAAATTTGTCGCTAGAGTCACTAGTTAGAATCTTAGCATCGCCAATTGTAAAAACACAGTAGCGTTAAAAACTGATAAAGATCATTATTTTGTATTAGTGAAAAGAGTATAACTACTAAAATAAGGGTCAGTGAACTTTAACTTGTACCTACATGATTTGTGAAAGCGACGATGGATTGGGACGTACATACCTATCTACTGATGATTAGTTTATTTGCAGAGAAAGAAGACAAAAAAATAATGCAAAAAATATCGCCGTTAATTCGGCGTAGAACGTTAATTCGGCGAGCCGGCGACCGAGAGCGATTGCTGTCGCATCCACTGGCTTCTATGCTCGTTAATAGTTTGTTAAATTGACAATGTCGTGAATAATTTGACTGCCTCCTTGGTCCAGTCGATAGCGTATGCGACTGCTGATCGGAGGTCCCTGGTTCGATTCCCGGTTCGGGCAAAAGTGTTAATGGGTTTTTCCGAATTCTCAGTAGCAGCACGGAGTCTGGTGATGTGCCCGGTAACGGCAATAGGCTCGCCCCCTATTACGTGGGACCTAAAAATTCATGGCGAAATGTGGCTGTAATATTACACCACTACCTACCCCTTCGGGGATACAGTCGTGAGTCTATCATCATCCTCATCCTCTTAGCGTTATCCCAGTTTCAATCTGGGGTCCGCTTACTAGTCTAACCGGATTTGGCTGAATATTAGCTTTTCCACGGAGCGACTGCCTGTCTGACCTCCGCAACCCGAAGGGATAGCGATATTCCATGGTTTAAACTAGTGTCAGTTTATTTTAGAAGGTACTGACGCCCTGTAACGATTGTTAAAGATCTTCATGACAACCGGGACCGACGGCTTAACGTGCTCTCCGAGACACGGGACAAGCGATAATTAACAATTCAAAACGCACATAACTCCGAAAAGTCATTGGTGCGCGCCGTGGATTCGAACCCGATACCCTCTGCATGGCAGTCTGTTGGTATTTCCACTAGGCTATCGCTGCCTTTTCAGTCGTGAGTCTATAATAATATCAAAAATATAAAAAAATTAAACTCTCTACACCGCGCCTCGCCAAATATGCGCTGGCCTAAAGAAATTGCCTTAACACGAAGGCAGGGCCGTGAAAGTTCCATACATGGATAAATTTCATATAATAAGCGCCATCTACCGATAAGGGCAAGAACTAAAGAAAAAGCGACAACTGAACGGTCATTTCGCCACATGATAAGATCTGCGTAGCGCAGTGGGAGCGTGTTCTGCTCATAAATTAGATGTTCGTGGATCGAATCTACGCTTACCATGAATTACATTTTGTGATTTTTATTTTTTTCACTTTTAAATTGCATATTTTACATAATAGTTGTCAAATACTTATTTATTAACACCGAAATTCAACATTTATTTTATTTTGAAAAATGAATCCACTACTAACGCCATCTATACGATCGGAATAAAAATAAAATTGTTTGTACGCCATCTAGCGTAGAGGATGCCTATTGAACTTTTTCTTTAGAGGCAGTTGCGCATCTATACCAGTATATCTGTATAATCTATGCACGAAGGCATGAAAAACAATAGCAACATGTTTATGCAGAATGCAGATTCACCGGAAACACTGCTGCTCATTTTGGCTATCTACGTGATAGTTCCAGCCATGACCAAAAGATGTCACTCTGTTACTGTACTACGGATAGGTACAGCGGTTATCGGAAGTTAATTTCAGGTTGTTTCGAGTCAGCGAGTGGCGTTCTATCGGATGTTTACCGGATGACATACGGAGTGTAATAAATTTAGACCAGGGTCAAGATATATAATTATTATATATGTAAATCTTCGTGATAACCAACATAGATCAACAAGTCACTAAAACCCAAGAAAACTAGCAAATCGTTAGATCTCAAGAGATATAGCTCATGCTGCTGAATAGTCGCTAATATTATTTATTTAAGTCGGCGTCGGCAAGGGGAGCCAAGAGAGGGGGCAGCTGCCCCCCCTCCCCTCCTAGAGACTCTAAAATCCCTACAATTTATACCTTTCTTAATACTTTTCACATTTTCCATATCAATTTGCCCCACCCTAAACCATCGGCTGGCGTTCTGACCCGCCTCCTAGGCGATCGGCTGGCGACGCCCTTGCACAGCGCACTAACAATGGTGAGGCACCATACGAGTCGTCAAGTTCTTCGGTTGACCAGTCAAGCTGACATTCTCCACTGATATATAATTTAGCTATGAAACTGTGTCTATAAAATATTTTAATTACCGAGTAATAGTGCGATTACATTTGTTGGTATGTCTGTCATAGTTGCTCAAATTATAGAAAAAATGACGCATGGCAATGAGGGTCTTCTGAAATGACGCTCACTATGCGGCAGCACTGTGGGGCATCAGGTCCAGAAACCTGTCAAAACTGTCAAAGCTCCTATATTTTCATACGTCTGTGTTTTTAGTATCATGACATACATTGTATGTGTACGCGTCTGTACATATCTGACCCGACGCATACGAAGCGTCTGGTGGTAGAAGAAATATCAAACACCCTCATTGAATGAGCACTTAACATGGAAAAGTCAGTGGTGCGCGCCGGGGTTTGGAACTTGATACACTCTGCTTTACATTACAGCATGTTTGTATATCCACGGGGCTAACTACAAAATATCACACATATAGGAAGGCTACAGGATAAAATATCGTCATTACGTAAATGTTTTATAAATTCAGTTATCCGAATAATTTTCATTGAAAGCCTTCAGTAAAAAATTGCCCGAAGCTTAATTAAGACAAAGCTTGCCAATTCTCCTATTTTTATATGACGTTGATATTATATTTTGAATTGACTCAGAAGCGGTATTCTGATCGCATAATTTGAATTATACAGTTCGTCGTTCGTTGACACATATTTTGACACTAGTTTCAATCTACGATCTCGTTATAACTTCGTTCAATTATCAGATAATTTAGAAGAATACGCTTTTTGTGACGTAAGTATGACACTGACTTGATATCGAAACTATATTCATTTAGGAGAATTGGGCACCTGAACAGACACACTTATAATATAAACTCATAAAACTGCATCTTAGCGTTGTCTGTGCAATGAACATCTTCAAGCTATTGTAGTGCCGTCGTCGACTGGTAGATGTCATTAGTCGTATGAAATCTGTATTCATTGGTATGAAATTGTATACATGTACGTCCAAAGTTAGCACGATTCTTTAGCATTTTATTGTGATATTTGTTACACAAGCCCTCTATTTTTTTAACACGACATAAGTTTTGGGTACATTCAGTAGGTGTATTCTACACGTAATTACTAACTTCTTGGAGTGGTAGAGTCACTCTAGACTGCACACATAACGTAGTGGTTAAAGCGGTCGCCTCGCCGTTCAGCACTGCGTCGAGTGTTCTGGGTCCTCACACGAGACTGCACTAAACTTTGTGATCGTTTGATCAACGTTTAGTTGTTACGTGTCTAGGTGAATTTAGTGTCCGTTTTTGGACTGTTTGTCCTTTACACCACTTCACACACCATTTATTCGTAGAGTAAAACTATAAAAAAAACAATAAACTAAATCTGGTTACAGTATAAAAGTGGTAGTTTTCCTATTGTTGCCTATTTTACAATCCTCAATCTGTAAGCGCACGGAAGAGAGAACGACTCGGGCAATAGCCACGTTGATTGGCGCTATTCAAGATAATATAATTGAAGAACTCAGTAAGCTGAAGTCATAGTAGTCATAGTAGACACGGCAGGAAAGTTCACAAGCTTAAATGGGTTGATAAGCTTGACATATGCGATGTACCGAATATCAGCCACTTAGTCTAACACTTCTCTAACACTACTGGCCGTTCCCACAACCTTATTCAACGGCTGGAACCGTGCTCATACTTAGCCTCCCGAAGGCCAAACGTGACAAGATATTAAAATTGCGTTACCTTTTGCAACCACACAGTACCTACCTACTTGTTAAACACAATGTTAGTTTCATCAGTACACCATCAACGTGTAATGATGTCGCAACACACGGGTGTAGCTGTTGATCTTGAGCGCGTCAACGACAACAATGCGCGCTTTTCACGCTCTGAATCAAGCGCACCGAGGATTTCTTTTACGTAGGTGAATACATTCTGAGGTGTAAGGTGGAGTACCTATGGACAATTTTGCCAAAATTATAACTACTTCATTGTGCTCTATCTGATATCAAAGAGCAATTGTTTTAACTGTACTTATTAGATACCTTCTAAGTACTACCCACTAGCCTACCAATAAATTCTGAGGCAAATTATGCAGTAGGTTCCTAACCTACCTTTGGATTTTTTTATTGTGAGTATGATCACGATCGCATCAAGAGCCAATTGTTTCGTTTCAGATGCCAGAACATAGCCATCATACAAGTATATTTAATAGGTTTTTATATTTATACTATCCTGTTTATAAACTATCCCATTGCTGGGCTCAGACCTCTTCTCACTATGTCAAGGGTTATGCGATGGTTCGTAAAGATTGATCAGTGTGGGCTGACTACATTTGTTTTTCGGCAACAATATAATGAATTGTCAGACAAACAGTTTTCCTCACGATGCTCTCTTTCCTCTCTTAGCAAGCGATTGTGAATAAGCCCAGAACATTGAATAGTTAGTGTTGCGCGCCGTGGATTCGAAACCGATACCCTCTGCATAACATACCCTGCCTTGTTACTTACTAGATGAATCATGTTGCTTGTTACTAATTAGAGAAACTCATCTAAATTAGCTTAAGTTATTGGAATTGGGTTGATACTAGGTAGTTACTTATTGTGCAAAATTAACTAACAGGCTTACGGTCTATCTGAGAGCTATTGCAGCCTGATTTACCGACCATAGAAAACGGAAAAAATAGAAGTAGACTGGCTCCGTGGTCCAGTAGATAGGTAGCGTACGCGCCTGCTGATCGGGATCGGTCTTGGGTTCGATTCCCGGTTCAGGCAAAAGTGTTGCTGAGTTTTTCTGAATTCTCAGTAGCAGCGCAGAGTCTGGCAATGTGTCCGGCATCGGTAATATGCTCGCCCCCGTGGTACGTGGTGCCTTGGGTGTTATATTACCTCTGCCTACCCCTTCGGGAATGGAAGGCGCAAAACCTAAGTATAAAAAAAATTTGAAGGAAATGTATAAGAAACAAAAGGGATGATGATCAAGAAACATTCCTCATTTTAAGACGATTGTTGACATTTTCTATCAAACATATTTTTAAATCAAAGCATTTCATGTGTACATAGTTGTATAACATTTTGAATATAATATCTTTATACATGAAACCCTGTCAGGGCACAGCAATTTTAAAACATGCATGAATTTACTACCATTAATTTAAAAATTTACTATACTGCTTTTATGTTTTAATTGCCTTACCAGCATTACATTTTAGTAGGTATATTAAGTACCTAAGGTATCTAACTTAGCTGGCAAATATTAGTAGGTACCTATATAGAGCTAGCGTATCTACCTTTCCATTCTCTGGAAACACATATGTCATTCCACAGACACAAAACAATCCGAAGTAAAATAACAATTTTGGTTCATACAAGGTGTTATCTTGTGTGGAAATTGAATCCATGATACTCGCCGCAGTGCTAAGGAGCGAGCGAGCACTACGCCAGCCATGCAGTCCAGTACAACATATAGCTAGGCACTATATGCAAAAGTGCATTTTAAAATATTTATTTACAGTGGTCAGCTACATAAATGTTTAGTATGCAATTGATTACAATAAGTAAAAGCTGCGCACACTGACACACCCTGTACGCAATTGTACGCTGCGGGGCTTTCGGTCATGTAGGCGCCGTATTGACTGTACTGACCATAATAACCATATCTCAGAATTATTGTTCTTCGCAATCTTAGATAGTGATAGCCAAGTGGAGATACCAACAGACTGGTATGCAGAGGGTATCGGATTCAAATCAAATGCACGCATCACAGAGTTTTCTCGAAGTTATCTGCGTATTAAATTACAAATTGTTATCGATCTAGTCTCCTACGGGATCGGTAGAAGTACAATACATGCCCAGATGGCTAATTCACAAACGACAGTGGTTTCTGCTCAAAAGATTGAACAAATTAATTGGTTAGCAAGCTTTCAAGCGAATAATAACAGAGCTCTACTACTTATACAGACTACGCAGACAGGACTTCTTACGCATTTCCTGATAACGAGTAGAAACCAGGAAGCGAACTTTAAGTAAGTCACTAGGAGACTGATGTACCAGCTTCCTACTCCGATAGAATCGGTCCAAACCGTGACGCATGTATGTAGTATTATGCAATAAAGCACATGTGACAATGGTATTTCCCCATGTTATTGTTTTGGTGCATACTACGGAACGCCTTGTATATAGATGTATGCGGAATTGGAAGATGCCAGTCATATTCCAGAGTTTGCTATGATGGGTACTAAGGTTTGTTTTGCGGTGGTTGTTTTGTGCCTGGCTGGGGTGAAGGCGGAGTACAGGAATGATGGGTAAGATATTTTCTGTTGTTTTTGCCTGAGTAGACTATTTGAAGCTTCAAGGTTTGGAACACGGAGACCTGACTAGCAAGAAGAAATTTGGCAGCTAATTGTTGTTTCCACGAGTCGGATTACTCCTTAAATAATTATGCTGCCTGAAAATACCTCCATAACCAGGAACTGTAGAGTTCTCTGATTGGTTAAACCTCAGATAAATTGGGAAAATCTGTGATATCTTGCTATCTAGCCCTAAACTAAGCAGAGCTCGTACCACAGAACAGTTAAAAGAGGCTCGTACTATGGGTAGGTACCTACTAGACAATGGATGTTCATATATAATTTATACCTACCTACCTACATATTTTTATATATCCGTAAATATTATAATGATATAGTATTACCTAACACAACCATCCATGTTCACGCATGCAAATGTTTGACTTGCGCGGGAAGCGACCTCGCGACCTTCGGCGTGGCAGTTACCCTCCCGCTACGCCACTGAGTCGTCATTTTGTTCTGATAATATTTCCAGGAGTCTACAAGGTGTTTGTGTTCTTAGTCCTAAATGATTGTTCTGGTGTCATCTTAATATATAAAATCCTTGCGTTACTGACTGACTGACAGACACGCTACAGCTGAAACTACTGGTCGTAAGAAGATGAAATTTAGCATGTATGTTCCTTGGGCATCGTAAGGGTGGTCACTAAGACGTGATTGCCCGAAATTCCCGCGGGATCGGGCAAAACGGGAAATTCGAAAATATGTGCGTGCGAAGCCGCTGGCGTCGACTAGTAAGCTTATAATTATAGAAGCTACAGTCAAGGTTCGTTTTGAAACCTCATTTACTGTATAAGAAGTTGTGTAGTTGTATGTTAACTTGTATCAGTTTCAATTTCAGAGGCTTCATGCCGAGCTACCAGCGCACTGAAGACCAGCTGGCGGAACCCTCAGCAAGGGTGGAGAAGGAGAGGGACAACCAAGCTGATAGGACCCAGCGGTTCGGAGTGTCAGCTTATGGTGGCACTGGGGTAAGTCTTCTCATATCTGTTTTAACCAACCACTTTCCTCTGAACTGTCAGTGTCACTAGTGTTATTTTTCATTAGTAGAATTTGGCGAATTTCGCACTAGTATAGGTAATTAGTGAAGGGTTTACAAACATCATAATCATCTGGGTCAACGGATCATCATCATCAGCCCAACCTATATATAAACTGTCCCATTGCTGGGCACGGGCCTCTTCTCACTATGAGAAGGGTAAGGCCATAGTCCACCACGCTGGCCAGGTACGGGTTGGCTGACTTCACATGTCTTTCGAGAACATTATGGAGAACTCTCAGACATGCAGGTGTCCTCACGATGTTTTCCCTCACCGTTTAGCAAGCGATAATTAACAATTTAATACGCACATAACTCCGAAAAATCATTGGTGCGTGCCGTGGATTGGAACCCGGACCCCCTGCGTATCAGTCTGTCGGTCTCTCCACTAGGCTATCGCTGCTTTTATGGTCAACGGATACTAAGTATGCTAAGACTCGTAACAGCAATTTCTGGATCACGGAAAATATTGTCCTGAGTGGCGAACAAACCAACATTGATCCATTCGACATCGGTAAAGATCGATAAATTTTAATAAACTACGAAGCTTGGCAAGTCCTCCGCATAAAATTTTTTTTATCATGAATAAAAGCATGAGCGGCGATAGCCTAGTGGTGTACGTAACGGACTGCCGTGACGATGGTCTCGGGTTCAATCCTCAGGTACCCCCGGCACACACCTCTGACTTTTCGAAATTATGTGTTTATTAAAAATGTTAATTATCGCTCGCTAAATAATGTGCCCGGTAGATGGCAATAGGCTCGCCCCCTATTACATTGGGACCTTAACATAACTGGCGAAATGTGGGTGTGTATACACCTCTGCCCACCCCTTCGGGGATGAAAGGCGTGAAGTTATGTTATGTATGCTAAAAAAGCTTGCTGCTAAACGCGCTACAACCTATCGGCGTCATCCTACAGCCTTTCACAATAGGTACTTACATCGTACATCCTCTCCGATGGAGATAGGCGTAGTCCTAATTTAGGGCACTATAGAATTATGAGCCAATAGGAGGAGAAGTATGGCCTACTAGAACACGCTCGACGGGTTTGTATAGGGTTTGAAGTGTCTCTTAGCATATATACTTACTATTTATACTGGGTGGCGCAAAAGTAATGACCCTATTTGGTTCAGCTACAACTTCGTTTCTAAATTAGAAAACTAGAATTAGTTTTTTAAATATATATACTTGTGCCATGAAATTTTGTTGCATTATGATATAATTATGATGTCTATTAAATGTTGACCTCCAGAGTTGAAGCACATTTGAGCTCTATTTATGACATTTTCCATAACTAGCCGTAACACTTCCTGCGATATGTTTCTTATTTCTGGGTGAATGTTTTCTTTTAAAGCTGAGAGTCTGTGGTTTGTTCACAATAATAATAATAATATTCTACCACATACACACATCACCATCTAGTCCCAAACTAAGCAGAGCTTGTACTATGGGTACTAGATAATGGATAAACATACATAATATATACTTTTTTTTTTGTAAATACATACATATTATACATAGAAACACCCAGACCAAGACAAACATCCATGTTCATGCACACAAATGTTTGACTTGAGCGGGAATCGAACCCGCGACCTTCGGGTGTATGTTCACATACACCCGAGATTTCAAATAATCCCGAAGAAAGAACCCTGGACGCCACACCATGCAGTTACTTTTAGTGGATGTAAAGGTGTTTGTTGAATAATGCGCGGATTTTCATTGCCCCAGAAGCGAGTATTCTGCTTATTGACATGCCCCGAGAGATGGAAATGCGCTTCGTCACTCATAGGTCAAAATTATCCTCTTCAAGGTTGAGGTTTATGACGCGATTATCCTACATTCTTGGGTAGTAAAGCGGTCCATGATTATTTTTAGTAAATTTTACATTTGATTACCTACTTACTACAAAATTTTCAATATCAGAATGACAGATGTCATAAAAAAAGGTATAAAACATTTCTATAGGGTCATTACTTTTGCGCCACCCGTATGATGCCTACTTAGTGTATTGTCCTTCGTCGGATTTTACGACACCCATGAAATGAAATGGGGCAGTGACATTTTGTATTCTCAACCCGTTCCAACACGATATCAGATGAAGAACATCTGCTGTTATGTTCATAGCTCAAGCGGTAGGTATAGGCGTTGAATGAGTCAGTTAGGGTAAGAAAAACATGCCTACGTTTGTAGCTAAACAACAAACAGAAAGGTAGGTAACCGACATTTGGGACCAAAAGCAAAATACTTACATTTTGTCAATTTTAGATGCCTACTCAATTGAAAGGTATCGGTTACCTACATCCATTTTTGGCATGGCATATTTCATAAAGTAAAGGCAGCGATAGCCGAGTGGAAGATACCAACAGACTGCAATGCAAAAGGTTGTCGGGTTCGATTCCACGGCGCGCACCAATGACTTTTCGGAGTTAGATATGTGCGTATTGAATTATTAATTAACGCTTGTCCCGTGCGTCGGAGAGCACGACTCCGACGCACGGGACAAACCGGGACCGACGGCTTGTCGGTCCCGGTTGTCATGAAGATCTTTGACAGTCGTTACAGGGGTCAGTACTTTCTTAATCAACTGACACTAGACTAAACCATGGAATATCGCTATCCCTTCGGGTTGCGGAGGTCAGACAGGCAGTCGCACTGTGGAAAAGCTAATATTCAGCCAAAATCCGGTTAGACTAGTAAGCGGACCCCAGATTGAAACTGGGATAACGCTAAGAGGATGATGATTTCATAAAGTAACGAAAATGGATGGTGATGTCTCGGTCGGTTGCTTGTTAGTAAAACAATTGTTTACGGTAGAGACAATAGTGATGAGACAAGACATACCTATTCACTCATTTAACGAAGCAGCCGTGCGCATAATTTGACCGGTTTGAAAATTTATAATCAACCTTCTAGAGTTATCCCAGTTTCCCCCCGGAGTGCACGTGCCTACTAGTCTAATAGGATTTGACTGGACATTATGTAAATTGCTTTTCACAGAGTGAATGCCTGCCTTACCTTCGGAATCCAAAGGGATAGTGATATCCCATGGCTTAGATTAGTATCAGTTTTTATTCGTAGGTTCTGACCTATAACGAAGATCTTCAAGACGGCCGGGACCGAAGGCTTATCGTGCTCACCGAGGCACGGAGCAAGCGACAGAAGTTCAGTTTTCTATGCTTAGACCAAGACCATCTTTATTTTGATTGTGATAGGGAGTCATAATAACTACCTACGTACTTATTACAAGTATTTTGACCCTCGGTTGATTATTATACTTATTAATAACGAATAATTATTGCTATTGGAGCGAACCAACTGCATTTAATCAGACATAATAAAATTATACCCAGACTTTGTAGCAGTAGCAATCTACCTATATCTTATTTCAATGAGAATTACTTAACAACGAACATTCGTTAAATATAAAAAATTAACCTGTCTTGTAAATTATACGAAGCTGATAAAAAAAACCTAATAAATAAACTTCATACACACAATATTTCATGCCCAACGAACTTTAAAATGGGCTCATAATTTCAATTGGCGACATGAAAAACATTCATCATTATAATAACGTGACAACAAAGTAGGTAAATTCTACTTTTGATTCAGTAAAAGCAATTAAATATGCATTATCATTAAGTTTACGGTAGGTACCTACACTTCAGCTAAAAGTAAGTAACACAGATCTTAGGTAGATAAAAGTTGTTTCAAAATTAAGGCAACATTTGAAAACAGTTTTTAGAAAGAACCTAGGTAACTAGGTAGGTGCAGCTGCGGCGCATTTTGCAAACGTTCATAATTTAATATCTAACGGACAAAGAACTCCCAGCAAGGAACCCAAGACACTTATCACAGTGATAAAGCGACTTCGCGCCAACCGTGCAGTGAAAAATGGTTTATAACATTCATTCGATTTAACCCTTTACCGCATCGTGGTTCGTATATGGACCAAACCATATTATCTTAAATATTTTAAGTTTCAAACTGATTTTCTTATTTTATGCATACTGTGTCAAATTCGTCCCATACGAGATTCATTTTATGTATAAAACGGCCATCTATGAGCAAGTTGTGTGAACTACATCCTTCATCAAAGCCAGTGAACAGGCACGAACCGGTGCGGAGCGAGTTTATGATTTTCGAAATTGTGTAAAAAATACAGTTCTCAATGTTAGTACTTGCAAATAAATACTCCAGGAAAGAAAGTAATATATATATTGGTAATTAGGTAAGTATTTACTGTTTTATCAAGTAATAATTACTTTTAGGTAGTTCTAACTGAATGGAACAAATTTGGTACAACATGCAGAAATATATTTCTTCCTTTGTACCTTATTTGTGTCAACATGCACTAATATGATACTTTATAATGTAAAGTTATTTAGCTTATTTTGTGATGTACCCTCTTATTTTGTTATTTACGTGGTTTTATGCTTATTTATTACATTTACAGGCAATTTGCGATATGGATCTACGACTTTATGGAGGTATTCATATAATTATCCAGGATTGCCCTGTAAATAGAAGCAGTGATGAAGACCTGTCCAAAGATGAACATGGGGTAAGAAAATCGGTATATTCCTGGATCTGACGAATCCGACACAGAATCAGACGACAATACTCCTTTGTCCCAATTGACATCTTCGTCAAATAGAAGCGCAAGAGCTGAAAAACCTCGATGGAGGGACGAATTTCTCGAAAAAGTTGAGACTGAAACTACATTCAGTTCTGGTCCACTAGACAACATTGTAAGGTCCCTGAATGCAATGGAAGATCTCATGTGGAGTGCTGAAAATGCAAAGTGCAATGCAAAAGAAATTGTTTGAAGTATTCCATACTAAGTACATAATTTTTATTCATATTACGTTTTTTTGTTATTGTTGATTTTCTGCTCAATGTACCAAAAGTGATCCAAAGTAAAAAAGTTAAAAGTTAATTTTCTGCTCAATGTACCAAATGTGATCCAAAGTGGAAAAATGTTTTTTTTTTCTAAAATTATTCGATAAAAAGAATAACCCTGAAACACGTGTCCATTTATTTAGTGTTTCCTACTATACCTATATATTTTTTCTAACTTAAATAAAAAATCATGCAGTAAAGGGTTAAAAACATTGGCGCGTCCAATATAGCGGCGATAACCTAGTAGAGACTATTAGGCTGCTACACAGAAGGTCACAGCTTCATATTGGCTCGACTTACTGGCGCCGTTCATATGGCGCCGCGGGAGTGTAAGCGACTGCTACGCCGAAGGTCGCGGGTTCGATTCCCGCTCAAGTCAAACATTTGTGTGCATGAACATGGATGTTTGTCTTGGTCTGGGTGTTTCTATGTATAATATGTATGTATTTACAAAAAAAAAGTATATTTATGTATGTTTATCCATTATCTAGTACCCATAGTACAAGCTTCTGCTTAGTTTGGGACTAGATGGTGTTGTGTGAGTGTGGTAGAATATTATTATTATTATTTTTATATTCAATGAGCGCAAGACTGCCTTAGTGCATGTCCTTTAAAATATTAGGTACTTTCCTAAAGGATTGATGTTAAGTTGGTACTTTTCTCTAAGATTTTCATGTCATAATATGGTTTTCGATGTTAATTTGCAGGGCGGTTACGGCAGCACAGCTCCTGGTCTGTATGGACCCGTAAAGATCGACCTGGGTGGTGTTCTGCTGGGATCTATCATAGGTTTCGGGGCTGTCATTATTCTGCCTAAAATCATCAACGCGCTGTCTTATAGCTACGGCGGAGGATATGGCCGAAGTAAGTCGAATTTTCCCTCTTGGAAAGTAGCTGACATCAATGCATTTTGTGACCATGACTGGGTGGATTATTAAGATTTTAGGCCGACGGCTAAAATGTCCTTGCCTCCAGAGCCATCTTTATGTTAACGAGTCCTGCATTGCCTAGGCAGGAAGATCGTCAGTTGTTAAATGATCGCAAACATGGTTTACGTCATGGTCAATCTGCTGGTCATATTCTAGTGTGGTATTAAAGAGAATTAAGTCTGAAGTGAGGCCGTTGCTGCAGTCTTGATATTGCCAAGGAATTTGACCATCGAGTCTCGCACAGGCCACTTCTAATAAAGCTGCCCTCCGCAATAGAACCGACGGTCTTTGGAGGGCAACGGATGCGTGTGGCTCAAAATCTGTCCGTATGAAAATCCTTGGTGAATCCCGTCAGTATTGGATGTCTTTTGGCTGATATGATGATGACCCATTATACTGTAAAGCCGAGGTGTCAATCTGGAAGTGAATTGCCAGCATTTTGCTCATCGTAGTCTATCATCATCATCAGCCTTTAACAGTCCACTGCTGGACCAGGCCTCTCCTTTGAAAGGAGGAATTGGCCTACTATACCACGCTGGCCAAACGGGTTTGTATAGGGTTTGAGTCAAGTTTTCCTTGTTCTCTGCATAATATGCTCCCTCTGTCGGCTCTTACGACACCCATGGGATGATATGGGGTGGTGACATTCCGTATTCTTAATCCGTCACCACACGGACAGTCGTGACAGACACATCGTAGTCTATGCCTCAACTAAAACTATTGTTAATTTTAGTGCGCCTACTCTGTGTTTAAACTATTCATTCTATTCAAAGGCTTGGAGACCGACTTCAGCCAGGTGTCAGAGATGTTCGCTAAGATCGACGAGATGCTGAGCAGGTACAACGTGGACTCGACGGCGTGCATGCAGCGTCTGACCTGCTCCTACGTGCAGCTCGCTAACGAGAACATGATCAGCGGGAATGCGACGGATTTTGATGCGTTGCTTTCGTCCATGTCCAAGTGAGTGCGCTTTTATTACTATAACTTATACGCAGCTATATAAAATATGTACTGATTTCTTATAATATTCCGGAGAAGATATATAAAAATCAGTACCTACCTACCTCGAATTTAACAAAAGTCACATTTTTGTTTTCTAACTTTCCTGTCACTACAAATGGGCCGCCTCTAGCCAAGCTTGCAACTATGCATAGGTACTCAATAAGGGCGGTTTCATATTAGCGTTTTATACGCGCGTTTAAAACGCCTCGTTCTTGGAAGTGCATGTAGGCGCGCCTTTTGGCACACACGCAACTGGTAGAAGCGTTGTCGCGCTTCTAAGCTCGTTTAAGCGCGAGCCGTCAGAATCCACGTTGATACTGACAAGATGTCACTACCGTTCCGAGCGAACACGCCTAAATATGCTCGTTTACGCGAGTCCGGTTTTTTGAAGCGTGTAATGTAGCGCGCGTGTAAGCGCGTATGCTGAAACGACCGTATACGCGCAGAAAAATACGCTAATCTGAAACCGCCCTAAAGCACACATCTATTGATCAACGAGTCGTGATATCAAAATCGGCACTTCGGCAGTCCAAATAGCACATGACATAAGTCAAATATATAATAAGTATAGCAAATAGAGTCGTTTTTCCAATTTCTATTATCACTTGAAAAATAGGAGTAGGTAGGAACTCCCTCAATTTCGATACTTCTAAAGTAAGAGGAGTCTGACAACACTGGGCTGTTGTGGACGAAGTGCACTAAGCAAACGGGCGCCTTAATAAGCAACGGCTTTTTTACCACTTTATCATAAACTATTGCTAGTCCACTGTTACAATTCAGGCAAATATTATGCACTGTCTTTGTTTTTGTCATTTTAGCAACTCCCTAGTCCACCGAATGCTGGACGGCACTCCGATCTACGAAGCGGTGTCCTCGGGTCGCTCCATGGATTCCGACTGTCACTCTCTCTACGCGAAGTGTAAACTTGACAAGAAAACCGTTGTGAAGATGCTCACACAACTTGTACCTTCGTAGTTAGAACAATTTTGTTTGTAAATGTAGTGCAATTGAGTGAATAAATGTTCAGTATTTTCAATTTATTTGTTTTCATTTAATCACACCGATAGCAACCACTTAGATAGCTTTAATTTTGATTTGGATCCTCGTTGGTCTCGCGGCATAAATGTGCGCGTGGGATTGGGAGGTCCCGGGTTCGATTCCCGGGTCGGGCAAAGTGTTATAGGGGTTTTCCGTTAGGAAATTCTCAGTAGCACCACGGAGTCTGCTGTCTGGTAATATGCCCGGTACGGCAATAGGCTTGCCCTCTATTACGTGGGACCTAAAAAAACCTGGCGAAATGTGGGTGTAATATCACACCTTTGCCTACCACTTCGGGGATACAGGCGTGAGTCTATTAAAATGGATCTTTTACAAAGAGGAAGCTATTGATTTAAAAAAAGCTATCGGAAAATAAGACAAAGCAGAACTGAACACTCTCATAAATGAAATACTTTTATTAGCGCGTTCAGTGAGGTTTAAGAATAATATATTGTGGAAAGAACATACATACATATCGTCACGCCTTATATCCCCGAAGGGGTAGGCAGAGGTGTATTTCTACACCCACTTTTCGCCAGATATACTTTAGTCCCACGTAATAAGGGGCGAGCCTATTGCCGTACCGGGCACATTTCCAGACTCCGTGCTGCTACTGAGAATTTCGGGACAGAAAAACCCAATAACACTGCCCGACCCAAGAATCGAACCCGGGACCTCCCGATCCCACGCGCACATTTATGCCGCGAGACCAACGAGGCAGTCGTATAGGGTTTGAGGTCGAGTTTTCCGTCTCTACGCAAAGATGGTATTTGCATCGTGTTATCCCTTAGTCGCCTCTTACGAGTCTTACGACACTCACGGGAAGATAGGGGGTGGTGACACTTGTATTCTATGCCGTCAACCACACAGCGAAAGTGGAAAGAAAAGGGTAAGAAATAAAAATGCACGGATACAAATTTAACAATTTTATTAAAGTCAACACCAAAACCTATCTACATCATCTGATATGCTGGCAACGCAATCCTGAACGAATTCTTACAAACTGCACCAAACGAGTCTTCTCGCCATACTTTATTCCCAGACTGTGCTTCGCTATACATAATAACATAATTAATTTATTACCTAGTTTTAAATATAAAAACTTATGCTTTTGAGCATTCTTTCCTGGCTGTTTGTTTTGATGGCTGAATGCCTATTACCTTTGCTTAAAAAACAGTAAATGACAGCTGTCACGTCACTTGACTTTGACATAAGGAATGTTTTGTTGCCCGCCTAAATATAAAGTTAGTACATTAGAAACTTCACAAAAATAAGTTGTTAATATTTTTATAGGAAGACAGCGGCCACCAAAACAAATGTTAAGTCATGTGCACACAGGAGTATTCAATACACATTGCGTGAAGCCATGAGGCAGTGCATCCACAAGCCTTCCCTTATGTCATACTCATAAACTGAGTCTCATCTTTGGATTAATTTTGCCGCATGGTTTTTCGCACGAACATTGACCAGCAAATGTCATAACGACTATGTGTCAAGTATCATATCTATACACATAAATAAAATTGGAGTGTCTGTTTGTAATATTAAAATAACAGCTTTTTACTGAATGCATATGGATGTATACACGGTACATATACCGAATTGACATTTTTTACAATTTTTGTCTGTCTGTCTGTTTGTTCTCACTAATTTCTAGAACGGCTGGACCGATTTTGACGGGACTTTCACTAGCGGATAGTTGATGTACCAGGGAGTAACTTAGGCTATAAATTAACCGGGTACGCGAAGTATTTCCGTCAGGACGCGGGTGAAACCGCGAGAAACAGCTAGTCTGTTTTTAATGGTATCTCAAAAAATCAAATAAAGTTCAAAATAAGATTTGTCATACGCATGCATTGCAAAACTTGGTTTCTGTATCAAAGACCAAAATAGAACTGCAACAATACCACAGCATTTAATACATTTAAAGGCAAGATGGTTGGAAGCTTATTTATTTGTTTTGTAAAAATTGCAATTCCTTAACTTTTCGACTAAAGATATTGACACTTTTTCGATGTGCTTAAAATACTGCAATTGCGTTAAATTACCCAAAGAATCAACTCTCATTCAAATATTGTGTACATACTCTTAATAGTAAAGCTAAGTTTTCACCAGCGTTGGTCATTATAATTCGTAATTAATAATTTTCATTTTATTGCATTACAACATTATGCTATGTATTTAGTTTTGATTAAAAATATTTGACTGCGGTATGATAACTTTTGCTACATTATATTTTGAAGAATGTAAGTGTCGAAATTCTTGAAATGTCGGTATTTTTTTAAAGGGGCTTGTGTAATTTAACCTAAGTCATTTTACTTCAGATATATAAATGAGTTTATTACCATTATATGTAGCGCACACATAAAAGTTGCCATACCACAAAAACCTAGAATCCTCAATTTTAACCTTAGAATAAATGTTAATTTAAATGGAATAAAATAAAATGCATGATCGAGTAAGTAAGACAGGTAATGTGGTAACTAAATGTGAGACAAACCATAGACATTCGTAGCAACAAAAAAAGTATGAACGAAACTATCATTCTTAAATATCTAGAATATACAATAAATTGTCCTGTAAACTAGTGAAGTATATAAATAACGTAGAGTATAAAATACAGCAGACATTATTAAATGCATATCTACTCTGTGCGGACGCCATTTTGGTGCGATAGTACCGCCATCTATGATTACTTGAGGGTATTATGGGAATTCACAGATCTTGTATTTTGTTCAACTGTTTAAAATGTAATGAAATATTCAGTATTTTACTGTGTGACCTACGAATGCCTAAATCAAGTCGTTGGAAAGTAAAATTGTGATTAAATGCTTTATACGTCCATACATTGTTCAGAACCATTTCTATAATTAAACGTATCAAATATATACATTTTCATTATTATAATAAATCTTTGACATCATTCAGTGATGTATAAAATGGCAGGGTGAAATATATATTTTGATGGGGAAAATAAAATAATAAAACAAAAATCATTGGCGCTGTTGGTAAAATATGTGAACTTTGGAATCTTAAGAATGAACTCAACTATTTGTAGGAATTGAATGCATTGCATTAGAATCCCTATTTAGGTTTTCCTGATATTGCTAGCACTTTTTAGCATCTATGGTCACAGGGTGACTGTAATGTATGTATACTAGCGACCAACTGAATGAGTACAGGCGATATAATCATTTTGTTCTTCGTGACTTTCATTATAACTAAAGGTTCTCAAAAGTTGCCGAAACTTCGGGTATTGCAAAAGTTGAAAACTAAACCATGTCAGTCAGAAAAAACCATGAAAATAAATCCATTAAACTATATTTTGATGCGTACCTACCATTCGCGTAAACGCAAGAATTACTATACGCATTATTATTTTTTTACTTTACATTATTGTGACCTACAATAGAAAGATATTTCATAGTGTAAGACTTTGTGAAAACCTCTATAGTATACTATGGTTAGCAAGAAAGGCCCCTAATCGCGTACGGTCACCCATAAGTCACATGAAACCGTATAAAGACGGTTATAATCACGCGAAATAGGTAAACGGACGCGGACTTAAAGAAATATTCACAACAGCGCGTGAGAAAAAATAATATTACAACTAAAGACCAAAGAATCTGTTTAAGTATTAGAGGATACTTTGGAAGATAAGTTACTTTGGAGAAACAAGTGTGATCAACTTTCGGTCTGTTCTGCGCACCCTAAATTCTGACTAACTAAGGTAAAAAGTGTTTGTTATTTCGGAATTTTTATTTCTGCGTGTTTCGATAATTTCACAAGTAATTGGTTATAAATATAGTTAATTCCACATGTATCTTAAGAGTTACTTAGCTTCCAAAGTATTAAGAAGATAAATCTCATGTCCATTTCTTCAGTTTACAATAAAACGAATGTGACAGTGTGATAATTATAACCATCTCAATAATACTTGACAATTCGTTACCCGACAAGAACAAAATTGCAACTCTTATTACAATCTTTGGAGGTTCAGCTCGAACAAATTCGTGAACTTTCGTATTTTGTGAGTTACAATTTTGTTCGTATCAATCGAATGAACGGGCGATAAGACTTATGGTAAATGTACAAATATTGTTGGAACAGTCGAAAAACATTGCTTTCCGCTATAGCTATAGTACATTCGAGGAAATAAGGCTACGTAACATATAATATACTTAGGAGAAAATAACCAAAACCGACTCGACTCATATAGGCTTATTTCCTCAAAAATACATATCATATTGTCTTGGGAGAATACCTATTTAGCCGACGCTCCTCCGTACTACATAAGCAATCAGTGTACTAATATGTTTTTATTGTATTAAAAACCACTATTACTAAGTTGCATTTTTAATAAGTGCGGCGCGAAGGCGTGACTAGTTTGAACTGAAGACGATTTGGGTCCAAAACGCAAACAGTTCCATCCAAATTGTTTCAGCATCCATGATACAAGGTATGCGAAACTACTAAAAACCTGGGCCAATGAATACAGATTTACATAATAGAGGCGCATTTCTAAGGATTTCGTGTGCCGATTCCAATTGGCGTGTTGGTGGGTGTCGTCAGTTCGTCTCTCTTGCACTCATAGAGACAGCTGTCACAGCGCGACTGCCACGCCGCCAAGCGGCAATTTGGGTCACAGAAAATTTGTCTACAGAGAAAATCTATCATAAGAAATGCGCCTCTATATAAATATCTATGCTCTATGCCTGGGCTTAGTATAAGTTGATTTTATGTTAGTGACACGATTTCTTCATCGACATTCTGATTGGTATAGTTTCAATCAATACTTACACCAAAAAGAGAATGATGCCGCAATTTTGAGATAATATGAACATGTACTAACACTTAGCACGAGTTTACGTACCACTCGATTGCGATCATCGTCTACGTATATTCATATATTTGCGTTACTTAATCAGTTTGACGGAAGCAATGAATACAGATTTACATAGAAGCGCAGTTCTTTAGGATTTCGTGTGCCGATTCGAAGTGGGGACGGTCTCTAGTTTAGTTCGTAGGTCGCGCCGTTGGCGGCGCTAGCGTCGTTCTCCGCCTCTCTTGCTCTCGTAGTTAAGATACACCGGAGGAACGTTCGTCTCTCTTGCTGTCGTAGAGACAGCTGTCACAGCGCGACTGCCACGCCGCCAAGCAGCAATTTGGGTCACAGAAAGTTTGTCTTCAGAGCGCCCATAAGTAATGCGCCTCTATGTAAATATCTGAGCTCTTTGACGGAAGTAACGAGATGACGCTGTCGCTACCGAGAGCCAGTAAATTTCTTACTAAGTAAAATTCTTTAGGTAAATATATGTTAACAATGACAACATAATTTCTGATACACATGCTTCAGTTTTTCTATTTGATCATGAAAGTAATAACAAACATAATTTTGATAGGGTATACGAAAAAAATCATAAATTGATGATGTATATTTTTATTGTATTTTCTATTTTTTTAGACTCACGCCTGTATCCCCGAAGGGGACAGGCAGAGGTATAATACCACCCACATTTCGCCATTTTATGAATTTACGGTGCCACGCAAAGGGAGCGAGCCGTACTGTTTTCTAATAGGCTTTGTGTGAGTAGTGTCACCTTATGTGAATGTTGGTGAGTGGGAGGAGCGCGACCGAGTGTTGTGTAAGCGAGTAAGTCCGTCTACTGGCACAACATGCTGAAGAATGAGTTCGCGTACGCCATCGGCTTCACGTCTGGGTGTGGCTGGAAATTAAAAAGTGATTATAGTTATACAGGTAAGAATTAAGAATTTATAAAATTAGTTAGTAGGTTTTTTTGGGTCCATATCGAAAATATACCTGACATCAATATATAAAACTACTCCGTCACAGACTGACTGACAGGACATGGCAGAAACTACTAACATTGAATACAGATTTACATAGAAGCGCAGTTCTTAAGGATTTCGTGTGCCGATTTCAAGTGGAGACTGTCTCCAGTTTAGTTCGTAGTTGGCGCCGTGCGGCGCTGGCATCGTTCTCCGTCTCTCTTGCTCTCGTAGTTAAGATACACAGGAGGAACGTTCGTCTCTCTTGCTCTCGTAGAGACAGCTGTCAGAGCGCGACTGTCACGCCGCCAAGCGGCAATTTTGGTCACAGAAAGTTTGTCTTCCGAGCGCCCATATGCGCCTCTATGCAAATATCTGAGCTCTTTGCTACTAGGCATAAAAAGCTGATATTTGGCATGTAAACAATGACATGATAACATGTCCTTGAGCAGTGTAGGGAGCACTAAGAGAGAGTTCTTGCAAAATGCCCCGCACACGTAAAGGAGTAAAAAGTCCCACAGGATCGAAAGTTTAAAAGTAGGAGTATTATGAGATAACAATGATATTATGTCAATTCACTGATGGTAGAAGATAAACTAGATCTTATGAAGTAAGATAGAATTAGCCCGTATGCTTTTGTTGGACTACAATGAATCTTTTAATCTCTCGTTATAATCGATTTTAATCTTTTGCATTTTGTATACACCATACGACATACCTTTATGGCTTACCGACCCGACCGATCAGTCAAAACTTCGGTGGAGAGGAAAACAGAGGTGTTTATACCTTTAATTAGTTTAATATCCCGAGTAGGAAACATTTATTAAAATTGTATGATGCGCAAAAGCAGCGACAGCCTAGTGGAGAGACCGACAGACTGCTACGCAGAGGGTCCGGGTTCGAATCCATGGCACGCACCAATGACTTTTCGGAGTTATGTGCGTATTAAATTGTTAATGATCGCTTGCAAAACGGTGAAGGAAAACATCGTGAGGAAACCTGCATGTCTGAGAGTTCTCCGTAATGTTCTCGAAAGACATGTGAAGTCTGCCAACCCGCACTAGGCCAGCGTGGTGGACTATGGCCTTACTCTTTTCATAGTAAGAGGCCCGTGCCCAGCAGTGGGACAGTTTATATACAGGGCTGATGATGATGATGCGCTATTTTGTTTTCTTCGACGTATGTCACTCATCCCTTCTTACTAACGCCACACACAAAACTCATACCATAACATCGCTCTTTTGAGATTAGATTGTATCTATCATATAACTATGGTTTTAAAGGCCCAGTTTAAGAGGTGGTGACCTCTGGATAAATCCAAAATTAGATCGTTTATTTTTGTGTATTCTAACTACATTAGCAGTCACTTATAAGACAGCGGTGAAACTGACCATATAGGTATAATAGTATGTAATAAAACTTACCACTGCTTCATAAGTGGTGAAATTCGGTTTCAAGTCTTTACCGTTCATTGTGATGAAAGCACCAAGGTTACCCATTGTATCACTGGAAAAAAGAAAAGTATTTAAGTATAGAAAAATATAAAAATTTAATATAGCGTAATTATTTAATATAGTGCATTTTAGTGTAGCAAAATCCATTTTAGAATACCAAAAAATATTTTGTGAAAGAAAGGAAATTTTTGTGTAGAAAGTTCTAAACGGTTCCTTAATTCAATTTTAGAATGAAACGCAGCGGAGTGAAGCCACTGTAATTTAAAACTGTATAGAACATAAGATTATTCTAACACTCTGCCGATTCAAAAGAGTGGCATTAATTTCCGTCAGCTTTTGCTCATAACCTTACTATCTATCCGAACATGGATGTCAAAAAAATCTTTTGATGTTCATATCTAAGTAAATAAATGACTTTTGATTTGAAACCATAAAGTATATTTTACTACGTAATCACTTACCAGTAATTAGGCGCCGAGAAAACAGTGATGCACTTCCCATCATGCGCGACTTCGTAGCCATCATTCTTGACTTCGTGACTTCGAATGATGTAGTCGAGGCCGTTACGCTGAAGGAAGCCGGTAGTGACGTCAGGACCGAATTGGCACCCCACGCCGCGCTTCGACGGCGCGCGACCCATCATTGGCTGAGGGTCCGACCACAGTAGCTCACACATTATACCTGGAATGGAAAGTGTCAAGCTGTGACTAAGATTGATGGTATCTGGTTGAAACGTCGGGTACGAATATGCCCTTGTGTATGCCCAAGGTGCACACAGAAAACCAGCGTTGTATTGTGGATACTACCACAATGTAACATTAAAGCTGAGTGTGCACCTATATGTCACAGATTACTCTTAAGGCTTGCGATGTTTTATTTTATATGTTCAATTTTTTCTGTTCTGTGACAAATATAATGTTTTTTTTCTTTCTTTCTTTGTATTTAGCTCGTTTCTCAACCTTAGGGGTAGAGAAGAGTAGAAAGACTAGAAGTATGAAGAAGAGGTGGATAAGAAATCCGTAAAATATTGAGGATGAAGTAAGTCATTAGGCTTTCAACGGTCTTATATTGTCTACTTTATGTCCTTTTCCTAAAAAAAAGATAGACATCATCCTTCCTACTTACTACCCATCGAAAGGAGTGGGTATGCCCAGAATCTTAAAATGTATCCATAGGCTAATAAAACGCTAATTTGTATAGGTCGGTTCATGAAAGATGACCACTGCGCAGAAATCATTTTTTAGGTCGCCGTGTTTGTGCGGGGTGAGGCGCGAGTGGAATGCCAATGGCGTGGCTCCGTTCTTGATGCATTCCCTAAATGCGTCAAGAATGGAGCCACGCCATTGGTGCAAAAATGTACATATGCGCGACGGCCGCCATTTGTGGTCAACTTTCGTGAACCGATCTATAACTCCGATGGTCCAATAATCGGTTGGCCGTGTCAACAAACACTTTTGAGGGATGTAGGTATTCACATTTATTTTGCTATTGGCTTAGTTTTTTTTTTAAAGAAGTCTTCCGCTGTATTCATGTATTATGTGACACGGAGGACTTTACCAACATTCAACCAAGATGTATAAAGTACAACCCAGACAACAACAATTTGTGGATCACATAAAGTGCTGTCGCTTGTAGGGATCGAACCCACAATATTCAGCGCAATGTCAAAAGAAAGGTGATCCCTTAAACCACAGCACCAACCATGCAATCATAATACCACACCACCAGCCATCAAAAACCAATAAAACACTAAACTTACCATCTTCCGGCGGCTGTTTATTCCTGTCCACCTTCCTAATATCATCCAGCATGACATCATCCTTCGAGAACAGTCCCCCATGCATCACCAGCACCCTGCCGTTGATGCAATGCGCCAACGGCAGCCAGTTGTACACCTCGGTGAACAGGTCCGCCATTTGAGACGTGTATTTTGAGGTTACTTCGCCGCGGAAACCGTACATGCGATTCATGTCGAGGGTCTCGTGGTTGCCTGAAAAGCAAATGAAAACAGCATCATACTAATATTCTACCATATACACAACACCATCTAGTCGCATACTAAGCAGAGCTTGTACTATGGGTACTAGATAATGGATAACCATACATAGTACACTCCCGCTACGCCACCGAGTCGTCAAATAGCATGTTACATTTTATGGAAATGGTCTGTTTGTTATCATGGTTTATGTAACTGCTTGAAACTTCGGGAAAAGGGGTATGGAAGAACAATCATAAGTTAGCATCATCTAATAGTCTTTCAGTTGTTCATGAGTACGTCTACCTTGGGCAAACCTTGCAGTTGGGTAGAAACAACTTCGAGAGGGAGGCTTGCAGAAGAATACAGCTTGGCTGGGCGGCATATAGGAAACTCTGTCGAGTCTTTTCGTCATCCCTACCGCAAAGCCTTAAGACAAAAGTCTTCAACGAGTGCGTCCTACCCGTTATGACTTACGGAGCTGAGACGTGGACACTGACGGTGCGACTAGTCAACCAATTTAAGGTCGCTCAGCGAGTTATGGAGAGGGCTATGCTCGGAGTTTCTCTGAAGGATCGAATTCGTAATGAAGTGATCCGACAGAGAACCAAGGTAATCGACATAGCTCAGAGAATTAGCACGTTGAAGTGGCAGTGGGCTGGTCACGTCTGTCGCAGAACCGATAACCGATGGAGTAGCCGTGTTCTAGAGTGGAGACCGCGCCTTGGCAAACGTAGTGTAGGACGCCTTCCGGCTAGGTGGAGTGACGATATACGCAAAGTGGCTGGCAGCGGCTGGACACGAAGAGCCGAAAATCGGGCTCATTGGCGTGCTATTGGAGAGGCCTATATCCAGCAGTGGACTATGGCAGGCTGATGATGATGATGATGAATAGTCTTTCGCAGTGTAGTGCTGGACAGTCTTCTCGTAATAAAAACCCATTGTGAGTCAATAGGGAAGAAGAATATAATAAGAATGGACAGAATTAGGAATGAGGAATGATTACGTTAGAGGTAGTATGAAAGTGGCGGCCATTGATGAAAAGGTAAATGGGAGTCGATTGGCCTGGTATGGACATGTTATGCGGAGAGATGATTTGTATGAAGGTAAAACAGTGATGAATATGCATGTAGAAGGAAGAAAAGGGAGAGGACGGCCCAGGAAAAAATGGATGGACTGTGTGAGGATGGATATGAAAGAGAAAGGGGTAAACAATCGGATGACTGGTGACAGGGAAGGAAGCGAAGGACATACTGCGCCGACCCTAAATAAATTGGGACCAGGGCAAGACAATGATGATGTGAGTCAGTAGGGAGATAGGCCCACTATACGCTGTTTGGTATAGGGTTTGATGACGTGATGACTCTTCTCATAGCTACTATTTTGTCTATTTTGCATAGTCACCTCTTACGACACCCACCATATTTAATAGGGCAGTGACGCATTGTATTCTTAATACATCACACAGACCCTTAATCCAGACAAATTATCATACTTAATCTGTATATGTATTTAAATCATGTCATGCGCAGCCAGCAATATAGTAAAATGGCCTCACCTCTCGACATATAGAAATGGTCTGGAAACAGCAACTTAAAGCTGAACAGCGTGAAGATACATTCCACACTGAAAGATCCTCGGTCCACGAAGTCTCCGTTGAACAAGTAAGGGTTCTCTTCAGAAGGTAAACCGTTCAGCTTGAAGATATTCATCAAGTCATAGTACTGCCCGTGAATGTCTCCGCATACGGTGAACTTCTTGTCATCAGCAACCTTAATATCTACGAGGGAAGGTTGCTTTTGCAGGTACGCTTTGACGTCGATGAGAATCTGTTGAGAATATAGAAATTATGTTTAGAAAGTGTTTATGCGCAAAGCTTGTGCACTAAGTGTAAAAGGCAGAATTACTTTATAAGACAACTGCCGCCCTAAAAATAAATACTGGAGACACTTAATACCTTAGATTCGAAACAATAAAATTTGTGGTTCTTTCAAACAGTTGTCTCGTGAAGGAATCGAACCCACGACACCTGGCGCAGTGGCGAATGGTGCGGCGACTACTTAAAATAGGTATCAGTGGATGAAGTTTCCGGTTGTCAACTGAGCAACATCGCGTTCGTTAGCTCCCGACAATTTAATTGATTTTCGTTGTTAAAAGTGCGCAACCAAAGTGAAAAGTGTATTTGACTTGGAGATAAACATCTAGTGTTATAAAATAATAGTGAATCTCTTAAGAATAGTGACTATTTTTGCCAAATATTGTGAAAAAAACCAGTGCTTGACAGTTGCAAAAATATTTTTTATAAACATACCCACATCCTTAAAAATAAAATCGAATGATTTGATTGATAGTGAAGTGTCAAGTCGTAGTCATAGGAAGTGAACTGGGTTGCCATAGCCAATATAGGGTTGTCATACTAATACGAATTATCAGCCGATTTGAAAAATACCTAATATAGATAAATGTTTTAAATGTAATACTGAACCTGAAGAGAAAAGTGTTAAGATAAAATGCAAAGGCTGCAAACGTTTGATATGCGCCAAATGTAGCTGTCTTACGGCGACGGAAATACGTGTATTCGGACTACAAAACCCAAAATTATCGTACCTTTGTGATGACTGTGAGACAGGTCTGAGGCAAGTTCCTGAGCTACGTAGGCTTGTTACTGAACTCCAACAGCAGGTACAAGAGTTGAAATCATCCCAAGCATGTGCGGTAAATCTGGATGCTGTTATCGGTGAAATGGAGGACCGGCATAAGCGTAGTCGTAACGTGATTATTTATGGTATACCGGAGTCGCAAGCATCCACCGCCGAGGAGAGGAAGACAGATGATACCAACTATGTTAACCAATCGTTCAGCCACTTGTCCATTTCTAAACCGGAGATAGTTAATATATTTCGTCTAGGTAAGCGCAACCAAACTGGCAACTCAAAACCACGCCCTATGAAATTAGTGCTTGCAAATAAATATATTGCTACCAGTGTATTGAAAAACAAAAGTAAGTTACCCAAACCAATCAGAATTTACTCAGATATGACACCGTACCAGCGAGACCAACTGAAGAAGTTGCGGGATGAGTTAGCCGCCAGGATTGAAAAAGGTGAGCAAGATCTTACGATTAAATATGTAAATGGAGTACCTAAAATAGTTACTCATACTACTACAAAAAACTAAAACCGCGACGCTTAACTGAACTCCTTATATTGTACACGAACCTGGCATCCATAACGGCAAAATTCGATTTATTCCTCAATGAAGTAAGAACATTCAGACCTACATTTATTTTAATAACTGAAACACATCTAAACAGAGAAATAAGTGACAGTATTATAAATATACCTGGATATGTAATTTATAGGCATGATAGATACGCTAGGAAAGGAGGTGGTGTCTTAATATATGTCGCCCCTGAAATCAACGATATGCCTATAATTGCTAGGGTAAACCACTTAGGCCAGGACTCCCTGTTGGAAACATTGTGGCTTGATATTGAATTCCGAGAATTGAAATTCACTTTAGCTTGTATCTACCGTCCACCATCTCATATACTCCAGGAATCAGATAAAATTCTCTTTGATATGATTGAAAAAGCAGCTGCAGAAAAGACAGTATTGATTTTTGGAGACATTAATTTACCCAACATAAAATGGTCACTTAACCAAGTTACTAATAATGATAAAGTTTGTGAGTTATTTATGAATATGTACGCTAATAGTAGTATGAGACAATTGGTTACACAGGTTACTAGAACAAGGAATAATGAAGAGTCACTATTGGATCTCATTCTATGTAATGATGACACTTTGATAAGTGATGTTGCATATCATCCCCCAATAGGCAAAAGTGATCATTTGGTTCTTACTGCTACAATACAAATAACTGATTTTAGTGATGTCAAAGCTACTAAAGAATTACAATATGATTTCTTTAATGCCAACTATGATGTGATTAACACATACTTGTCAGAAAATTTCAATATTAACGGTAGTTCATCTAATGAGGTGTGGTTTGATTTCAAAAACCAGATACATTTAATACAGGAAAAGTACATAAATAGAAAATATAGCAACAGAAATAAACGAGTCTAGAAACCATGGATAAATAAAGAAATAATTGATTTAACTAAGGAAAAGAAAAGATTGTGGAGTGTTTATAGAATAGACAAAAATAGTAGGTCATATAATGATTACAGGACCATTAATAACAAAATTGTTCAACTAAGCAGATCTAGAAGAACACACTTCGAGGCAAATATCATCAATTCGGGCGCGAAATCATTCTACGCATATGTTAGAAAACAACTTAATTGCAAGGTCGGCATCCCTACAGTATTGAAAAACACCTGTGATGAGTTAATTATAGAACAGAAAGAAATAGCTGAACTATTTGCAGATCAATTTGAAACAAGCTATATCAGGGAACCTCATGGCCCTCTACCAAATATTAATATGCCCAGAATTGAAAATTCTTTCAGCGATGTTACCATCACAGCCGAGCTAGTTCAAAAGACACTTCTGACATTCAAAGACACAACAGCTACAGGTCCTGATGAGATACCATCCATTCTGCAAAAAAAGTGTTCATCTACAGTTGCTGACAACATTGCAAAGATTATGAATATATCCTTGGAAACTGGGCTCTTGCCTGACGATTGGAAGAATGCTACTGTAGTACCGATTTATAAAAAAGGGAACAAGCTATTACCAGCAAATTACAGACCTATAAGTCTAACGAGTGTGTTATGTAAATGTATGGAAAAAATTATAGCTGAAAAACTTAGATTGTTTTTAAAGCAGGAACACATTATACAGGATGAACAGCATGGTTTTGTTCCAAGACGTTCAGTTACCACAAATCTTCTTATGTGTGTCAATGAATGGGTGAAAAATCATGACAAGGGGCAACCCACAGACGTGATCTATCTTGATTATGAGAAAGCTTTCGATCGTGTCCCATTACGGCGCCTTATACATAAACTAGAGCATTTTGGTATACGAGGAAAGATATTGGCCTGGATTAGTGACTTCTTATCTCAAAGAAAATTCTCTGTACGTGTTGGAAATACGTTATCTACAGCGCATCCGGTATGGAGCGGCGTGCCGCAGGGTTCTGTGCTCGGGCCATTGATTTTTATACTGTACCTGACTGACCTGAACAGCACATTACATCTACCGCTTTCATTGTTTGCTGATGATACAAAATTTTTTGGTAATCCATGTGTACAATCACAAGAAATTCAGAATGACTTGAATGCCATCCTTGAATGGACCAAGCAATGGCTGTTATCGCTTAATTCTGCCAAGTGTACTGTCTTGCACATAGGTAGGACAAATCCTTGTGTACCGTACTACCTAGGACAGCATCAATTGACACCAGTAAGTACGCAGACAGATTTGGGCGTCACAATAAGCAAAGATTTGAAATGGGAAACCCATATTGTGAAAATTGTGAAAAGAGCTAACTCCATGTTGTATCTAATAAGAAAAGCGTTCAGATGTCTCAATCCCAAAACATTTTGTGTGCTCTATAAAACTTATATAAGACCTCTCCTCGAGTATGCGTATGTTGTGTGGGACCCTTATTTTAAGAAAGACGTGATTCTATTAGAAAATGTACAGAGAAGAGCTACCAAAATGGTCCACCAACTAAAAAACAAAACCTATGATCAGCGTTTAAAGGAACTTGGCCTCATGACTCTTGAGAACCGCAGACAGAGAGGAAGTCTCATCGAGACGTATAAGATACTGAATGGCTACTATGATGATGACAGGATTAAAGAACTGTATGTAGCTAATGAAAATAAACATCT
This sequence comes from Euclidia mi, assembly GCA_944739405.2. Classification (NCBI taxonomy): domain Eukaryota; kingdom Metazoa; phylum Arthropoda; class Insecta; order Lepidoptera; family Erebidae; genus Euclidia; species Euclidia mi. The sequence continues at coordinate 11,227,220 of OX123193.2, read as the reverse complement.
CAGAGGACACCCGTTAAAGTTACGCCAGACTCAGTCGAAACTCAACCCTTTGAAACACTTTCTACCTAACCGTGTTGTCAAGGAGTGGAACAAGCTCCCAGAAAATGTTGTTATGGCACCCACATTGAACACTTTAAAGAATAGACTCGACAAAATCTCCAAGTCTCAAGACACACACGCATCAGCTTAATAAGCTGCTAGTGTGGTTCAAATATAATAATAATAATAGTGTAGTCAATAAAGTACCATTTGAAGAACACTTGATACGAATATGCCTTGCATGTATTTTGCAGGCAGTTTTAAATAAATAAATAAATAAAATATTAGCAACCAATATGTAGATATAGTGTGGCTTTATTATACTCCCACACTTTTCGTTATTATTATAGACTGACTGACAAAGTACAACCGAAACTACAGGGTGTAAGAAACTGAAATCTTCCATGTATGTTCTTTGCTGAGGGTAGGGATGCACTAAAAAGAGATTGCCCAAAATTCCCACAGTACCGGAGAAAAAAAAAGTCTTGTCTAGTACAACAGAGGCCCTAGCCAAATGGCATAAACGCTAGACGAATAGAATAGAATACGATAATCAATGTATAGGATTGACATAAGCTTAGTATTATATTCTATTCGTCACTAGACAGCGATAGCCTAGTGGAGAGACCGACAGACTGCTACGCAGAGGGGCCGGGTTCGAATCCACGGCACACACCAATGACTTTTCGGACTTTAACTTTTTGACTTTATTAAATTGTTAACTATCACTTGCTAAACGGTGAAGGTAAGCATCGTGAGGAAACCTGCATGTCTGAAAGTTCTGCATAATGTTCTCGAAAGACATATGAAGTCTGTCAACCCGCACTTGGCCAGCGTGGTGGACTATGGCCTTACCCTTCTCGTAGTGAGAAGAGGCCCGTGCCCAGCAGTGGGACAGATTATATACAGGGCCGATGATGATGATTCTATTCGTAGCGTTTGTGCCATTTGGCTAGGCCCTCAGTACAGTCTCGTTAGGCCATATCAAGAGTCCTTTCGAGTGGTCTGATAACTGCGATATCAGATAAGGCCACACACTCAAACCAAAGCAAACTATTGCAGTACCCAAGTAGGGAAGAGTGAAGTAAGAAAGGAATGCCACAATACCTTGTAAGCATACTTCTTGTGTAGTTTCTTCTGTTGCTTGTAGAACTCCATGAGTTCTGTGACGAACTTGAGGGTCACCTTGCCATCCTCCAGCACTGGACCGTCGTATTCGTCTTCAATAGCTGTAATAATTATAAATAAATATATTACTCACACTTCTGCCAACCGCTTCGGGGATATAGGCGAGTCTATAAAACATAAACATACTATCTTGACGACCGGTTGGCGCAGCGGGAGTGTAACCGACTGCTACGCCGATGGTCGCGGGTTCGATTCCCGGCATTCCCGCTCAAGTCAAACATTTGTGTGCATGAACTTGGATGTTTGTCTTGGTCTGGGTGTTTCTATGTATAATATGTATGTATTTACAAAAAATAAAGTATATATGTATGTTTATCGATTATCTAGTACCCATAGTACAAGCTCTGCTTAGTTTGGGACTAGATGGTGATGTGTGTATGTGGTAGAATATTATTATTATTATCTATGAGTGGAAACCATACAAAAATCAGGGCGGTAGTATTTAGAGTTTGTCTTCATACACATGGACAAGACGGTTATAGGGCTTCATCTGTATATTATATAAAATCCTTGCGTTACTGACTGACTGAGAGACAAGCTACAGCCAAAACTATTAGGCGTAGGAAGCTGGGCATGTATGATCCTTGGGGACCGTAGGGACGCACTAAGAAGGGATTTCCCGAAATTCCCACGGGATCGGGCAGAAACGGTTAAATTTAAAAAATGTGCGGGCGTAGCTGCTGACGTCATCTAGGTTTATAATATTTATATAGCATGTATACAGCATGATTGCAGTACCTACATCGGCGATTTGGATACTAATGGCTTGTGCCTTAGTTTGATATTGAGCAATTAATATTCTACCACATCCAGCACTACCCCATATCATTCAAAGCAAATAGTATCCTTAGGGCAGAGATGGAAAATTCAACAGCAAGCCCTATACCAATGTGTCTGGCCACTGTTGGTATAGGCCAAATCGTCTTATTGACTATCAATGCTATCGTAACGCAAATTAGAAAAGGTTAGGTAGGTATCTCTGCAAAAGGCTATATTATTATATGATGATTATGACGAATCACACTAATATATACGTCTTTAATGCTCCCTACTTATGATTCGCACAGATAAACAGCTGGTAATAAATAAACAAAGAACACAGAACACAACATACAAATAAAAACATCTAAATTACAAACACACTGTATATAAAAAAATATATACCTTGTGCATCTTCCTCTTTGGAATGTTTTCTTTTAAATAATTTAAACATTATTCACAGTGGATAATTAAAATACTATGCTTCCAATGTTAGTATAAATCTAGCTATATTGTCGACAAGATAAGATAAGAATAGATAATAATAATTGACTACCAATCGACTTTATTTATCTGTAATTATGTTTATGGTTTGTGATCTATTATAAACTAGCTGTGCATTTTGGTTTCACCCGGTAAAGCCCATATGCTTTACCGGGTGTACTTTTTTGTGTACTTTTTAAAAATAATACTTAGTGTTAGTCTGTTCCCATACTAACACTAAGTATTATTTTTAAGTATTATTTTAGCTGCCTTCGTGGCGCAGTGGATAGCGTATACGACTGCTGATCAGAAGTCCCTGGTTCGATTCCCGGGTCGGGCAAAAGTGTTACTGAGTTTTTCCGAATACTCAGAGCAGCCTGGAGCCTGGTGATGTGCCCGGTAAAGGCAATGGGCTCGCCCCCTATTACGTGGGACCTAAAATTCATGGCGAATGTGGGTGTAATATCTACACCTCTGCCTACCCCTTCGGAGATACAGGCGTGAGACTATAAATAAAAAAATAATAATATTTATGTTTATGGTTTGTGATCTATTATAAACTAGCTGTGCATTTTGGTTACACCCGGTAAAGCCTATGGGAACAGACTAACACTAAGTATTATTTTTAACTTAGCTTAAGTACTAAGGATTAGTAATGTTAGATATCTCTATATGCATATCTCGGCCAGATAATATCCCCTAATGACCAGATGTCAAAAGAAATAGATAAAAGAATTGCAACAGGATGGAAAACCTACTGGGCTTTGAAAGAAATTACAAGAAGCAAAGAAATAAGTATAAAAGTCAAGAAGACTTTTGACATCTGTATTTTACCCTGCTTTACATATGGCTGTGAAAGCTCAGCTTTGACAAAATACCATCGGGCTCGTATTGATCAACAGGTGCAAAATAGAGAAATGGAGTAAACAGATGACAATCTGGTACCCAAGAGATGGCAATAGGAGTAGAGGTCGTAAAATGAGAAGATGGAAGGATGATCAGAAAATGACTTAAGGTCCGCTCTGGACAAGAGTGGCGTCAGACAGAAAGCAGTGGAAAGAGTTGGAGGAAGCCTTTGCCGTAACGCACACCGAATTGAGAGACTTTTTGTAATTTAATGTAGATTTTTAGTTGTAAATGTGAAAAACTGTCAAAAATTCGGAAATAAAGGCTTTATTATTATTATAATGTTAGATAGATTGTGGATCCATGTTCATGAATGCAACAACTGCTTTTGAAATCAATACCATAATAAATTTATTGAAAAACACTAAAAGCACAGGTTATGATGATGTTTGTACAAATGTTGTAAAATGTATATCTGAGTTTATTTCACCTGTTTTATCTCACATTATGAATTTATGTATATCTTCTGGCACATTCCCAGATAAATTAAAAATAACTATAGTGAAACCTTTGTACAAAAAGAATGAAAAACATATCTTAACAAACTACAGGCCAATAGCACTAATACCAGTATTTTCAAAAATATTTGAAAAGGTTATAGCTAAACGTCTTAATGATTATTTTGAAACAAAAAGACTCTTTACAGAAAAGCAAGTCGGTTTTAGAAAAAATAAGTGCATAAATCAGGCTATATACAATTTTTTGAATACAGTAATGACTGGTTTAAATGAAAAACAATTGGTTGCGGCACTTTACATGGATTTAACTAAGGCTTTCGATTACGTTAGTCATAGCATACTATTAAATAAATTAGAGGCTTATGGTGTTCGAGGTAATGTGCTAAATCTTCTTAAGTCATACCTTACGGACAGAAAGCAATGTACGCAAATTACTCGAATGTGTTTAAAGACACAAACCGATACTGTTTATACTTCCTCATATCGTCCAGTAACACAAGGTGTCCCCCAAGGGAGTATTCTCGGTCCATTGCTATTCATTATTTATGTAAATGATCTTCCAAATTTTGTGCAACATGAAATTGTCTTATTTGCAGATGATAGCACAGTTATGTTCACCAATTCAAGTAAACATCAATTAGAATCAGACATTATCCAAACTCTTGACACAATAATTCAATGGCTATCTAATAATAATTTAATAATTAATTTAAATAAAACTAGTATTATGACATTTATGAATAGAAAAAATAATTTAGTAGACCTTGACATAAATTTCAATGGACAAAATATAGTTAAAGTTGACAACGTAAAATTTTTAGGTTTAAATCTTGATTCCAAATTAGACTGGAAATCGGAAGTAGAAAATATTTGCACTAAACTTAGTAAATTTTCATATGCGCTCTATATGCTCGCAAAAATTGTGAACCAATCTGCAGTCATTTCTGCATATCATGGCTACGTAGAATCTGTGCTGAGATATGGCGTCATCTTTTGGGGTAACTCGGTAGACATAGAAAAAGTATTTAAAGCTCAGAAGAGATGTGTGAGGGCAATTTGTAAATTGAAACATACAGACACTTGTAAGCCATTTTTCATTAGCCTAGAATTATTAACCCTTCCAAGCATATACATATACGAGGTAACCATGTTTGTTCTCTTGAATATTTCAAATTTTGCACAATTAAAAAGCAAAAGGCATGAAGCAAAAATATGTTTTCCAACAAATAAAACAGCGCAGTTCAGTAATAGTTTTTTCTGTATGGCACCACGTATATATAATCATCTTCCTGTAGATATATTAAAATGCGCTAGTCTAAATATACTTAAATCAAAACTGAAACAGTTACTTATCCAAAAGGCATATTACAGCGTAAAGGAGTACCTCGATGACAGATTCACTTCTTAAGTTTTTGACATAATTATACAAATGTAAAATTATAACATGCTTTTCATTTTGATTATTTTATTGATATTTATTTGACATTATGATTTAAATTTTGAGATTGTTAATTATTTGTAATGTAATATTATTTTTCGTGTTAATTTCTACTATTTTAATTTAATTTGTATTTTTTATTTTGATTATTTTATTAATATTGCTATTTATTTGACATTATGATTTAAATTTTGAGATTGTTAATTATTTGTAATGTAATAATATTTTTTGTGTTAATTTCTACAATTTTAATTTAATTTGTATTTTTTAATATTGCATGCTAAGTGGCGGAATATGGCTGTACGATATTATTATCTTATTATGTAAAACATCTCCTAAACCTATATTCGCAATAAAGACATTCTGATTCTGATTCTGATTCTAAATGCATCTTGAAGTGTAGAGTCCACTTATAGTTTAACCAGATTGGACAAAATAATCAATAACTTTTTCTACTACAATTGAACTAAAGGGATACTTAGTTTGATCTCCACAACCAACATTATTAAATTTAATGGCTCCGATTAGATCAACAGTCAGTGTATTCAGAATCATACACAAAGATCTTCATGACAGCTTAACATGTTCTCTAAGGAATGGATGATTAATTTATTAGACTTCAAAATATTTATACGCTCAAATGTATATTACAAGTAATTGCAAGCTCTTGGCTATGATTTCATCTCTGTGGAAAGACTGGACTTAAAACATACTTTGAATTTTATACTAATATATAAAGCTGAAGAGTTTGTTTGTTTGGTTGAATGCGCTAATCTCAGGAACTACTGGTCTGATTTGAAAAATTCTTTCAGTGTTAGATAGGCCATTTATCGAGGAAGGCTATAGGCTATATAAAACCGCGCTATAAGCGACGGGAGCGGAGCAGTAGCCTTAAATACCGCGGGTGTAACCGCGGGCATCCTCTAGTTGCTAATAAATTTCATACTACACCCATTTTATCTGGATTTAAAAGATGTGAGAAAATGGAATGTCAGAAAAAATAAGCTTCTTTGGGCTTTCTTCTCAAGAAGTCTTTTAGATAGGCAAAGCTAGTATAGAGTTTTGACTTGTATAAGTGTTGTCAACAATCAAAATGCAGAAATAAATATGTCTAATCCGCTTTTTCATATTTATGGAGTACTAGGGGATGCCTGTGGTTACACCCGCATTATTTAAGGCTACTGCTTTGCTCCCGTCGTTCATAGCCTGATGTTATATAGACTATAGCCTTCCTCGATAAATGGGCTATCTAGCACTGAAAGAATTTTTCTAATCGGTCCTGTAGTTCCTGAGATTAGTGCGTTCAACCAAACAAACAAACTCTTCAGCTTTATATAATTAGTATAAGATCCCGTGGAAAGCCTATGTCCAGCAATGTACTGCAATATTGACTAATGAAATACTATGAGATAAGCGTCAAATTTGTAATTTGCTTTTTCTATCCTACAGTTATGTTCCAAAATGTCTTGATAACAATCGCAAAAGAGTACAATTCATAGAAAATTTACATAATAACAATAACATCACTGGGTAAAATTACACATTAATAATACTTAGTTTTTTTTTACTTATTTGATTGGTCATTTATAAAGCATTGACAAAAATAATAATTGTACATTGCCTGGCTTCTTGTAAAATCTGCATAATATGAAAAGGTTATGATGGTGTACTTCATGTGTTAGAAATAAGAACTAAAAGATGTCTGTTTTTTTTATACAGTTCAAAACAATAATTATCATCTACAGATCTACATAATATTCCTAGATATTAAAAAAGTTTTAAAGCTTTTGCCTTTAACACATTTAGGCCCCTCTGGCTAGACATTATATTGCAGTTAATTTTAAAATTGGAATAAGATTTGTTTAAATTATCTGACAAATTAATTTATCAGGGCATATCTTATATCAGTTGGCTCATAGACTAATATATTATAACTGGAAAAGTTGGCTTTCTGATTTTAAGTTATATATTTATAAACAGTAGAAACAAGGCCAGCTAAATAGAAGCAATTAAAAATGTAAACAATTAAATACTTGTCATACGTTGACAATAACAATGAACAAAAATACCTTTGCTTATTTCAACTACACCAAATATTGCGCAATAGGTTCAAAGCAAAATAAACAATGTCTAACCTGTTGTTGCTTAACTCTCAGCGTAAAGAGGGCCATGCCCAGCAGTGGATAGTTTAAATAGCAGGTTGATAATCTGATACTTACTCATGGCATCCAAATTGATGGAATCAGCTATGTTGACCTCCTTCTTATCAACAGATATTGCCTTCTCAAATGCAATTTTTTTAACTATTTTGTTACATTCATTATATTTCATCTTTGCGTCTTGGTCGTTTGGCCTAACTTTGGTTACCTACAACAAACAAACATATAATTAGCACATCTATAACTAGACAAAAACACGATTCTGAGCACAAAAAATGGTAACATCACATCCTAAAATAGAGAATTTCTTGCATTATATTCAAGTTATTTGTTTCCTGATCAGCAAGTAACATTTTTTTATATTGAACAGATAGAGGTACAATGTTTTAGTACTTACGTATTCAAAATCCTTAAGCGCTAGTTTGTACTTTCCTAGGGACATGTATGAAGCCGCTCGTCTGTAGTAGGCCTTAGTGTATCCCCTATCTAGTTCAATTGCCTTCGAAGCATCACTCAAGGCGTAACCGAAGTTCTCAAGTCTAAGGTTAGCTATACTCCTGTTCGCGAAGAACACCGCATTCTTCGGATTCCTCTGTATTGCCTTTGTATACAACTCAATTGCATTATTATAACTTTGTTCTGAAAATTTGAGGTTATGTCAGTCAATTTTTCGCACTATTCTTGTCACGATCAATATGTTATTTATAAAACACATGCATTTTAATTACAGAAACGGTGAATAAATTAAGTTTAATAAATGATTTTGTTATAAACTTACTTTTAAAGTACTCATTTGCTTCATTTTTTAGTTTTTCCGCTGCCTCTATGTCGTCCTGGGAGACAACAGGCCCTGTAATTTCCTCATTACCTGCCATCGCTACACGTTATAGTTATTGATATACTTAAAGCGTTACAATCTGAATAAATGGTTAATCATAAGAAAATGTGATTTTCTCACATACATTTACATGTTATCCGCAATTCATGAAAAATTTAATTGACGGATTATTGAATGACTGGACTGAATGAATCTTTGATTTCTTTGAATGAAATAGTAATGAATGAATGGTTTTCTTTCTTTTACTACGGATGCATTCTGGAATATTGTAAGTTTGATAGCATTACGAGTATACAGGTTTTAAGACATAATTTAAAACCTTTAGGTAATTTATTCACATTTGATTAAATTTTAATCAAATCCAATTGGCACAGTGTGTAGTAAAATTAAAATACAATGTTTTTGCTCGGAATTTTTTATTCCGATTAGTTTTTATTAGGTAGGTACTTAAAAAGTATATTTAATCCTTTACTAGTTCTGAAAATAGTTCTCTATATAAAACTAAGTAAATAACATTATATCCGTACTAGGTGTGAATAGGTTGATAAGTTGACATCCATAGTTATATATTTTTTAATGCATATTATGCATTAGGATTCATAGGGTGAATAAATTACTAAGTCGATAGGTCTGTTTTACCGCACTTAACAAACATGTGAATTTTTAAATAACTATCATACTAAAGGGTACAATGTGACGTCTTGAAATATCAAAACATACAAATTATAATTATTTATACAACTCAACATGTCATTATAATACTGCTAACTATTAAAAAAAAATACAACATGAGGTGCTGATTTATTCAAACAACCTACTTAATGCTTTTAATAACAGTTGCAGCAACTTGTCCAGTTATTACCGCATCCCTCCCGTGGGATCTCCACCTTGTCGTGGTGAAGGGGCTCAGTCACCGTGGGTTTGAGGTACACCCATGGTGAAGCTAAGGAGAGGACGCTCCACGTGCGTGAGGCTTGCGTAGGATATGCGTCTCAAGGTGCGGGTGCGGGGGACAGTTCTGTCTGTCCCTCGCAGTCGGGTGCGGTCGCGGGAGGAGAGGCGTGTCGGTGTTGCGTTGCAGCGCAACCTATCTCCCGCGACCAAATGGGGGCGCACCATCGTTGCGTCGCGGTGAGGCCGCAGAGGAAGAGGAGATGCGGTGTTGCGTTGCCGTCCTCCCTATCCTCTGCGGCCGCTGGGTGTTTTGGCGGCGGAGCCCAACACCTTCATCCGCTACCAAGGGGGTTTCGTTCGGGGCCCGCCTGACCATCTGGCAGGCCAATACACGTTGGGGGTTAGCGAGGAATGCTTCGGTGATACCCTACCCTCCGACACATGGGTACATGAGGAGCACGGGTTGGTTTTTAGTCAGTAAGAGTCTGACAGTCCCCTTCGTCCTTTCCCCCCAGGGCGGAGGGACTCCATGAAGATTTTCCAACCCGACACCAAAAAAATAAGTTATTACCGCATCGAAATTGCGTTGTAGGTATTTTGTGACAAATAATTCTATCATCTATTACATTTTCTATCCGTGACTCGTGTGATGACACAAAGTGATATGCAGGGCCGTTCCGACCCAATGCAGCGCCTGTGTGCGAAATCTATGAAGCGCCTGTGCAGTGGCGTAGGGCGAATGACTTTTTTTTTTTTTTTAGTCGTTACCTAACAATTCCGGCCTAAATTATTTGCCCCTCCTACGCCACTGCGCCTGTGTGCGAAATCTGTGAAGCGCCTTTTTTGGCATCTTTTTCGAAAATAAGTGTTATAATTAACGCATATCTCGGCGCGCGGCGCCCCTGTCACCCTGGCGCCTGTGTGCGCCGCACACATTGCACATAGGGAAGGTTCGGCCCTGGTGATATGTTAAATATAGATAGCTGCAGTTTTGGCGGTTTATCTTTAAATCACGTCGTTTTTTTAGGTAGGGACTCGCGAGTGTGCCAGTGTCTCAGTGGCAATATATTCATCAAATCCTTAACGCCAAATGAAGGTAAGAACACAGCGGGACGAGCTGTACCAGCCATCCCAAGCACCTCGGGCATAGCCCGCATTACACCGGCGCCCGCAGCGACTACACAAACACCCACCGCTGCGATGAACGCAAAAGACGAGCATGACTCGTCTGACGGGGAGTCTATGGACAGCAATGTTTTCGTACAATTTTATTAAAACGGGTCTTATTCGCGATATTTAATTAATTTAAGGTATAAATACCTATGTTTTACCGACGTTTCGGCCGTCTTACAACAGCCTTGGTCGCGGCAGGACTGATGTCATCTCAGCGCCGTCCTTGTGAAGCGTGGGTTTCGGCAGCTACCCTCACTTGTTTTTTATTTTGATTTTTATCCGAACTGTCGGTACGTCGACACACAACACTTATGACGTCTACACACTGATGAGCTGTGTTACTGCGGCGGGGTTTACATTGGTTGATTACTGGATTCCAAGTTGTAGACAGTCTGTATCCATCTTCCCGGTTGAAATTTTTATGCTTTTTGATTTCAACCGCTTCACGTACTATTCTGGAGTAATAGTGACGATCTACCGATCGTCTACCTACTACTACCGATAAGACCTTTGGTTGATGTAATTCGATCCAGTGGTTTGGTCCAGATTCCAACAAATGCTCAGCTATGGCAGACTTGTTAATTTGCCGATTTTTTACAGCTGCGATATGTTCCTTGACCCTTTCAGCGATGGTTCGTTTGGTCTGTCCGATGTAGGAACTACCACAACTGCAGTCGACCTTGTAGACGGCAGGTGTTTGTAGAGGAATGACATCCTTCGGGGTGCGCAGATTGTGTGCTACCTTGGAGAGCGGACTATATACAGTCTTTATGGAGTTTTTCTGTAGTACTGTTCCAACTACCACATTACTAAATGTCACTCATCTCGTTAGATACTTTTATTTGTTATTTTTTTTATAATGTATTATAATCGTGTAGCCCATCAGTTCGATCGGTGGTTATATTTCAAAAAGTATCATGTCAATCAATCAAATATAGGTACTACATTTGCATTTTGCACGCGTTCCACATATTTATGATAATATTAACGATCTGGAAAATGCAGGTAATTCGTGTTCATGGTCAGTATACCAACAGATTGTTAATTACTGCCGGTTCGTGTACCGTTGTCGTCATGCTCACTAAAATGTCATTTCTTGTGGTGGCGTCGTGTGTCGGGTCATCCCTGTCCCTCTGATATGGCGAGAGGGATGATGGCTGGCCCATGCGTCATACTCGTGAACGGGTGCTACTTGCGATGACTGGTCGATGTCGGTCTTACGGGCTGGTATTACATTTTTAATATTAAACTGTATCATTTCTATCATGGTTCTGAACATTTGCGCGGATTGCCTGCATTGTTAGGTACTTAATGTAAGTGGATGCTCCTGTTTCACCATGTCAGTTCTCAGGAGGCTAATTAAATGAACATCAAAATTTTACTACATTATGCTTGAGTATTAAGTAGAGTAAATATATACAAATGACATAGAAGGTGAAACAGTTGCAGCACCTTACAAAATTTAAATTTGTATGTATTATGCAAAACCTGGCGATGAAAAAGAGTGACCTTGAGTTTTATTGCCCGTTCTTTCTCATGGTTCTACCTATTGCTTTGCGAACGTGGCAGTAAATGTAAATGTAGAAGCTTTAAGTAATTATTTTTTTAAATTGACGTTCATAAGTGTCACTTTGTGATTTAAATGAATAAAGGATTTTGACTTGACTTGAAAAAACTTTGTCCGTCACTCCCTTTATGTAAGGCATGTAAGCCGGTACTCTGCTTACTTCCGGTTTACGGTCCTTCCTCTTCAGACGTTGTATCTTCTTGTTGAATCCATTGCACCTAAGTACCTCGTGAACATGTGACAGCTCACTGTTCAAATGTTCAGGGTCACAGAGGTCATACGCTCTGTTTACTAGTGAAGTCACTACGGATTCTAAGTGTCGGGGGTGATGATGCGTGTATGCGTTGAGATACCTATCTGTGTGTGTCGTTTTCCCTCACTGTCACTTTTACGTCGAGAAAGGCTAACGACCCGTCTGTCTCCATTTCAAATGTAAATCTAATATTAGGGTGTATGGAGTTTAAGCTATGACAAGTTAATGAACCGTCATGAGAGGCAAGCCGGCAAAAAGGTACACCCTACCCAACAAGAAACAGTAGTTATTTTTGTCAGATTGCATTATTGATAGCGCGACACAAAGCTTGCTGGCCAAAGGGTTAAATTATGCTTTAACACCTAATCGGATTCCGTATGAGAGTGTCATAAGTAGCATCGAGGAGGTTATAACGCGCAACAAGATACTTTCTAACGACGCAGATACACTTAGACAGGATGTTGCCGTTATTTTACGAAAGTCAAAGCCGCCGCAACCCAATGCCTCCACAGAAGAGCGTCAAGCACTAAAAGCGTTGCGTGATAACACGAATATTTTAGTGCTGAAGGCCGACAAGGGAAACGCCACTGTAGTGATGAACTCTAGTGATTATGATAGCAAAATACGGAACCTGTTAAGTGACACACTAATATATAAGCCGGTGTCCTATAACCCGACAGCCAGAGTTACGAAACGCATTCGAGCTTTGATTAAGGACCATAAAAACGTATTCACGGAAGATGAATTTGAACGTCTATACGAACCTCAAATCGTGCAGCCGCCCAAGATTTACGGTTTGCCTAAAGTCGACAAGACTAACGTACCATTGCGACCGATAGTGAGTCAAATAAACTCACCCACATATGGTTTGGCGAAACACACCAGCAAGGTACTGCAACCGTTGATAGGTAAGACGGCATCTTTCGTGAAGGACTCTCGTCACTTTATTAACATCATCAAGAGCGTGAAAAAGGAACCAGACGAAGTGATGGTGAGTTTTCACGTGGAGTCAATGTTCCAGTCCAGGATTGCCTTGAGGTCGTTGAGAGAGCACTAAGGGCAAACGGTCTGTCTGACAAATATTCTGTTCTACTTAAAAATTGTTTGGAAGCAAACTACTTCCTATACCGTGGACAACATTACCTCCAGATCGACGGGGTGGCTATGGGTAGCCCAGTAGCACCGGTAATGGCCAACATCTGGATGGAGTACTTCGAAGAATCCATAGACATGCAGGCATCAAATGTAAAGCTATGGAAGAGGTATGTCGACGATGTATTCTGTATCATGAAGGGTGACACGAAGCAAGATGTAGAACAGTTCGCAAATAGCTTAAACTCCATTCACCCTAATATTAGATTTACATTTGAAATGGAGACAGACGGTTCGTTAGCCTTTCTCGACGTAAAAGTGACAGTGAGGGAAAACGGTACCTTGTAGTGTTGCCCAAATGCAAGAACAAGACGAGACTTAGCCAGTCTTGGTCTTGGTCTTGCGCCAATACACCTGGTCTTGGTCTTGGTCTTGGTATTGCGCTCCCAGTCTTGGTCTTGGTCTTGGTCTTGCAGCAAGAGTCTTGCAAGTCTTGCAATTACCTATCAGTCTATTACTATTTATTAAAGTTTTTAAATCTTAGAAAAACGTATTAGAATTGGAACATTGTGAGCTTGAATTAACACAGCCATAGTAAAGATCAAGCAGATTAATAAATAACTGAAGATTTGATAAGAAATTCGAAAAATCAACTGACCTATATGTCGTTTTCCATGGAAGTAACTGTTTCTTAATAAACATTTATGATTTATAAGCTTACATTTGCTAAAACATGTAAAAAAAACAAATTAATTACAATAACTTGACTGTATTTTAAAGAACAATATCTGTCTAGAAAGAGATTGAACCCTCAACTTATATGAAATTTAATAAAAGAGTTTTACGATTTATCATTTATTTCAATAAAAAATAAAATACAACACAAATCAAACATAACAGTACACAACAGCTTTATCATTAGGTTATGTTACATTATATCAATTCTTTTGACCAAGAATTAATACAAAGTAATGCGCATAGGTCCAGTTTTTTATATTCTTTGATACAGTTTTTTGCGTCTCATAGAATTCCTAAGCGTACCTATATACCGAACTGTTACACCTAACTACTCCGTGAAATAGCGCTAAGTCCTAGCTGCAAGACGCAAGAGTCTTGCAGGCTTAGTCTTGTTCTTGCTCAAGTCTTGCACGATCAGTCTTGGTCTTGGTCTTGCTAAAAATACGCGGTCTTGTTCTTGGTCTTGGTCTTGCAAAAACGCAAGAACAAGACCAAGACTGCAAGACCAAGACTGAATTTGGGCAACACTAGAACCTTGGGACACACTGTTTATAAAAAACCGACACACACAGATAGGTATCTCAACGCATACTCGCATCATCACCCGCGAAACTTAGAATCCGTAGTGACTTCACTAGTAAACAGAGCGTATGACCTCTGTGACCCTGAACATTTGAACAGTGAGCTGTCACATGTTCAGGAGGTACTTAGGTGCAACGGATTCAACAAGAAGATACAATGTCTGAAAAGGAAGGACCATAAACCGGAAGTAAGCAGAGTACCGGCTTACATGCCTTACATAAAGGGAGTGACGGACAAAGTTGGAACAGTACTACAGAAATACTCCATAAAGACTGTATATAGTCCGCTCTCTAAGGTAGCACACAATCTACGCACCCCGAAGGATGTCATTCCTCTACAAACACCTGGCGTCTACAAGGTCGACTGCAGTTGTGGTAGTTCCTACATCGGACAGACCAAACGAACCATCGCTGATAGGGTCAAGGAACATATCGCAGCTGTAAAAAATCGGCAAATTAACAAGTCTGCCATAGCTGAGCATTTGTTGGAGTCTGGACCAAACCACTGGATCGAATTACATCAACCAAAGGTCTTATCGGTAGTAGTAGGTAGACGATCGGTAGATCGTCACTATTACTCCAGAATAGTACGTGAAGCGGTTGAAATCAAAAAGCATAAAAATTTCAACCGGGAAGATGGATACAGACTGTCTACAACTTGGAATCCAGTAATCAACAAATGTAAACCCCGCGCCAGTAACACAGCTCATCAGCGTGTAGACGTCATAAGTGTTGTGTGTCGACGTACCGACAGTTAGGATAAAAATCAAAATAAAAAACAAGTGAGGGTAGCTGCCGAAACCCGCGCTTCACAAGGACGGCGCTGAGATGACATCAGTCCTGCCGCGACCAAGGCTGTTGTAAGACGGCCGAAACGTCGGTAAAACATAGGTATTTATACCTTAAATTAATTAAATATCGCGAATAAGACCCGTTTTAATAAAATTGTATGATGTGTACCAATCGCGAATGTTTAAAATCGATTAGCAATGTTCTCGACTCTTCGTCAGACTAGAGTCATACAAACTAACCTCCAGCATAAGCAAATTGCAACGGCTACCCTACACAGGCTGCTGGAAGTTAATCAGCAGACAATAGCCCTAATCCAGGAGCCGTGGATTAGAGGCGACAAAATATGTGGTTTAAACAACATCGGAGGTAAGCTACTGCACAACTGCTCGGTCATTAAACCGAGAACATGCATATACATTCCCCGAACAATACCAGCACTGCTGCTAACCAACTTCTGTTCTAGAGACCTCACTGCCGTAGGACTCCAAACAGGGCCCAACAAACAGATGTTAGTACTAGCTTCGGTCTACATGTCTGGCGATGAGGACATCCCATCTAAAGAGCTGGCCGAGCTGGTGCAGCACTGTGAGGACCACGGCTGGCAGGTAATCATCTCGGCGGACGCGAACGCGCACCATCCGCTGTGGGGAAGCCCCGATGCTAACAGACGAGGTGAGATCTTGACTGAATATATCTTTTCAACAAATCTATCTGTAGTTAACAACGGTTCGGAGCCCACCTTTGTTAGCTCCAGATATCAAACCATAGTAGACATCACGCTAGCATCGGATGGGGCCGCGGAACTTGTCACAAATTGGCATGTGTCCGCTGAGCCATCCTTTGCAGATCACAGACGAATCTGCTATGACATACCTGTGCAAGAGAACGTCCCACAACCTAGGCGCAACCCTCGCAGAACAAACATCGCGAAATACAAGACGCTTCTCGCATCACAGGTTGACAGGTCCTACTTCAAGGACATGTCAACCAGCACTGACAACATAGAGCATAACACCAACTTACTAACAGAATGTATACAAACAAGTTACCAGCAAGCCTGTGCACCCACACTCCCAAAGTCGTCTAGTAAAACCCAGTGGTGGAGAAGAGAACTAGAGGGACTCAGGCAAAACCTGAGGAAACTCTGTAACAGGGCTAAAAACACGAGAATGGAAGCAGACTAGCTCAAATACAAAGAAGCCCAGTCACACTACAAGAAACGCATAAGATTCCGCAGAGGCGAGTCCTGGCGGCGTTTCTGCAGCGGCATAAACACCACGAATGAAGCAGCCAGGGTGAAAAAGATCTTGTCTCAGGACAGCAACAAAACCCTTGGCGCCATTAAAAAGCAAGATGGAACCTACGCAACTACGGACGCTGAAATCAGCTAAGTGCTAATTGAAACTCACTTCCCAGGTTATGAAGTAACTAATGACCGTCTGTGGGACGAGTCAGACTACAGACCACCGACCCAAACAGACTGGCTGGTAGCCGAAAATGTGGTCACCACAGACCGGCTGAAATGGGCAATTAACAGCTTCCAGGCATTGAAATCCGCAGGCCGGGATGAAATCATACCAGCATTCCTACAATGGGGATGTACAACGATTGTGCCGCACATGCTCGACATCTACAGGGCCTCAATAGCACATAGATACATACCTTGCAGGTGGAGGGAAGTTAAAGTCATATTCCTCCCAAAATCTGGCAAAACTGACTACTCACAAGCGAAAGCATATAGACCAATCAGCTTGACCTCCTTCTTACTGAAAACGCTGGAGAGACTTACGAACCGACACCTCCGTGAGGGCGCATTACTGCGCAAGCCATTACACCCACATCAACACGCCTACAGAAGTGGCAAGTCAACTGAATCGGCGCTGCATTCCGTTGTGGGAACCATTGAAACAGCGCATACCAACAAGTTAATGACACTGGGGGCCTTCATCGACATAGAAGGTGCCTTCGACAAAACTAAGTTCAACAGTATCAGCCGGGCCTTCGAAAAGTTCGGAGTTGAGCAAACCTTTAGTGGCTGGATTGATCAACTGCTGAAACAGAGGGCAATACAATTCACGGGAAACTCCACCACGAGGGGCATAGTTGCAAAAAGCTGCCCTCAGGGAGGTGTACTCTCACCCCTGTTGTGGAACATTGTGGTGGACGATCTGTTACGGAACTTAAATGACAGACGATTCTACACGGTCGGCTATGCAGACGACATTACCAAGGTGACTCAGAAGACACGATCCGCAACCGGATGCAAGCAGCCATCAGGATCATGGAGGAATGGTGCAACCAACATGAACTGACGGTTAACCCCAACAAAACGGAGCTAGTACTTTTCACCAACAAAAGGAAAACCCATATGTGCAAAACACCAAAACTCTTTGGAACGGAGCTTACCCTATCGAATGAAGTCAAGTACTTGGGCGTAATACTTGACCATAAGCTAAACTGGGGTAAGCACATCAGCACTAAAACAACAAAAGCATGCACAATCTTCTGGCAATGTCGGAGAATCATAGGTAAGAAATGGGGTCTCAAACCATCTATCACCCTGTGGATCTACACTGCCATTATACGCCCCGTGCTTACATATAGTGCAGTAGTGTGGTGGCCACGCACACAACTAAGCACAATCACAAAAAAGTTACAGAGCCTTCAACGCCTAACCGGCTTGGCCACAACAGGCTGCATGAAGACCACCCCAACAGCCGCCTTGGAGATACTACTGGACCTAAGACCGCTGCACCTAATGATCCAGCAGGAAGCTGGTGCTGCAGCAATCCGTCTAGACAAGCTCGGGCTGTGGAGAAAGGATGATCGAATAACCCACGCAAGCCTAAAAGGGACTGGTTAAGACCAAAGAGATCCCGATGCTAGAGGCCGCTTGCGATCTCATCCCTAAAACCTTTGTCTTTAACAAAAAATATCGCATCCAATTAGGTACAGGAGGAACACAAAGACAGCTCTGGTATACACGAAGTCAGAGTATACACAGACGGCTCAAAAACGAAGCATGGGACAGGTGCGGGCGTATTCTCCCATGACTTAAATATCAACATCTCAACATCCCTTGGCACTCTTAACACCATATTCCAAGCCGAGTGTGTTGGGATAACAAGAGCTGCAACAGCAATCGCGTCTAGGAACGTAAGTGACCTGTCTATACGCATTATCACGGACAGTGTCTCTGTACTACAAGCTCTCGGCAGCATCTGCTTAAACAGCGGCCTCATCATGAAATGCCACCTAGAGCTGCAAAAGATTGCAGAGAAGAATCGGGTTACGCTGCAATGGATTAAAGGCCACAGCAACTCCGCAGGCAATGACGCCGCAGACCAACTGGCACGGCAAGGATCGGACACAAAGATAATGGGACCCGAGCTGATTATAATGATACCGGCAAGCCAACTCAAAACGTGGCTACGCGAGAGAACCGCACATGAACATGAAAAACAGTGGGCAGACATAAAAGAATGCAGACAAACAAAAGATGCTATCCCCTGCTTGAACAAGCGACTTTCGCACAAGCTGCTGCATTCTAATAGAAAAACTCTTAAGCATCTGACAGGCATAATAACCGGCCACTGTCCACTCAACAAGCACCTATTCAACATAGGCGTTACGGACAGCCCACTGTGCAGGGGCTGCATGGAAACCGAAGAAACACCCGCTCACGTTATTCTGCACTGCACAAGTGTGAGCGACCAACGGGTAAAGCTGCTGAACTACCCCAGAACCATGAGTGAGGCTTTGAACGACATCAGCCAACTAATGGCTTTCTGGAAGGAGCTAAAGTGGTATGAGTAGTCGGCGTCAATCAAGTCGCCACTTACGCACAATGGCCCAAATAAGTGGCTAAGTGCGGAAAACCCACGACCAACTAAACTAAACTAAACTATCTATCAAATCCTTATTTTTCTTTAGTTATTGGTAAAGTCTCTTTTGAAACAACTTCTAATTCTAAAGGTAGTGTCTACATTGAATGTATCTCTTTTTCTGTAGTTTAATTACTCTAAAACAGCTTTTATTGTCAAGTTTTGTCATAAAACGTATTTCTCCGATAGGCTTCTTATATTGCAGCCATTTCACGGGTTGCCATATAAATTTAACCATTGGCATCCTTTTTTAATTGCAAATGGGAGATAAAGAAAAGATAAAGAGATGATAAAGCTACTTGTTAAGTTGTTACATATGGGACGAAACCTTCGGTGCTCGTGGAGCAAATCAAATTGCTTCGTGTTTGTGGCATTTTTTTACAAAGTTGCCATCTGAAGTTACAGAGGTCACATTTTATTCTGACACATGTGGCGGCCAGAATAAAAATAACGCTGATGCAATAATGTTCATGTATTTATTGCATGTGCATCCAATCCTAGAGACAATCAATCATAAGTTTTGATTAGCGGACATAGCCACATGGAATGTGACTCGGATCATGCCCTAATTAAAAGAACTAAAAAGAAAACGAAGCTTAAAATGAATCATCTTAACGATTGGATGCAACTAATAAGATCTTGCAATATTAATAACGGATTTGCCATTGCACCCATGAAACTGGACAATTTTCTCAATTTTGCAGAATTGAGTTCGAAGATAGGTCCATTTACAATAGGTATTAAAAAAAAGGATGCTAGTGATGAAATATTTTTCGGCTACCTGTGAAATGGCTGCAATTTAAGAAGCATTAAGAAGCCTCGATAGGCTTCTTATTTCTCCGATGAGAAATACGTTTTAAGGCAAACCTTGAAAATGAAAGCTGTTTTAGAGTCATAGATTACAGGAAAAAAGGATAATTCTATTTAGACACTATAGAATAATTAGAAGTTGTTTCAAAAGAGACTTTATCAATAAGTGAAGCAAAATAAGATTCGATGGATTTATTGCCACTGAGAGATCCCTTTAATCACGAATTTTATAAAGCCATTAAAACTGATGGTGACGTATCCAACATCGATCCTGATTTTGACTCCGAAGACTAATATTCTACTAATTCTAAAATAATAGTGTTACCCTTTTTATTCAGAAACTAGTCGACGACAGCAGATACGCCTGCATTTTTTTTTAAATTTACCCGTTTTGGCCGATCCCGTGGGAATTTCGGGAAATCCCTTCTTAGTGCACCCCTACGGTCCCCAAGGAACATACATGCCAAATTTCAGCTTCCTGCGCCCAATAGTTTCGGCTGTAGCGTGTCTGTCAGTCAGTCAGTAACGCAAGGATTTTATATATTACTAGACGACGCCAGCAGCTACGCCTGCGTTTTTTTTTAATTTACCCGTTTTGGCCGATCCCTTGTGAATTTCGGGAAATCCCTTCTTAGTGCACCCCTACGGTCCCCAAGGAACATACATGACAAATTTCAGCTTCCTGCGCCCAATAGTTTCGGCTGTAGCGTGTCTGTCAGTCAGTCAGTAACGCAAGGATTTTATATATTAAGATAAGATTATATTTTGCATTGTTTCTTTTTATTACCTACTAGAGGACGCCAGCAGCTACGCCTGCATTTTTTTTTAATTTACCCGTTTTGGCCGATCCCTTGTGAATTTCGGGAAATCCCTTCTTAGTGCACCCCTACGGTCCCCAAGTAATATACATGCCAAATTTCAGCTTTCTGCGACCAATAGTTTCGGCTGTAGCGTGTCTGTCAGTCAGTCAGTAACGCAAGGATTTTATATATTAAGATATATACGTGCATACATAATAACACGTTTTCAGTCTCTTATGAGGTAGGCAGAGACTATACTTATTACTTATGATTTTTCAACACGTGTACTTCCCTTAAAAGTACCTACTTAGGTGAAGAACTTGATAATTCATTGGTGAACCACTTGATAAGTCTATTTTTTTATTAAAAATACAGTAAATTAATTAAATAATCTTATATTATCTGAAAACTCAAAGCAAATGAATTACTTTCAGATAAAAAAGTACAATAACATAAAATCTGAATTTACAGATTAAAGTTAAACTTAAAAATGGCAGCCCTGAAAAAAAATTGTATTTTCAATTTGTTAAGTTATTCACGCCTGGTACGGATTTAGTCAGAATAAATGAACAGGAAAAAAAATAGAACCACGAACATTTACTAGCATCTGCTACGGGCTGTCGCTGGAACGGTACGAGCTGTGACTAGCAATACTGCCTTTTGTTTAGTTAACGAGAGCCTCTTGATCTGTTGGTGAGGGCCTTGGCGAAAAAGACACGGCTTTATGTAATGTGATCGTCGAATCCGCGACTCACATGTCGGCTATCTCGTAGGTCGGGTCCAAATAGGTAGGTAGGTAGTTACCTACTTTGTTAAATTTGTTTATCTTTTTCGGCTTTGTCAGGATTCTCGACCGCTCCAGTCGGTCTATCTCCACAACGTCCGTCCGGCTTGTTAGCCACAATACTCTAAATAGTTCTGTCAGTCATGATAGATTGATCCCAGCACAGATAGCATGTCCATTTTCAAGGACTGGGTCACATACCTGCAGGCAGTACGGTATATATGTGTTGACAAGATTGTACCTCAAGGCAAGTTGCTGATGGACAATTTTCGCTGTTGGCAACATGAGAACAACCAGATACTATATTATGTCTGAAAGATTCACAAGTCTAGTGACATACCCGACACAATAATGTTGACGGTCCCTATTATATTTCTGGTAGTTGTTCGTTATTATAACTTCGTTCTTAGGTAGGTAATATAACAAAACAAACGTTTCGGCGAAAAGGTCACAAAAACGTCGGCATCACACAAACACTGGTAAATCTACGTCAGGCTCCTGATAAAAGCGTCAATGCAATTCTTTATCTGCCTATACATTTTTCTCCTTCTCTACATCTAATAGGTACGGAAGGTTTGTGCCAGTTGGCAGTCCTATTTAGCCATACCCAGTGGGGTGAGCCCGCTGTTCACAGTTACCACTTCACGATGCGTATCCAGCATATCCTTGTCAGTCTGGAGAAGGTATTATCTGAAACGCTTCACGATTGTGGAGATTCTTGGCACTTCAAGAAATCACGACCTCCACACTTACGTGGGATGCTAAATATCGTTACCGACCAAAGCGGATGATGCATCCTGTATGCGGTGAGTAGACAAAGGACTTTTCGGTTTCTCCTTTGGTGTACTTTGATGGACACAAACTGCCATGGCATTACAGGCAAGCACTTTATTGCTGCCTGGACTTTTTGCGTGTTGTCTAAAGACGTAAGGTATCATTGTCATAGAATATTTTGATAATTATTTATATTGCAACTGTACTTCTAATGATGGTCAGAATATCGCTTACCCTTTTGCCTCTCATTTTTCGTCAGTTTATTCAGATTATATAAGTGTTCCTGCTAACCCTTACCCTGTGCACCAAACTAACGGTGACGATCTTTCCTCTCTACATCTAAGTGAGTACGATGTATTAACCAAATTGAGGGCCCTTGACATTTTCAAAGGATCCGGCCCAGAACGGAGTTATCCTGTTTTTTCCAAGAACAATGCTTCTGCTCTAGCTGCCTCACTTTCTGCCATTTTTAATCACTCGCTTCTCAATGGTACTTTTCCACTTTGCTGGAGAAACGCTCATGTTGTACCGATCTTTAACCTCTCAAGGACCGCCATTATTTACGTCAACTATCCGTCAAGCACCGCGGGCGGGCTCTTATCGTAAGCGTATTCTGACCCTGGTCACAAAAACTGTTATTGCTCCGTTTCTGTTGCTTCTATTCACACACTCTAAACGGTGTCGGGTTGTTCAATGATGTGGCTATGAAATACAATGTAAACAAGATCCTGATTAGACCTCAAGAAACAAACATATCCTATTGAAATCGGCGTACTTGCCGAATATAGTTATATTGCTGTATTATGTTGATTTCTGACTAAAGGGTGTGATCAATTTACACGAAATTTTGGGAACTGGCTCATGAATAGCCTGGTTATCTAAAGATAATGTTATTTTACGAGTTCTGTATTGGATTCCTGCAATATTCAAACTCGAACTTCATAGCGCGCGGCGCAGTTTTCAGTTGTACTAACTTCACACTATTTTTTTTTATGCTGCTTACAATATTTTTAGTTTCTATCTTTGTCTATGGTTGTAAAATATTATCTGCCGTTGAGAACATTCGTTTCGAAACGATTTTAGGACTTATCTTTACTACAAATACAGTTCTAAATCGGTCGGGGTTTGGTGGCACAAATTTGTGCCAGCGGGGCTCAACGGTAATACTTGTTTACTGGCACGTTTTTGTGCCGCTGGGGCTCTAGAGGTTAAAAAAAGGCGATAAAAATGATGTTAAAAACTACAGACTAATAGCAATCCTATCTTGTTTGTCCAAGTTATTTGAGTAACTCGTATACCCATAACCTGTTTTATATCCAGTATTTCTTATGACATGAATCCACAGGCAAATTGACTCGATTTACACAGGTTTCAGCAGTGCTTTTGACGAGGTCAATCACTGTTTGCTTCTAAGGAAACTTGAATGGTATGGCATTCACGGCAGTCTATTGTACCTAATGGTTAAAATCTTAGCTAATGAATCGGACAGAATCGGTTGTGGTAAGGGGTTATCAATCCGTACAGTTCAGTGCAAGTTCAGGAGTACCTCAGGGTTCACATTTGGGCCCCTTGCTTTTCATAATATACATCAACGACATCACACAACCCATCAACCACTGTAATTATGAACTTTTTGCTGATGATCTTAAAATTTATAGGAAAATAGCGGCTGACGCGGACACTAAACTTATTCAAAGCGATCTGGATAATATTTACAAGTGGTGTAATGCCAACGGCATGGTTTTGAATTCCCAAAAATGCTTTTTTGTTCGATATTTACCAGACGTATATCATTCTCATCCAAAGGTATAGGTATATCACAGATACCGTCAACGCCTGTTATTCTATGGCATGAAAACTGCGCTGGATGCACGATCTGGTATTCCTCCATAATGCTTGAATGGCGGAGTTAAATGTGAACATTTATTGGAGCGTATCCCGTACTCGGTGCCTTATAGACCTCCTAGGTACCCAATTAAAAATATTTTCCACACGAGCTTCAGAACAAATGTAGGCAAGCACTCTCTCGTCGTAAGATGATGTACTCAATACAATGAACTGGACGCTAATTACGCCCAAAATAACGTGTTTTCTGACTCACTATATAAATTTAAGCTTATTTAAAAATAAGCTGTACAAAAGATAGTCAAGTATTCATTTGTTTTATTTTGTTATTTTACTGCAACTATTGTTTTTGTTCTCTCTAAATTTTAATTTTTGGTTAAATATTCTTGTACTTTTTGAGCTTTTTGTTTATATTTTAAAACGAATGTTGTGTATATCTGTTATTGACTCACATACCGCTTATCTAGTTTTAGGACAAGTTTTAAATGTCTGCTGTTGGTGTACCTTATTTAAATAAATAAATTATCCAGCATGGGGTCAGTTCATAAGAAATAATTTGTATGCCACAACTTAAAACTTTCTTTGACCTTGGTGAAAGGTCACTACGGACCAAGTGACCAAAGTGATTGAATCTGTTAACCATAATATAATTGCCATGTTTTTTTTATAGTAATTATTTTTATTTACTTGGGTTTTTAGGTGTTAATGGATATAGAAGAAATAATCGGAAAGTATAATAATAATTATTATTATTATAATGTGGTTGATATCACCATACCACATGACGGTAATGTCGTGAAGGCAGAAAATGATAAAAAGCTTAAATATTTAGATCTAGCTCACGAGATTGTCGACATGTGGGATGTAGATTTAGCAATCATTGTTCCGATTGTCGTTTCAGTGAATGGATTGATCGCTAAGAGCCTCGACCAACATCTAAAGAGGCTCGCACTGGGCAGCTGGATCAAGGCCTTGATTCAGAAGGCGGTTCTTCTCGATACGGCACGCATTGTGAGGAAGTTCCTTTCTCTGAGGCCCTAACCACCGGTGGCTTGGTCCCTGTACCCGACACCAGTGGGTTTCCGTGGTCCTAGTTTATATTAGTTAAATTTCTTGATATATTTAGGGTTTAATTATGGAAAATTCGATTATGTGAATACTGATTAATAAAGAGATAATAATAATAATCTTTATTGTACACCAAATGGTAAATTAAAACACAACAATTCACAAATAAGTACACGTTGCACAAACGGCGGCCTTATCGCTGAAAAGCAATCTCTTACAGGCAACCCTTATGGAAAAGAGAAGTTAGGAGCCAGACATACTTAGGGCAGTTTTGGCGTAGTCGAATAGTAATGAAATTATACCAAACAAAATACAAACACAACTATACCATAAACATATACTATAAAAGAGCGGTCGTTCTCTATTCCGGGAAATTTCGAAACGGTTAATCGACGTCTCACTTGACCAGAAGGCTGGTTTATTCTTTGCTCAGAGAATCAGCATTGCCATCCAGCGTGGCAATGCTGCCAGCCTTCTGGGCACGTTACCCGATGACATTGATGCGGAGGCATTTTATGACGCCTAAACCATGTAAATATTTTCAGTTTCTAAATTGGTTTTTAAGGTTTTTGTATTAGATTAGATTACATTAAGCTTCTTATAAATTATGTTACTTAATACAAGATGAAATAAAACTATAAAAGTATGTTTTAATAGTATAGTGTAGTATAGTCTGTACTATAAAAGTATAATTTTAATAATAAAGTAAAGCACAGTTGTTAAAGTACCTATCTTATACACCACTATTTTTTAATTAGTACAAAAACTTTAAGGACATATTAGCGAAGACATAATTATCATATACGTGACGTAAGAATTTCATAATATCTATAAATAGCAAAGTTCTAATCATTTGTTTTTTGTAGAAAATCTCACCAAAATCACAGACATATTTTACAATCCATTCACTACTTCATTGATAGTACTTACTTTCCGTCCTACTCTTACGCATTCTTTCCGTCGCACTTATAATGTAGGTAGCCTTAGACAATAAAATGAAGCAAAATAATAAATGTAGGTAGTTACTTTTAATTTTTTTAAATTCTACCCTCTCCTTCATACTTTTAAAATTTACCGTTTTACAAGTAATTAAATACGGAGGTATGTATTTAGAAAGCAAACACATATCAAAATAAAAAAAGATATTCTGTAACAAAAGAAAAGAGTAATTATGGCGTATTTATGAATCATCTGCTATTTACAAATATTATTTTATCATCATCATGTCAGCCTAGAGACGTCCACTGCTGGACATAGGCCTACCTCAAGGTTTTCCACACAGACTGATTTTGAGCCGCCCGCCTCAAATTATTATTTACTTAAGTTGGTATTATTTACTAAACTTACAAGTATTTCCATTGTTCTTCGAAATGTCCACAACCATTGTCAATACACAGATTACAGTCTTTTCACTTCGTCAAAAGCATCCAATATGCTTTTAATTGTTCGACACTAACCAGCTCACAGCTGCACTCGTGATTTTTCCACTCAAAAAGTACGCACGTAGCATAGCTACATACTCCCGTGATATGAACTGATATGATAGACCATCGCGTCGGGCAAACGTAGACAAACAATTAACTTTTGCAACGAAAAAACATTTTTTCGTACGTACGTATACGTTCACTTTCGTTAGCAATTTAACACTGTTTGTCGCATCGTCGGGGCGCCGCGCAGGCGCAGAGGGGAGGGGGAGGTATTTATCAATGGGTCCGTTTACTATGATAGTACGCGAGTCGGTCATAGTATTAGTGATGCATTTACCAATTATAACGTATTATTGTGGACAGTTTTGAGACAGTTTTGGGACTTAGTGTTTTTATTTTTTGACTACATAAATATGATCAGTTAAAGATACTTAGTGCCCTGTTAAAATGTTTGTACTAATTAAAAAATTGTGGTGTAAGAGGGATTTGAGTAAACCCGAGCAGTCTCATATAAATTGTACAGCCATATCCGTATCTAAAGAAAGACTGAGAAAACAGACTTGGTGAGAACGGGCTCTAAACTGTCGAAAAATCATGTATCGTGAAGAACTTAAAGCAACCTTAAAACAAACGCGGATATTTAATCAGTAATCCCAGAAAATACACCGATTAATGATAGTTGAGATTCTTTGAAAATACAAAATATCAACTTTATTATGTCGATGATAGTGAAACCGAAAAATCTAAGATCAAAATTCTGAGTTAAAAAGTTAAAAAAAACAAGTCAGTATTAAAAAAACTATTTTACGGTATGATAGAAACTGTATAATTACTGATAGATAAAATGATAAATTAACAAGATCCATTTAACCTCATATTTGCCACCAAACGGAACAAGAGCCAGTTTACCCTTTAGGTATTTGCCACCTGAACTTGATACCTTGATTAGGTACTGTCGCTTTATCTAACAGTGTTCGGTTTATGTTTGACGATTAATTGAAATTTGCTTTTGTTAAACTTAGAGTTATGAGAATGTTTAGTTATAAGTACCTGCACCTATCATCACTAAACAATTTCTTTGATACGATCCACATTAATAGCGGCATTTTATACAATTTTATAATGAAATACTTACAGCAGTGACATTGAAGTCTGGCGCACCCCGAATATTCTCTGGAAAAGGCAACCATATAGATAAAGCTGCTTGCCCTGACAACTCAATATATGACAGTGGTTGGTCAGTTGCAGGGTAGTGAAAACAAGCAGAATTGTCTTGACCTGTGTTTCTGTAGGTACCTAAATGTATTGCAAGATGAAAATTAAGAAACCTTACAAACCGCAGGGAGCTTTGTGGCGAGCTGAATGTGTGTGGCAACACTGCCACACACATTCAGAATGCTTCAGGGAGTCGTTCGGGGCTTCTACTTGAGCTTGCCTTTATTGGCTGGTTCGAGTGGATTGTCAAGAGCGTAAGATCTAAATTGTTATTAACGATTTCATCGATGTTATAATTTGCGTTGACTGAAAGACCGGCGCGAGATCTACTTAGTTGCCAACTGTATCCTGAGAAACACATAGATTGTGACTAATACACAGGAAAATATTCTAAATGCGAAAGTCTTTTCTGTCTACCTGTTGTGGTATACAGGGCTTCTTCTCATTATAAGAAGGGTTTGGCATCTTACCACTTATCGGGCTACTAAGTGTTAGGTATGTAATGGATAGGTAGACTTTACATATCTAACGAGAACAATATGACGAACTCTAAGACATGCACTTTCTACACGATGTTTGACTTCATTGTTTACCATGGCATATTTAAGAAAAATTTACTCACATGTCTTCGAAAAGTCAGCGGTGCGCATCAGTGGGGTTTGAATCCGAGACTTTATGCGTAGTCTGTTAATTTCTACATTGGGCACTATTGGTGCTTGACAATCTAAGTATGTACTCTCTTTAGTAATTAGTATAGGATAACATCAATATGTTGAATAGTACACCAGGTGGGGAATTTCATTTAAAGTTAAAATTATTTTAAATTGCTAAATAGTGTTATATTTTAGCGTATAATTAGCGACCTTAAATATAATAATTATCAAGTATATCGTCCCTTATCATTGCCGTTATTCAGCGGTTGTTCTTATCGCATAAATAATAAGAATTCAGGGACACTAATATGATAAAATAATGGGCTATTTGTCAAAACAGAAATGATAGAGGTGAGTCAGACACTGATACTGATAATGTTATAAATCATGATAACATTAATTTAATATGCCAGTGAATCCCTGAATCTGTAGATAATACTGATAAACTGAAACGAAATAAAACCAGAGATATTATGGTTGTTTACTTTGTTTTTGTTCATTTAGATTTCTGTAACTGTATGCTAGCGCAAATTCTGCATAATCAGTCGCCAAGATATATACTTTATTGATCGGCACTGTAAAGGAGCAAACGTTAATATACACACATGTTTGACTGTTTTCCAGCTCCACTTTAGCCACTTACACAGTATTTTCTAATAAAATTGTTTCATCTCTCTTACCTTCACTGATATTAAAATGATGATTCCTCTTCCATCGCCAAATTTTGTTGCTTCTGAGCTTGTGCTCTTCTGTCTTTCGTTACTTATTGCAGTGTGTGTGATAGTATATGCATTATAGTCACTGAAGATGTATTCCGTAGCAAAACATTGACTTTCCACCTCGGTTGATGGGAATCGAGACACTTCATACCATGTACCAGCAAACTGGAAAATGTATGTATATTTAAATAGCAGCATGGACGGATTCCATGATGTTCAGGACATGGTAATATAGCCAAGGTTAGTGACAGCCATCAGATAGAAGCAGACCCCTTAGCCACCGATTGAAGTAACAATGGTACTAGTGCTTATATTCCAGAATAAGCATATATATGAATGTGTTTTAAGCTAGATTAAATAGCTGTTTTGATTTCAACGACTTTAGCAGAAGACCGTCCTGTGGCATATCTAATGATATCGGCATTATAAACAATAATACAATAATAACCATTTTGTCCGTCAACGAATAAAAGGAATAACTATAACTGAATCGGCTTCAAAGTTGGTTTCAGCTGGTACTGCATTGTCTTCGAGACATTCGCCAGATAGGACAACTTAATTTTCTTGGTCATAGGAATGCTGAAACTGTCCTAGAGTACCACACACTATATTGATGCACAAAGCAGTTATTAATTTGTTATTTAATTTTAACGTAGTAACGTTTCCCATTGCGTCATTAATAGCAACTGACTTCGTAAAAGCATCTGCAAAATATTGAAAGTCCAATTTATCTACAAATTTTCGATATCAAAGATTTCTTGCCATTCTTTTGCTTTTTCTATCAGCGCACGCACTAGGCATCAATCCTGTGTGTCGAGGGACTTTTCAGAATTTTACCAACGTTGACACAAGTAATACTCGGCAACTTGTGGATTACTCAAAGCGTTGTAAGGAGTGGAGATCGAATCCACAACACTCGAAACCCCAAAGAACTCAGATTTACAATAGAAGCACATTTCCTATGGGCCCTAAAGACAAACTTTCTGTGACCCAAATTGCCACTAAGCGGCGTGGCAGACGTTCCCTATATCTTAACTAAGTAGTAGAAAATGAGAGACGGAGAAACGATGCCATCGCCGCCAACTACTATTACTTATTTATTCTATCTTGTATTATTAACAGTTTTAATTAAACACTAAATTATCAAAACAATATGAGAAAAATAATATGGTATTATATGCATCCATTTTTCAGTTATAACTTTGGTAGAGAATAAAAACGATGGTTCTTTTTTCTGAACCCTAATTTGAAAATAAAAACAGTCACAGGTTTTTCTTTTTATTTCATAAATATTTTAAATTAACATAAATAAAATAACAGTTTGAATATTGATAAGTCATAGACAACATTACATTACTTCAAAGGCTGTATTTTAAAAAGTAAAATGTTTTGTATTATAGGTAAAAGAAGAGAACAAAGGCGGTATTATTGGTATTAATTAAAAAGGTAAAATGATTAAAAGTATTTTTAATGAAGCTAGATAAGGTTCTCAGTTTGTTCTATCTGTTACAGGTATGTTTCATTCGTTAGCAGCGTCTCCTGCATTTGATTCTTTATCCACACTATGCCTGTGACGAATAACGTCGGCTTCGAATTCTATTTCATCACCCAGAGTTTCATTCTTCGCTGTAGGTATATAGAAACAATCTTCACTAGTTTGACTAGTTGGCTGATAATATGGTTCAAATAGTTCCAGCGTGTTAGCAATGACGGGTGCCATGGCTGCGGCAGCTTCAGGACTCAAAGTTGGTGTTCTGCTTAGCTTCCAACTGCTTACTGTAACAATATGATAAAACTAGAGGATGTCCTTAAACCCTTACGGTCTTATTAATAAAAAATGCTTATTCTTCTCTTACTCCAAAGTAACACCGGGGGTAGTTAATTCTAGATTAGTAATGGAATAGCTACGTGTTACTAACGGTATTAATAAATACGAAGTAAGTTCTGAGTAACAATACTATTCTTATCCTGAGATTAAGGTATACGTTATGGCAACCCACTGATATTAAAAGTAAAAAGAATGAACAAAATGACCTGGTCGAATAAAAACTTTTTATTAAACACTTTTATTTGACAACTAGCTTTTGCCCGCGGCTTTGCGCGCGTATTATTCTAAAGACTTCAGAAACTATTGGGTACAAAGTGGCTCGGTCAGTAGGTATTCATGACACTATATACCTAGTATTATATCTACATAATAACATCGCCTTGCATACAGTCAAATGTCAAAGCCATGTTCCAATACATGTCCAATATATAATATCTTTCGCGTTTATAATATTAGTAGAGAAAACTGTTTCAGCCGTTTAAGCGTAGTACTTATATAATTATTAGTTTATATATGCGAATAATGTAATCACCGTGCACAATATGACATTATATTGTATGATGTGTCAGTACTGACAGATATACGCACAGCGCACTCAATTATCATAGCGCATGCGTTCTTACTTCTAAGAGGTAAATTTGTGCCGTACAAACTTCTACCCTTTGCAAGGGCAAGCGTTTGTGTTGGTTGGCAATCTTCAATGAAATAATGTCTATTAATTTTAACCCACAATAATAAAATTACAAAATCAGATACTAGTAAGTACTCTAACGAACACCAAACAAATGTGAAAATATATTTGGGTTATGTATATAAATCTCAATGAAAGTTGGAAATACAATATAAATCTACGAGCTTTTGCCCGCGGCTTCGCTCGCGTAAATTCGAAGTAACACAATTCTCTCATAATAGACGGATACTTTAATAATCATTGTCGTTTAAACAAACTGTTTATACCGATAAGAAATATATCTAACTGCAAGAGGTATTTACACATGGTATACAAACTACATAGTAGATACTCAACATGACTGTTATTCGGTGACAGTGACTTTTCTGTCTTTTTTTAATATTATAATTTCTAATACTGTCAGAAGCATTAGAAATTAACAAAATACTCGACAATCCGAATTTTGCGGATATATGTTGTCGACTCGAAATCTTTATTTTTTATGTTTTAGTATTCAGGTAAAGTTTCGAACTAGTCTACCGTACCCCGTGACAAATAGATGCTCACTCCTTGCTTACTCCAGCGTTAAACCATGGGTCTCCGCGGAGTAACTTTTATTCCCGGAGTAAATTATGAATAGTTAACTCCGTCCTTACTCCTAGTTTATTAATACCATAATTGCCTAATCTTGGCTTAAGTCTTGGAGTAAAGTTGTTCGGACGCTAATCCTAGTTTATTAATAAGACTGTTAGATTTGTATAACATGTGTAATAAAATTGAAACCAAACTTCGGAATACTTCAGCATGTATCTACATGTCCATCATATTTGAAGTTTACTGTCAAACAATAATAATTGTTTCATTGTTCCTTCATCATAATTTCAGCTAAAATACATTCACTGCTGAGCATAGGCCTCACCCGTGGTTCTCCACATAGATCTAATCGCATCCTGCGATAGATACCAACAAGATCGTCGATCCACCTTGCGGGCTTACTTCTGCTGCTTTATTTTTTGTGTGCGTGCTTTTTTGTGTCATACATTACGTCAATTAATTTTAGACATTATTCATAATAGCAACAATGTCGATAATAGTTTGACAGTGAAAATGCTCTGCGCTTCGCTCCGCCATATCTCCGCCGGCCCTAAACCTTCTGGCTCATAGCGAGACTTGGCTTGCCGTTCTCAACAGGTTAGCAAAGTTAAGCAACGCTTGCACAGGTAACCACTTGGATGGGTGACCGTGTGTGGCATTTACATCTGAGCGCTACCATGCTTCGGAGGGCACGTAAAGCTGTCGGTCCCGGTTCTTGTCTAAGGAAAAGGAGCGTTAGGCCATGTCAGAGGCCTTCGGGCGGTCTGAAAACTCCGGCACCAGAGTTCACACGAAAAACAAAACATAAAATTATTAAATCTAAAATACTTAAGATAAGGAAATTTAATTGGTTACCTCGGCGATTTCCATCCGGAGTGTTAGTGCAGCTGTAGGCAAGAGCGTAACTATTGTAGTCTGTCGCAAGGATATACTGTATTGTTGAACGAGGCGCTGCAAAAATAATTAGTGGATTTAAAAACTTTAAAGAAGGGTTTAGTTTATTTTTCGATAGGGTTAGACTGGTTTCAGTATAGCAAGGCCGAG
This sequence comes from Euclidia mi, assembly GCA_944739405.2. Classification (NCBI taxonomy): domain Eukaryota; kingdom Metazoa; phylum Arthropoda; class Insecta; order Lepidoptera; family Erebidae; genus Euclidia; species Euclidia mi. Next base: position 11,193,747 of record OX123193.2, on the reverse strand, counting down.
GGAAAATACCAGTACATAGACAGACATTTTATATATTGTCATTGACATTGTATATATTGTCCGTGTGGTGACGGATTAAGAATACGGAATGTCACCACCCCATATCATCCCTTGGGTGTTGTAAGAGCCGACAGAGGGAGCATATTATGCAGAGAACAGCACTGTAAGAGAGGGAAAACTTGATACAAACCCTATACCAACCCGTTTGGCCAATTCCTCCTTCCAAAGGAGAGGCCTAGTCCAGCAGTGGACTGTTAAAGGCTGATGATGATGATGATGATGAGACAGACATACATATACAGATATAGCAACTATTCTTTGTATTAGTGGCATCGGAGGCCTAGGCACTTGCATCTATATTGGCAAGTCTAGACATCTCATCTTCTTCGCGGTAGCTCCTTGGACTACGTCTACAACGGTAATAGAAAACCAGTTTAATAACCGCAGAGTATTAATAATAGCAGCAGCGTAACCAAAGTTGCCGAAGATCAAAAGTTTGCAGCCATAAGAATTGGTATATCTTACACATTAACCCTCGACAACAGTTTTAGAATTTAATCAACTCTTGGTTAAAATGTTACTGGCATCATGTACAGCATCTTTTTTTTAGACTCACGCCTGTATCCCCGAAGGGGTAGGCAGAGTAGTAATACATTAATACACCCACATTTCGCCATGAATTTTTAGGTCGCACGTAATAGGGGGCGAGCCTATTGCCGTACCGGGCACATTACCAGACTCCGTGCTGCTACTGAGAATTTCCTAACGGAAAAACCCAATAACACTTTGTCCGACCCGGGAATCGAACCCGAGACCTCCCAATCTCAGTGTTTTATCTTTATTGATAATAAACGCAGGTTACTCCGTTAGCCCACCTGCAAGCGATAGCAGTAAGACTATAATACAAAAATAGCTAATAAAATAATAAATCAATTAAGTATTTTTACCTCCATTGCTAGTGAACACAAGATTCAGCATGCCAGTACCATCATTAGATATACCGACGAACCCGCTCTGAGTCCTTAATGTCTGTCTAACAACCTCACTGACGGTAACTATAAATTGGTTCGACAACCTATATTGTACACGACCACATTGACCAATCTGCTCTGGCGTAGGATACCTCGCAGTTTCGAACCATACTCCCAAGAACTGTGAAGAGATAACGTTATGATTATCCACTATTGGATGCAAAAAGAAAACATTACGTTTATTATTGCATATCTAAAGTGTCTATAGCATTGCAAGCGTAATCATGCCGAACTTCGGTTGCGTAACTTCGGCATAGTGTGTTTAAACACTAACTAGCGGTGCCCGCGGCTTCGCCCGCGGCTTCGCCCGCGTGGCAGTCGGTATCCTTTAAGTATCCCTTTCTGTGGCCTTGATAATATAAAATAACATTTGCACTATCTAGTTGTGAGCCAGTCGGCAAAAGTACCGCTAAAATTTTTTTTTTAAGTATTACCCCTAGATGGCACCACTGGCAAAATTAAAAGTCGGTGTTAAGATCCAACGCTGACAATATAAATATTAGAAAAGAAGTTACAGTAAATTTTTACCCAAATTGAGGTCCGAATCACTTGACAACCATTGCGGATATTTAAATGTATATTTTAAATTGCGATAACTTTTGATAAAATAAACGGATTCTGATAAACTAAAGACAATGTTAACCAAAGACACAAACTATGCGTTTGTCACTATCTCAATACAAACAATTTAGTGTGTTGTTTGAATTCAAGTCTATTAGATTTATTAAATGACACTGCTAGGCTCCCATAGGTGATAGCGTGATGATTGTTGTCCTAGATTGTAATCGGGTCTTCAGGCAATATATTGGTGAAAACCGCATCAAAATCCGTTCACTGGTTATTGCGTGATGATTTAACAAACATACAGACAGACACACAGACAGACAGACAGACAATAATTCAAAAAAGAATGTTTTGTGTTCTATATCGATAACATGTCACAATCCAATTGAAATTTCGCAAAAATATTCAATGTACAGACAAAGTGTTCTTTGAGTTTTATTATAGTATAGTTTAGACACTAATACTAATATTATATGAAGCTGAAAAGTTTGTTTGTTTGCTTGTTGTCATGAACTACTGGTCCGATTTGAAAAATTATTGCAGTGTTAGGTAACCCATTTATCGAGGAAGGCTATAGGCTATATAACATCACGCTATGAGCCACGCGAGCGGAGCAGTAGCCTTAAATAACGCAGGTGTAACGGGCTCGTCTAGTACAAATGAAATCAATAAAGTGCATATTGGTGTGCAAGGTTAATTGAAAGGAGAAGAGACGATACATATGTAGGTAAACAAGTGATTGATGGAAATAAAAGTAGAAAAATGAAATGGGAAAGGAAGGTCAAGGAAAATATGGATGGTTTTATTGTTTTTTACTTGATGGGAGTGATATGCCAGGATGAAGCAAGAGATATGTCAGGATCGATGCAAATGGCGTTCTTTGGTCTCTGCCTATCCCTCCAGGAAACAGGCATGAGTCTATGTATGTATGAAAGAGAAAAGGGTAAGTGAGCAGATGACGGGAGACAACCAAGTATCGAAGCAAAAGTTCATAAATTAATTGGGACCAGGGTAAGAAGATGATAATGGATTAATTGAAACGTTACTTACAGCCTGTACATTGAAGTTATTTACGCCTTGGATATTACTTCGACAAGGTCCTGGCAGTATTATATCTTCAGGTTTTGGTTCTATTTCTGGTTTGACGAAACAAGCGTCGTCGTCCTGTCTAGTGGTTCTGTAGAACTGTTCCCATAGATATTCGTTTTCTTTGATAATCTGATCCATTACAGCGTTGGCAGTTGCCGAAAGACCAGAACGGGACCTGCTTAGTTTCCAACTGAAAACTGAAAAAAAAAGGCAATAAAATCAAACGTATTTATTCATTCAGGTCAGATTGTGTCGTTTATCAAATTAACATATTATAATTAATTTATATTTTAGATTTTCGTGCGTGTGGTGACGGATTAAGAATACGGAATGTCACCACCCAATATCATCCCGTGGGAGTCGTAAGAGCCGACAGAGGGAGCATATTATGCAGAGAACAGCACTGTAAGAGAAGGAAAACTTGATACAAACCCTATACCAACCCGTTTGGCCAGCGTGGTATAGTAGGCCAATTCCTCCTTTCAAAGGAGAGGCCTAGTCCAGCAGTGGACTGTTAAAGGCTGATGATGATGATATTTCAGATTTTAAATTTATGTTGTGTGTAGTGCCGTATTCGCAATGCAAGGGCGTGGAGCTGTGAAAAATTTAGGGCTATTATTCTTATTACTCATCATATTTTTAATATTCACTAAAAATATCCATATTGATGATATGAATTGTATTATTTTGATTTAGCTTAGATTACTACATGCCTTAAAAATATTTCAGCAAGTAAGGAGAATGAAGAAATAGTGGTGAAAATGCGAGGAAATGCTTACGTTGTTTCTGTCTGCTGTTAACATTTCTGCAAGCGAAGGCCAAAGCGTAATCATTGTAGTCGGTTGCCAGAATGAATAATCTTTTGAATGGAGCTGTAACCAAAATAAAAAGATTAAATATAGTGTTCAGACCGTGGCTTGACTTGCCGTTAAGCAGGCAAAGTTGAGCACCGGACAGGTTACCACTTGGATGGGTAGCTCTTTGTGGCTAGCGGAGGACTGCACGTGAAGCTGTCGGGCCCGGTTTTTGCCTCAGACCAAGTTCGACCATGTTGGTGGCCCTACAGCTTTTTTTCTTAGTATACTCCCTATTGACAGAATATGTGGCTGACTTTATATGATATAATCAATTATATGTGCAAAGTAAAGTGTATACCCATAAACCTTAGCAATAATTGTTGGTGTAACAGTATATTAAAGGACTAGTAACAAAACCTCGCTGGAAAACTTGTGGCGGACTAACTGTCAAAGTAACGGATAACCAATACAAGATTCAAAATCAACTGGAAACCCGGGGAGTATTGTTTTCATAATTCTTTACTTATCCCTGTACCGTTTTATTTTTATATAAGTAATAATAACTAAAATACACTATACATCACATACATACACTGCTCATTACATATGAGCGACGTCAATTTACAATACACAGCGGCACCGTTTATGTCTCCTTTTGCTTGACAATTTGTGGAAGCAAAATCGATGACGCAAAACATTTGCCTCAGACACCATATACTACATGACACTATACACAAAACATAATTATTTATTAGATAAATTATTAGTATAAATAGTACTACAGTGTTACACAGGTCCATTTATAAGTACCTACATTCGTGATATTACAATCATCCAAAGAATTTTTTAATGATTTTAAAGTAATTTAATAACAATAACCCATTACTATTAACTGATATAGTCTTATTAACTGTTTTTTTATTTTGTTTTTATAATTAAATACTTACAAGAAAGTTTATAATAAGTATTCATTTTTTTTTCTATGAGTAGAACTTCCCCAATAGTTAGTACCTATTTAAAATAAACTATTCCTATATTTATTCAATTCAATTCTTCTAGTTTTATTATCTACCTACATTATTTCCCTCTCAACTTTCTATCCACCCATTTCATAGTTTCTCTCTGTTGACTTTACTCACACTTCCTTACATTTCAGGTGCCTACGGGGTAGGTCTGTTCAAATAATGACCCGCAGAATGGCAGCTCTGGAGGACAAACTACAGACCACACTTAAGGAACTGGAATCCTCTAAAATCCTGTGTAACCAGCTGCTACAGGAAAGAGAGGACAGCGAAGAAGAAGTAAAGATAATAGTCGACAAGAACACTGAACTCAAGGCACAGTTGGCTGAAATGCACACACACCATCTCGAAATACTTGAGCAACATGAACAACTTCGATTGACGGTGTCCAACTTCCAACAGTGTATGGACACTCATGAAGAAGCTCTGAGACGTGTTGCTGAACTAGAACGAGAATTGAGTGAAGCTCATAACACCATCTCTAACTTACAAACTCTTAAACACAGTGAACAGATAGCGAATACCTGCAGTCTATATCATGAGTTGGTTAGTAGTGAGCCTGATCATGTGTGTATTAGGGAGCCTGTTGTGACAATAGACCTGACCAGGGATGATACCATTATCATGAGACCCAGCTTTTCAAGTCACAAAAAACTTAAACGCTATATTAAAGTTAATAAACTAATTAAAAGATGTCATAAATCTATGAAAAAATATAATGTGCATAGGGTTAATTTAAATCTCAGAAAGGAGCGCATTTATTTACTTGATCAACTATCTAAGTACTCTAGAAGTTTAGAACATAGTAGGGTAGTGTATGATACTGACACTCATCGCTTGAGGGAAGAACTAGTACTTAGGGAGAGCACCTTAAATGAACTATTTAATAAATATCAAGCTTCTCAACAAGAGCTGAGCAAGCGTATAGTAGAGGCAGGTGAGTTAGTAGACTTGGTGAGATGTAATGCAGAAATGTATGAGTCTCTGACCAATAAGCTCTTATGTCCTTGTGCTCACACTCACACTCCAACCCCAGCAGAGCCATTGAGTACCATACTACCTGAGAATTTTTCTGATAATCCACAAAACCAATCCTCTTCACAATCAAATATGATTAAATCTAGGTTTTCAACATCAACTAACAAAACATACATTTTTTCTGATAGGCTAGGTCATAATTTTGGTAGTCTTCTCTGTGAGTATACAAACCAGTGTGTTATAAATTATTGTAGGCCAGGGGATAGTTACAGTAGTTTAGTTAATCAGATTAAGTTGCACCCCTTAGATGAGGGTAGTACGGCCATATTGTTGTTTGGTAACAGTTTAACTGTAAAAAGACAGCATATCATAGAATGTGTTGAAATGTTATTAGACCTTAATTCCAGATTTAGTTGTAAATTTATTTTATGTGCTTTGCCATACTCAAATGACTTAACACACCCACAAAACATGCACATACACAAATTAAATATGTTATTATATAATATAACTTGTCGTCATAGTGACGCAATATTGTTTTTTGACGCTAATAAATTTATTAGTAAATTTACTTTAACAAAAGATACAATGTATCTGCCATTTTATATTAAGCGACAGATTGCTAAACTATTAGCATACAATTTACAGCAAGGAAAAGACCCTTGTGTTTACAATTTATTTGATAGGGTTAGTACTTGTACTAACAACGTTTTTATTGACACGTCTTGTGATTTAAACTCCAAGATAGGACAACAGTTAGGCTGCAGTATTTGAATATAGTACACCAAAACATGCAGGGCCTATCTGGCAAAGAATTAGAGTTAAGTTTATTTCTAGAAAAATATGATGTTAAGGTTTTGTGCTTAACTGAACATTGGTTAAAGAATCATGAGCTTATTGTTATAAATGAATATTATACGGTGCAGAGTTCGTATATAAGAATGCAGGCTATTAGAGGCGGTTCTCTCATAATAACTTCAAATTTGTTAAAATGTAAGGAACGTAAAGATATTGTTAATTTATCTATTGAGCGCACTATTGAGTTATCCTGTGTGGAACTAGACCTATATATAGTAATTTGTGTATATCGACCTCCTTCTGGTGACTATAATCTATTTGAGACTGTTATGGAAGATGCTATCAATAAAATTAAATGTAGTAATAAGAATATTATAGTATGTGGCGATTTTAATATTAATATTTTAGAGAATTCTTCACAGTGTATTAGATTTCTGAATCTTTTTAAGTCATTTAATTTAAGTAACCTATTCTGTGAACCTACTAGAGTATCTGCAACATCTTCTACTTGTTTGGATAACATATTTAGTTCTTGTGCTGCCACAAACCCAGTAGTAATTAGTTCTCTCCCTTCTGATCACCGTGGACAGATAGCTAGTTTTCCCTGTTCAACATATGATAAATCACGCATAGTAGAATGTAGGCCTCAGAATACCAATCGTCTAATACGTTTCAAAAATAATATTATTGCTAAACTCAATACCTCAATATTAAACTCACAAAATCCAAATACAATTTATAATTCACTTTTTGGACTAGTAAATAATGAATTTCAAAATACTTTTAAGAGTAAAACTGTCACACTAAAGGGTACTATGGGATCTTTTAACCAGTGGGCCACTATAGGTATTTACAAAAGTAGAGCCAAGTTATTTGAATTATATGGTATGAAACAACATAGATTTGACTCACCTTTTCGAGATTATGTAAAAAAGTACTCAAAAATTTTTAAACAAGTTTGTATTATGGCAAAATCTAAATTTATTAGTAGTAAAATTAAGCATTCAACAAATATAATTAAAGAAACGTGGAGCATTATAAATAATGAAACAGGAAGAGCTCGACCACGGGAAAACCAATTTGAACTAAAAGAAAACAATTTATTAGTCACTAACAAAACTCAAGTAGCGCATATGTTCAATAGTTTCTTTGCGAGCATACCTTTAACAACTACTAGCTCTCTACAATCATCATCTTTTGACGCTGGAAATTTTTTGCTTAGCAGTGTACCTGAATGCAAGAGCGTGTTTAGATTCGAGCACGTTACCCCGCGAGATATATTGATCGCTTATAATTCAATTAATATTAAAAATACCGGCGACTTTTGGGGCATTTCAATTAAAATTTTAGGTACTATAGTCGAGACTGTTGCGCCTTACCTATCTATAATTTTTAATCAATGCTTTGACCTAGGCGTATTTCCGGATTTGATGAAATTAAGTAAAATTATACCCTTATTCAAATCTGGCAGTAAAAATGAAATTAATAATTTTAGGCCCATATCTATCTTGCCGGCATTTAGTAAAATATTTGAAAAGATTCTTTTAAAGCAGCTATTAAGCCACTTCAATTTAAATAGTCTGCTTCACAAAGATCAATACGGGTTTACTAAAGGTAGATCCACTACTGATGCGGGTGTTGCTCTCATAAAACACGTTTATAGTGCTTGGGAGTCATCAAAGAACGCTATTGGAGTGTTCTGTGACCTATCTAAAGCATTTGACTGCGTTCAGCACGACACACTACTGCGTAAGCTCCGCCACTACGGCGTAGAGAAAACCGCACTTAGTGTTGTCGATTCGTACCTGCGGCAAAGATTTCAGTGTGTCGATGTAAATGGGACTACATCCTCTAAATTACCTATACAGCTAGGCGTTCCACAAGGCTCAATTTTAGGTCCTTTTCTATTCCTAGTATATATTAATGACTTACCTTTTTATTTAAAAAACATCTGTGATGTCGTACTTTTTGCAGATGATACGTCACTTATTTTTAAAGTAGATAGGAATAGAAATCAATTTGATGATGTAAATAATGCACTATTACAAGTTACACGATGGTTTACAGCAAACAACCTAGTACTTAATTCCAGGAAAACTAAATGCGTTAAATTTGCTTTACCTAACGTAAGACAACTGGGACCTAATATTATGCTAGATAGGGAGGAACTTGACACAGTAGACTCTACAGTGTTCTTAGGTATCACATTAGATAATAAGTTACAATGGGGTGCACATATAGCATGTCTAGCAGGAAAGCTCAGCTCTGCTGCGTATGCCGTCAGAAAAGTTAGGCAACTTACTGACATCGACACGGCTCGTTTAGTATATTTTAGCTATTTTCACAGTGTTATGTCCTACGGTATTTTGTTATGGGGCAAAGCAGCGGATATTCAGAATATCTTCGTTCTACAGAAACGAGCGGTACGAGCAATATACATGTTAGGTGCAAAAGATACTCTTAGGGAACGCTTTAAGTCTATAGGAATTCTTACAGTAGCCTCGCAATTTTTATTTGCTAATATTTTGTACATTAGGCAAAATATAAGTTTATTTACCTCAAAAAGCGATATTCATAATATAAATACTCGAAACAAGCATAGGTTATATGCCCCTTATCATCGTTTACATAAAGTTAATAATTCTTTTGTAGGGCTAGGTATTCGTATATACAATAAAATACCAATTAGTCTTTTAGAATTACCATTTAGTACATTTAAAGCTAAAATAAAAGACTGCCTTATTAAGAAAGGTTATTATACTATTAATGATTATTTCAGTGACAAGGATAGATGGTCACTTACACTAGACAACTCATGATCTATTACTTATTTAGAATTTATATAGATACTTAGCATTCTTCAGTTTAACATTATATAACATTTCTAGTTCTTTTAAATTATTATTCGTTTATCATAATTAGGTCATTCTACTTACTACATCTACATTTGCATTGTTGTTCCACATTTTTTTAAATTTACTGTACTGTAAGATGAAGATAACTCGTTATCATGGTCTGTGAACTAAAGTTTTTGTAATTTTGTGCATTCATATACCGTCACTTCTGTAACATACATTTCCACCATAGTTCTGAACATGGTCACGAGTTGTATACATTATAAGTCGTAAGTGGATGCTCCTGTTACACAATATTCGCATTGGAAGGCTAACTAAAACACATCATTTAGTAACTTCATTAATTGCTTAAGTATTATGTCTGTAACTGATTACTATCTACAAGTAATTTAGTACAATGTGTAACAGTTGCAGCTCCTTACAAAAATGAAAATATGTACCATAATATTGGCGATTTAAAAGAGTGGCCTCGAGTTTTATTGCCCGTTCTTTCTCGTGGCTCTACCTATTGCTTTGCGAACGAGGCAGTAAATGTAAATGTAGAAGCATTAAGTAATTTAATTTGAAAATTGACGTTCATAAGCGTCACATTGTGACCTAGATGAATAAATGATTTTGATTTGATTTGATTTGATTTCATGACACATTTCAGATTTCATTTGACTATTATTTTTATATTCCATACACTTACATCAATATTAAGATCTGTGTTATATTGTTGTTTATGTTATCATTAGCTTTAACTAAGCTATTAATTCACTGTTTATGAACAATTAAAAATTAACCTTTAAACCCTTTAGGCCGGTCAATCTCGGGCGATTGCATAGTAACCTACAGTCTTTTACGTACACACATACATAAACCTCTCGAGCATTACAATTCCACTTAATCAAGCACACGCCAGGCATGCATTTACTGCTTGAGCAATGAACTGCTCTTACGCAGTTACCTATGCTCTTGATTCCAAGTTGAGCCTTTCGCCCGCTAGCTTTTCGTTTTGTTCGATGAACTAAATAGATGACAATAGCGCATCTTCGTTAAAATCCATGTTCCTATCTAATGAAATTATTGTGACTTGTTGAGAAATTGATGCTAATTACTGCAGTTGTTATCAACTGCGCCAGCAGTCATTGATGGGAGCTCTAAGCTGATAGCTTCGACTGCTTATCCATGTATGCTGATTACTGACCAACTTCTTGAGCAGTCCGTTTATAGCTTGCCTTAATTAGTCTACTCATGAGTTATTTTAAATTTAAAACATAGCCATGACGAAAACATACAAACATACAACGACAAAAATATTGTCTACCTTTTACATGATACACAGTATAAAGGTGGAAACAGATATACGACACCCCACCTACCCCACGCAACCACACGCGTGTTGAGGCTTAACAATCCCATACATATAGTATAGTGAGGTGTAGATATACAACATTGGGGTGGTGTGTTGTATATCTGTTTCCAGCTTAAGAGTCTAATATTATTTACAAGTTGGTTACCTCCGTTAACATTAAGGATACCCCTTTGAAGGTCAGGGACGATAGCACCTGTGGTATTTATTACCAATGTCTGGTCAATGACCGTGTTATGAGTTACCATGAATTCGTTGTTTGTTCCCATAAAGAGGTATTGCGTTGAAACACATTCACCCTCTTGTATACCTGAGTATCTGGATATCTCATGCCAAGTTCCGGTGAACTGAAAATTAAAATGATATTTGGTATATTTACTCAGTGGTATTCAGGGTCTAGTCCGAGTTTTGATCGAGTTGCTACGCGTTTGTCGATGGAAACGTCTTCCACATATTTTCTAAATGTACCCTCTTGGGGTCTCCACTGTCCGTAACTATTCAACTTGGGACATTTTTAAAAAGCTACATACATTTTTAAAATATGCTCCTATTCCAATTGTTCAGTGACGTAGGTACCATCAAAGTATCTGGGGTCCGCTTACTAGTCTAACCGAATGTGGCTGAATATTAGCTTTTTCACAGAGCGATTGCTTGTCTGACCTCCGCAACTCGAAGGGATAGTGATATTCCATGGTTTAGACTAGTGACAGTTTATTTTAGAAGGTACTGACACCCTGTAACGACTGTCAAAAATCTTCATGATAACCGGGACCGACGGCTTAACGTGCTCTCCGAGGCACGGGACAAGCGATAATTAACAATTCTATACGCACATAACTCCGAAAAGTTATTGGTGCGCGCCGTGGATTCGAACCCGATTCCCTCTGCATGGCAGTCTGTTGGTATCTCTACTAGACTATCGCTGTCTCTCTCTCCACTAGGCTATCACTGCCTCATATCTCAGAAACATAGGCAATTCCATCTTCGTTGACCACGAGATATATCGAAAGCCTATGGTCAGGTCCATACATTTTTACACTAAGCGAATAGCGATATTGCTAATCGAATACCACGTGGCTAGGCCCTGGTCAAATAATCTGTCATTACGAATCAATTGTACAATGGTGGTAAACTAAAAAACTTTAAACTAAATACTTACGAAAATGGGATTGAAGTTTGTGACAGTGGGTACTTCATCAAAATTTCCACAACTGCCTGAAAACAAGACTTCGTCGCCTTGAAGATCATCAGAGTAATGAGCGCAGGCTTCTTCTGTATGATTGTTTGTTAGATAATACCGGTGGTCCAAAACATTAACGGTACTGATGACGGCATCTATAGCAAAAGCTGCTACCTGCGTCAGCTGCGGTGTCCTACTTAGTTTCCAACTGAAAACTGCACATAAATAATTAAAAAAGAAACTTATTGTTTATTTGTATTTAAAAATTCTTAGGCATTATTACACAATATAAACTACACTAATGTCTACATTTTCACGATTAATGACCTTTTTTAGTCAAAGTTAGTATATATTTATTCCAATTATGACATACATTTTTCCAAACCAATTTTAAAATCTGATATGAACCGTTTCACAAAAATTTGACCATAGATTCCTTTGCAGCCTAAACTTCGCATCATAACCAGTCCACGTTATAATAAGACCAATATTATTTATGTAGGTACATGCCATGTATGAAAAATTCAAACATACAGGGTGTAAAAAGACCCTTAACGAAAACTGAAATCCCATGTTGTACCAATCACTACGAACATTTTTTACTTCGGCACCATACCTGGGAAATTACTGGTTCAGGAGATATTGAGGCTTAAAGTTAGTATGGAATTTTTCTAATTAGGTACAAAATCAATGCATTTACCTCGCCAATATAACCTATAACCCTATAACATGCCTTATAACCTATAACCCCATGGATAAGTAGGTAAGTATTTCGACCATTGCACGCGCGCGCTTTTAATAGCAGTTTAAAAAATGTGAAAACTTAAAAAAAAACATTTCCCAGGCATTATTTTTGGTTAGTATGACTTGGCATGATGTCCACAACGAGTAGACTTTGGCTTGGTGATGGGTCTTGTGGGTTCCTGGTTGACGACACCCCCAAAACGACACCCCTGGGGTGTCGTTAACAAAAAGCATTTGTTGACGGCACCACCGTAATGTTGGGATAACATATCGCTTAAGATTATCGAGCTAGTATATGGCTGGAATACTCTCAATGGTTGATATACATATGCATATATCTTTTTAAGTTCTTTGTATTTTATTTAATATTTTGGTATCCTACTCAGTTTAACTTTCTAACGATTAAGTTAAAAGAATGTATAAAAAAAAAAATCAGGGTAACAACACTATTGTTAGTGGTGTCGTCAACAAATGCTTTTTGTAAACGACTCCCCGGGGGTGTCGTTTTGGGGGTGTCGTTAACAATGAACGGGTCTTGTGACACCCTGTATACTATGAATATTTTTATAGTATCATAATAGTTTAACAAGTTTTAACGAATCTCATACATGAAAGGATCAAGAAAAGGTATAGAGTTTTCCAATATTAAACTCATCGGTCCTCTAAGACAGCATATAAATCCTCTTCATCATTATTATTCTTCATTTGTACCAGTTGCCTTACCTTCTAACCAGATGCCCGATTCAGAGCCATAAGAGATTTTAATTACTCGTATTGTTAGCAGAAGGCCTTTGAATGATGTACAAGTAGTCATACGATTTGATCATGTATTATTTTACTTAATACGGAATGGATATGGATGAGCTTCTGTGATTCTAAACATAAATAATTATGAAATCGAATTGTACTATAATTAAGATAACCTATGGTGTGGAATCGCACCATAGTCTTGCCATAATATTAGTCCAATATAGATGAATGAATCAGGCGTTACTTGGCGGAACTCCATTGTAATCTAATGGAAGAAAAGAGGAACCCACCACACACCCTCGGATTGCCCACCCCAACTATTGCAAAAGAAAAAAAGGTTGACAATACCGAACTCCTCTAAAGACAAAGAATAAGGGATGTATGGAATAATGCGGAAATGGGTTTCAGGAAAATACCTGACATGCAGTATCCCGCTCTATGCGCCGACAATGCTTCGACACGTGTTTCGCATCTCCACGAGGCATCCTCAGGACCGATGAGGCAACAACTGAGTCTGATCATCGGTCCTGAGGATACCTCGTGGAGAGGCGAAACACGTGTCGAAGCATTGTCGGATGTTTACATACCTGCTCTAGTATAAGGGTCCATGTTGAAGCAAGAGTAAACGAGAGCATACGACGTGTAATCCGTGTCTAAAATCCAATGATTATATGTGACTGTAACAGAAGAAAAATAATTCACTGATTTTTTTATAGGCTCACCGTTGCATCCCCGAAGGATTAGACAGAGATGTAATATTACATCCACATTTCACCATGTCATGATTTTTAGGTACTGCGTTATAGGGGCGAGCCTATTGCTGTTACTGGGCACATTGACTCCGTGCTGCTGCGAGTTTGGTAACACTCGGTAACACTTTTAGCTAACCTGGGAATCAAACCCGGGATCTGCCGATCAGCAAACGCAAACGGTTCTTCTGCAGCAGTGGTTAAGGGGAATCAGCCATGGTCACAAAATAAGTAACACCCGTATATACGTGAAAGTCATTCTTAATGAAATGGTCAAATGCGGGTTGGCGAACTTCACATGTCTTTTGAGAACATTATGGAGAACTCTCAGACAAGCAACTGTCCTCAGAATACCTTTTTTACATACATACATACATAGTCTCACGCCTATATCCCCAAAGAGGTAGGCAGAGGTATATTGCTACACCCACTTTTTGCCAGATTTATTTTAGACCGTTAACCAAGGCTTAAAAAACAATTAAATACACACTTAACTTTGAAAAGCCCTTGCGACTCCTGGGATTCGAACCCGAGACTTTTTGCATAGACGTCTATCAGTCTCTCCACCTACTTATTTATAAGTAAATATAAAATTGTATAATCACCATTATAACCATTCACATTGAAAGTTACATCGAATTTTGCGGTGCCGTCCGTTGTAGTTAAATTTACTCGACCAATCTGCGTCACTAGTTGTCGGTCAATCACTTGAGTTCGTTTGACATTCAATACCTTTTCACCGCTCAAGGAGTATTCGGCGCGAGAGCAGGTGCCTCTCTGATGAGGCTCTGGATAGGCCTCAACTTCATACCAGAGTCCAAGGTACTGGAAGACATGTATTTTTTTAAAGAAATGAAATGTAAATAGCGGCATACAAAGCCATATTTTGTAGCGTTCATAACAGATCGGCAAAGTTAAGCAACGCTTGCACAGGTCACCACTTGGATGGGTGACCGTATGTGGTATTTTCATCTGAGCACTACCGTGCTTCGGAGGGCACGTAAAGCTGTCGGTCCTGGTTCTTGTCTAAGGATAATGATCGTTAGGCCATTTCGGAGGAATTCGGGCGGTCGGAAAACTCCGACACCAGAGTTGGTAACACACTCACACGAAAAACAAACTGGTGTAAATAAAATCGTAGCATTACTGTCTGACTGACAGACCATGCACAGCCAATACTACTGGCAGTCAGAAGCTGAAATTTGGCATGTATGTTCCTTGGGTAGTACAGTGGTGCATTAACAAGGGATAGCCCGAAATTCACTCGGGACCGGGAAAGACGGTAAATTGAATACACTGCGTGAGCACAAGCTGCAGGCATTCTCAAGTAAAATATAAAGACAGAATCAGGGGCCCAATTCTCCTAAATAAATGCTTACTTATTTACTCCGATGGCTCAGCGACCCAAAGTGTGTCTTGGCCTCCGATATGAGAGCTCGCCACTTCACCCGATCCTTCGCAGTTTCTTGCTAGTTAATGGCTTGAAGCTGCCGAAGGTCCTCCTTAACTACATCACTCCAGCGATATCTCGGTCGACCAACCGGGCGACGTCCAGTTGGTCGGCCGAGATATGCTCTCTTTACGCTGCGATCCACTCCCATTCTTTCTAGGTGGCCTAGCCATCGAAGTCTTTGCGCTTTCGTTTCTCCAATCACATTGGGTTCAGCCACCAGTTCTTCAATTTCGGCGTTCCTTCTAATTCTCCAACTCCCATCAGGTCTTTGCACAGGTCCTAGGATCTTTCGAAAGATCTTCCTCTCCGCTATCAGAAGTTTTCTTTCCTCTTTTAGTGTTAGCGTCCAAGCTTCACATCCGTACATTAGTATTGGTCGAATGACGGTTTTGTAGATTCGGATCTTGGTGCTTCTGCTGAGGAGCTTGGACGCTAGCACTTTATGTAGCGCGGCACTGCATCGAAGCGCGTTTTGGATGCGAATATCTACTTCCTCTTCTCTTGTGTTCGTATCTGTCACAGTACACCCTAGATATTTAAATTTAGCAACGCCTTTGTACACGGTATCTCCTACGCGTAGGTTGTTGCGTTAGACGCGCGTGTTTTTGTACCGTTTCATAAGGAGATATTCAGTTTTGGCATAGTTTATTTTGAGTCCTACTTTTCCAGCTTCCGTTTCAAGAACCTCTGCGGATCGCCGAACTTCGTCATTGGTTTCTCCCAGTAAGGCAAGATTATCAGCGTACCCTATCACCCTATGCCTTCCATTCAGTTTCAGTCCAAAATCTAGTGTTTGCACTCTTTTGAGGACATATTCTATAACTAAATTAAAAAGCATGGGTAACAGGGCATCGCCTTGCTTTAGTCCAGTGACTACCGCAAATTCTTCTGTTAGCTCGTCCTCAACTCGGACTCTCATTCTGCTATCTTTGGTGGCCACTTGGATCATATCAACTAGTTTTTTAGGGATATGAAACTCTCTCAGTATGACGTACAAGGCGTTTCTATTGATGCTGGCATAGGCCTTAGTGAAGCCCACAAACAATGAGTGAACACTCTGCGCATATTCCCATTTCTTCTCCATTATCTGCTTAAGGAGGAAATCTGGCCAAAAGTACTACGATTTGGCCGGAACCCACACTGATAGTCACCGAGGACTTTTTCCGCGTATGGTTCCAGTCTCTTACAAATTAATGTAACAGCGTACAAGGTTTTGTCCTACGTGCTACTAATAGCACGTAGGACAAAACCTTGTACGCTGTTGGTAACAGAGCTATTCCTCGATAATTCGTGCACGGTGCACGAATAAGCGATATCGATGAAGGATTCCCGGGGATTCCCCGCTGAGTTGAAGATGAAGTAAGTAAAACGGGGAAGTCCCGCAGCCCGCCATAACGATGTAGTGTTGCCAACTTTTGAACGCACGCTTAAGGCGGGAAAAAAAGGAATTGCTTTATAGAATTTTGTCATTTGTAAAATAAAATAAATTAGAAAGTTTTTATTCTTTTTCCTTACACACTTTGGGGGCCCCCGTGGCCCGGAGGCCCCGTATAATTGATACGGCAAATACGGCGGTAGCTACGCCCCTGCGTGCACCTCTTCTTGCAGCCTTTTTTGTGGATCGGACTGATTACTCCCACGTTCCATTCGCTTGGTTGTTGTTCTGTTTCCCAGATCTTTAGTAGGACTTCATATAATTTTGATTGGGCCGCACCACTTCCATACTTCCACACTTCCGCCGGTATGTTATATGATATATATATAATATATATATATATATATATATATATATATATATATATATATATATATATATATATATATAATAAATACAGTTTCCATATAATGTTAGAGTCATACTTACGTCACAAAGATCGTATTCTTCTATAATTGAATGGAATTGTAACGAGATCGTAATTGAAACAAGTGTCAAAATATGTGTCAACGACGAACTGTTTATTTCAAATTATACGATAATGACATTAGGTTATCAGAATACCACTTCTGAGTCAATTCAAAAAATAATATCAATGTCTTATAAAAATACGAGAATTGGGCCTCTGGTCGCCTACTTCTGAGAAGAAATGGCAAACAAACTCAACAGGAATCCTTTTATGAAATTAATAAGTTTACTTCACGAAAACGTCAATAACTTACCTTTTCAGGCACAAAGTTAGGGAAGGCGGGTATATTTGTATCGCACTGTCCAGGAAACAAAACAATATCATTTTCTTCAGGCGTGGGGTAATAGAAACAACCTTCGACACTATGATCTATGGACATATAGTAGCGCTCATTGAGAACATCTATTTTATCTATAATTCCTTTCATTGCGACGTTTGCAGAATTAGTAAGAGTGTTAGTTCGACTCATTTTCCAGCTCCAAACTGAAAAATAAAGCACACCTTAGTTAAGAATTTTCTGTCTTAATCCTGTCTTAAAAAAATTGTAAGAAAATAAATAAAAAACAAATACAAAATGTTGCAAAATAACTAGAGATAAACTTTATATAGGTACCTCTTCTATGCTCGTCGCTTATATTTTCGCAACTGTAAAGCAGAGCGTAGGAACTATAATCTGTATCTAGGACCCAATAATCACGTGGGTACTCACCTGTAAATATTATAATAATTTTAAACACTTTTGCATTATTTTTTAAGTAATTATATTTTATCCAAAAATTATAATAATAATAATAATATTCTACCACATTCACACAACACCATCTAGTCCCAAACTAAGCAGAAGCTTGTACTATGGGTACTAGATAATGGATAAACATACATATATACTTTTTTTTTTTGTAAATACATACATATTATACATAGAAACACCCAGACCAAGACAAACACCCATGTTCATGCACACAAATGTTTGACTTGAGCGGGAATCGAACCCGCGACCTTCGGCGTAGCAGTCGCTTACACACCTCCGCTGCGCCAACCGGTCGTCGAAATTAACAACACTATAAGTATATACACATACAATGATCCCTATTCTCAAATAACTAATAAATAATGCAAAACACAAAAAAATATACAGGACAATTAAAAGGGCGTCAGGAAATCGTCCACATCGCAAATACGACAATAATATTAACATTCAAATTTTCTGATCATCATGTCAGGCTAGAGACGTCCACTGCAGGACATAGGCCTACACTAATGTTCTCCACAAAGAAACCGATCTTGAGCCGGCTGGAAACAACCACTTCCCGTCATTTTAACCAGATCATGGGTCCACCTTGCGGGAGACCTACCCTTGCTGCGTAGTCCAGTACGTGGCCGCCACAGTAGGTCTCCTGCCCCAACGGCCATTGTCACTTCAGCTTTTCGATGAGATATGTCGGCGACGTTGGTTTGCCTGATACTTGCGAAGAATTTGGAAATTTTTTGTTCTTCATAACATAAATTTTGATCAGGTGACTCAGGGCTTATAAGGAACATGATACAAATTAATGTAATTGTGTCTTGCTCAATAGATGCTATTTCGACGGCAATATAATGCATAATTTTAGGCGATACGGAGCAGGCATCCTTTAATCATTATTAAAAAAAAAACCTCAGCGTGTCATCATGACTATCTTACAAAAAGGATATCCAAACTCGTTCATAACTGGTAGAGAAATCGCGTAACACACATACAAAAAAAAAATGCAGACGTATTGAGAACTTTCTTCATTTTGAAATCAGACACAAATATTACCCAAGCAGACTTACCTCCGCGGAATGAAACGATATAACGTCCACTGCCATCGGCAGCTGCTACGAATGATCCAGTAGTAGAATTAAGTTGTTGGTATCTTACGTCGCTAATAACAATAACATTAAATCTCATACTTTCTATAAAATAGTTTTGCTCAATGCAATCACCCCTTTCAGAGTCAAAATGGTATGTTTCTATAACTTTCCATCGTCCAAGATACTGAAAAAAGCACAATTCAATATAAAATTGCACGCCTAATTATGTCATCTACGTATCATTTGCAATTTTTTTTATATCATACAAAGGCGTAGGCAGAGGTGTAATGTAACATCCATATTTCGCCATGTTATAAATATTAGTTCCAACGTAATAGATCGAGCCTATTGCCGTTACCGAGCACATTACCAGACTCCGTGCTGCTACTGAGAATTCCGAAAAACTCAGTGAAACCTTGGCCAGACCCGGGAATTAAACCCGGAACTGCCCGATCAGCAGGCGCATACGCTATTCACTGGACCACGGAGGTAGAATAATTACATTACATAATTTTAGATTAATGTGACTTGGTTTTTGCTTACCCTATTAACATCGAAGTTACTGATGACCGGGATATTTTCAGAACACTGTCCAGGGAAAATTGCTGGTTCAGACGGTGATAAATTTGGTAAATAGAAACATGCTTCATCACTTTGTGAGATACGCTCGAAGTACATGTTATCCAATACGTTCATATTTGCCATAGCATTGTTGATAGCAGTGATAGCTGCATGACTCAGAGTCTTGGATCTACTCAGTTTCCAACTATAGACTGAAAAGAAATATTTGATAAAAACACCAGCATCCAAATATTCATAGTCTCTTGTACAGGTTTATTTATTAGGCGCTGTAGGGAGCGCTTAAAAAAATTAATTAAAGGCAGTTTTAAGTAGGACGGCACGGCGAAGGGGCAATAAATCGATAAAAAATGTATCTATATGATTTGACAATGATCAAACTGGTAGGAAGAGTGCGAGTCGAGAATTAAAATGTATATTTGTAATGCAATCGAACTGCAAAAGAAAGTGAAGTACTGGTTTATAAGCCGGATCGAAAACTTCGCATTTCTCAGCGAAGCGACCAGCATCAGCTTTTGATGTACAAACGTAGAGGTATTCCTCAAAGCGCACCTACTTTTAAACGCAACCAAATAACCGCAACTAATTTGTTCCACTAAACGCAACCATTAGTTGCGGTCACATATTCAAATAAAAATGCTATTTTTATTCCACTTAACGCAACTAATTATCAAGGTGCAGTAGTGCTGGTAAATAACTAACGGAAAATATCGATAGTTGATAACAAGGGACTTATTAGTTAACCTAAGATGGATCATGACTCGCACTGTAATTTAATGTACCCACCCTGCTATACGTGATGATTAAACAATACTGTGTCAAAGAAGTTATTTGTTTTTATTTAACTACATATGTATTTAATTTAGTAAGGTATTTTATGATCTAATTATATACTATTTTTTTCTTTTCTTTATAGACTCACTCCTTTATCCCCGAAGGGTAGGCAGAGGTAATATTACACACACAATAATATAAAAAACGGTTTTATAGGCGTCTAACCTCAGTTTATTTGTTACACTGATACTTTTAAAACATATTACTGATAGATTACTTTGTGTTTTTCATAAAATACTTACGGTACTTTTCAAAACGATCGTCATACGCTTTAAAAAGTCTACCGATAAATGAATAAACCTTTATGAATCTATCATTCCCGTCACTATTTTTCGACGTGGTTGCGTTTTGTGAAATTAAAATAATTATATTACTTATTCTTTATTTAAATTTGTAAGCGCAACTAATGGTTGCGTTTAGTGGAACAATTTAGTTGCTCTTTATGGTTGCGTTTAAAAAAAGGTGCGCTTTGAGGAATACCTCCAAACGTGATTATAAGACTGTGGTATTAGTATGAATGATTAAAACTCACACCGCTTTATTACAAAACAAGGAATAAATATAAAACAAAGTTAAGTCCTAGCCTCATCTGAGCTAAATTGATAAATAATACGTGTATAATACACGTTTTGTAATTGAATTTTCAGAGCCAATTTTGTAAAAGTTTTATTATTAAAATTCGTTGGAACAAATGTCGAATAAATTAATAATAAAATAAAAACTACACTACTACATTTAGTTTTAAACGTAGTAGACCCTGTTTTTTAAATAAGGCCCTGTGTTGGGCATCACTAATAAAAAAGGAATTTACCTCTTCTTCGATCGTAGTTTATGTTGACACAGCTATATGCAAGAGCATAATTTGTATAATCTGTATCCAATATCCAAACAGGAATTGTGTATGCTGCAAAAAAAATACATACAACAAAATATTGGCGATGCAAAGATTATCCGCGCGCCTCTTGCGCCGAATTTGGAAGTTGTCCGGGTACGACACTCTTGACAGCTTTCAATACAACTTTGCTCCGAGGTTATAGGGGTAATTGTATTGAGCTGTCAAAAGTATCGTACCCGGACAACTTCCAAATTCGCCGCTAGAGTCGCTAGTCCTAGAATCTTAGCATCGTCAATATTAGTACAATTGGACATCTTCGAGTGATAGTCTTTTATAGTATCGATTTTTGTTATTCGATCGGAGAATGAGAGTGTTCAAGGCCAATTTGTTACTTTCTTCAATGTCTAGGCAGTAGTGAATACAGTATTATTTTTCTAAATCATCACGCCTATATCTCCTAAGGGGTAGGTAGAGGTATTACAATACTACACACATTTCGCCTTATGCATTTTAGGTCCCAAATAAAACGGGGGAGCCTATTGCCGTTACCGAGCACATTATGATAAGACCCTGTGCTGAAATATGATGCGTATAAAGAAAGCATCAGTCAAGCACCCATTCAAAGTGAGTTGATTGAACTTTAAATTTCAACAATTTTAATTGGGCTATAGCACCCCTATACTGTTATTGTATCTTGAATCACTTTCTTCTGTTTATTGTCTCCGCAGGCAGAGGCTTGTATGTGTGTCGTTTTAATCGTTTGTGCTCTCCGAGGCACGAAGCAAGCGATAATTTACAATTCAATACGCACATAACTCCGAAAAGTCATTGGTGCGCGCCGTGGTTCGAACCCGATACCCTCTGCATGGCAGTTCATTGGTATCTACACTAGGCTATCGCTGCTGCTGCTCTTAACCACATTCTGCAAGGTATATAAAATAATAATCAGCATCGTCATACTTACCGTCACCCTCAATTCTGATAGTAACAGCTAGCATTGCACTACCGTCGGTAGAAACTCCTATGGCTGTCCCCTTACTTGACCAAAGTTCTTGGTCCATGACCCGGAATGTATCAATATGGTAGAACGAATCTCCTGCATAAGAAAATTGATGACTGACACATTGACCAGTACCCTTATAAGGATACGATTCTATTTCGTGCCACAAGCCTTCGAACTGAAAACATAAAATGCATTATGTACATTAGAAAGGTAAGGATCTTTTTAAGTAATGGATCCCTGAATAGAAAAACGATTAAAGAAAACTTAGCTTTTAAAAGATTTTCACAATGTCATAGAAAAATATAAAAATAATCACTTTCCCATGCTACGCTGCCCTTATATAAAAGTTTCTTTTGAAAACAATGTTCTACTGTTTTGCCGGCGTAGTCACACGCGCAAGTGTGCCAAATTTCAGCTTACTAGTGCTTGAAGATTCTGCGTAGGGTTCCTGGTAGGTTACTACGGAGCCTTATACATGGGTTTACTTATTGATTAAGCATATTTTTGCATAAAAATACACACATCAACAAAGTCTAGGGATATCTTAATCCTAAATTATTTACGAGTTTATAGTTTAGAACCTTGTTAGTTTCCACAAAAAGTTTATATACAGATTAAAACCTCTTTTATTCTATTTTCAAAATTTGAACATGGAAAGAAAAAAAACAAAATAATAAACAAAATATGGCGGAAAATTTGCTAGTAATTCGTTACATTAAAGAAAGTTAAAACTGTTTTATTATAATTATTAATGAAAAGGGTTTTTAATTGTTTTTCTTTTTTAATTTAACGTGACGTACGAACTTTAAAAGTCATGTCACGTCGTCATTTGAGTCGAGATGAAATGTTACGAGCTGTGGGCATGTTAGAAAATGGTGCAATTCAACGCGTCGTTGCTGAGGCCCTACATACCAGTCAAAATGTGATATCAAGGTTGTGGTCACGTTATCGCAGTACTGGAGATGTGGCCGAACAGCACACAGGTAGATATCGTGTTACTACGCAGAGACAGGATCGATTTCTCCAAATGACCGCCAGAAGACAACCCAATATCACAGCGCTGCAACTAGTGCAAAGGCTCCAGGAGGACCACCAGCTGCTGGTAAGCGACCAAACCGTGCGAAGAAGGTTACATGAAGTTGATCTTCATGCTCGAAGACCATTGCGTGTTCCAGCATTGCGACGTGGCAATCGCGGTCGGCGGCTTTCGTGGGCTCGGGAGCATTTACCATGGAGTGACGAACAATGGTCTTTGGTGCTGTTCACCGATGAGTCCCGGTTTGGGTTTCACCCGGATTCACGAAGAACACGCGTTTGGAGAGCTCCAGGGAGAGTTAGCCGTCTACGGCACCCTCAGGAGGTCCACCCATACCAAGGCGGGACAATCATGGTGTGGGCAGGAATTCGTCTTGGCGGACGAACCCAACTCGTTTGGATCCAAGGCAGCATGACTGCACAAAAATACCACGAGGAGGTAGTAGAGCCCGTTATTGTCCCACACAGAACTCAAATAGGCCATGAATTTCTACTCATGCACGATAATGCTCCTTGCCATACGGCGCGGCTGGTATCGACCGCTCTCCGAGAGCACGATATTCAAGTTTTGGATTGGCCTGCACAGTCGCCCGACTTAAATCCTATCGAGCATGCCTGGGACATGTTACAACGAAAAGCTTTGAGAGATTTTCCACCAAATTTGACGACTGAACAACAACTTTACGAACACTTGCAAAGGACATGGGACCTCATACCGCAGCAAGACATTGACAATTTAATTTTAAGTATTAACAATCGATGTCGATGTGTAATCAATGTAAGAGGTGGCAACACTGATTATTAATGATTAGATTTTACAAGATTTTTTCCATTTTTATTAAAATTAATAGTTTTTTAAGAAGAAATGTTTGTTGTTATCATACTAATTTTCCATGATGATTAAAAAAAATATTTTTTTTATTTAAAACAAAAAAAAACACGAAATGTTTTTTATTTTTATTAAAGACCTTAAAATAATCTATGATTCTTCTATTTACTGTATCAGAAAATTCTTCATAGATTTTTAGATATTTGATGAAATATAAAATATCCCTAGACTTTGTTGATGTGTGTATGTATATGTAAATGTAATAAAACACTGCACTAAAATGAGAATCAATATAAGACTTTTTTATTATCACCAATGTAAGCACGGTGAAGGCAAACCCCCATGCTGGGTAAAATTTAGCGCGAGCGAAGCTTTGGCAGAAGCTATAGTACATTGTAATGTTACAAACAAAGCAATAAAAAATGTGACAAGCAATGTTAACGTCCTGCCAAAAAATTTAATGATTGAAAGTCTTTTATGTTTTTAATAATTAATTACCTGGCCATAGTCAAAATGTTGGACAACTGGTACAAATGCATCACATTGTCCTCGGAATTCCACGGGTGTTCCCGGTTCTGGTTCGGGTAAGTAAAAACAAGCAGCATCGCTCTGATCTTCCTTCATGTAATATCTTTGATCTAATGTGTTTAAGCTATCTAAAATCTGATTTATTTGTACATTTGACCATTGTGATAGAGTTTTCATTCTACCTAGCTTCCAGCTATAAACTGCAATATGATAATCAATTTAAATATATTCGTAGTAAATTCATCAATTTCCAAAATTTGCTTATTATCCAAAATAAAACTTACTAGCCATATATTCATCACCGATGTTTTGACAAGAGTAAACTAACGAGTAATCTATGTAATCTGTTGCAAGCACCCAGTAGTCGACTGTTACTGAAATGTATTATTATTATTTTTATTTTTTATTTATAGATTCACGCCTGGATCCCCGAAGGGGTAGGCAGAGGTGTGATATAACACCCACATTTCGCCATGAATTTTTAGGTCCCACGTAATAGGGGGCGAGCCTATTGCCGAACCGGGCACATTACCAGACTCCGAGGTGCTACTGAGAATTTCCTAACGGAAAAACCCAATAACACTTTGCCCAACCCGGGAATCGAACCCGAGACCTCCCAATCCCACGCGCACATTTATGCCGCGAGACCAACGAGGCAGTCTTGCAGTGAAATATATAAACAATGTTTATGGTGAGTCGTTCCCGAGTATATGAGAAAACCTTTGGAAGAAGACGAAACT
Source organism: Euclidia mi (assembly GCA_944739405.2). Taxonomy (NCBI): domain Eukaryota; kingdom Metazoa; phylum Arthropoda; class Insecta; order Lepidoptera; family Erebidae; genus Euclidia; species Euclidia mi. The sequence goes on along the minus strand of OX123193.2, from coordinate 11,168,260 downwards.
TGACAATTGTTTTAAAACGAAATACTGCATAACTTTGTTACATTCGGTATAGAAAAGAATAAGACAAAGTGTCGAATATTTATATCTCTATAATGTCTGATTGGATTTTGGGTTGATTCAATAGTATTATGTCTGTGTAGTGACGGATTAATAATACGGAATGTCACCACCCCATATCATCCCATGGGTGTCGTAAGAGCCGACAGAGGGAGCATATTATGCAGAGAACAGCACTGTAAGAGAAGGAAAACTTGATACAAACCCTATACCAACCCGTTTGGCTAGTGTGGTATAGTAGGCCAATTCCTCCTTTCAAAGGAGAGGCCTAGTCCAGTAGTGGACTGTTAAAAGCTGATGATGATGCAATAGAATTATTTGATTTCGTACTGTAAGGACATATAGTATAGTTCTTCACTTATCAAGAATTTATAAAACCAATTTATTAATATGCTCAAGTTAGATTAGTTTTAGGTCGATCGTCAAATCCAATTTGGCTGGCTAGCATTCGAAATGCTATGGCATACAGCCTTTTGTAGTGTACCTACTGCTAAACGTAGGCCTCTTCTTATTCGAGCCACAATAAAAACATTGTAACTCAGTAGGAAAAGCAAAAAGCTTTTAAAAAAAGACAGCGATAGCCGAGTGGAGAGACTGACAAACTGCTACGTAGAGGGTCTCGGGTTCGAATCCACAGCGCGCACCAATGACTTTTCGAAGTTAAGTGCGTATTAAATTGTTAATTATCGCTTGGTAAACGGTGAAGGAAAACATCGTGAGGGAACCTTTATGTCCGAGAGTTCTCCATAATGTTTTCGCACTTGGCCGGAAGCTCGCTTTCGGTGGACTATGGCCTTACCCTTCTCATAGTGAGAAGAGGCCTGTGCCCAGCAGTGGGACAGTGGGCTGATGATGATGAGGAAAATTTAGCCTCCTATAACACGCTGGCCAGATGGGTTGGCAGGATTTGTATTTTTCTTAGTCTACTCTTACGACACCCACGTAATGAAACGTGGAAGTGATACTTTATATTCTTAATCCGAAACAACATGGATGCGACATACCTTTACATCCAATAAATACATACATACATAGACTCACGCCTGTTTCCCGTAAGGGTAGGCAAAGACTACGGAACGCCATTTGCAACGATCCTGACATAGCTCTCTTGCTTCATTCACTCCCATCAAATTTCTCATACATGCTCTTCATCCAATAAATAGGTACATCAAAATGTCTTAAGAGGAAAGTCTTTCGCTAGTGTCGGATGCAATGATGATGTATGACATAAAAAAACCAACGGAGAGTTGAACACGTAGTTTTTCTGCAGAGTTAACACATAAATGGGCATCTGCAAATAAACCAACATTCACTCTGGGCTGGTACACTAAAGTAAGAGTACGTAGGGCACGTAACCTACGACCATAGCAGCACAGCAGTTTCTGAAGAGATCGTGGCAAACACGCATCACATGAAGACTTGGTAGGAATCGTGCAAAGCAGTTGCATGTGAGGAATTCAAGACTAGTTTGTGAGGAACACCTTGGGCGAATTCTTTGGACTAGCACTAAATATCTTTTGGCTGAAATTCTATTTTTATCACTCCTTTATCCCTGAAAGGGTAGGCAGAGATGTATCATCACTCAAATTTCGCAATGTTATGAAATGATAATTAATGATTTGATTAAATCTACTTAGTCTTTCTTACCTTCTATACCTTCAATAATAAAAGTCATGTTAAACTTAGCGGAATGATCTGTACTAACACGAACCATAGTGCCTGTTATAGATTCCAGGTTCTCGTTGATGACTTGAGTATTAACCACCTGGGTTATTCCATCAACAGGTAAGTAAAACGCAGTTTTACATGTGCCACTTAGAAAGGGAGCTGGATATGACTCGATGACATGCCATAAGCCCGCGTACTGCAAACAACAAAATATTACTTGGAAACATGAATCGGATAGAACAAGGTTTAGTAATTTGTTGGTTGTTGTTGATGATATTTTAGTGTAGTTCCTCGGTCCAGTGGATAGACTGCCTCCGTGGTCCAGTGGATAGCGTATGCGACTACTGATCGGAGGTCCCGGGTTCGATTCCCGGGTCGGGCAAAAGTGTTACTGGGTTTTTTCGAATTCTCAGTAGCAGCTCGGAGTCCGGTGATGTGACCGGTAACGGCAATTTAGGCTCGCTCCCTATTACGTGGGGCTTTAAAATTTATGGCGAAATGTGGGTGTAATATTATATTATTATATGAGTCTATAAAAATCTGGACCATTGTCCACTTTGTAATTAACTAAATTATTTGATTTTTGAAGTTTAGTTTAGGATATTTTAGTTATATAAGTAATTTAAATTGTTTATAAGTAATTTAATTTTTTTGTGCATAATAAAAAAAATCTTTCATTAGTAAAAACTAGTATTTTGGTGACTAAATTATTTACCTTTATTTACTCGCTAAGCAACTAGCAAAGCGGTTGCTAATATTTAGCTGTGTTTTTTTGCATTCAAACAAACTAGCGAGTGTTCCTGCTTAGCCGGTCCAGCTGTTTGCCCGGTCCGGCGATAAGTACGCCAGTGCCAGTACAATTTGGTCACACTTACACAACCTACAGCGGCGACGGCAGCGGCGAACGTTTTCGATGTACATGCCGCGCTTTGCTACGCCGCGCACCGCAGCGACCGATGTCGCGTCTGAGTAAATGCGCCATGTACATCGAAATTGGTCACCGTTGCCGCCACCGCTGTAGGCTGTGGCCGAGCGGCTAGCCGGATCCGATACATTAAACGGATCCGGGAGTTTAGACGGGCGACAAGTGCCGGCGACATAGTGTTACCAACAGCTAAACTAAGCTCTCCACCAGAAACCACTGAAACAAATTCCCTAGCCACAAACGTAAAATTGTCACAATATTTGTATTTTGACTTTAGTTAACAATCGGTATACAATTCATTAGTAGGTACTGTTTAATAATATGTAACAAACTCACAGCTTGTCAAATTTTATCATGTTGCGGCCTCAGAAGGCTCGCCCTTTGGCGTTGATACAGCTGAGCATTCACTTGTATCAAAACATCGAGCATTCGCCGTGTTTTGTTTTGTTGAAATGAACAACGAACAGAGCCGAACATCGCTACCAAAATTTTCACGGTATTTTTATCTACGCTACGGTACCTACGCTCTAACCAGCAAAAAGTTTGAAGCAAAACTGTCCCTTCGGTAGAATGCTCGCCAAAGCGTTTGCTTGAATACTCGCTTAAACACACTCGTTTGTTTTTCTGTTATGTAGCCTTCGCAAGAATGATCATTACAAGTGAACGCTCAAGTGTATCTGCACCATTTGAGTTTTAATTTTATATTTATTTTATTTATTAATAGACTCACGCCTGTATCCCCGAAGGGTTAGGCAGAGGTGTAATATTACACCCACATTTCGCCATGAATTATTAGGTTCCACACTTTAGTACTTTTATATATTCTGTGGTTCCACGTAAGAGGAGGCGAGCTTATTGCCGTTACTGGGCACATTGGCAGACTCCGTGCTGCTACTGAGAATTCGGAAAAACTTAGTAACACTTTTTGCCCGACCCGGGAATCGAACTCGGGACAACCGATCAGCAAACGCATACGCTATCCACTGGACCACGGAGTTTTAATTTGTAAAATAATATATTATAACCTACCGGACGCTCATCAAAGTTCATCATAGTATATATATTTTGGTCACATTGTCCTCGAAAAATGACGTTTTCTGCAGGATTAAGTACGTAACAATCTCGCGCACTGCGACCGACAGTCTGCAGGGCATTCGACTGAACGCCAAGTACACTGTTTAAGACTGTACTGATGAATGCTTGCATTAGTTCGCTGCCAAATCCTCTCTGTCTGCCAAGGACCCAAACGTATACTGAAAATGTAAAGAATGTTGTTAATATGAAACGCAAGATTATGGTTTATATGAAATCAAGCATGACTCCTGGTCCTGACTCGCTTTAACCAGTTGGTCAGAGTACTGATAATATAATCTTTAACATACCTAACTTTAGTGCCATTTTTACCATGATCATTTTTTTACCATATTCACGCGTCACGAATATCCTTTTGTATCAAGTTTACTTACACCCAAAGTCCAGATTTATTCATTTTCTACCAATAGTTCTTCAGCGAATGTGGTTGTACTTTATGATCCACTTATGACATTATAGTTTTGAGTAAACTTCTCAAAGATTTCCTCAAATTCGTTTGTGGTTGCGTGAAATGTTAATTCCACCAGCAATTAGTTCCATGGAACTAGTGAGACTTTTTTCTCAGTAGTTCCACCGTAGTTGTTGAGTCCATGGAACTACTGAGAAAAAAAAGTCTCACTAGTTCCATGGAACTAATTGCTGGTGGAACTAGTGAGAATGATCCATAAAATTATTTAAATTATAAGAAGAAAGATAAAACTTATAACGGTATTACTCACTATGTCTTTGTGTCGGTGAAATATTCTCACAGGAGTATGTTACAGCGAAATTCTCGTAGTCGGTCGTAAGTACCCAAAAGTCTATAGCTGAAAGTAAGTTTAATGGTTGAATGCAAGTAATATTTAATATAATAAGAAGGTTTTGCTACTGAGTTGGATATAGTAGATGGGTTCCATCTATTTGGCAGAATCTTGATACTCCGATTTTTTTTGGCATAACACACTTGGCATAATCTTCTTTAATGGAATATTTTTAAGGCATAGAAATTATTTAGCATGTCTATTGATTGGCAGAATGTTTACATGTCCGAATTTGCAACGGCATAGTTTTAACATGGCAGAACTTTTGACAGAAACGAATCGCCGCAAAACCGACTTAACGTAGTCTTGTCTGCCTTACTCCTAGAGTGTAATTTACAATCGCGTAGGCGCGGAGGAGTGAGGTGGCCCGCGAGCTGAAGAGCAGGTGGTTTGAAGACCCGCCGCCGCGGCTGAGGCAAGCCGAAGCTGCGGCGGTCAGCGTTGAAACCATCTGCGACGATAAGCTCGCGTGGGGCCGCCTAAACCCCGCAGCGCCGGAGCCGTGACGGAACGATGCTTGCTGCATGCTGCATTTCAAATATTATGGACATCAAATTTATGCCTAAAGATGGCTCGGACTAACAAAATTATAGCTTCGAATTTATGATAAGTGAGTGTATGCCAAACAACTTTCAGCGAAATGAAGATTATGCTATGCGCTGTTATGCAAAATCTTAATATATAAAATCCTTGCGTTACTGACTGATTGACAGACACGCTACAGCCGAAACTATTGGACGCAGGAAGCTGAAATTTGGCATGTATGTTCCTTGGGGACCGTAGGGGTGCACTAAGAAGGGATTTCCCGAAATTCCCACGGGATCGGCCAAAACGGGTAAATTTAAAAAACAATGCAGGCGTAGCTGCTGGCGTCCTCTAGTAATATTATAACGAAAGAAGTTCCGCTTTAAAAGGTAGATCCATAGTGGATCCGATCCCATCTATATTGATATAGGTATCTTGGTGTAATGGACCCCATGATTTTTCTTGTATGTTTATAAGCTATCTGGTTATCTTATAATGTACTTTGCCTAGTTTGGGATCTTATAAGATGACTTTGTGTGTTTACATTACAAAACATTACATTTTTATGTTATGGTAAGGGATATAGTTATTGTTTCAAAAAAACATTATAATTGTTATAAATACTGAATATATAACAATTTAAACCGAATATATACGCCGAAATACGAATGACACAATAAAAAAATTATGCCATTCGAATTTCGGCGAACTCTTGTTTTTTACTTAAAAGGCAGGTATGCCTACCAAGATGTATGTTTTCATAGTTCATAATAACGGGTGTGACTAAATTAACGCAGAATTTCAAATTTGTCACTATTTGTGCAGAAAGTGTTGGCAACCATAAAACAGCCAATTCGACAGCAGACAGTTTAGGGTTAGTAAAAGTGGAACGTATGTTACACCTTAAAGAACAACGTGTCTTCAATATAGAAATATATTTCAACAATATATATCTTAAGAAGCTCTCTATAGTTTTACACCATTAGATTCATTTTATGGATTATTTGAAAGCATTAATCTTTGTTACCAAGCCTACAACCAACCGTGCGTTAAAAGGGGGAGATTCTACGCTCTATCGACGAAATTCAGCCATATATAATATGCAAAATTGCCATGGCACATTTCGACAAACGAGTGCGTATCTGCATGCAAAACCGTAGAGGCCATTTAATGCCCGATGTGTACCGTAAATAACCCTATCTTATGAACTTTATGATTCAATAAAAAATTATAATCAAAAGTCTAAAAACTGTTTTCTATTTAATTCAAATCTTGCGTTAATTTTGGGACACCGATCACAATAGAATTTTATCATATTAAAAAATAATTTGCTTTTACTTTATTTTTATGTATCAGTAAGTTAATTGCTGTGTCGAGTCCGTGTGTTTATTATGAGCATTGATTGCACCCTTTCTCAGGATTTCAATCAACGATAGCACAAAAGTGTTTTTTAGTTTCTTACGAGCGAGTGGCAGCGGTAAAAGTCTAATAAACCTATCCTTCACATTCACCATACTGCTCTTTTGCTCTATCCTCCCAGACCTCTAAGTAGACAACAACTTGTACCTATATATTATGTTCCCTGACATTGTTATTGAGATGCCCAGAAGATTTATATACAGCGTGTAAAAAGACCCTTAACGAAAACTGAAATCCCAGGTTACACCAATCACTACGAACATTTTTTACTTCGGCACCATACCTGGGAAATTATTGGTTCAGGAGATATTGAGGCTCAAAGTTAGTATGGAGTTTTTCTAATTAAGTACAAAATCGATATACCCCGCCAATATGTTCTATAGATGCCCTATGACCCCATGGATAAGTAGGTATTTCGAGCATCGCACGCGCGCGCTTTTAAATGCGGTTTAAAAATGAGAAAATTAAAAAAATATATTTCCCAGTTATTATTTTTGGCAGGCCTCCTTCACTCGGCCGTACCTACAGCGATAAGTGCCTACAGTTTTGCGCGGCTTCCAAGCCCGCGTCCGACGCGACGCGCAAGGTTTGTCGACTTAAAAATTTGATTTTATTTATTTTACGAGAGCAACTTGAAAATTAGATTTTTTGTTTGTTGAGATATCCCAACGATAATGGTGTCAAATTAAAGATCTAGATCAAAAACCATTTTATCTGTTTGAATCATGTAAATCGGTCCACGCGTTTAGGAAATAACTAAGAATTAGTATAGTGAAAATGATGAACCAGATTTTTTGTGGTTTTTGTTCTACGAGCTCAAATAATCGGGTAGGATACTTATAGGATGATTATTTATTATTAGGTACGTGGTCAAGTAGGTAGATAGACGATGAATAAATATTGTAGTAGTCAACAACCCTAGCGCGACAGCTAGCGCGTCACTCCGCGCCAGACAGCGACAGCGTTATATCACAGTCAAATAATCCATACAGTCGTTCGACGAACGCGTCTAGACGGGTCAATCGTGCGGGGGACAAGAGGTGAGACGCGGGTAGAGCGGTACCTACTTACGTATGTCGCCTTAGTTCCCAACTAGGTACATGTTTTTGGGGGCTGGCGCGTGCTTGTGTTTTGTTCGTTACTTATTTATTTGCTTATGAATATTAATTAAGATGGTGCATACGGCTTGTGCTGTGAGACATTGCAATTCTTCATGCTGCTTAAAGATAATAAAAAATAAGGATTTAAAAAATCTGCGATTTCATCAATGTTGTGTTCATCGGTGTAAGCAATACACCAATAATTAATATTTCATTAATTATAATTATATTATTTTGAAACGTATGTACCTATAACCACTTAAAATAATGTGCACGTACCTACTAATTTACTAACTTTTTACATTATCTCATGTCTGGCCAAATCACAGAATAAAGTAGTAATTACTCTACATAAACAACATGGCAGACGTAAAAAAATTTTAGTATAGTTGTAAGCATTGATTTAAATACTAGTTGTAAGGTAATATTCTATTCAAGCGTGATTTTAATTTCATGCAATAAGTACCTAACCTAGTACCTTTGTATTAGGTAAGTATATACCTATCAAATATTAATATGTAACTTGGTAACGGCGCGGCCTAGCTAAAAAATAACCATATTTTTGGCCCCCTTTTATAAACCCACACATGTTCTCAGTAATCTCATAGCCCGGTCACCCATCCATAAAATGACCTTGATGTCTATTGCTGTACCTTAACGTAGTTTCCTCGAAAATAGCTCTGCAAAATTCTTCATATCGATAACATAGGCTCTGCAAGCTGATTCCATGGTTAGCCATCCATTAAACAACCACAACCGCTACGTCAATCGCTTTATTTTAACTTGGTTTGTACGATAACGACCTAGTACGAGGGTCAAACTGAAAGTTCTTAGAAAATCAAAAACTGATTACATTAGCCAGTTATTAGTTTTATTATATCTTTCCAAATTATTGTCAATTGACGTCAATACACCGCTGCATGCGATGGAACCACTGGGAAAAGCACTTTGCCCACTCGTCCTTAGTTCTCTCGTTCACTCGTTCTCTTCAATGGCATCGCGATACGCAGCCACCGCTTCTTCAGCATTCATAAACCGCTTTCCTTTAAGTTTTTCTTTAATTTTTGGAAATAAATAAAAATCACAAGGCGCGAGGTCGGGGCTATACGGCGGGTGACTCAGTAATTCAACGTTTGATGTCGCCAAATAGTCGATCGTTCGCTTGGCGGTGTGCGACGAGGCGTTGTCGTGGTGAAGGAGGATCCTACTGCGAGGTCGTTTCTCTCGAACTTTTTCCAAGACAAGTGGCAAACAATTGGTAGTGTACCATTCTGCAGAAACTGTTTTTTGATCCTCTAACACAATTGTTGCGAAATGACCTATCCTTCCAAAGAACGAGGCCACCATTTTTTTTCCCGCACTTCGATCTCTCTTCACTTTAGTTGGCAACTCCTCGAAAGGAAACACCCACTGAGCAGATTGTCTTTTGGTTTCAGGATCATAACAGTAAATCCAGCTTTCGTCACCTGTTAGTATGTCGAACACAGCATTTGAGTCACCTCCGTTAAATCTTTCAATCATTTTACGGCACCAATCCACACGATGGAGTTTTTGAGCCTTAGTCAAATTATGAGGTATCCACCGGGCGCAAAGCTTCCTGACCGCTAAATGTTCGTGGAGGATTTTGTGCACTTGACTCATACCGATGCCTAAGCTTGTCCGAATCTGCTGATAGGTCACTCTTTTGTCAGTCTCTATCATACGCCGCACAACACAGATGTTATTTTCAGTCGTCGCCGTAGAAGGCCGTCCCTCACGTACATCATCAGTGAGATTAGTGCGACCACGTTTAAACTCATTAAACCAGTTGTAAACAGTCGCACGAGATGGGGCTTCATCGTGAAAGGCCAATCGTAGTCTATCATAACTTTCTTGTTGACTTAAATGACATCGAAAGTCATAAAAAATCATTGCACGAAAATTTTCTCGTGTTAAATTCATGTGGACGTGACACAGACAATTTTCAATTTGCCGCCAAATCGTAAAACAAATGACAAATGAATGAAATATATACTCAGTAATATTGGCAAAGAGTTCTATTTTCAAATTTTAGAATATTTTTTTATTATATTGTTTATAAGTGGCCAGTTCTAAGAACTTTCAGTTTGACCCTCGTATATCTGAAAAAATGCTTCATACCCTTAACCGCCTCCCACGACTCTTGCGGGATGAAATAAGTGCTGACTGACACTTTGTATGCAAAGCTGTCACCGCACGAAAACTTGCCAACTGTTTTATAGTAATTATACATACATACATACATACATAGACTCACGCCTGTTTCCCCGAAGGGGTAGGCAGAGGCATATTAAACGCCCACTTTTCGCCAGTGTTTTGATCCCACGTAATAGGTGGCGAGCCTATTGCCGCTGATCGGGATATTTTGTTTGCCAGAGCCTCGTCCGTTGATCGGCAGGTGCACCACTTGCAGGTGAGGTTGGCTTGGGACCCTAAGTTCTTGGTGGGAACCCTATGCACCCGATGTATAGTAATTATATATCGTTAATTATTGTAATATAATAAATAAGTGATTTACAGTATAATATTCATGTAGCGTAGCAATTGTAATATTTTCTAAAATAAATAGACGGTGTTTGAATAATTATGTATTGTTTAAATGTGGCAGCCCTAGCCTCCTTACCGTTGTCTAGACGTTGTCGGCTTTTTCTACGAGATCAAAGGCGTCGAACTACTGTATGTCTTTATACTGTGGTTATATGTTAGAAAAGAGCAGGAACGGTTAGGTGAATATCGCATTAGGCACTGAGTGCTTATGCGAGCTGAATTGCACTTTGTTGCTTAGTAGCAAGAGTCGCAATTTCAAAGAATTGGTTTGAGAAGTGGTGCTTCTGTACGTAAGTACAGTTTATTCTGTGTTTTTGGTTAGTATGACTTGGCATAATGTCCACAACGAGTAGACTTCGGCTTGGTGATGGGTCTTGTGACAACCTGTATGAGCCATAAAGTCTACCTCTTAGGTATGATAAGAACCATTTTCATCATGTCAGTTCTCATACGGCAAAGCTATTAAATCCCTCTTTCTGCGTCAGGGATTAATCCCTGAAAATGCTCTGGCTGAATATACGGTACTTACGGTTTTTAAACATGGGTATGTCAAGGACTAGTCGCGCATTGTCTGAGATCAGTTGAGCTGTGCCACTCGTTGTCTTCTTCATGTTTTTCTTTACGCCATTATGTTCCACGTTGATGACGTTATTGCTAAACGTGAACTGGAATGCTGAGCATTCAGTCTGCTGCTCTGGACTTTCAGTCCTTTGTATCTCGTGCCAGGTACCGAGAAACTGCGTGGAAAGATTTTAAATGTAGATAAAAAATATTTTTGTTCTTGGCTGAAAGTTTTGCTTTTTCCAAATCAGAGAAATTATGAATTAAATAAAGATTCTTTGTTGTTTAAGTGTGAACCAGATCATTTTCCAGACCAACTGAGAGTAGGTTTGGGTAGCTTAATTGAACATCACTCTGAGCGACCATTTCAAAACTTTTGTTCACCTGAAGCTCAGATTTGTACTCGACTGTAGTTGATAAGATAAAGAATGCTGACTTGAATGCACAGAGTGCTGTTATAATATTAGATGATGATAGCTCATTGGTGTCCAAAAAAATTTCAAAGAATCATAGATTAAAATACATAATAGACCTTAGTATAGAAAAAGGTTGTTGCGATATTTTGTATGCTTTGCCTTACTCATATGCTCTTTCAGATAATGAAAACAGGCAGTTAAGTAAACTAAATTTATTGTTATACAACTGGACATACCTATCATAGTGTATTTATTTATTTTTCAGCTCGAATATTTTAGTTTTCGGAAAGGATAATATTATGTTATCACTCAATTCTCTATATAGGCAATAGCTGTCTAAATTATTAGCATTAAATCAATACAATGGCGAACTGACGACAAAGGCGAAATACTAGAGTACTGAAAAATTTGGTTTCGGTCGGATCGACGGTTTCGGCTGTCATGAAGATCTTTGACTGTCGTTATATGGAGTCAGTACCACTGTATAAACTGACACTAGTTTAAACCATGGAATATCGCCATCCCTTTGGAATGCGAAGGTCAGAGAGGCAGTCGCTCTGTGGAAAAGCTGAAATTCAGTCAAATCCAGTCAGACTAGTAAGTCCAGTGGACTCAGAGTGAAAGGCTGTAAAGAATGAAGATGTCAGGTTCAATTGTAATACATATTTGTGTCATCAGTTCAGTCAATCATTTCCTCACCAAACTACACAATATGTCTGTGGTAGTAAAAATATCGAAAAGTACTTACAGCTTGAATATCAAAGTTTGCAACTATTTCTATGTTGGGATCACACTGTCCATTTTGAACAATTTGTCCCACGGTAACACTTAAAAAACTGCATAATACAAATAATTTTATTATATTTAATAATTTAAACATTATAAGTTTATTACGCCTCTTTCCGAAGCGCAATAATAAAATGAATAAAACGATAATGAATCTTTAAATTAATTATTTATGTATTAAATGTTATCAGTATATCGGTTTTTATCGGTTATGTTGATATGTATCAGTAGCATTAATGTTGGGTCGATACCGTCGGGCGCATCACTGAAATGGCGATATGGCCTGTTTTGTTGGAATGGCAGGAGAAGCGACACGATGTCGTAAAACTAGTAAACCTGAACTTTCGTCTGGCCCAGTTGAATGTTTTGACTGGCGTTCTTCGCTTTTCTTCCGTTTTACGTAGTGTCTAATGATGCGTCAAAGTTTAGCATACCGCTTCATAGATGGCGTTTTGGCATTTCTGAATCACGGTGTTAACATTCGTCGAGGCTATTGAATTATAGGATTCAAACCAATGTATTCTTTTATTCCCTACAAGATGGCGTTGCTGTTGAACTGGGACGTTCGTTTGTGGTTTGGATAGATCGAGAACGTAACAGCGTATTTCGTCGTCGTGTGTTTTGTAGTGTGTAATTTAGTTTTCTTTGTTGTAAAATAAAGTGCTGTTTTAGTGGCATAGTGAGTTTAATTTATCACCGAACCACAGCTTGTAACAATTTGGTATCAGAAGTCGGCTAAATTATGCCAGTTATGCCGAAGGAAGAAACTGAGGGAGTGCGTACCAGGAACCAGCGCCAGCAAGACCTGGACCAGAGACGCTTCGGAGACGTTCCTTCTCCATTGTTTGGTGGACCAGGTGACTCCACAGCTGCAGTGGAGCCTGTAAGTGTGTTGCGCACACTCCGTGTCGGACCCAAACATCAGAAGCAGGCCTGCCGTCAAGAGGAGCAGGCTCGTCGTCATGAGGAGCACGCGCGCCGTCTGGAGGAACAGCTCAAGCGGGACAAGGAGGAGCAATCCCGCCGTCAAGAGGAACTTGCGCGCTGCTTAGAGGAACAGCTTCAGCGGGACAAGGAAGAGCACGCTCGCCGTCTGGAGGAACAGCTGGTGCTCGTGACGGACCCCAGCGCCACTGTTGGGAAGGACCTGAAGGCGGCCAAGGAGTAACTTCAGCAGCACGAGACCCGTATTAGTGACGTAAAGATGCTCGTACACGACCAGCTTGAGACTCGCGTCGCTTCTATAGAGAAGCGTGTACACGACCATCACGAGACCTGTGTCGCTGAAGTGGAGAAGAAATTGTGTAGGCTCGGGTTCAACGATGTTACATCTGCTGCTGTAGCACCCTCGCAACATTGGATTAAGGTTCCATCATTTGATGGCTCGCCATTGTGGTCTGCATAGGTCCAGTTTTAGGTTGTTATGAGATCAAATGGGTGGAACAAAGAACAGCTAGACCTTCACCGCCCTAACCTTGGGCCTTCCTGATCGGGCCTTGACGGTGTTGGAGGCGTTTGGGTAAGACGTCTTCTATGAAAAGCTGAGGGAGGTACTGGAAGCGAGATACGGTGACGCGCACCTGGAACACGTGTATCGTGCCTAGTTCAAAGACACATCGCAACGCACCGGAGAAACTCCGCAGCAGTGGGCTCTGGAGGTGGAAAAGCTGCCTGCCAAGAAGGTATACCAGTCGTCATTTCCGCTGATAGATGGGAACCACGTACAGGCATTTTCAGGTGGGATCCGCGACCTGGAGGTTAGAGCAGCGGTAGGACTTGGGCACTTCAAGGCCCTCAAGGACGCCTTAGCCCACGCTGTAGAGGTGGAAGCAGCGTGTCGTGAGGATCGAGCTTACCGTATCAGGAAGCTGTTTCTTCACCCCGGTGCCACAAATGCGGTGAAAGAGGCCATGTTCGCTTGAGCTGCTGAAATTTGGTGGAACCCTTTCTCCACCAAAGAGCTCACCTTACGTACCTGTCTGGCGGTGAGAGCAAGGTAGTACAGATGCTCTGTTGCGTAGGCCTAGTCCCAGCCAACGCAAATACTGTGCAAGACAAGAAGCGAAGAAGGCAGCGTTAGTGAGGATGCTGAAGACAGATCTGAGCGACGAATGGAAAGAATTGGCAAGAGAGAGAATTAGAAGGGATTACTCTGTAGAATAGCGCCATCTAGTAGCAAGAAGAGGAAGTTGCCTTTTCCCTATTAGATGGCTTTGCTATTGAACTGGAATGTTCGTTTGTGGTTTGGATAGATCGAGAACGTTCTAGTAATGACTGAAACAAACGAGAATACAAAAGCGTTTGGATGAGCGGATTGCGACAGTTCAGTTGAATAAACAGAGCGATAAACAAAGCGAAGGGAAACGGCTTGAATTTCGTCGTGTGTTTTGTAGTTTTTATAAAGCCGCGGTATATACCGCGGCTTACATGCCTTACATAAAGGGAGTGATGAAGTTGGAACAGTACTACAAAAATACTCCATAAAGACTGTTTATAGTCCGCTCTCTAAGGTAGCACAAAATCTGCGCACCACGAAGGATGTCAGTCCTCTACAAGCACCTGGCGTCTACAAGGTCGACTGCAGTTGTGGTAGTTCCTATATCGGCCAGACCAAACGAACCATCGCTGAAAGGGTCAAGGAAAATATCGCAGCAGTAAGAAACCGGCAAATTAACAAGTCTGCCATAGCTGAGCATTTGTTGGAGTCTGGACCAAACCACTGGATAGGATTACATCAACCAAAGGTCTTATCTACCGATCGTCACTATTACTCCAGGATAGTACGTGAAGCGGTTGAAATCAAAAAGCATACAAATTTCAACCGGAAAGATGGATACAGACTGTCTACAACTTGGAATCCAGTAATCAACAAATGTAAACCCCGCCGCAGTAACACAGCTCATCAGTGTGTAGACGTCATAAGTGTTGTGTGTCAACGTACCGACAGTTCGGATAAAAATAAAAAACAAGTGAGGGTAGCTGCCGAAACCCGCGCTTCACATGGACGACGCTGAGATGACATCAGTCCTGCCGCGACCATAGATTAGAATATGCTGTCCGCGACCAAGGCTGTTGTAAGACGGACGAAACGTCGGTAAAACATAGGTATTTGTACCTTAAATTAATTAAATATCGCGAATAAGACCCGATTAAATAAAATTGTATGATGTATTCAAATCGCGAAAGTTTAAAATCCTTTATAATGTAGTTTTTTTGTTGTAAATAAAGTGCTGTTTTAGTGGCATAGTGAGTGTAATTTATCGCCCAACCCCAGCTCGTAAAAATATTATTATAGTACTGTTACCAGCTGGGGTTCCGACGAAAATTAAATATGCACTTTGTCACTGAACTGTACTTTATTGAACTAATAAAACCTTAATTTTGCATTTATAGATTACTTCCGAGTCGCACTTCTTCCAAGTCCCGGTGCATCGCTTCGTTTCTTGAACTGAATCGACCTACGCCGCATACCTGCATGCTTTTATATCAGCCAGAAAAGATTTGTAGAAAGTCGTTCAAGTCGATTCGGGAAAATTACCACGTCATTTGTCAGCGAAATGATGATTCCATAAACTCGTTGCTCGATGACGCTATTTTTAATTCTTTCAATTAATATTTTTCTTCAGACACGGATACTACATTTATTGCTGCAATCATCGCATGATCGCAACACTCATATAACAAAATTTTGTGGAAAAATACGGATCTTATGGTGATACATTTTAGCATTTACCTATAATGAGCATTATTGCGAATGTTACAAAACAGAAAAACAAGCGAGTGTGTTTTAGCGAGCAATCTGAGGCTCTAGTACGAGTTTTACACAGTGACGTTAGACTAGTCGACGGGAGCAATTTTCATACGTTTCCTAAATGCGCCC
Source organism: Euclidia mi (assembly GCA_944739405.2). Taxonomy (NCBI): domain Eukaryota; kingdom Metazoa; phylum Arthropoda; class Insecta; order Lepidoptera; family Erebidae; genus Euclidia; species Euclidia mi. The sequence goes on along the minus strand of OX123193.2, from coordinate 11,152,466 downwards.
CCTAGCGCACTCTTTCGATCGCTACTCTTCGATAGAGGCGCTTTAGAAAATGTATGGAAATTGTTTCCGTCGACTAGTCTATCGTTACGGTGACAATCGATTGCAAAACTCGTGGTAGACCCTCTGGCGACCATTCTAGCGAATTGACTTGGAATTGACCGTGCTTTGAGGTCTTTGCTGAATAGAGTTATTGCTAGAAGGATCGAGAAAATGTTTGTAGCAATGTTCGACTCTGTTCGTTGTTCAGTTCGACAAAACAACGTACGCCGAATGCTCGCTGTTCTGTTACAAGTAAATGCTTAGGTGCAGTGGCGTAGCTAGCTTGGGTGGCACCCGGGGCGGTTGACCTTTTTTTTCTTTTTTAGTCGACACACCTAAAAATCCGTGCTAACTCTCGTAGTGCTGAGCTAGTGCCTATGTTTTTCTACATTGTTCTTAGTTGAGTTTTGAGTGTCACCCCTTTTTTTCGATGGGTGGCACCCCAAAAAGGGTGGCGCGAGCCGGGGCGGACCGCCCCCACCGCCCCCCCCTTCCTACGCCACTGCTTAGGTGTACCTATCACATAATGGTGCTGATACATTTAAACATGATTGAATGTAGTGCTTGAGTCCGTTTATACATAGGCTACTCTATAAGGAATATACGGAACCCTACATTTTGCGTAGCATGACATACACTGTATTTTCTATATCTTTTCTTAACGATTTATTGTAGATAACATCTACTTATCGATAATGCTGCACAAAAATGCTGGTTAGGGGGAAGTCCCGTGAAATGTTTACAGTGCACAGATAAATATGTACATTAGAGGGTGATCCTGAATATATCTTATCTGTTTCCTGTCCACGTTACTCTGGTGTGGGATTCAGCGTATTGATCTTCCAAAACGCACCCTACATTGTGCTTGGTGTCCTTTTTTTAACTACACCAGCAACGGCATTGTCTGGTTCATTCCCATTCCCATTCTGATTTCAATAGCCAAGAAAGTTGGTTCCGATTCAAAAACAAAATATCGTTTGCTGTATAACTGCCTACTTCTGCTTTGCTAGGCCGTCGACGCCTTTACAGTGTTTGGGCAAAAATATCACTTAACTTTAGAAAGATGGTCTCCCTTGTTTCACCGAAAGGAATTTGACAAATTTTCACTTCCCAAAAAATTTTTCGCATAGTTTCATTTGCCAAATTATTACTTAGCAAAAAATCTATTCACAAAAAATTGTAACGCAAACCTGATGTTTGGGAAATGAACGGTTAAACTATAACTTGTTTACCAACTAGTACTTTTAACATTTTTTATTTAGTCAAATATTTCAGTTGGAATAACAGTTTTTACGCAAAATCAATAATTATCCGAATCTAATTAGTTCAGTTCCAGGTGACCTACTAAAAACAATTTCTCTTTTCTATTAATGCAAGTCGTTTCTGGCACTCGCCCGCCGCTACCGCGGCACCTGCGTAGGAGGTCACAGTTCTAACCTTTTTTTTTTGGTGTCGGGTTGGATAATCCTCATGGAGTCCCTCCACCCTGGGGGATGGGCGAAGGGGACTGTCAGACTCTTACTGACTAAAAACCAACCCGTGTGCCTCATGTACCCGTATGTCGGAGGGTCGGGTATCGCCCAAGCATACGACGCAACCCCCCGACGGGTATTGGCCCGCTAGATGGTCAGGCATGCCCCGAACAAAACCCCCTTTGCGGCGGATTAAGATGTTGGGCTCCGCCGCCAAAACACCCAGCGGCCGCAGAGGATAGGGAAGACGGCAACGCAACACCGCATCTCCTCTTCCTCTGCGGCCCCACCGCGACGCATCGAATGGTGCGCCCCCATTTGGTGGCGGGAGATAGGGCGCGCGACAACGCAACACATACACGCCTTTCCTCCCGCGACCGCGCCCGACTGCGAGGGACAGACAGAACTGTCCCCCGCACCCGCACCGTTGGACGCATCCTGCGCAGGCCCACTGCCAAGCCCACACGGAGCGTCCACTCCAGGGATCCCTCTTAGCTTCACCGCGGGGCTCAAAGCCGCGGTTACTGAGCCCCCCCACCACGACAAGGTGGAGATCCCACTTTCACAGTTCTAACCTAACCTAACGTATCCTAACCATTTTTTTTTAATAATTAACCTACTTACTCTAACTACTTCCATAAAATTAAATAAACTAATATCACCAAACGTTTATTGTCTGACGATTGTTTGCTGTAATAAATCATTTGATTAAAGACCAAATGCCATGATGACATTATACTTGGTAATATTTTGCCAAGGAAAAATTTGACCAAATAAAAATATGCGTACTAAAATCATTCGAAATATTGCAATGGTATAAAAATGGTTGCTAAAATTTGTTTGGGTAATGAAATTTTGCCAAAATCTTTTCGGCAAAACGGCAGGATCCCAATCTCTATATATAAAATACTTGCATTATTTACTGTCTGACATACATCGCATATATAAAACTATTAGGAACAAGAAACTGAAGTTTGGCAATCATCCTTGGTCCTTGGAAATCGTAGGAGTCGAGCAGAAACAGTTAGATATAATAATATGTACTTGCTAGTTATTAATAAATAAGGCTTATATTTAACTTACCACCAGATATAGTAACATATAACCGACAAAAATAGTAAATGATCACCAAAATTAAACCAGCATTTGAATGTAAAATTATAACCAACGTTTTTTTGTTAGTTGTATGAAATACCAACATATAAATTGGATTTGGTTACACTACCTACTTTGATAAACCAAGTTGACGGAGCCCTGTTTCGCAGGGCTCCAATTTTTGAATTAAGGGTCACAATAGAACCTTACATAACCTATTTATTTGGTGATCATTTTCTACATTTGGTGTTCGAATACAATTTGAAGTGTAGTCGTGACTAAAATAGCTAGAGCTATTGTAATTTTAGACTTTATTTTTCTGGTGTTAAGTATATATTTTTGGTTAAAGAACTAAGGGTATCAAAGCATTTTATGGTGGTTATTATATTTAACTCCAGTAAAAAATGGTGAAATTACTTGTATTTGTGAGGTTTTGAAAAGGGTTGTCACGGAATGACCTATCCAATGACCACAGCTGGTATAATCCTGAAAAAATCTTCTCGTATTTTACTTTGTTATTCGATGCAGCTCATACAAACCTCAGCCTTATGCATCATCATCATGCTAGCGCTGTTCAGGTTGCGTTCCGAAACCTACGCCTTGGAGCCCGGGGTCCGCTTTCCGGCTGTATCTTCTCCACTTCGCAAGGTCTTCATCATCCATGATGGTTAGTCGATTGGCACGCATGCCTTATGCAGTTAAAAATCAAAGATATTGACCAAGCATAGTATGTAGTTTTAACATCAAAGGCTCAGTATCAAAAAGAAATGCATGTATGCATATTATTATCTACTTAGGATATTAATCAGCATTACAGGTTTGTGATTATAATCGTGACAAAGAAAATTCATTTTATTTGAAGCACATCAAACACCCGTGCAGTGATGGATAAAGAATACAAAATATCACTATCCCACATCGTGAGTCTTGTAAGAGGCGACAAAGGAAATTATAAGAAGTCAATAGCATCTTTCGAAGAGATGGAAAACTTGGAATGATAACCTCTATCAACCTGCCTGGCCAGCGTGTTAAGTACAGCAGGCCCAATATCTTTATTTATTTATCTAAAGACATTTATTTATAGGTAGGCAGAGGTGTAATATTACAACCACATTTCGCCATGAATTTTTAGGTCCCACGTAACGATAACGGCACGTCCGCGTTACCGGGCACATCACCAGACTCCGTGCTGCTACTGAGAATTCGATAAAACCCAGTAACACTTTCAGAATCGAACCCGCGACCTCCGTTCAGCAGTCGCATACGCTATCCACTGGACCACGGAGGCAGCCAGCCAAATATCTCCTAATGATTTTAGCGTATTTACAAATCAAAGGCCGCCAGTTCCCGGAACGCCCACCGTCCGCAACAACGGTAGCGGTCATGATAACAGTGAGACAGGGGCGCTAAAATCTACGGCAAACGGCCACAGCATAAAATTTACTATGGCTTCATACATTGGAGAGGTCGGGATATGTAATACCTCTTCAACAACGCTCTCTAAGATGTCATCAAGACGCTGGACTGGACTGTACGGGGCATAAACAATAACGGCGAGTACATCTTACAGCTTCGGTGTTTCTACTGGTTCGGCAATACACCGAAACCGTAGGTTCTAGGCGACTTGGGAAGGATTAATGGAATGGACTGTATTCAAAGGATAGCGGGTTTTGGTCGCCTAGGATTGGAATGGGAGAGATGATTGTGAGTGGGTATAGGATATTCAAGGATGAAGGGGACTTACCTTGTTCGGCAATCTTCTTCGTCTCAGAAGGGCAGTCTCCTGGTGGTTTCGGGAGGAAGCTGCTTGATTCACTTCACTACACAAATCACTTTCACTTGCGATCGGTTTATATAAGCGGTAATAATTATAGCGGGAGCGGCGCGGTGCGATCCGGTATCGTGGAAGCGTATTTAGCGAATCGAATGTTCTCGAAAGTTCTGGACTGTCTCTCGCGTCGACGTTTCGCGGCGACCAATCCGAGAAAGGCGTGCCCCTTCTTGGGGATGGGATAGAGAGGGATAGAAACAAAAGGCATCGCTCGCATTGGCCAAGCAGCGACCAACCATTGACGTTGATGCGATTAGTTACAGATAGGAAGGTAGATGGCGCTACCATATCCCCCCGGCCCTAAAGGGTTGCCTTTAAAAAAATAGAATTGAACTTAGCTATGTTGGGTGTACTACCGCATAACCCATCAATAGGCTAAGACAGCGATATGACAATAAAATTAATCTAAATTAACTTTAGCGAAAACTACAAACGCAATAATAGCGAAAACTACTAACTAAATACTTAAACTAAGAGGTAGGTCCAACTTCAGGCTAGATCTCACTGAGTTGGAAGCGGACAGAGACGTACAACAGGGCGCACGTAACTCCCTTTAGCGGTTTTCACGGTAACAACGCGAGTTGTACCGTCCTTGGAAGTATGCAATTTCTCTACGATGGCTAACGGCCATGAAAGCGGCGGAGCATTATCATGTATTATGACGACCAACGTACCCTCCTGTATAGGGGATGCAGGACTAAGTATTCCACTTGGATCTAGCCTGAAGCTGGTGTAGATATTCCGCACGCCAGCGCCGCCAGAACGACTGTACGAGTTTATCCAGCAGAGTATGTCTCTGGAGCAAGCTTGAAGAGTCTGCTTCAGGAGCCGGAAATGACGATAATGGCACTGTGTTCAGAAAATGTGCAGGGCTTAACGCGGATGGTTCTGCAGGGTCACTACTCAATGCCTTGAGCGGACGCGAGTTGATCAGTGCCTCGACTTGTGCAAGGACAGTTAAAAGCTCTTCGTAAGAGAGGATCTGTTGACCTATAACCTTGAAGAGATGCGTTTTAATTACTCTGACCATGCTTTCCCAACATCCACCAAAATGCGGTGATGCTGGTGGAATAAACTTCCAGTCAATATGATTTATGGAAAGTTCTTCCTGAAGACGAGTACGATATTCTTCCCTGAGAAACTTATAAAGGTCGCGTAAATAAGAGCTTGCGCCCACAAAACAAGTGCTGTTATCCGTGTACAAACACTGTATAGGGCCGCGCCGTGAGAGAAATCGTTTAAGGGCTGCCAGGAATGACACCGTGCTTAAATCTGTCGCAACTTCAATATGCGTAGCGCGCGTCGTTAAGCTTGTAAAAATACATAGCCAGGCTTTACGGCTTTTAACACCTCGACCACGCACTGGCGTATACTGCAGTGGTCCTGCGTAATCACAACCGGTGTGTGTAAACGCTTTAGCAACCTGGTTGACGCGCTGGCTAGGGAGATCGGCCATGGGAGGGAAAGTCGGAAGCGGATGAAATTTGAAACAGACGTTACATTTATGTATTCTGTGACGAATTATTCGTCGAGCGGCTAAAATCCAATACTTATGCCTAAGTAAGGACATAAGCAACTCCGGACCGGCATGGAGGTGCTTCTTGTGATAAAAATCAACAAGAAGGTCGACAACATGATCATGTCGCGGCAGAATACAAGGATGTTTGTAGTTATAAGGTTCATCCGAATTTGACAGACGACCCCCAACGCGTATGACGCGTGTTCATCGAGAAACGGCTTGAGTCTAAGGATAGCGGGAGAACAAGGTACATTGTCTTTTAAATTTTGAATGTCGTTACTAAAATGAACAGCTTGTACAGCTCGTAGTAACTTACATTCTGCGAATTTGATATCAGTACTTGATACAAAAGTCTCATTAGGTAGGTGCCTAAGAAACCTATAGACATAAACGATGGCGCGGAGTAACTTAGACCACGATGACATGCGTAGTGCGAGTGCATAGATGGGAGACTCCGCAACCTCAGCAATCACGGGATAAGAAACAGACTTCCGTTCGGGTACATCTTCGTCTTCCGCACTGTGGTCAAAGGGTTGCATGGGCCATTCTGACGGATCATGGGAGATCCAAGAAGGTCCACGATGCCACAATGGATGATGCAGAAGATTAAGTGGAGTGACACCACGAGACAAGCAATCTGCGGGGTTCTCAATACCCGCGACGTGATTGAAACAAGTAGCAGGAACCAGTTCAATCAATTTGCTAACGCGGTTGGTGACAAAAGTCTGCCAGCGATGAGGAGAAGAATGAATCCAAGCGAGCACTACTTTGGAGTCGGAAAATGCGTATAATTTATTAATGGGGTAGTGGGGCAAAACTGTGTCTTGAACCTTGCGGAGCAACTGAGACAGCAGAAGGGCCGCGCACAACTCCAGTCTCGCAACTGAAATGGTTTTAACAGGCGAGACCTTAGATTTGGCACAAACTAACTGTACCGAGTAGTTAGAACCAATGCGGACTTGCAGATATACGACGCCGCCGTAAGCACGCTCGCTGGCGTCAGCGAAACCTATTAAGTTGATGGTGCATCCATCTACCAACCCAAGATGACGCGGAATAGTAACTTGATTGAGCGCGGTAAGCTCAATACAAAACTGGCCCCAAGCGGTGACAATATGGTCAGGGGGTGTTTCATCCCACTCACACTTTGATAGCCAAAGCTCTTTGATCAAGAGATTGGCGTACAAAATTGTGGGAGCCACAAAACCCATTATGTCCCATAGTCGAGCCACTGTGGACAGCATAGTGCGTTTGGTGCACTTATCATCTGGTGGTGAGACGTCAAACCGAAAACTATCGCAGGATTTGTCCCAGCGTAAACCGAGAACCTTATGCGGTACAGACTTCTCAAACTCAATGTCTGGAGAAGCCTTATGAGAATCTGGTATGCGTGCGAGAACCTCCTTAGAGTTGCTTGTCCATTTGACAAGATCAAACTGGCCTCGCTTGAAAAGCTGAATAAGCTTTTCACAAAGCGAAATTGCTAGCGGAGCGGATATGACACTACAGGCAATGTCATCCATATACAAAACGGAAGTGTAGTATAGTGTAGCGTAGCGTAGCATAGTGTAGCTTAGCATGACATAGAATAACGTAGCATAGCATAGCATAGCATAGCGTAGCATAGCGTAGCATAGCGTAGCATAGCGTAGCATAGCGTAGCATAGCGTAGCATAGCGTAGCATAGCGTAGCATAGCGTAGCATAGCGTAGCATAGCGTAGCATAGCGTAGCATAGCGTAGCATAGCGTAGCATAGCGTAGCATAGCGTAGCATAGCGTAGCATAGCGTAGCATAGCGTAGCATAGCGTAGCATAGCGTAGCATAGCGTAGCATAGCGTAGCATAGCGTAGCATAGCGTAGCATAGCGTAGCATAGCGTAGCATAGCGTAGCATAGCGTAGCATAGCATAGCGTAGCATAGCATAGCGTAGCATAGCGTAGCATAGCGTAGCATAGCATAGCATAGCATAGCATAGCATAGCATAGCATAGCATAGCATAGCATAGCATAGCATAGCATAGCTAATTAGTGCTTTATCTTACACACAGTTTTAGCACCCACCTTGATCTCTTGAAGAGCAGAACAACAACAAGACGTAATACAATGAGAAGTATGTAACGTAGGTACGGTCCCCATAATCACATACCCAAATACCGTCTCAATAGCGGGCGGTAAATCATATCGCTCACTACGTACTATTTTAGTTAGTAGCAAGTGCGGAAATATTGAAGCTCCGATCAAAAGATCAATGCCTGCCGGATTCGCAAACTCCGCGACTGCTAGCGGCAATGACTCGAGGTGAGTGAGTGATGCTACGTCTACATTAGCGTTCGGCAATGCGTCCGTAATACGCTCCACGATAAGCGAAGAAATGTTAAAATTAATGTTCCTATCAAAACACGAATGTATTTTAATATCTACGGAACCCCTGCAATGCTTTTCTGATCCGCCTATCCCTTTGACGGTTGAGTTAGTATTTTTAAAGTTATTCCATAATCCGAGGCGTTTGAAGCATTCCGATGTTATTAGATTGGTCTGAGATGCGCTATCTAGCAGACAACGTACCATGCGCGGCGACCCATTAACATCATATACGATAACTTGCGCTGTCGCTAACAGAACAGTCTTAGACGTCATACACTGCGTTTTGGCCCTGCGCGGATCATTATAGATGCGCGAGTGCCATCCTCGCGTGCGCGTCGCCCGCGCAATGGACGTCGTACACAACGATATCTCATTCTGAGGCGTGGAGGGGGAAGTCACCGTGGCCTGCACCTGTGACGTAAGTGTGTCAAGGTTAGCGGCTTGGCTTGACAACGGGTTATCTTTATCGAAATGTAGCAATGAATGATGTTTTTTATTGCATAAGCGACACTTTGTCTTACTAAAACAATTACTTGTTTTATGTTTTATGCTTAAGCAATTAATGCAAGCTTTGTTATATTTAACGCATTTAAAACGAGCGGTTGCATTCAAATTATCGAAGGTGGGACACTTATATAAATGGTCGTGCACCACATTACTGCATAGACACTTCTGTGAATTATTACTATTAGATTCTGAGCATGTTACGTAAGATTGTGGATTAGGGATCGAGTTATTATTACTATTTCGCGATTTATTCAACCTTTGTTTGTTGCTGTTAGTGTTAGACGGGCCAGGTGAACCAGACTGCGTATTATGAAATATTCGACACTGATCTTTGATGAACGAAATAAAACTATCTAGTGAAGGTATTTTATTATTGCGTTCCGTCATCTCGAATGCTCGAATTGTATCAGTGTCAAACTTTTTTAAAGCGAGTTGAAGCAACATAAAGTCGGAGAGATCTTCTAATTTTAAGTTCCTTAGAGAATTAACCGCGGTTACGAAGTTATCAATAAACAGCTGGAAATTCGCGACAGACGCGTTGCCGGACAGTTTGAGATTTAAAGATTGGTCAAAGTAAGTAGACGCTAGGACGCGCGTGTCTTGATATCTGTCAAGTAGTGACTGAAATATGACCTGATAATTCTCAGCACTGGGTGTGACACCTGCAAATACGGACTGGGCCTTCGGTGACAGTTTACCTATTAAATAGTACAACCTGTCAGCATCTGTCAGAGAACCATTATCGTGCACTGTAGACTTAAAACTCGCATAGAAAAACGGCCAATTTCGTATATCTCCGTCAATCGACATAATCTCGATTGGCGGTAATCTCGGTTTGCGGGCAACGGGCTCTGCTGAACATTTACCCTCCAATTGCGATTCTATACGCTTAATAATACAATAAAGGTCTTCGAATGAGGTGTACGCCTGATAGTTCGGTTTTTCATCAGGATTAATAGAAAGTAATCTTGCGTTATAATCGTCTAACAACTTATGAAAATCTGTTCGAATACTATCTACTGTCATACAATAACTGAGAAATGCTTCGCTATTACTGTCAGACATAGATGCGGTTTTTGAACGCTCGTATATGTTTTGAATGCGCTCAAATAAAATATTGCGTTTTGCTTCTAAGATTGTCATCTCTTTGTATTCCGACACGCGTGACTTCTTTTGTTGTGACATGCTTACGTAAGTATAAGCTAATGAGAACAAAACAAAATAAGAATATCTAATGTACCTATTATTTTACCTAAGTAGGCTAAGTAGGCAACACTTTAGAGCTGTGGAATTAAAAGTTGCTCGAAATATGAGATTTACAAGACAACTATGATAGTTCCAGAAATAATAATTGAGTAAGTAGGTAGCTACATAAAAGTTTACCTACTGATGCGGGCGGAAACCATGTGACGGTTATGTGAATATATTAGGAGTATAGCTAGGTGCTATAACTGCCTAGGTATAGCGATATAACGTATAAAAACGTAAATGAATCCGACTCGTATGGATCAAAAAAATGGTTCGGCGATACACCGAAACCGTAGGTTCTAGGCGACTTGGGAAGGATTAATGGAATGGACTGTATTCAAAGGATAGCGGGTTTTGGTCGCCTAGGATTGGAATGGGAGAGATGATTGTGAGTGGGTATAGGATATTCAAGGATGAAGGGGACTTACCTTGTTCGGCAATCTTCTTCGTCTCAGAAGGGCAGTCTCCTGGTGGTTTCGGGAGGAAGCTGCTTGATTCACTTCACTACACAAATCACCTTCACTTGCGATCGGTTTATATAAGCGGTAATAATTATAGCGGGAGTGGCGCGGTGCGATCCGGTATCGCGGAAGCGTATTTAGCGAATCGAATGTTCTCGAAAGTTCTGGACTGTCCCTCGCGTCGACGTTTCGCGGCGACCAATCCGAAAAAGGCGTGCCCCTTCTTGGGGATGGGATGGAGAGGGATAGAAACAAAAGGCATCGCTCGCATTGGCCAAGCAGCGACCAACCATTGACGTTGATGCGATTAGTTACAGATAGGAAGGTAGATGGCGCTACCACCTACGACATCGTCATACTGGCATAGTGCCTGCATCAGTCGTGAGAGATGCTGCGCAACGTAAATGGAGCCTTTCCACATGTCGGCCTCGGCATGAACTTGTATTAAACCGAGATTATTGGTATGGATAGACTGAATGCGGAAGGCAGAAGAGCGTATTCTGTGTCGCGTGTTGGGAGAGGCTTATTTCTAGCAGTGGACTGCGATTGAGTCATGAAATATGGCTAGTTTGTTAGAATTGATTTTATAGTAATAATTATACAAAGTTATTATTGCAAGAAACGGTAAAAATATAATATTTTTTCTTGTTTGTGCCAAATTAAACGGCAATGAATAAATGTAATAAAATTGGCCTATTAGTAGCACTCTACTAATTACTAAAGCTAAATCATCATAAAAGTATATTCCATTAATTATATCAAGAAATGGTTTGTTTTTCTGTTTTGTAAAATTTGCAAGAATGCTCATTACAGGCGAATGCTTAATGTATCAGCACCATTAGGCATGATAACAATATTATTGGCGATGCTAAAATTCTAGCAACTCAAGCGGCGAAACTTAGAAATTTTCTCAGATCGTCAATTTTACAGATCACTACTAATTTTGACACTTTTGACAGCTCTATACAGTTTACATGATTACCACCATATTCTCGAAGCAAAGTTGCATTTAAAGCTGTCAGAATTGCAGGTCTCAGACAAGTTCCAATTCTGCCGCCAGATGCGCGTGGATAATCTTTGCATCGCTAATAGTCCGTGAGCTGGCATCAAATTTGAGTAAGTATTTGAGGCAAGCTGAAAACTTCTCTCATACCCTCTCCTATTTATACCCTAACACGGAACTGCAGACCTGGTTGGTGAGTAGTGGGGTTAAATCAACCCCGAAATATTTTTATTTCCTCTTTTCAAAAATGTATTTGATGCAATTTTAAATGTTGTAGTTTAAAGAATAAAAATAAAGCCAGAATTACAGAACAACGTTAAGCAAATAAAGTGTAAACACAAAAGTTTTGATCTTTTTATTACCTACAACTTTGCTATTTACTTTTTTAGGGTTCCGTACCTCGAAATGAAAAAACGGAACCCTTATAGGATCACTTTGTTTTCCGTTCGTCTGTCAAGACCCTTTTTATATGAATAAAGTAGCGGTATCAAACTGACATTTATATTAAACTAGAGGACGCCAGCAGCTACGCCTGCATTTTTTTTTAAATTTACCCGAATTTCGGGCAATCCCTTCTTAGTGCACACCTACGGTCCCCAAGAAACATACATGCCAAATTTCAGCTTCCTGCGCCCAATAGTTTCGGCTGTAGCGTGTCTGTCAGTCAGTCAGTAACGCAAGGATTTTAAATATTAAGATAGTCAAGTCTACTGTTCCTTGAAGCTGTGAAAATATCAAACTTCTAAGCCAACGTAACCAAAAGATACAGCCGTTTATGCTGCAAATTGCCGCTAATTTTCGAAACTCGCAACGGAATCAAAACCTACAGGGTACTTCCCGTGAACTCAGAATCTTGAAATTTGGTACGAAGCAAATTATTTTGAATAATTTTAAAGTCATTACTATTTTCTCATGAACGCGTAATGGTATGAAAATGAAATTCAGTCAGTTTTCTGCAAAAAAAGATGTTATTGTTGAGCTTTTTTGATTGCGTTTAAAAATAGGTGCGCTTTGAGGAATACCTCTATTTTAGTACAGAAGTACAGTACTCTATTCTAGAAGTCAAAGATAAAATAAATGTGAAATCAACCAGCTATTCCAAAATGCCCTTACCTCTCTTAGACATGTTACGAATAAATTGTGTTTATATGGTGTTATGTTTACCGCAATGCGTGAAAATGTATGGAAATTACTATACCATATATTTAGTTGCACACCAATCTTAAGTTACGAATAGCAAGCACATTTCATCATGCCAGCCTAGAGACGTCCACTGCTGGACATAGGCCTCCCCCAAGGTTCTCCACACAGACTGATTTTGAGCCAACCGCATCCGACCGCTTCCCGCGATCTTAACCAGATCGTCGGTCCACCTTGCGGGAGGTCTACCCCTCCTGCGTCGTCCGGTACGTGTTCGCCACTCCAGAACCCGCCCGCCCCAACGGCCATCGGTTCTTCGCGCTATGTGCCCTGCCCATTGCCACTACAGCCTGGCTATTCGGAACAAAGCATGCACATTTATGTCAGTTTATTAATAACTTGGTATTGGTATGAGATAACCAAACATAGAAAATACTAATGAATTGAGAACGTCCTCCTTTTTATAAATCGGTCTAAAAGATAAGCAATAAGCTGCCGGTATCAAAAAAGAAACATGATTAATGCGGTATATTTTAAGTTATTATTAGAGACCGGATTATATGCAACATAAAAAGCTTGAAATATGCATGCAAATATGCATAAAAAATGCTTGAAATATGCACGAAAACTGACCGAATAATAAGCAACATTAAATGACAATTTTTTTTTGTTTTGTAAATATTATTCCTTTAGATTTAAGTTTTTTGTTAGTAACTACTTGTTTTAAGTTTTATTTTATTAAGTAAGATGTGTCTTTATAATTTATTGTATTTAATAAAAAAAAACCTATTAAGTTTTAGATTTTTATTACAAAATCAGCATACATTTAGTAAACTATCCATTGATAGACGAAAATCAATACAGTAATCATCATCATCCTCTTAGCGTTATCCCAGTTTCAATCTGGGGTCCGCTTCCTAGTCTAACTGGATTTGGCTGGATATTAGCTTTTCCACAGAGCGACTGCCTGCCTGACCTCTGCAACCCGAAGGGATAGCAATATTCCATGGTTTAGACTAGTGTCAGTTTATTTAGAAGGTATTGACGCCCTGTAACGACTGTCAAAGATCTTCATGACAACCGGGACTAACAGCTGAAAGTGCTCTCCGAGGCACGGGACAAGCGATAATTAGTAATTCAATACGCACATAACTCCGAAAAGTCATTGGTGCGCGCCGTGGATTCGAACCCGATACCCTCTGCATGGCAGTCTGTTGGTATCTCCACTAGGCTATCGCTGCCTTTAAAAAATTAATACAGTGACATGTTACATTATATAATATTTTTGTAAACATTAACAATCAAGTAAAGTTCTAAATGTTCAGTGGTAATATTATGTCTTCGATCATTCAAAATACTTTTATACGTCGAAAATGATCGCTCCACATCTACTGAGGTAACTGGGCAGAATTTGAACATGGGTGCTATGTTAGCGCTTATATTTTCTAGTAAAACTTCCACCGTCCCATTAATAAAGCTACAAAATACTGTAAATTATAGCGATTATATGCATCATCACTAGATCTTAGGAAAAATATGCTATTAGCGCTGGAAATGGCTTAAATTTGCAAATGCATAATTATGCAAATGTATGCAAATGCATATTATCCGGTCTCTAGTTATTATTATTGATACGAATTAATTATTTAAAATTATTGGAATTAGGTTGTTTGTTCGTGATTTTTTAACCTATTTTAGCAGTTAATAATGATTATTTATTAATGATTGATTGTAGATAGGATCTAAGTATCAATATTTGGCATGAATCTGCTGGTTGGGGGAAGTCCCGTAAATATTTTACAGTCAAAGTAAGTGAAGTCAAATAAATAAATTAGGGGTTATCCTGATTATATTCCATCTGCACCCCTTTCAGCCAACTCAAGTTTGGGATTCAGAGTATTCATGTCTTTTAAAAGGCACCCTTTTCATACTTGGTATTGGTGTTGTTTGAAATAGAATTAGTTTTTATTATAAGTCAAATCGATTATATCGATTAAGTAACATTTTGTTTAGTCTATTGAAAATTTCTGACAATGTTTACACTGAACTGTCACTTCCGTTGCCGCCTTGAAAAATGAACACGCCGTTTGCACTCTCGCGTGCCTTGTACCTAATTAATAAATTGATCGCCCTTTGAATTAACGCGAATTGAATTAACTTGCAAATACTATAAACTGCCGCCTTTGGTTTGCCCGGCAAAAGTTGAGTCGAACATTGACATTTGCAAAACTGAATTGTGAATCCTGTGAACTTGCATCGTGCATTGAAGACGCTGCGTTGGAGTCTGGTAAAGTAAAGATAATTCACTTGCTAATATTGGCCAATTTTAGTCTCGTGTGTGTCTAACTTGTCTCCAGGACTCCACTCAAGAACATCACCAGGAGATATTTGGTAAGACATTTGTTTTAATTCTTAGCGCCAAGAAACTTGGTCCATGTGTTTAGATCCTTTGCCTTGGGCTAAGACTGGATGAATTAATCGCTTCCACTGATCTCTGTTAAAAAATACCCATTCTTAGCCCGAATTCTAGAAATAAATTTTTGGTGCAGAGCGCTGTTGTATCTTAGCCGTTGATTGTATCTGAACTCAGATTAGTGTTGTATGAGCTATATATTTCACCTTTTAGACAGTATTGTAGTGTTTGTCAGGTCAGTTATTGTCTAAAATACATAATATTTAATTGTATAAGTTGACCTAGATAATTTGAAACACATTGTTACACAAAACCTCAATCAGTAATTGTTGATTTGTATTGTTGAAAAATCTAACTTAAATTTGTTGTTGCATTAATAAGTCAGTTTGTTTGGATACATAACAGCTGTATGTATCAATAAATTTAGTAAATTTAGTTTATTGCATATATTCATAAACATTATAACAATCAACTTGACCTTGCCACTTGGGCGGGTCACATTAATAAACTTTGTTTTGTTATAATATAGATAATATTGTTAGGTAACACATATTCTGTGCTTACTTACTATTGTATATCTCAAATAATACAGCCAGTCTGTCTGTTGCAAGTAATGAGTTAATTTATTTGAATATATAACTTCAATTAACTTATTCGAAGGTTCAACTTTTGATAACTTTGACTTTGTTTTGGGTCAATATATATTGAAACTATTAATTTTGTTGGACAGTAGATACCTGTCACTTGCTTGTACCAGCAGTAAACAGGCTAAATATTTTGTTGGTTTCAAAGAATTAAGAAAAATTAAGTTTTGATTGTTAATTTTATTTAAAGCTTGTCCGGGCTCTTTTGAATTTTGATTATGTCAGCTATCAAGGACTTGCGTGCGGCTGCTGGTGCTATTGCATCAGATTTGCGCTGGTTTGCCTCGGCCAGTGCTTTAGTGAACCGGCCTGATCGCCAGCAGGCCTTACTTCAAAGGTACGAGCGGATTGACGATCGCCTGGCAAGAGTGGAACAGCAGTTCCGCACTTTCAGCGCTTGCTGTCTCGAAGTGTCAGTCAACGATTTCACCGCTGACCAGCGAAATAAGGTCAGCAAAGACTATGCCCAGGTCTTAGACCTATATGATGCTGTCTCCAATAGTGCGAGACAACTTGTTGCCGATAGGGAAGGGCAACCCGGCCTGAAGCAGGAGCTTCCTAGATCAGCACCGGGGCTGGTGAGTAGGCTCCCTACTTTGGACCTCCCCCATTTTGATGGCTGCCTAGGAAGCTACCTGGGCTTCGTTAATTTGTTCGACAGCCTGGTCAATGATAGGGCTGACCTTCGGCTAGCACAAAAATTGGCATATTTAATGTCGGTTCTGGATGGGGAGGCTAAGGGCCTCATCCAGCATCTGCCCGTGTCTGACGAGGCGTACCAGACGGCTCGGGACCTAATCACCCGTAGGTACCATAATAAACGTGGCCTCGCCGACACGCACATCGAGCAGATTTTGGGTTTGCCGACGCTCACCCGGGTCTCTGGGTTGCGCACCCAACTTTTGAACCCGCTTTTGGTGGCCATCAACGCACTTAAATGCCTTGACCTGCCCGTGGACCAATGGTCCTATCTATTGGTGCACATTGTGCTGAAGAAGCTGCCTGCCGACCTGAGGTCGCGTTTTGAGCAGCGCTTTGGTGGGGATAGCGCGAACAATCTGCCCCCCTTTGCTGACCTGGAGAGGTTCCTGGAGGATGAGTGCCGGGTCTTGGACGACTCCGGTGGTGACACGCCGGCTAAGACGCAGCCGCCCAAGGTCAAGGAGCAGGCTCGCGTTCACACCCGAGCCTATGTTGACCGGCGCCCTCCTCGCTTTGCGGTCACGCAGAGCCCAGCGGAGTGCTCCGACTGCAAGGTCACGGGGCACAGAACGGCCAGTTGCAGGGCATTTTTGGACCTTCATGTCGCCTCTCGTAGGCGCATCGCGAATGCCCGCCGCCTTTGCTTCTCTTGCTTGGGGTCCCACTACCAGCGAGACTGCCCAAACTCTCGCCCCTGTCCTCACTGTGGAGGACAGCATTTGGACATTCTCTGCATGAATGCCAGAGAGGTAGGCCGCTTGTCCAACCAGCCGACGCCGCGCACGGGCGGGTGTTTTGAAGGTGGCAGCCGAGGCTCACCGGCGCGTAGCCGAGAGTCGCCTCGCTCAATTGATCGCCACTCGCCCCGCTTGGAGAACCGTAGCGTGCGCACGCCTCCTCTCTCTCGCGCACCTGAATGTGCTGTTCAGCGTCACCAGCACCATGACTGCTGCCCCAGGTATTCCCCTCCTTTGGCGGAGCGTCCCCGCCTTGACTCGCGCCCACCTCGTTTTGGGCGGGTGCGTCATTATGACCCCCCACAGATGGCGCGCGGATCATGTCATCGCGCCTTTGAGGACTTCAAGCCACACCCTCGTTTTGACTTGCCTGGTCCTGGTCAACGGTCGCCGCCCAGGCAACAATAGGTCATTGACCCCTGCCCTATAACGCCAACCTCCCCCATTGAGACCGTTATCCTACCAACGGTTGCTGTTCGGGCCTGGGGACCCACGGGGACCTCTGTTGTTGTCCGTGCTATATTGGACACAGGTTCACAAGGTTGCATTGTTTCCACTTATTTGGTAGGGCAGGTTAAATTAAATATGGGCTCTTTTCCAAATTGTATACGGGGCATAGGTGACGTAGCCTCTAATGTTGAAGGGCAAGTTAAGGTTTTGTTTGGCCCTGTTGAATCTTCACACCCGAGGATTAAAACCTCGGCTATTGTGCTGAAGAATATCTTGGGCATGCATCCACAGAAACAGCTACCTGCTGCTGTGGTGAATTTGACATCGGGATTGGAACTGGCGGACCCCAAATTTGACACACCGGGACAAATCGACTTGTTGATTGGCTCTGATGTCCTCGGTGGAATTTTGATTGGTGGGAAACGGGTCTTGGTGCCAAATGGTTTGACTGCCATTCCGACCATATTTGGATTTGCTTTGATGGGACCTGTACCTAGGGTCCCCCCTCCACCCGAACTTGATAATTTGTTGGCTGTAGGCTCTGCTCTCTCTGATGCAGTTCAGAGGTTTTGGGAGGTAGAGGAGCCTCCTCAAGCTGCACGTTTGAATCCAGAACATGAGGAGTGCGAGCTGTTCTTCCAGAACAACACTGGTCGACTCCGTTCTGGTCGGCTCATTACGAGGCTACCTTTTCTGTCTGTTCGGCCTCCGCTTGGTGAGTCACGACTTTTAGCCGAAAAAAGATTGTTAGCTATGGAGCGTCGCATGGGTCGTGAACCGGAGCTCAGACAGAAGTACATTTAGTTCATGAGAGAATATGAACAATTGGGAAACATGTCTGTGTCAAATTTGGATTGGCGTTCGGTGGAGCACTACTTTCTCCCGCATCATGTGGTATTGAAGCCATTGACTGGGAAGCTGCGCACAGTATTTGATGGTTCTACGCAGACTTCTACGGGCGTATCCTTGAACCAGTGCTTGCATTCGGGTCCCAAGTTGGTCAAGGACCTTTGTGACGTCATCACCAGCTTCCGACGACATCAGATTGTCTTTGTGGCCGACATAAAAATGATGTTCAGGCAGACGATTATCCACCCTGATGACCGTCGCTTCCAGCTGATCCTTTGGAGAGAGTCTCCTCGTGATCCCATGGTCGTCTACGAGCTCAATACCAATACGTACGGGTTAAGGTCGAGCCCCTATTTGGCAATACGTTCTCTTCGGGAGCTCGCAGACCGAGAAGGCTTACGTTTCCCACGAGCCTCCGCCATCTTGAAAGACGATATTTACGTCGATGACATTTGCTCGGGCGCCTCCACAGCGGACGAGGCGATACTCCTGCGGGACGAATTGATAGGTATTTTGGCCTCCGCTGGTTATGAGTTGCGCAAATGGATTTCCAACTCACCAGCGCTTTTGGAAGGCTTGCCAGAGGATCATCAGCAGGATCCACATTTGTTTGAGATTGTTGACAACCCCGCCATGATGGCTGTTCTCGGCGTTCAGTACAGACCAGTCCAAGACATCTTTACATATAACGTAGACTTGAAATTGCCGTGTTCTTGGACTAAACGTCTCGTATTGTCTACTGTCGCCAGAACCTTTGATCCGAACGGTTGGATCTGTCCAATTATATTTTGGGCAAAATGCTTCTTGCAGAAGCTTTGGACAGCAGGATTGACCTGGGACGAACCTCTGCACGACACTCTTGTTGAGGAATGGACCTCTTTTGTTTTCTCACTTCCTGCCGTCAACGAGATCTCCTTGCCTCGTCCCATCCTTCCTCCCGGGAAGTACAAGGCCACCCTTCACGGGTTTTGTGATGCCTCGGAGCGTGGGCACGCGGCCGTGGTGTACTTGCGCACAGTTAGTGCCTCAGGTCAGGTGAGGGTTTCCCTGATCATGGCGAAGAGCAAGGTTGCACCCCTTCGTACATCTTTGACCATCCCAAAATTGGAGCTCTCGGGAGCAGCACTACTTGTACGCTTATTGAACCACGTGTCCAGTACTTTGGGTAAAAGCATTTGTATTAATGGGACCTACGCCTGGACAGACAGCCAAATTGTTCTTTGTTGGTTGAGGGCGTCTATCCACACTTTGGAGGTATTTGTCGCTAATCGCGTTTCCCAAATCCAGAAATCCGAAGTCAAACTTGTTTGGAGACACGTGCCAGGTGAGCTCAACCCCGCTGATTGTGCCTCGCGCGGATGCTTGACGCCTAGTTTGATAGGTCATTCGCTGTGGTGGGGTCCGGAATGGTTGAGTCGACCAGAAATTGATTGGCCTCGAACGCCAGTTTTGTATACTTCAAATTTGTCGGGTCTACGAACACTCGCTCTTGAGAAGGTGGAATGCGCCTTCGACCCCGATTTTTTGTTGAATCGTTACAGCTCCCTCGACAAGTTGTTAGGTGTTACTGCTTGGATAAAGCGTTTTGTTTTCAACTTTAGGTATCCACAACAGAAACGACTGACACCGTTTCTCTCACCACAGGAACGACAGGAATCCCTCACCTTTTGGGTTCGTTCTGTGCAATTGGCGCATTTTGAGAAGGAGATTGCTATCCTTAAATCAGGGAGATCGAAATTGTCGGGAGCTGTCTCTAAATTGAACCCCTTTTTGGACGATACGGGTCTCTTGCGCGTTGGAGGGCGTCTCAAGAACGCCAACCTCCCTTACGGGGCACGTCACACCCTGTTGTTACCTAAAGACGGTCATTTGGTACGCTTGTTGACCGTCACCTTAAAAATTCGCATGCTGGTTGTAATGCTTTGTTGGCCATTTTGCAACGTGAATTTTGGATCTTGTCTGCCCGAAGAATTATTCGGAGTGTAGTCTTTCGCTGCATCCCTTGCTATAAGCTCAAGGCTTCTACCATGCAGCCCTTGATGGGAGACTTACCGGTAGATCGCGTAACTGAGAGCAGGACGTTTGACGGTGTTGGCACGGACTTCGCAGGTCCCTTTTTGGTGTAAACGTCGACACTTCGAAACAGCAAGACTGTTAAGGCCTACTTGTGTGTTTTTGTTTGTCTCTCCACAAAGGCCGTACACTCAGAACTGGTCTCCTCGCTTACGACCGAGGCGTTTGTAGCCACATATGACAGATTTGTATCCCGCAGAGGGATGCCTTCCTTGATCCGTTCTGACTGCGGCACTAACTTCAAGGGCACCTATAATTATTTGAATGATGTTGTTAATTTCCTTGAAACCAACAAAGCTGATATAGGTGATAGGCTTGCCCGATGTGGGATAAATTGGTTGTTTTCCCCACCAAATTGTCCACACTGGGGTGGTATATTTGAGGCCGCCGTAAAATCGGCCAAAATACACTTGCGCAGGACAATCGGTGAATTTGTCCTTACATTTGAGGAACTCGCAACTGTGTTTTGTAAGATTGAGGCCGTTTTGAACTCTCGGCCATTGTGCCCGATCTCCTCAGATCCGAATGATTTGGAGGCCCTTACGCCGGGCCATTTTTTGATTGGTCGCCCACTTGTCGCCTTGCCTGAGTACCCCTATATTGATACGAGACCTGGTAGTCTCTCGCGTTTTGAATTGGTACGCCAGATTACTCAGAGCTTTTGGAAACGCTGGAATTTGGAATATTTGCACATACTCCAGCAACGCGTTAAGTGGACCGACAAGACCGATCCACCCAAGATTGGAGACCTCGTTTTGATCAAGGAGGCTAACCTTCCGCCACTCAGATGGCGCAGGGGGCGCATCCTTCATTTGGTAACTGGGGCTGATGGAGTTCCCCGATTTGCTGAGGTCTTGGTGGACGGTTCGATTCTGAGGAGAGCGGTTGCAACATTGTCACGTCTACCAACCGATTAGCGGACCGGTAGGCCGGTCCGGGGCGGGTGGATGTTTGAAATAGAATTAGTTGTTATTATAAGTCAAATCGATTATATCGATTAAGTAACATTTTGTTTAGTCTATTGAAAATTTCTGACAATGGTTACACTGAACTGTCACTTCCGTTGCCGCCTTGAAAAATGAACACGCCGTTTGCACTCTCGCGTGCCTTGTACCTAATTAATAAATTGATCGCCCTTTGAATTAACGCGAATTGAATTAACTTGCAAATACTATAAACTGCCGCCTTTGGTTTGCCCGGCAAAAGTTGAGTCGAACATTGACATTTGCAAAACTGAATTGTGAATCCTGTGAACTTGCATCGTGCATTGAAGACGCTGCGTTGGAGTCTGGTAAAGTAAAGATAATTCACTTGCTAATATTGGCCAATTTTAGTCTCGTGTGTGTCTAACTTGCCTCCAGGACTCCACTCAAGAACATCACCAGGAGATATTTGGTAAGACATTTGTTTTAATTCTTAGCGCCAAGAAACTTGGTCCATGTGTTTAGATCCTTTGCCTTGGGCTAAGACTGGATGAATTAATCGCTTCCACTGATCTCTGTTAAAAAATACCCATTCTTAGCCCGAATTCTAGACAGGTGTCATTTTTTTGTTTTTGATTGAGTTGGTCCTGATTCAAAAGTAAAGTAGCCCTTGCTGTATTGCCTACATTTGTTATATTAAGCTGCATACAACTTTAGATACAGTGTGTTGATTTTCATTTGCAAAAAATTTTGGGGGTGATTATACTACTATAGTTGAATACAAATACATGAAAAACTTAGTCACTAAAAGTTAAAAGACTTTTTCGTCGTCATACATTTTAAAAATGAACTCCACTGCCGCTCAGCTATTATTTCGTCTATAAGAAAAAATAAAAGCCTTATAGCAATTTCTTGAATGGCCACATTGCTTGGATCCATTTCCAGATGCTGTATGTACATAATCATATTTTTGAAATATCTTATCGATAGTTACATTATTTTCATACTTCAATTGACATTTAAACCAGCATATTATGTTACTACTACTACTTTTTTACCTTTATGCTGAATGCTCAGAATTAGGAATACCCGCAACTGTTTATTATTTGCCAAGATTATAACAACAATCTACGATATTTCACTTATATAATTTTCACCAAATTGTTCTTGACCCTGGTCATTTCCTTGGCGGATTTCTGGAACGCGCTTTCTACGTGTATGATCATGAGCCATCGCTTGTCAATTGAAGACTAGCTGCGTTAACGAATTAATTCTACTACCCCGCGAAAGAGAAAGAATTGTCAAAAAAAAAAAAAAAACATATACACACAACTATGAAGCCAGAGAGGTATGTCAGGATCGTTGCAAATGGCATTCCGTAGTCTCTGCCTACCCCTCCGGGAAAGAGGCGTGAGTCTATGTATGTATGTACACAACTATGAATTATATTTTTTAGTACTGTGAGCGACAAGAGTAGCGTCCTTCCAGAAGTAGGTACTTTAAGTCCTGCTAGCAGTCGCCGAGCGAACTATTACTTACCTAATATTTATTTTGCAATTGCAGATCAACATATTGATCGGTAGATATCTCGAGTATTGCACGCGCGCGCTTTACATTTCGACTCATAAACTTTTTTTAAGCCTAAAAATGTTTCGTTTTCCGGATATTATTTTTGCTTAGTATGACTTGGCATGATGTCAAAACGAGTAGACTACGGCTTGGTGATTGTTGTTTTGACACCGTATATTATAATTCTTCTGTACGTGTGTTTATCACCTAATTCCTACTAAACGGACAGATTGATTTGAGCGAAAATTTGTCTATATTTTAATAGATTTCTGGATAGTGTGAGAGCGCAATTGGATCCAGTGAGTGGCGGTGCAGTGGTGTGTTACAAAACTATGCCTCTTCTTCTTTCATATGAGTGTGTGGCAATCTCTAGCCATAATTATTAGTAACCTCTATAAGCGCTTTGTTACTTTCTCATTGTTTTTCACATAAATAGTGTAGAAAGCGACAAAAGTGCTGGATTTTCTTATTTCTTTTATTTTTGTAATTCATAATAGCCAGGTCGAGATACAGAACCCTCAAAAGAATCACGGAATTACATCAAATAATATTGAAGGATGCATTGAGGAGTGCAGGTAAAATAAAAAATAAAATATTACATCATAATTCGGTACGCGAATATATTCTCATTTTCACATAAATTTTTCAATATACAAGAGATCTTAAATATCAACACACTCTAATAAATTGAATGTAATAAATATAATATTATTATTTAATATAACAAATAATATCTTATTACTTAATATAAAAAAATTACAACAGTCGTTGTAAGACAGCACATACAAGTAATACAATAATACTGCTCTTAACAATCAATGCTGAGCTAGGCTCGGGGCAGTCATCGTTTTGTACGATTGTCTTGAAGTATGGTTGATGCAGCTCCTGTCTTGCCGCGATGAGGGTATTAATAGCTGCGGTGCCGAGAGGAGACATTGTCCGCGCGCGACTTAAGCTCCAAACGCGAACTAAAATTATTACAAAAATGCGTGAAAAGAAAATAGTAGTAGTGAAATAAAAGTATATATATAATTAGTATAATTATAGCCACTCCATTACATTCCAGTGCGTGTCCTCAATGGTGACTAAGTGCGGTTTCAGATTAGCATTTTATACGCGCGTATAAGCTCGTTTTTGGAAGCGCATGTAGGCGCGTATAGGCGCGCCTTTTGGCACACGCGCAACCCGTACGAGCGTTGACGCGCTTCTAAGCTCGTATAACCACGAGCCGTCAAAATCCATGTTGACATTGACAAGACGTCACTACCGTTTCGAGCGAACACGCCCGTTTACGTGAGTCTGGTTTTTTGAAGCGCGTATTGTAGCGCGCGTGTAGGCGCGTATGCTAAAACGACCGTATACGCGCAGAAAAATACGCTAATCTGAAACCGCCTTTAGGTAAGACGAAGCAAAAAGTACCTCTGAGAAAAGACGTTTAACTCGAAATCATATCGTATATCAAACCGTCTGCGTCTGGTCAGAGTGGGATAGTTGGCTAAATCCTCATATGACTCACAATTATATTGCGGTGTAAATTAAGAGAGTCCTATGTCAGTAGACTGTGAAACGCTATGATGATATTAAGTTATTGTAGGGTAATAAAAGAATACTTTTTTGAAGTAGTACATCTTCAAAACTCAATATCAAATTGCACACACAACACAAAATATATTTTATGGGAATCGAACCCACGACGCACTGTCAACGGCAAGGAAACGGGTGTGGTCACAAAACCGCATCAATAATTATGTGCACTGTAGTAACCTGTTTTTCTTGGATGATGATAAAATTAATTCAGAAGTAAATAATAACTGAATTCATAAGAGGGAATAAAAATGTGTCTTTTATCGTAAATTAAATGTCTCAAGAATTCAAAAATATTATTAACGTACAGTAATAAAAAAATCTTTACCTTGTCGCTGGAATGCATTAACATTATTACAGCTGTAAGCCACTGCAAAGCTCGTGTAGTCAGTGGCCAAAATAGATAGAGGTGTCGTGGTAGTGCCTGCAAAACAAAATAAAATTAAAGAAACATTTTGCCGCCACACTCACATGAAATAAAATAATACAAAAAATTCAAATAAATTTAATACCTGAGCCGGACGCAGCAGGAAGAGTAATCTCTAGCCTAGCAGTGCCGTCGGTAGATGTTACTCTGCCTGTACCTGTTACTGTCTCTAGCGTATTGTTACGAACTTCGTAATGAAGAACTTCGATAGCTTCTCCTTGGGTTAATCTAGTACCCACACAAGAGCTACCTCCTAGGTCATCATACCTCGCCACATGATTCCAGGTACCGACAAACTAAAATAGAAATGTAAATTAGAAAATGTAAAGAAAAAGAAAATCTTCAACTTTTCTAAGTGGAAGTGAAAGAATCTTACGCTGGAAACGTTGAAATTTGTCACAACAGGAATGCCTGCATCACACTGGCCGGGAATAACGATTGGTCCCTGTGTTATCGTGGGGTAGTGGAAGCAAGTTTGGTCTGTTTGATCAACCTTAAGGTAGAATTGCTCAATCAATTCATCGCGGTTTGCAATATAAGGAGCCATTGCAGTTTGTGCAGCTTGTGTTAACGTGCGTGTCTTGCTATGTTTGGCGCTCCATACTGAAATAATATAAAACCTGATGTAAATACGTGCGTATGCATTGCGTATTATCTCCTCGTAATATAAAAATCATTTTGTTAAGTATAAAGATATGAAATCAAAGAAACACTAACCTCTCATATATTCGGCATTAACATTTTCACAAGAGTAAAGAAGAGCATAGCTGTCGTAGTCAGTTGCAAGAACCCAGATATCTAAAAATCAAATGCAATTATTACAAACTATTCAAGATATTCATTCATATGATACAATATCTGTCTTTTCCAATAAAGAATGACAATTACCTTGAACAGGTCTACCAGGTATAGTTCTTCGCAGTCTTCCATCGTTAGTAACCGTAACAGTTCCAGAAGCGACAGTTCCTTGATTATTTGTAACCTGGGTATCGACAACTTGGTATGTGGTACCAACTGACGTGTATTGAGAGCTTCGGCATTCACCTTGCGCAGCATCTACGGGATAGCGTTCAATTTCGTGCCACCAGCCCATATACTGTAGAAAAGAACAGTAGATTAGTAAATATAAGTTAGTTCTTTTTAAAGGACCGGCATTCCTATCATGGTGGAAGAACTTACTCTTTGAGGTTCAAATCCTTGCATTCCAGTGATAGTGCCACATTGTCCTCTGAAAACGGGAGCTTCAGTGGTATTCAGTGCAGGAATGTAGAAGCAAGCTGCAGCCGTCTGAAGGGTATTGCGATAGTACTCTTCAAGAAGACCCCGGGTGCTAGCAATGTAAGGTACCATTGCAGCAGCTGCTTGAGCGCTTAATTCGGGTGTCCTGCTAAGTTTCCAACTTCTGACTGTAATCAAATAATTTAAGAGTTTGTGTAAGATTTTAGACAGCTATGCAATGCGCATTTACATTAAATAGTCGTATTTATATTACCTCGGTGGTCTCCATTAGCAAGATTGACGCAGTTATACACCAGAGCGTAGCTGGTGTAGTCAGTAGTGAGTATGTAGTAATCAGCCGTCCGCTGTTCTGTAATAAAATTTATTGTCAATTTAGATGCAGAATATACCATTATAATTTAACTAGATGTCGCCATCGGCTCCATCTGCGTGAATTACCGATACACCTAAATTTGGCATCGCCTTGGCTATTGTAACGCTAATTATAATTGTAAAAATGACGTTTGGTTAGGCAAAACAGACGGACACGGAAGGGAGACTTCAATTTGTTATATGTATAGGTTTGAAAACGTCCTCATATAGCATTTTAGATAAAATAGGGAAGGGCCGAAATTTCTAAGTATTCATTTTTTAGAAAACTACCACATGGATATCTATACTTCGTGTTTATTTTTTATTAAATTCAAATTCAATTATTTTCGAATTCAAATTCATTTGTTCATATAGGTACAAAGCAATACTTATGAACGTAATTTTTTTACAGCCAGGTACGTAATGGTTGTGCTATGAGAAAAGCCTGGAAGTAACTCATGCCACTCATTTTGAATCAGAATCTTAATCATACAATTTCTGGTAACACGTTTGCTGACACAGGCAAACCACTTCGCATCACTGATTGGTAATAAATTAAAGAAAAAACATGCGTAAGTATAGTACAACAACAAAACACGATAGCGCAGCATTATAGATGTATCATAATATTATAAATATGAGTTAACTTACGACCGTTGACAGTGAATTCAACGTTCAATAGTCCACTGCCATCAGGAGATGCATCAGCGAAGCCAGTTTGAGTAAACAGAGTTTGTTCATTGACCTCGGTATTAGTAACTAGAACACGGGGTCCTGCAGTGTATTGCGCCCGATTACATTGTCCAATTTGATTACCAGTAGGAAATCTTGCAGTCTCAAACCACCTTCCTAGGTACTGCAAATATATTGCACTATGAATGTCAGAAAATCTAGGCAGCACTCGAAATGTTTTATATTATTAACAAATATATTCTGTTTCTTAATGTACGTAATTTAAAATTAAATGATTGAAGATTTATCTTTGTAAATTTTCATTACTGAGAAATGGCTTTTAACACTATAACATCATGTATCTGGACATGAAAATGATGTTTTTTTTATTACAAATTTAATTAAACTTACCTCTCCTGCGTTGAAGTTTGCTACTCCACGAATGTTCGTTGGGCAAAGGCCAGGTAAATCAATGTATGGTGCGTCCGGAGGGAAATTTGGATAGTAGAAGCAAGCATTACTGTCTTGTCCTGTAGTCTTATAGTAGCCCTGGACGAGATCAGGGTGACTATTTGCAACCTGGTTGATTGCGTTAGCAGCGGCCAATGATAGACCAGTGCTATTTCTGCTTAGTTTCCAGCTGTAGACTGTAAAAAATAATATTTAATTGCAATGGCTATATTATAGACGCTGTAGATATAAATGTAGGATGATTAAAGTTAGGTGTGAACAAGAAGATGGATAAGTGTTTGCAGGTTATTCACTGATTACTTGTACATGTAATGCAGCAATTTTAATCATTTTCAATATGTCCTCATCATCATCATCAGCCTTTAACAGTCCACTACTGAACTAGGCCTTTCCTTTGAAAGGAGTAATTGGCTTACTATACCAAGCTGGCCAAAGGGGTTGGTTTAGGGTTTGTATCAAGTTTGCCTTCTCTTACAGTGTTGTTTTCTGCATAGTATGGTCCCTCTGTCGGCTCTTACGACACCCATGGGATGATATGGGGTGGTGACAGGCCGTATTCTTAATCCGTTACCACACGAACGCAATTTCAATATGTATAGAGCTACAATGTATGTCTTCTATCGAAATATGGATTATTGTAAATGGAATGTGTTATTTATATCTTTTTGTTGTAATGAGTGATTATTTAAATGAAGAGTTTAATTTAGTTGAATTTTTGATAAGTAAATTATTCGTTACTTACCTTGCTTTCTTTGCGCGTCGAGGTTTCTGCACGCGTAGGCTAATGCGTATTCGGTGTTATCAGTTGCCAAGATGTACACGTTGGTGAATGGAACTGTAAAATAATAATTTATGAGTGGTAATCGTGTATATCTGAGCAAAGCCATATGCGTTACCAAATGGCTTCGATAGCAGGTGAAAGGTGTATCGAAGAACGAGATAAAAAAATCTTTTATTCGTGTCCATAACTTAAAACTATTAAATTCTTCGTATTTACTTTCAGCCCTTTCAAGTGTTAATTGCTCCATAAAAGGTCTCCTATGTCTAATCTATTTCTATTCTAATATTCAACAAATTTAAATCAACCGTCTTGATTTTCCACTGAGACACATACACACACAGTTGTGTTGTCGTTTGTGTCGCATTTTTGCGACAAATATTTCTGTGCCACTACCGCCCGTGTGTTATTTCTGCGACCGTGAACATGCATGTTTTATTTTTCTGTTGCGTCCTATGCGCTATAAGGTACTTTAAAATAATTATTCATTAAATATATAATTAAGCGCAGTTACTAAAAATTGTTTCATAGCTCTAAGTATTGAAAAAGTTGAATAAATTAATAAGTTTATTATTTCGTCGATTCGTAGTTGGGCGCCAGGGGCACGGCAATTGTTATTTATGCGAGCGCTTAAAACGTTAATATTAGTAGTAGGTAATTGTTTTAATTCTGTTTCCTTAAAATAAATTCCTAGAGTCTTATTCCAGTTATTACGAATGCTGTAGGAAATTGCTCTATTGTTTGATCAGTTCTGCTTACCTCCATTGATAGTAGCGGTGAGGACACCCCTGCCATTGGCAGCGATGGTTGCTTGTGCGTTTGTCGTGACCTGTCTTTCATTATTTACTGATGTTTGTGTTACAGCAAACGCATTAGTACCACTCAACGTGTATTGAGTAGAAACACATTCGCCTTGCTGGCCGGATGACGGGAAGCGGGATACCTCATACCATGTTCCGGCGAACTGCAAAATATAAATTAATTAATAATGTGCTCGGTAGATGGCAAAAGGCGAAAAGTGGGTTTGTAATACACCTCTGCCTACCCCTTCGGGGATAAAAGGCGTGAAGTTATGTGGGTGTTATTCAAACTATCTGGGAGTAGAGGACACATTTCACCTCTGAAAAGGTCAGATGTCTGAGAGAAGTAAAAATATTCAATAACTTCGTATTTTTCGTGTCTGTGTTATTTATGAGTAATGTAGAATGTCAAAAAAGAACAATGTAAATCCACCAGTTAGTTAAATCCTTAACATCAATATTCATCCACCCAATTTGAATGGATCTTTACGAGGATGGATAGTTATCCAAATTTTATTAACATACTGTCATGATTACGGTAGTAGTAGGATATAGTTTGCAAAATACTAACCAAGGTGGGATTGAAGTTGGTGACTGCCGGTACTGCGCTGTCGGCTGCACATTGACCGGATAGAACGATCTCAGTGACAGCATTGTAGGAACAGGCCTCTTCATCGTGACCACTTGCAACAAAGTACCGCTGGTCGAGAACAGGTATAGTACTCATGATGTTATTGATAATAGTATTAGCTTCGGGTGTTAGGGTCTTTGTTCTACTGAGCTTCCAACCGTATACTAGAATAGAAAAAGATTGTTAAAAGACATTTTCTCAAAAGGTATATCCTGCGTTAAAAATAAATCCTGTGTTTAACATACATTTATAAAACATTTTCAAAGAACATCCAGACATGTACAACAATTTTCAGAATTAGCAAATAAAAGGGTTATCCCGTGAAGGAATCATTCGTCATAACTGATACTGGAAGTACGACGAGGCAAGCATTGCTCCAAATGTATGAAAACAAAAATATTAACTTTCACTTACCTGCTCTATTTTCAGCATCAATGTTCCGGCAAGAATAGACGAAAGCAAACGTATCGTAATCCGTGTCAAGCACCCAATAATCCGATTCGGCTGAAAAATGAAATATGTTTAGATAGTTTGCAAATTATTGCTAAGGAGGCAAAATGGGTAAAATTGGTAGATATGTAATTATAATTACCATTGTCTCCATTTACGTTGAAGTTTACTTTAAGTTTAGCTGTGCCATCGTCGGTGGCAACCCTAGCTGATCCAAGCCAAGTCTCCAATAGTTGATTCCTTACTTGAGTATTTCTTACGTGCACTGATAGATCTGTGTTTAAGGTATACTCGGCTGTAAAGCAAGAGCCGCTCTGGAAGAACGCTGGATATGATTGAAGGTCATACCACACTCCAACATACTAAAATAGAAACAATATTATTTATTATCATATTTATCGAGAAAACCTACTTACAGATAGACAAGTAGTAGAAAATAATGCTAAAGACAGAATTATCCTTAGCATTATTTTGTAGATATTATTGTGCTGCTTTTGCATTTCATCTTTTAAAAAATATGCAAGACTATATTGCTACTGCGTTGCTTGAGTATGATGTCAATGATTAATTACTTTTTACTAGTTATGTACAAAGTGAAACAGTTGCATCTTCTTAAAAAAATAAAATATTTTTTAGTTATACAAAATTGTTAGTTAGCGATTTAAAAGAATGAATGTAATAATAATGTTCGTTCTTCCTTATGGTTCTACGTCACATTGTCATCAATGTGAAAAATGTATGACTTTAAGTTCTAAAGTAAGCGATTGAAATCTCACCCGAGTTGGATCAAAATTGGCTTTAGCTGGGATAGTCTCATCGCACTGTCCTGGCATTACCACCGGTTGACCGGTTGGCGCTGGGTAATAGAAGCAAGCTTCTGGAGACTGATCCACAGCGTTGTAGTATCGATCATTCAGATCCACTATCGATGCAATTACTCTATTTACAGCTGTGGCTGATGTAGGCGAAAGTTGACGTTGTTTACTTATAACCCAGCTGACAACTAAAAAAGGAATAAAATATTAACATATCGATGTCTACACCTAAATGGCTCCATAAACAAATTAATTTCAAAGTACTTACCTCGTTTTTGATTCATAGCTATAATATTCTCACACTTGTACAGTATAGCGTAATTATCGTAATCTGTTTCGATAACCGATAACTCGTCTTCCCTTATATCTGAAATTGAAGTATGTTGGTTTTCATTCACGTTGATTGCAATTACGAGAAATATGGTTACATTATTTTTGATAAGCAAAATATATAAATATTATCTGACTGTGAGTCAGAAATCGTATGGTAGATGGAAGTAGGTTGATTTGCCATTTAGATGGAGAGAATTTCTCGCATGTTTCATACGAGAAATCGTATACTACTATCAAAAGCAATAATCGCCAAAACATTATTGTATCTAAATGCTTACATTCAGGCAAGAACTAAATTATCGCCTACGATTATATCATACGAGATTCGCAAATGACTTATCGCTAGGCAATAATTACCTGCGTCTGTTTACACAGCGAAATTATAGTAAGAAGATTCTGGCTTAAGAGAAGCTCGATTTGTATAAACACGATCTTGTATGACATTTTTTCAAGTTCATACGAGTATCGTACAAATAGGTTTAAAGCGATTTCAGTGCGAGATTCGTCGTTTGTTTTTGTTCTCAATAATGACACGAAAATCGTTAAAACTTGGCTGTTTTAAAATTAACTCTTGTCTTAGAAGAGCAGATATAATTAAAACACCCTCGCGCACTGCAATCATGGTAGCAACTGGCACAAAATCTTGAATACGATTATTGCTTTGAAATTCTGTTTACACGGACACAATCAATATGCCTTGCGAGGCCATTGTCTTCAAAGTAAAAGGAGCGGGAAGTGTCTATGTTTAGACTAAGAAACTTTTTTATATTCTTTTAATAATTGCATCTTCGAGTCGAAAAACTCTCTCCATCTAAATGGGCCTTAGACTGTTTAGATATTATATCAGCAGGTAGAATTGACAATGAAATCATTGCTGATGTTTTATGTGTAATAAATTAAATATTCGTGTGGAATCTGCATGATTGTGCATGATGCTTATTATTTAAAATATAATAATAGAACCAAAATAAAACAGCATTGAAAATAAGAATTAAAGATATTTTAAAAGCTATATGACTCACCACCACCTGATGTGGTTAAAACAACTTTTAATCTCGCGCTGTTGTCGTTGCTAACAACGGTTGCAACTCCCGCGATGGTGAGGAGGTTTTGATTGACGACCTGGCTGTTAAGAACGTCGATGCCAGTAGTGCCAAGGGAATAACGCGCAGTGACACAGTTGCCAACGGCGTTTACAGCGAAGTAGTTTTTGATTAGATACCAAGTACCAACGTACTGAAAGCGAAAAATAAAATTAATATTATTTTTTTGTCAAAATGTAAAGTGTTAGTTAAAAACATTAGTTTAAAGTGATTTTAAATTTTAACTTACTCTTCCTAAATCAAAGTTTTGTTGTACTGGAATATTTGCATCACATGAGCCCGGCAGAACAACAGGTTGTCCTGGTGGAATCACTGGCAGTCTTGTACAAGCCCTCTCAGAGTGATCAACTATTGACAGACTAGTCCATGCAATGCCAAGTGTACTACTTATGAAATTGGCGATATTGTTTTCTGTTATTTGGTTGGCAATGGTTGCTTGTCTTCCCAAGACCCATAGATATACTGAAAATAATATAAATATTTTAGCTTCTAGGGCAGTAAAAAAAGATATTAAATGTAAAAAAATAGAAGTATTGTTTATAACTTCGGTTGTTTACTTGCGTTAAACGTTCTTAAATTAGTAAATAAGGGATTAGATTTAGATGTTAAAATACCACAAGTAATGATTATACTTACTTCTTCTTTGAGTCGCACCAACGTTCTCGCAGGCATATGTCACAGAGTAGTCGTCGACTTGATGAAGGACCCAGAAGTTCCTCTCTGAAAATATAATGATTAGATTAATAAAAAAATAAAGGATTTTCATTACAATCATTTATTATATTCTGTGTAGGGGTAGGGTCATAAAAATAATCTAGTGTTTCCAATTCCCGCAAAATTGTGTAGTTATAGGGGGTGGAGCATAGGTACAGCTGTGAAGACTTTAACGATTAACACATGACCCCGAATACCACTGCGGTTAGCGGTGAAGCGGATCTAATGTCAGATTGAAATCCGTCGTTGCCATGCACTTGAACCCACCGCGATGTCTGGTGGTATACATGTGTTAGTCTGAATACAGTATTTAGGGTGGTTAAATTAGCAGGCCTCTTTGTATTAGTTAACTGAATAATAATCAAAATTATGATATACTTACGTCCGCCAAACATGGGGAGATTTAAAGTCAATCTTGCTGTTCCGGCTTCCAGTGTAGCTGTACCAGTCGAGGTTTCTTCAAAGTTATCATTAACACCATCATGATGAACACCTATGGCGTTTTGAGCGTTTACCGCAAAATTAAATGATGCGCAGTTTGTAGTTTGGTCCGGGCTTTGTGTTCTTCGGATTTCATACCATAGGCCTGTAAACTAAAAAGGAAAAGGTTGCGTGAGCATTCTGTTTGACAATTTTGTTATACATCATAATTCTAACAAGAAATATGGTTTAATAGAATTCTAGCGCTTAAAGCGTGACTTGGCTTGCCGTTCGTAATAGATCGGCAAAGCTAAGCAACGCTTGCATAGGTCACTACTTGCATGGGTGACTGCGTGTGGAGCACGGGTGCAAAGGGTGCAGCATGGGAGTGCTCGCGTGCTCCGAAGGGTACGTAATGCTGTCGGCTCCGGTTTTTGTCTCAGGCCATGAATCGTTAGGCTATGTCGGAGGCCTTCGGGCAACTCCAAACTCCGACACCAGACTTGTCCACACCCACGAAAAATAAGGGAAGAAAAACCACGAAATAATAGCCATTCACAGCCGATGGAACGATTATAAACAGCAGAGTTGGTTTCGAAATGATTCATCTTCACAAAGGCTCATGTTTTAATCCCTGTTATACGAATACTTTACATGAACATAGATTTTTATCACCCTGGTGATAAAAGTACTGTTCTGTCTTTGAAGGCCGTAAATAGATAATATCTACATAATCAGCTTAGTGATAGCAGGTAAGGAGTGTCTAAGAATTAGTAGAGATAAACAATTATAGATGTGTTAAAGTTTAGGTTTTGCTTTTTTGGAATGAATTTGCATTATTTGACTTCGATTTTTTATTCAAATAAGTTTATATCTACTTTTTTGTTTACCTGTGTCTTTAGGTTAGACGTAATATTTAACATTTCATATCAGCAGTATCTAAGATTTATAAGAGGAACGAGCCTTACTCGAAAATATTCAAAAAGAAAATAATCCTGATCATCCAGCCAATCCTGGTATCACTTTAGTGATATATGTGTATACAGAAGAATTATATATAAAGAGATGGTAATCAATAATTATAATTATCAGTGCTGACAATAACGCGCGATGCTTTGAACTACAGAAATCACGATACGGCATTTGACTCATTCGATATTAAAAATAATTACAGGTGTGGCCTATCACAGCCACGTGATCAAATCAGTTAATATCTTACTAACCTAGGTATCAAAAGCTTATGCAATAAGTATTTAAAGATTTGTTGACCAGAAAGCATTTTGATATTTTATTCCTTAATCCGTTGATGGGTACCACAGGATCCTAACTTGGGTCTAGATATCTTCATCGTTTGTTATTATATTATTAGGAATACATTCTTTACTAAGAGCTATCTATAAGTTTTACTCTGAGTATTACTCTTAGTTTTTCTCTCATACTGACTTCATAAATGGAGTCCAGTATTGGAAGACATCGCCCTCCTTCTGTTGCTGTGTAATTGTACACAAATATAAAGCGATCGCTGACTCACCAGATATATTTCGTGACTTCCTCAAAGTTAGTCAGTCGGCATTATTCTCATCTATAAATGAGGAGTGACTTTTCAAAAGGGCTTATTTCTTCATCAAACATAAAAACCTAAATGTTTCAATGGTTTCAATGGACGAAAACGATATGGATATAAGCACTTTTGATTTACCACAGCAACTCCGCAGGCATTGACGCCGCAGACCAACTGGCACGGCAAGGATCGGACACAATGATAATGGGACCCGAGACGATTGTACCGATACTGGCAAGCCAACTCAAAACATGGCTACGCGAGAGAATCGCACAAGAACACGAAAAATAGTGGGCAGACATAAAAGAATGCAGTCAAAAAAAAGTTGCTATCCCCTACTTGAACAAGCGACTCTCGCACAAGCTGCTGCATTCAAAGAGAAAAACACTGAAGCATCTGACAGGCATAATAACTGGCCACTGTCCACTCAACAAGCACCTATTCAACATAGGCGTTACGGACAGCCCACTGTGCAGGGGCTGCATGGAAACTGAAGAAACACCCGCTCATGTCATTCTGCACTGCACAAGTGTGAGCGATCAACGGGCAAAGCTGCTGAACAACACCAGAACCATGTGTGAGGCTTTGAACGACACCAGCCATCTAATGGCTTTCTGGAAGGAGCTAAGGTGGTATCAGTAGTCGGCGTCAATCAAGACGCCACTTACGCACAATGGCCCAAATAAGTGGCTAAGTGCGGAAAACCCACGACTAACTAACTAAGCAGTTTTAATGCGGATGTCTCTTTTTCTAGTTAATTTTCTAGGAGAATAAGCGGTTTTGAACCAAACTTTAATTGAAAACTATTAAAAAAAATATAGTATTGGATGCTGAATTGAGTTAAAAAAAATCTTTTAAAATGTGAAATAAGTCCTTTTGAAAAGTCACTCCTAAATTATTATCTAAGTTTTTCGAATATTATCTAAGAATTCTACTATCTTAAATTATTGTTATCTCACGTACGTTTCTATCATAATAATGATCTTATCATTTTAATTGTTTTTTACTGATTGATATATGTATTAATGTAACAGACAAAAAAGCCACGAGGCTCAATGGAACGAAATGTAATGTTCGATATTGCACAATTTTCAGCAAATTCGTTTGTCGAAATTTGCAAAGAACCATTTATAAAAAGTGCTGCATTTATAATATAACGAGAGACCATATTTCAAGCGGCAAGACAGTTTGGGTAAACTCTATCAAGGTTGTTGATATCTAAACCATAATCACACATAGGTGGTAACATAAAGTTTTGGTGAAGGTCAGTAAAGTAGATAAACCACGAATGGGTATATTAAACATTTCGAATTAAAAA
This sequence comes from Euclidia mi, assembly GCA_944739405.2. NCBI lineage: Eukaryota > Metazoa > Arthropoda > Insecta > Lepidoptera > Erebidae > Euclidia > Euclidia mi. The sequence goes on along the minus strand of OX123193.2, from coordinate 11,115,759 downwards.
GGCTTTTGTAAGGCTTTTTTATTGTTGTTCTGCTGTATTTAATATTATTTATAAAAATTACTTTACTAAATAATTGTTCTATATCTAGTGGGGCTCGTAGCGCGTCTTTTTTTCCCGTTCGCGATTCGCGTTGGTCGCGGTTTTTGTCTCGTTAGGCCATATCGGAGCCTTTCGAACGGCCGAGAAACTCCGACACCGGATTTGTCTATACACAAACAAAATAGAAAAGCAAGAAGGAAAAAGATCATTACATAACACTCCAGTACGAGCTTGATTTATGTCTGTTTCGGGCTAAATCTGAGATAATCGATGCCTGTAAATATGGTGTTACCATTGACAATGTTACGTAAATAATATTTGTGTTATTTGTATACTTCGGATACTATATTCCAAGAAAATGTTGTATCTTAACATTTTTGTTATTTATTAGTTTAATGTTGTCAAATATATCATCTACAGCGTTCCAATTCCTTTTGTAATACATTCTACGTTTTTTCAAAGTAATATTTTTTTTAAATATTTTTATATATTAGATTAGATAATTATACTGTTTGTCTCCTTACATCTGCTAATTAATTATATTTTTGTTTTGCTGCGTAAGTATGATGAATTTAATTGGAGGTTACGTAACTTATCAGATTAATTGTTAATGGAAATTTGCCATGCACACAAATATTGACAGTTTTATAAATCTTTACTATAATTTGGTATTTCCTGGACGAAATTGATAGTGAATTTTACAAGAACAATTCTAAAATTACTTCATAAATATAATGGACAAAATAAGATGCTTGGTTACATAAGTCCTAAGTAGCTGCAGTTGCAAATTCATAATTATACTAGAGGACGCCAGCAGCTACGCCTGCATTTTTTTTAAATTTACCCGTTTTGGCCGATCCCGTGGGAATTTCGGGAAATCTCTTCTTAGTGCACCCCTACGGTCCCCAAGGAACATACATGCCAAATTTCAGCTTCCTGCGCCCAATTGTTTCGGCTGTAGCGTGTCTGTCAGTCAGTCAGTAACGCAAGGATTTTATATATTAAGATAACAATGGACTTAGCCCACGGCTTTGCCAAAGTGAATTATACACCTGTACCTTCCTCTGGCATTACACTTGGCGAAAGCCGTACAAAAAAACGGGGGTAGGCAGAGGTATAATATTACACCCACATTTCGCCATGAATTTTTAGGTCCCACGTAATAGGGGGCGAGCCTATTGACGTTACCGGGCACATCACCAGACTCCGTACTGCTACTGGGAATTCGGAAAAACTCAGTTACACTTTTGTACGATCCGGGAATCGAACCCGGGACCTCCGATCAGCAGTCGCATACGCTATCCACTGACCACGGAGGCAGTCACTGAGGAGGTTATATAATTATAATATAATATAAATACGTATAAACAATAAATTTAAAAAGTAGAGACTTACTTGCTGAAGATTGAAATTGCTGGCCAGTGCTATATTGGGGTCACACTGTCCAGCTTGTGTAATTTGTCCAAGAGATGCACCTAATAAACTACTTAATACAAGTATTATTAACTTAAACATTATGACACTATTATAGCTAGCCTACTAAAACACATGCACTACCCGGCGTCAATGGTGAAGTGTATGATTGCTCATTATGTATATATAGAACCTCTTATCTGGAAATATCATTTTTATCTATCGATTTCCGCCAAATTAACTGCACACAAACAAGGATTTACTTAATCATTATATTCGTGAGTGATAAATGCTAGTCCATTTCATAAATTATTTTATGAGTATTGTTTTTGTCAATGAAATTCATATGGTGATTCCCCCAAGAAGTTTACGCTAGAAATTGCAATTTTTCTTTATCGCTTTGCCTGAAAAACCAGCTATTACAACAATGTGAGAATGGTTCCATTTTTATCATTGACATCTTTTTATTTTATAGTTTCACGCCTGTATCCCCGAAGGGGTAGGCACAATTCGCCATTAATATTTCATCATATCAGCCAAACGACGTCCACTGCTGGACATAGGTCTCCCCCAAGGTTCTCCACACATACCGGTCTTGAACCGCCCACATCCAACCGCCTCCCGCGATCTTGACGAGATCGTCGGTCCACCTTGCGGGGGGCCTACCTCTGCTACGTCGTCCGGTACGTGGCCGCCACTCCAGAACCTTTCTGCCCCAACGGCCATCGGTTCTTCGAGCTATGTGCCCTGCCCACTGCCACCTCAGCTTGGCTATCCGGAGAGCTATGTCGGCGACTTTGGTTCTACTGCGGATGTCCTCTTTTCTGATTCAATCTCGCAGGGAAACTCCAAGCATAGCTCTCTCCATCGCCCTCTGAGTGACCTTGAGCCTTCTGATAAGGCCCATAGTGAGCGACCACGTCTCTGATCCGTAAGTCATCACTGGCAACAAACACTGGTCAAAAACTTTCGTCTTGAGACACTGCGGGATATCGGACGAGAAGATTTATGTCGTAGCTTCCCGAACGCTGCCCAACTGAGTTGGTATCGACGATTGACCTCCTTTTCGAAGTTGGACCTACCTAATTGGACTACTTGTCCCAGGTAGATATACTTGTCGACAACTTCGAGCGTAGAGTTCCCAACCTGAATAGGAGCAGGTACAACATGGACGTTTGACATGATTTTCATCTTGTCCATGTTATCTTAAGACCTACTTGTTGGGAGACTCTACAGAGGCCATCGAGCATTGGTCTTCCATGGTCTCAGTCATGACTACGATATCGTCTGCGCATCAAGATGAGTGATGTACTCTCCGTTGATGTTGATGCCGCGTCCATTCCAGTCCAAAAGCTTGAAGACATCCTCCAGCGCAGTGGTAAACAGTTTCGGGGATATGACAATCCCCTGTCTCACCCCTCGCTGGAGTTGAATAGGTTTCGAACTCTGGTCCTGGAGGCGGACTGACATAGTGGCGTTTTCATACAAACACTTCCGCACTTCGATATATCGGTAGTCAACCCGGCGCCGTTGGAGAGACTGTAGCACCGCCCAGGTTTCGATCGAATCGAAGGCTTTCTCATAGTCCACAAATGCCAAGCATAGAGGCTGGTTATAATCCTAGGGCTTCTGTATAACCTGCCGCACCGTATGTATGTGGTCTATTGTACTATAGCCTTTACGGAAACCGGCTTTTTCGGGAGGCTGGAAGTCGTCTAGCTTGCTCTCGAGACGATTCGTGATGATCCTCGAAAACAGCTTGTAGACGTGGCTCAGAAGTGTGATGAGTCTGTAGTTCTTTAAGAGGGTTTTAACCCCGTTCTTAAAGAAAAGCACCACCATACCTCTATGCCACGCCTCTGGCGTTTTACCCTCGAGAATGACGGAATTAAATAACTTCCAAAGGGCTTCTACAGCGGGTGTGCCGCCGGCCTTCAAAAGCTCGCTCGTAATTCCGTCATCACCCGGCGCCTTGTTGTTTTGGAGCTGTTTGATGCATTGATTGCTGCATGAATATTTGAGACCCACGTAATAGGGGGCGAGCCTATTGCCGTTACCGGGGACATCACCAGACTCCGTGTTGCTACTGAGAATTCGGAAAAACCCAGTAACACTTTTGCCCGACCCGGGAATCAAACCCGGGACCTCCGATCAGCAGTCGCATACGCTATCCACTGGACCACGGATGCAGTCATTGGCAGCTGTATATAATCTTTGCGTTAGTGACTGACTGACAGGCACCTTACAGCTGAAACTATTGGGCGCAATAAGCTGTTCGGTATGTATGTTTTTGGGGCGTATAAGGCCCCAAGAAGGGATTTCTCAAAATACCCACAAGATTGTAAAAAAGGGTTAAGTAAAAAAAATGTGGGCGTTAAAGCATCCAGCAGTAGTTCATGATTATATGGGGCTGATGTTATGTTATTAAAATTCAAAATTTGCTCGTGTCATACACCACGCACATTAGTTCACATTGGTAGGATGCGTAGCCGCCATGATTTTTTTGATCATGTATGTGCTGCACAGCCTGATTGGTGTCATGTATATGTGACTGCACGTATAGCGTAGTGATTTAAACGTTGATCTTGTCGTATATAACTGCGCTGAGTGTTGTGGGTTCGATCCTCCCACGAGAGATTTTTTTTTGTAATTCACAAATTGTTGTTTAGATTCTGGGTTTACTTTGTGTTCGTTGATTTAAAGATTATAAAGTCCCTGGTAGTACAGGATTTATTTCTAGTGAAGGAGTTGTCCTTAAAATAAGTTTTTTTTTATTTTGGTTTTTTAGAAGGAGATGAATGCATTTTCTTTATGGTGCTACAGAAAGTTTATGAGTTTCATAATGTCTGTTAACACTTTTTAACGGGAGTTAATTGCGTAGTTATTTAAAAAATAATGGTAATTTTCTCAAATTATTTCAAAATCCCTGTTTCTAGCAGTTCTGACACAATATACACCATGGTTATGTCTGCAAATTGCGAAAGTGTCAAAGTATCTTACAAACCTGTATCTTAGTAATAGTTTAATCATTCATCCAGTTTACGTAAGGCCACCAATATGAGGGGTATAGGTACGAGTTCCTCGAGTGCAAGTTTAGGCACACTATGAGCGCAAACAAAAAGGATAGCTAATGCTTAATGGCTCATCCTAATAGCGTTATCCCTGGTCAACCTGGGGTCCGCTTTCTAGTCTAACCGGATTTGGTGGCATATTAGCTTTTCCACGGAGCGACTGCCTGTCTGACCTCCGCAACCCGAAGGGATAGCGATATTTGAACCATAATGTTTATATGAAAGTATATGTAAATAAATATTAGGTTGGGAGAAAAGTCTTTTCGCATTATTGTGTGTATGAACTTGTAATAAAATCTCTTTGGCTATACGTAACGGAAGCCGCGAAAAAAAATAGCGATGTTTATGGACCTAGTGCAATGTCTGTGAGAGTAGCACGAATTTGGTTTAAGCGTTTTCAATCCGGAAATTTTGATGTCAAAGATGCACGTCGCTCTGGTCGCCCTATTACGGATAAAATTGATGCCATTTTTGAAAAAGTGGAGCAAGATCGGCATATCAGTAGTTACGACGTAGCTGAACAACTGGGAATTGACCACAAAACAGTTTTGGCGCATTTAAAAAAAATGGGTACACAAAAATGCTCGATATTTGGGTACCCCACGAGCTCACTGAAAGAAACCTAATGAACTGTGTACTCATTTGTGATTCTTTATAACGACGTAATGAAACCGAACCATTTTTGAAGAAGCTGATAACTGGTGATGAAAAGTGGATCACGTTCGACAAGAACGTGCGAAAAAGGTCGTGGTTAAAGGCCGGTCAGGCTTCACAGACTGTGGCAAAACCCGGGTTAACTCGCAACAAGGTGATGCTGTGTGTGTGGTGGGATTGGAAGGGCATTATTCATTATGAGCTATTACCACCAGGCAGAACCATCTATTCTGAACCCTACTGCGAACAACTGATGAGATTAATGCAAGAAGTTGAGAGAAAGCGACCGGAATTAATCAACAAAAGGGGTGTGGTTTTTCATCACGATAACGCTAGACCTCACACATCTTTAGCCACTCAGCAAAAATTAAGAGAGTTTGGCTGGGAGGTGTTAATGCATCCGCCGTATAGTCCTGACCTTGCACCTTCAGATTTCCACCTGTTTCGGTCTCTTCAGAATTCTTTAGGCAGTTTCAGTTTAACATCACGAAAGGACTGCCAAACCACTTGTCGCAGTATTTTGATCAGAAGTCCCAAAATTTCTATAGCAATGGGATCATGTCCCTACCTACAAGATGGCAAAAAATTATCGAACAAAATGGTACCTACATACTTTAGTTAAATGTAAATAAACTATGTTAAAAAATGTTTTGAATTTTCTTAAAACATGCGAAGAAACTTTTTCCCCATTATCTAAGTACATGCATTAATGACTGGCTGTCCGACAAGGCACAGCCGAAACTACTGAGCGTAAGAATATTAAATTTGGACTGTATATTCTTTGCTCTTTTTTAAAAAGCTTGCTTTATAAATTTGATGAGAGTGAAAGAAGCAAAAGTGATATTTTATTATGCCGTGATCGTTGCAAATGGCGTTCCGTAGTCTCTACCTACCCGATCGGGACACAGGCGTGAGTCAATGTATGTACATATGTATTCCATGGCACGTGCGGAGGAGTAATAAGAGAGGATTTTTGGCAATTCCACCGCTAAGTGGCAAAAAAGTCCAGCGCAGGCAGAGCCGCGACCTCAGTCTAGTATTATTTATATTTACGTACAGTATAATGTTACACATAATTAACTAATATTAATATACTAGAAGACGTCAGCAGCTACGCCTGCATTTTTTTTAAATTTACCCGTTTTGGCCGATCCCGTGGGAATTTGGGGAAATCCCTTCTTAGTGCACCCCTACGGTTCCCAAGGAACATACATGCCAAATTTCAGCTTCTTGCGCCCAATAGTTTCGGCTGTAGCGTGTCTGTCAGTCAGTCAGTAACGCAAGGATTTTATATATTTAGATATTAGTATTTGCCTGCGCCTTCGCGTTGATATCGCTAATGGAGCCCATTAGTGGCCTAGGGTAAGGTGGTGTAAGAAATAAACGTTAAATACTATGCCAATGTGAGTGAAAAATGGTTGCGTATCCATCCTAGCAGAGCAGTCAATGTGTTCCAAATGGTAGAAATTTTACACCAGCATACTTAAAAGCTGCAATACTATCATGTATAACACAAAGTTTCAAAGTTACTAGCATTGAGCCTTTCGACCCCGATGTTTTTACTGAACCTGATTTTTAGCAAGTTCATTAACAGACAGAGTGTCGTCTGTACCAGTGGTTTCAGAGCCAGACACAGAGCCACAACCACCAACGAGTGGCTCAGTTCAAGTAAACTTGTCATTTATTGATACACCTACACGATACACCTATACTGATGACGCGAGCACTCTTGTAAAACCCGCCGCGCACTCTTGTACACCTAGGTGTATAAGAGTGCGTGATTTTAATTTTTTATATTTCTTCAGTTCCCACTGTAATGAATGTCGTTAATGAAATTCGTTGTCCTATAATTTGCTAACAAATATAATGTAGAGATTATAAATAAATAATGTTGTTTTTTCTAAATATGATATTTTATTTTTCATGGGGCCTTAAAGTGAAAATTGCGCCCTCTTACACCACCTTACCCTATGTGCTTTTGTGTCATAATTATATAAGCTATATTTTTACAAATTTATCAGAATTTGTTCCGTAGCTTTCCCGTAACAGAGTAACAAATAACTTGACTGCACGGTTGGCGCGGTTGGCGTAGGGGTTTAAGCGGCCTTCTCGCCCGCTTGACACTGCGCTTAGTGTTGTGGGTTCGATTCCCACACGAGACAACACTTTGTGTGATCCATAAATTGTTGAATCGAGTCTGGGTGTTCATTGTGTCCGCTGGTGGTATGTTTGTAAAGTCCCCTGCGATACAGGATTTATTCCTAGTACGGGAGTTGTCTTATGAAAAAAAAAACATAGTATCCATCCTGACAAATATTCGCATTTAAATTGGTTAAATCATCTGCGGCAAATAGTAAACTCCATACCTATGTAAAACTCACTTTACACAACAAAACAGTGATTCATTTTGATCATTATTTTTAGCATTACTTTATAACTGTTATATTTCTTTGAAATCAAATTGTTATCAAGGACAATTTATTCGAAATTAAATACTTGACTAACGTATTGATTTGGATTAGGATTTATAGAAACACCTTCGTAAATAATTAATTATTTTTTAACGAATTGCATTAGGTATGTAGCGTCACGCCTTTATCCTCGAAGAGGTAGGCATAGGTACAATATTACACCCACATTGACGGACCATTAAGAGAGTGGAGAAAAGAGTATAAAGTCGTCAGAGTACGTAAATTTCGTCGCTGACGAATCGGCAACCATTTTAATTCCTTGCGAAATTTAGAAATGTGATGGAAATTACGCAGATTAAAAACGAACCGAATGCAATAATTGAGAAGTCGGTCAAGTTTGTTGAGTAGGTCTGCATTCAGGTCGAGATAACACGCGTCACCATAGTCAATTATAGGGAAGATTAAAGTTTGCACAAGCATTGTCTTAGTTTTAGATGGAAGAAAATTATCTATCTATACTTCTTATAAAGTCCCCTTTCCGTCTGTCGACGCGATAAACTAGAAAGCTAGCGAACGGATGTTTGTAAGACCGTGTGTTTGTGTGATTCTTGAGAATAGAAATAGTGAGATAGAATAGAGCTATATACTCTACGGTGTACTTAACTCATTTTTTCCTAATTTCTGCGAGTTAAAATTGAGAGTATCGGAATCTCCGTAGAAATAAACCAGTTATGAGTCTAATCTAAGATATTATTTTCTAGAAACAACTGTGTTGAAAAATCTTTCCAAAAAGAATATTATACACAACTTTATTATTCATATAAGGACATATCCGGCCAGCTTCAATAATATCACCGCAAAAGTATGTTATGATTCATCCGAAATTGGTGTGTAATGTACTTTCACCCTGTCTAATCATTAAGCTTTATCAAAAAGACGTGTATGACGCATTTAGATGTTTCAAAGCAGCGATATCATAGCTTAGTAGAGATAAAGACGATCCATAGACAGTCATACTGGAAGAATCGGCAGCATATCTTTCTTGCTTCATTGACTCCCATCAAATTTTTCATGCATACTCTTCTAATTAGAGCATCTACAGGTTAGAGCTGTAAATTTTCAAGATTGGAAATAGGAAATTTCTAATTATCGCTTATACCGTATGACGTCGGGCACTCCATACTCACCTATAGCGGCCGGCCTGCGACTATATAAGCAGGAGCGCGGTGTCAGCTCGTCTTCTTTCGACCGGCGACTACAAGCAAGATAAGTCTTCTGTTCTAAACGAAGGCCACGTCATGACTGTCGGGTTAAGTCACATTGCAATTCTTCCTAAAATATAATGCGTTAATTGTTGGTTCAAAAGGGCGGTAAAACGCAGCGATAGCCGAGTGGAGAGACCGACGGGCTGCTACACAGAGTGTCTCGGGTTCGAATCCACGGCACGCATCTATGACTTTTCGAAGTTAAGTGCGTATTAAATTGGTAATTATCGCTGCTTATCGGTGAAGGAAAACATCGTGAGGAAACCTGCATGTCTGAGAGTTCTCAATAATGTTCTCGAAAGGCATGTGAAGCCTGCCAATCTGCACTTGGCCAGCGTGGTGGACTATGACCTTACCCTTCTCATAGTGAGATGAGGCCCGTGCCCAGCATTGGGACAGTATATTAAGGGGCTGATGATGAATTGTTGGTTAAATCTTTCCATTCTATAATCCTTGCACCTTGAGATTTCACGCCACTTAGGCATTGTCTTCTCCCTAGGATAGCTTAACTAAACGAAATAATATACCTAATGTGCCTCAACGAACGCTATCGATACTGGCTGACATGGAATGAAAGAGAATGAACAGAGCATTCACTTGACACCTGATAAATAATTGCAGCTAATGATGTGAAGAAGAATACCCATTAAAGATTATTTTCTCTACCCAGATTTTTTTTAACAATAGAACCAATATTGCACAATTTCTGGCTCTTTATAAAAATGGTCTTTTTTGTAAAAATATGATTATGTATATATCTTATTATCATAAAAAAATATGTCAGATTGAAATAATTATGATAAATTTCCGGCTCTGCTTTAATTTCCCAGATAGGTAGAGCTCTATCTTATCTCTTTATAACGTAGAAATAATCACTCAAGTGGTTTGCTGCAATCAAATTTGTTTGACCTTACCGTGACCTTGGTGAGTGTGTGCTTTTTCCACCGCGGTAGCTTTTCACTGTGCATAGAGTTAATTTGATCAGAATATCAACCTACAGTAAGATTGCACGGTCAGGGTAGTGGCGTAAGCGGCCATCTCACAATTTAACACTTCACCGAGAGTTATGAGTGTCTCGTGTGGCATACATACATATCACTTTATGCGATACGTAAATAGTTGTTTCTAGTCTAGTGTTCATTGTGGCTGGGCGGGACTGGGCGACATGACGTGAGATGAGTGGCGTCATTTGTGACACTATAATGCCGGTAGGTATCTGTGAATCCATCGTTAGACCCTAAGGTTATACCTGTCCTGTCCTATAGTAGAGACACGGTGCTTGTGCTGCGCTGGATGTGTATGCGCTTGGGATGATATTAAAACGAAAATGTTTTCGTGCGCATTTATCTTCTAATCATGAATCTGTTTTATCAGTTGACAAACAAATACCTAAATAATCGTTTGCTAAAATTTTACTTAATAAGTATCTATGACTGTTTCACTATAATTGTAAAGAAATGCTTAAAATTTGAGTGTCTGTAAAGTCCCACGCGGCTCAGGAGTTTATTCGTAGTGCGTGTTAAAAAAATTAATTTCTGTCAAAAAAAGGAAACGGAATGCCTAGATAGTCACTTATGGAAATTGCGATTTTCCAGAAAGTGTAAAACTTATCTTTTTCCTTTCTAATATCATATCGTTACAACACCTTTTAAATATCCCTTGATAAAGTGAGAAGAGATTATGGAATTATAATAATAAATAAGCATGACGTGTGTGGTCTTGATAACTTCATTCCTGAGAATGATTTACGGAATCACTAATTATAGTGCACACGTCTTTTCCTTCTTATGCAGGTATTTAAAAAGTTATTTTGTTTGCTCATTATGTAATTTTGCATTCAAATTGGTATATATCAAAGAATTGACTATTAAATTCATTTACAATATCAAAATGAGAGCAAATGTGGTCTTATCCTCCTCCCCTTTGTGTTCATCATCATGCAATTTTTTTCTCAACCCTAATCTACTAGCAGGCAGCACGCGTATACTTGCTCTCACTATTTCATTTGCATGCTAATAAAAACATAGCCAAGTAAATATAATGATAGGCCCAAACAATAAATAAATAAAAGTGGATTACATTTTACAGGTGGCTCATTCATGGCCAGTAATTTTCCATTCTTGAATAAGAATTTCACAACAGTCTGTTCCAAAAATAGACGAGGTGTCATACATATGTGGCACGTCAATTAATTGCGATTATCTAAAAGGCACTGATTACGTGTCCCGCCAGTTTTGGTCGTGCCTAATTTGTTTGTTATCAAGCTTATCTTTCTTTTTCTTTGTAAGACACGCGTGTTGTTTGAAAAACTGATGCCATCTAGGATAGCGATATAGGTAATTGTTATCACTTAATTTTCGGTTCAATTGAACTTTGTATTTTTGAATACGCATGTGTGTATTCTATTTTTTGATATGAAGTCATACTGTAAAAGATTAGGGGTACTTTATGGCGGTAGTGTTGCTATGCTGGTTTGTTAATGGCACGGAGTAAGAGCCTACGATTGATGTTTATTTTATATTGCTGTTTGCTCATTGAGAATTTGTTGCTTGGATTGTTACAGATTGGTCCTGATTACGATGAGCTTGATTGAGTTCAGTTCTAAGACATACAGGTACTCCAGAAAGTTTCAAAATATTCGAATTTGAAACACATTTTCAACTCCTATTATATTCCTTTATGGACCTATCCTTGTTTATTGAGTGCCTACACGCTTTGCATGCGCATGCCTAATGAGAGGGTGGCCTAAATGTTTGTAGAATCATAGGTTCAATTAATAGCATTAAGAAACGTAACATAAATAATATTTAATTTTATCGATTTTAAACATTTTTTGTTGTAGGATTTAATTTTATGTTTGTAACGGGTCTCTATATCTATACGCGATAGATCGTGTATTTCAGGCGGATTCATTCGGATCCACGGCGCGCATCACTGAAGAACAACGAACTGGCTGAAGTTAAAAGCATTGTAGCTACATTACTACATTAGTAACTTCATTATGTATTGATTGATAAGATTTACTTCAAAGGCAGTTGGTATCTGCATGGTAGTCTGTTGGAGCTACCAACAGACTGCCATACAGAGCGTATCAGGTTCGTAACCACGGCGCGTACCATTGCCTTTTCGAAGTTATGTGCGTATTGAATTGTTAATTAGGTATTGCTTGCCCGTGCTTCGGAGAGCACGTTAATCCGTCGGTGCCGACTGCCATGAAGACCTTTGTCAGTCGTTATAGGCAGTCAGTAAGACTGAAGAAACTGACACTAGTCTAAAACAAATCCGGTTAGATTACTAAGCGAAGTTGTCCAACGCTGGGTTGCAACCGGGAGACGCTAGGAGAATGATCTATAATTCGCGAAAGTTTAAAAGTATTCAAGTATCGTAACATCTAGCTATGACCCATAGGAGCCGAGGATCCGCTGGTGAAATCGTGGGATCCAGCTAGTAAATAGAATATTTTGTTAGACTATTCTCGTTTCGATTTTCATTGCGCAGGAAATCCCTTTGTGCGCTAGTATTCAATCAAATAGCAGCTTCAACCAGATAACTGCGACAAATATATAACGAAACTTATCACGAGTTGATATAACGTTCACCATTCCCCGTTCTAACGAAAAACCTATAAATTATTTTAATTATATGATTGATTGATAGTGATTTAGGCATAATACCTACATTAATTTCTTTATTTACGCTTATCATGACCTTAAAAGTTCAATATATTTTTTTCTTTTACACTTATCTGGTCTTGCTCTTTCGAACATTACACAAATTCTAAGACTAGGTTATCCTTTAGGCCTGAACCAGAACTGCACTTTTAAGTACAGCTATAAAATAAGCGTAAGCATGTGTGTGTGTGTGTGTGTGTGTGTGTGTATTGTTTAATGTGGAACCTATTTTTTGGGATTGTTGTCGCCATGTTAGATGCTTCAATATTTTTTGGCGACATGATGGTTTCACCTTAATTGTATTTATTATTGTTATATTTTTATTAAATAAGCATGTAATTTGTATGAATTATAATAGTACATTCGTGTATTTGTAAGATGTAGGTAGATTGAGAACTTTGTGATGGCGCAACGTCACGCCACTCGCGCCATTCTCGTTTGGAATGTGGTGGGTGGGGCGATGCGACATTTGATGTTTTCGATTTGAACTTGAGAGCTCAGTTTATTTTGTTCTGCGGAGCGATCAACATCTCAATAAAGACGCTGTTACGCTGTCGGTTTATAAAATACAATTATAATTAAGTTTTTAAAAGCTCAAGTATATAAATAGATAGTATTTGTAAAAGTGAAGTCTAAATATAGTATTGTGTCAAATAAACGGCTAAGTGTAACTAAATCAATGTGCGATTGTGCTAGTGCTTCTTTACCGTGTTAAATATACACAGTTATAACAAGTTACCTGTTTGATTCGAAAAGACCTTTAACAGGATGAGATATTAGGAAATATGAGGATCGGTGTTTACTGAAACTATGGATTAAAAACGGTACCCGCCTTATGCTCTTAAAGCATCCGTTTGCATGGCAGGTGGTGACTCGCTAACTCCCTAGATAGGTAAACAAAGTCTACCATAAAGGCAGCCAGAGGGCAACACCGGTGCGAGTGGCTTGGGGTATCGAGCGGTGCGGCACCGGTTTCGCCATCGCCGGTCTCACAACAGACAACCTGACAACAGAGACCCGGAGCGGGTTTCCTCGTAGTTACGCTCTTGAAAATGACACTTCCGCCCCCAAGCAAATAGCTCCTGCGACATCCCTCTGGTCCACCGGCTAAGGCAAGCCAGAGTCGATTGTCTTGCAGGCACCGTGAAAAATACACTCCGACCGGCCATTAAAGGCAAGCCGGAGACGAGGCCCTAACCGACTGAAGTGTTCAGGACCACAGTGTCGCTACACACATTCAGCTCGCCACAAAGCTGCCCCGCGCTTTTTTGTCTTTTTGTTATAATTTTTTTGTTTATATCACTAGATGAAGGTAATGTTTTTAAGCTGTCAATCTGCCCGGACAGCAGATGGCGTTAGGCCTATATACAAAGGTACTCTGTGGCGTTTGGGTCATCATGAGATAACGACTGCCCGAGAGGAGGTTATTATTATTATTATTAAATACTACGAGGCAGTCCAAAGGAGACTTGCGGTTTTCCTAGGAGCGTTCGGCCCGGTCACATACATTGACAATTTCAATATTTTCTGACAGCATTATTAATTAGAAAACTATGTAAGATTGCCATTTTTTTTCCAAAAACTTGTCTGAAAATAGATATATTTTATCATTAACTTACGACATTGACATTAGTTTATGTCATGTATAAGTACTTCTCAAAGTCCATAAGCAGTTTTCCAGGTCAACATTTATGAAAGGTACACAGTCCAAAATACAAAGCTAAGGTCAAAAACAAAATCGAAAGCACAATAAAAAATCTACGAAGCGCTAGCGGAAGAAACAACAACGACAACATAGATGTGACAGAAGCGTAAGGTCTAAAATCAAGGAGCATTTATTATATGGTGAGATAGCTTTAAGCATAAACAAGAAACCTATCGTTATTTCTTTTTACTTGTATAAAATGTCATATGTGTAACCGAGACAGATGTATTGTATTTATTACCTCTTGAAATACTCATGTCGCAATTTTTTTTAAAGAAGAACTGGCTGTAAATAGTGATTTACTCATGTGTTAATCTTTGATTGGTATTGGTATATAATTCGGTATTTAGAGACAAGATAAGCATTTGATTATACCTACACATATATATACCAGTAGTTTATTATTTTACGAGCTTTTATTTAGAGTATAGTACTTAGGTGCCTACAAATAAACAAATACTGTAAAAAGATAGATAATAATAAGATATGATTACTATCTAGAGGAGACTTGACTTATGTCCAGCAAAGATAGTATTTTGGATGAAATAATAATGCAATATTAATGGTAAATTCAACCTTTCTCATAAAATTACGAAGTCGGAAATCGAATTGACAATATCCTTCGGGGTGCTCCTCTCCTATCGCTTATTCACAGGAGGAATTCAAGTATCCACTTCTAACTGGTGGTCAGAGTATACTTTATCCACCTCTGATGATTCGCATTTCAGAAATTTCCAAATAATATAAAATACTTGCATTACAATAAAATGAAGTTTTGTCTTAACCGTAAATTTGGTACAATAAGTAGGTTACTTGTTATTTGTAAACGAATCCTCCAGGCATGTACAATCAAATAAGTCGGTGGTGGACCAGTTCGACAAAAAATCCCTTGGCTCGCTCATAGAGTCGAGGCACACTAGAAACTAGTTTTGTATACGAGTGTCAATATTTGTGTAAAGTAACACTGGAAGCGACGATGTCTCTCTGAGCGATTCTCTCCCTTATGGTCTAGCGGGAAGTTGTTCTACTGTACCTAGATAGGAACAGTATACAGCACAGTTTAGCATTGCTCGGTATCGCAATTTGACAGTATTCTTATAATCCGACAGAAAATAATTACCTTTAATAAAATTCCTCTTAAATTGAAAATACTGAAACATACATTCAATTTTTTTGGGAGTGAAAAACTGCGCTATCGTATTTAACCAGTTGAATGTTGCAATACCAACTAGACAGTTAGACACAATTAAAAATCTATTATGTCTCGCACTAATCAGTGCATCAGCGAGTTATTTTATGTTCTCATTCTTTGTGACATTGGTATTGGAAAATAATTGAAAAACAGAAGTCGAAATAGTCAAAATCATTTATTTATACCACAAAGTAACGCACACGATAACTGCCCGGCAGGCAGGTGTGATATTAAAGTCAAAAGTCAAGTCAAAAATCCTTTATTCATTTGGGTCACCATGTGACGCTTATGAACGTCAAAATAATAAATTCATAAAATAATTACTTAAAGACTCTACATTTACATTTACTGCCACGTTCGCAAAGCAAGGGCGTAGAACCACGAGAAAGAACGGGTGGTTCGACGTTGCACCGAAACGTATGTACTAGGCGATTTGGAAAAATATTAATATTGTGGACTGTATAAGGATGGCTGATGATCGCCTAGAATAGGAAAAAGGTGAAGAGGAGTTGGAAATTATAGCTACTGGGATTTATAGGTCACGCCTTACGTCCTTTTTCTCGGCTTGACAAAATGGCGGCCGCCTGGTTCTTCGAGAGTCGGGCCACAAAGCTGATCACTCCATCTGGATCCAACCCAGAGCTACACAGACCACTCCACTACACCCGCGGGCGGTTTAGTTCTCGTTTATAGTATAAAGCGGTAAAATATTGCGGTATTGCACGTGTTCGGCGCGGCGCGGGGTGGCGTAGGGACGCAACCGATCAGAGTGACGATTGATCCTTGACTTCATCGCAGCGTCATTGAATTCCGCGACCAATTAGAGCGAGGCGTGCCTTTGCGAAGGGCTTTGGGAAAGAAAAGGATAAAAGATCGCTCGTTTTGACACTGCGGTATGCAAAGGAATTTATTAGCTAGGTGTTGACATAATTAACTATCAATAGAAAAGATAGATGACGCTACCATATCCCCCCGGCCCTAAAGGGTTGCCTTTAAAAGAAATAAAATTGAACTTAGCTATGTTGGATGTACTACCGCATAACCCATCAATAGGCTAAGACAGCGATATGATATAAAATTAATCTAAATTAACTTTAGCGAAACAATTATAACGAAAACTACAAACTAAATACTTAAACTAAGAGGTAGATCTAACTTCAGGCTAGATCTCACTGATTTGGAAGCGGACAGAGACGTACAACAGGGCGCACGTAGCTCCCCATCGCGGTTTTCACGGTAACAACGCCGTGAGCGGACGCGAGTTGATCAGCGCCTCGACTTGTGCAAGGACAGTTAAAAGCTCTTCGTAAGGGAGGATCTGTTGACCTATAACTTTAAAGAGATGCGTTTTAATTACTTTGACCATGCTTTCCCAACATCCACCAAAATGTGGTGATGCTGGCGGAATAAACTTCCAGTCAATATGATTTATGGAAAGTTCCTCCTGAAGACGAGTACGATATTCTTCCCTGAGAAACTTATAAAGGTCGCGTAAATAAGAGCTTGCGCTCACGAAACAAGTGCCGTTATCCGTGTACAAACACTGTATAGGGCCGCGTCGTGAAAGAAATCGTTTAAGGGCTGCCAGGAATGACACCGTGCTTTAATCTGTCGCAACTTCAATATGCGTAGCGCGCGTCGTTAAGCATGTAAAAATACATAGCCAAGCTTTACGGCTTTTAACACCTCGACCACGCACTGGCGTATACTGCAGTGGTCCTGCGTAATCACAACCGGTATGTGTAAACGCTTTATAAACCTGATTGACGCGCTGGCTAGGAAGATCTACCATGGGAGGGAAAATCGGACGTGGACGAAATTTGAAACAGACGTTACATTTATGTATTCTGTGACAAATTATTCGTCGAGCAGCCCCAATATTTATGCCTAAGTAAGGACATAAGCGACTCTGCACCAGCATGGAGATGCTTCTTGTGATAAAAATCAACAAGAAGGTCGACAACATGATCATGACGCGGTAGAATGCAAGGATGCTTGTAGTTGTAAGGTTCATCCGAATTTGACAGACGACCACCAACGCGTATGACGCCGTGCTCATCGAGAAACGGCTTGAGTCTAAGAATAGCGGGAGAACAAGGTACATTATTTTTCAAATTTTGAATGTCGTTACTAAAATGAACAGCCTGAACAGCTCGTAGTAACTTATATTCTGCAAATTCAAGGTCAGCACTTGAAACAAAAGTCCCATTAGGTAGGTGCCACGATAAACGATGGCGCGGAGTAACTTAGACCACGATGACATGCGTAGTGCGAGTGTATAGATCGGAGATTCAGCAACCTCAACAATCACGGGATGAGAAATAGACTTCCGTTCGGGTACATCCTCGTTCTCTGCACTGTGGTCAAAGGGTTGCATGGGCCACTCTGACGGATCATGGGAAATCCAAGAAGGTACACGATGCCACAATGGATGATGCAGAAGATTAAGTGGAGTAACACCACGAGACAGGCAATCAGCGGGGTTCTCAATACCCGCGACGTGATTGAAACAAGTAGCAGGAACAAGTTCAATTAATTTACTAACGCGGTTGGCGACAAAAGTCTACCAGCGGTGAGGAGAAGAATAAATCCAAGCGAGCACTATTTTGGAGTCAGAAAATGCGTATATTTTATTGATAGGGTAGTGGGGCAAAACTGTGTCTTGAACCTTGCGGAGCAACTGAGACAGCAGAAGGGTCGCGCACAACTCCAGTCTCGCAACCGAAATGGTTTTAATAGGTGAGACCTTGGACTTGGCACAAACTAACTGCACCGAGTAGTTAGAACCAATGCGGACTTGCAGATATACGACTCCGCCGTAAGCACGCTCGCTGGCGTCAGCGAAACCTATTAAGTTGATGGTACATCCATCTACCAACCCAAGATGACGCGGAATAGTAATTTGATTGAGCGCGGTAAGCTCAATACAAAACTGGCTCCAAGCGGCGACAATATGGTCAGGGGGTGTTTCATCCCACTCACACTTTGATAACCAAAGTTCTTTGATCAAGAGCTTGGCGTACAAAATTATGGGAGCCACAAAACCCATTATGTCCCATAGTCGAGCCACTGTGGACAGCATTGTGCGTTTGGTGCACTTATCATCTGGCGGTGAGACGTCAAACCGAAAACTATCACAGGATTTGTCCCAGCGTAAACCGAGAACTTTATGCGGTACAGACTTCTCAAACTCAATGTCTGGAAAAGCTTTATGAGAATCAGGTATGCGTGCGAGAACCTCCTTAGAATTGCTTGTCCATTTGACAAGATCAAACTGGCCTTGCTTGAAAAGCTGAATAAGCTCTTCACAAAGCGAAATTGCTAGCGGAACGGATATGACACTACAGGCGATGTCATCCATATATAAAGCGGAACTAGCAGCAGCTGCTGCGGCGGGAAAGTGATCGCCTTCATCAGCGATCAACTGGCGAACAACTCGTAACGCGTGATATGGGCTAGACTTGAGTCCAAAACAAACACGATTGAACTGATACACGGATAAAGGTTCCTTATTGTCAAAACGATAAAAAATCCGTTGAAATCTACGATCAGATTCGCGAACGCCGATACTGAGAAACATTTGGCGGCAATCAGCTGACAGAGCGATTTGGAAAAAATGAAACTTTATTATGATGTTAAATAAATCACCCTGTAGATTAGGGCCGGCATGAAAAATGTCATTAATCGACTGACCCGATGTAGCCCTACAACTAGCATCTAAAACCACACGAAGTTTAGTAGAGGTTTTATCTTCGCGAACTACGACGTGATGCGGGATATAATTTGAGAGAAGAGAATTGTCCTCGTTGTTTACAACTACACTCAAAAAACCTTTATTTAGGTAGTCACGAATGACGTTATTATAGGCGCCGCGTAACTTAAGTGATGCATCAAATTTACGTTCTAAACAATGAAAACGTCTAAGCGCAGCAGCGTACGAGTCGCCTAACGAATAAGGGTCACCATAGAATGGCAACGCCACAACGTATCTGCCACTGTCGTCAC
The DNA here is from genome assembly GCA_944739405.2 of Euclidia mi. Taxonomy (NCBI): domain Eukaryota; kingdom Metazoa; phylum Arthropoda; class Insecta; order Lepidoptera; family Erebidae; genus Euclidia; species Euclidia mi. The sequence continues at coordinate 11,096,333 of OX123193.2, read as the reverse complement.
GAACAGTGGTAGCGCGGAAATGTTCTTCACACTCGAGATCCTTGCGGCTCATCGAGGGCGGTGCGGTAATCTCTTCGAGCTCCCAAAATCGCTTGAGAAGAGAATCAATATTATGTTCTTGAAGAACAACAACAACAAGACGTAATATAATGAGAAGTATGTAACGTAGGTACGGTACCCATAATCATATACCCAAATACCGTCTCAATAGCGGGCGGTAAATTATATTGCTCACTACGTACTACTGTAGGTAGTAACAAGTGCGGAAATATTGAAGCTCCGATCAAAACATCAATGTCTGCCGGATTCGCAAATTCCGTGTCTGCTAGCGGCAGTGTCTCGAGATGCGTGAGTAGTGATACGTCCACATTAGCGTTCGGCAATGTGTCTGTAATACGCTCCACGATAAGCGAAGAAATGTTAAAATTAATATTCCTATCAAAAAGCGAATGTATTTTAATATCTACGGAACCCTTGCAATGTTTTTCTGACCCACCGATCCCCTTGACTACTAAGTTAGTATTTCTAAAGTTATCCCACAGTCCGAGGCGTTTGAAACAATCAAAGTAATAAAATTACTCTGTGACGCACTATCGAGTAAACAACGAACTATGTGCGGCGCGTTATTTATATCATAAACGATAACTTGCGCTGTCGCTAATAGAACCGTTTTGGACGCCGTACACTGCGGTTTAGCATCGCGCTGAGCACGACAAGCTCGCGAGGGTTGTCCTCGTGTGTGCGCTGCCCGCGCAATGGACGTCGTACACAACGATACTTCGCACTGAGACGCGGAGGGGGAAGCCACCGTGGCCTGCACCTGCGACGTAAGTGGGTCAAGGTTACCGGATTGGCCCAACAGCGGATAACTTTTATCAAAGTGTAATAATGAGTGATGTCGTTGCTAGAACAATCACTCGTTTTATGTTTTATACTTAAACAATTAACGCAGGCTTTGTTTTCTTTTACACATTTGTAACGAGCAGTCGGATTCAAATTATTAAAGGCGAGACATTTAAAAAAATGGTCGTGTACTATATTACTGCACAGACACTTCTGTGAATTATTATTATTAGATTCCGAGCATGCTACGTAAGATTGCGGATTAGGGACCGAGTTATTATTGCTATTTCGCGCTTTATTCGACTTTTGTTTGCTATTATTATTATTAGACGAGCTAAATGAACTAGACTGCGTATTATGAAATATTCGACACTGATCTTTGATGAAAGAAATAAAACTATCTAGTGTAGGTATTTTATGATTACTAATTAATATTTATTATTGAATTGTTTCAGTGTCAAACTTTTTTAAAGCGGGTTGAAGAAACATAAAGTCGGAAAGATCTTTTAATTTTAAGTTTTTAAGGGAATTAACTGCGGTAACAAAGTTGTCTATAAACAGCTGGAAATTCGAAAGAGACGCGGCACCGGACAATTTAAGATTTAAAGCTTGATCAAAGTAAGTAGACGCTAGAACACGAGTGTCTTGATACCTATCAAGTAGTGACTGAAATATGACCTGATAGTTCTCAGCACTGGGTGTGACACCTGCAAATACGGACTGGGCCTTCGGTGACAGCTTACCTATTAAATAGTACAACCTGTCAGTATCTGTCAGAGAACCATTATCGTGCAATGTAGACTTAAAACTCGCATAGAATAACGGCCAATTTCGTATATCTCCATCAAATGACATAAGCTCAATTGGCGGTAATCTCGGCGCCCGAACCGCCGGCGAGGCAGAAACGGGCTGCGCGGAACACCTTGCCTCCAATTGTGAATGTATGCGCTTGATGATGCAATAAAGATCTTCGAATGAGGTGTACGCCTGATAATTCGGCTGTTCATCATATAAGGATGGCTGATGATCGCCTAGAATAGGAAAAAGGTGAAGAGGAGTTGGAAATTATAGCTACTGGGATTTATAGGTCACGCCTTACCTCCTTTTTCTCGGCTTGACAAAATGGCGGCCGCCTGGTTCTTCGAAAGTCGGGCCACAAAGCTGATCACTCTATCTGGATCCAACCCAGAGCTACACAGACCACTCCACTACACCTGCGGGCGGTCTAGTTCTCGTTTATAGTATAAAACGGTAAAATATTGCGGTATTGCACGTGTTCGGCGCGGCGCGGGGCGGCGTAGGGACGCAACCGATCAGAGTGACGATTGATCCTTGACTTCATCGCAGCGTCATTGAATTCCGCGACCAATTAGAGTGAGGCGTGCCTTTGGGAAGGGCTTTGGGAAAGAAAGGGATACAAGATCGCTCGTTTTGACACTGCGGTATGCAAAGGAATTTATTAGCTAGGTGTTGACATAATTAACTATCAATACAAAAGATAGATGGCGCTACCAACGGGCAATAAAACTCACGGTCACTCTTTTTCATCGCCAGGTTTTGCATAATACACATAATTTGCATTTTGTAAGGTGCTGCAACTATTACACCTTCTATATCACTTGTATATATTTACTGTACATAATAATAGTCAAGCATAATTCTTAATTTTAAATTTGATGTTCATTTAGTTAGCCTCCTCAGAATGGACATGGTGAAACAGGAGCATCCACTTACATTATATATACCTAATAATGCAGACAATCCGCGAAGTGATCAGAACCGTGATGGAAAGGATGCAGTTAAATATTAAAATGTCCAGCCCGCAAGACCGTCATCGACCAGTCATCGCAAGTAGCACCCGTTCACGAGTATGACGCATGTTCCAGCCATCATCCCTCTCGCCATATTAGAGGGACAGGGATGACCCGACACACGACGCCACCACAAGAAATTACATTTTAGTGAGCATGGCGACAACGGTATACGAACCGGCAGTAAGAAACAATCTATTGGTATACTGACCATGACCGCCAATTACCTCCATTTTCCAGATCGTTATTATTAACATAAATTTGTGGAACGCGTGAAGGAATGCAAATGTAGAAAGAATTTTGTGAAGGTGACAAGTGAACTATGATATGATCAGGGAGAAATAATGTTAAACTACATTCAACAAATCATAAAAATATCCAAATCCTGCAAAAATCATGTGTTCACGAGGCACCTCCACTCAACATCTTACTTATCTAAACTACAATTTAACAAATTTATATAACAATTAAATTAAACGATCAGAAAATAAAATAATCTTGAGTTAAACAAGCTTAAGCCTATCCCCATGGTGTCTTATCATTAAAAAAACCCTTAATAGTGTAATAACCCCTTTGTAAAAGAAAGTTCCTAATTGTCCGTTTGTATTTGTGCATGGGTAAATTCATTATTTCAAGAGGCAATTTGTTGAAATAGCGTATACCAATCCCCGCAAATGAGTTCTGAACTTTATATAGACGTAATTAGTTCCCACCAGTTTATGATTATTCCTCGTGTTCACTTTGTGCAAATCACTATTTTTGCGGTATAGAATTAAGTTTTTCTTAATGTACATTAAGTTAGCATATATATATATTGCGATGCAACTGTCAATATATCTACTTCTTTAAATTTATCACGTAAAGAATCTCTAACACCTAACTTATAAATTGCACGTATGGCCCTCTTTTGAATGACAAAAATAGTCTGTATATCAGCAGCTGTACCCCATAACATTATACCGTAAGACATTACGCTGTGAAAATAACTAAAGTAAACTAGTCTAGCAGTATCTAAATCTGTGAATTCCCTAACTTTTCTAACTGCAAACGCTGCAGAACTTAGTTTTACTGCGAGACAGGATATTTGGGCGCCCCACTGAAGCTTACAATCTAAAGTTACACCTAAGAATACGGTTGGTTCGACTAGTTGAATTGTTTCCTTATTTAAAATTATATTAGTAGGAACACTTTTGACATTAGGCAAAGAGAATTTAACACATTTGGTTTTGCTAGGGTTGAGTACCAAATGATTTGTCGAAAACCAATCGAATACATGTGCAAGCGTATTATTGACGGTATCAAAGTTACTTGAATTGCGATCAACTTTAAAAATTAGTGACGTATCGTCGGCAAATAAAACAATATCACATAAATTTTGAACAAAGAACGGTAAATCATTAATATATATGAAAAAAAGAAATGGACCGAGAATAGAGCCCTGTGGAACGCCCATTCCCACTGGCAAACCTAGAGACCTACTCCCATTAACATCTACATACTGAATTCTATCTCTGAGGTAGCTGGCAACAAGATTGAGTGCGGTATCTCTAATACCATAAAGTTTCAATTAACGTAAAAGTGTATTATTTTCCACACAATCAAACGCCTTTGATAGGTCACAAAAAACACCAATGGCATCCTTCGAGTTTTCCCAAGCATTAAAAAATTGCTTTAAGAAACTACACCGGCATCAACGGTGGAGCGACCCTTAGTGAAGCCATACTGTTCACTGTGAAATAAATTATTTGTGTGAAAGTGGCTCTCTAATTGATGCAAAATAATCTTTTCAAAGATTTTACTAATAGCAGGTAAGATAGAAATTGGCCGAAAATTACTAGGGTCGCTCTTGGATCTCTTTTTGAATAATGGTATCACTTTACTGTGTTTCATTAGATCAGGAAATACCCCTGTATCTACGCATCTATTGAATATTGCAGCTAAATATGGAGCTAAGCTAGAAATAATTTGTTGAACAAGTGTAACAGAAATGCTCCATAAGTCCACAGATTTTTAATGTTGAGCGTCTTGAATACCTTCAGTATATCATTGGCGTCAATATATTTAAAATTAAAAAGCACATCACACTCATTCACATTGCCCCTAACCAACATTTCTGCTTTGCTTGGACATGAATCTAGACAGCTGGTTGTGTTCACTGGTATGTTTATGAAGAAATTGTTAAATGTCTGAGCAACGTCAGTTTTCCTAGTAATAATTTCACCATTAAATTTTAATTCATAATTGTTATCTACCAATTTAGCTCGACCAGTCTCATTGTTAATAATGCTCCAAGTAGTTTTAATTTTGTTCTTCGATTCTTTGATTTGATTGCTTAAATATAAGGATTTGGCTAAAGCACATGTCCTCTTGAAAACCTTCGAATTGTTTCTAACATATTGAATTAATTCAGGATTAAAATTGTATTTCTTCATACCATATAGATCATACAACCTAGCTCTACTTTTGTATATACCTAATGTTGCCCAATCACAAAAATTTACTTTAATGCTCCTTGCAAACGTCTTCTGTTTAACATTTTTATTGTACTCTTCATTAATAATTTTAAATAATCATTTATATAATTCATCAGGATCATCAACGGTTAAGTCAATACTGGCGATCTTGGCAGCAACATCATTACTAAAGTGTTTGAGGCGAGCAGAGGTCATTGGCCTACATGTAATTTCTTGTACTTTAGGGGTTGTATTAGTTGGAATTACAACCTTTTGCCCGCAGTGATCCGATGTCAAGTCAGTTCAAACAGCCTCACTTAAACAAAGACAATTGCAAAAAACATTATCTAAGCATGTAGAAGAATGTGTGGTTATTCTGGTTGGTTCAGAGAACAAAACATTTAAATTAAATGACATAAATAAGCTAACTAATCTAGTACAAATTGGTGATATTTCTAACAAATTGACATTAAAAGCGCCACATACGATTATAGACTTCCTACTAGAAATTATGTGTTTTAAGACATCCTCTATGATGCTTTCAAACTGAGTAAAGTCGCTTTGTGGTAGTTGATACACACACACTATAATCCCATTTTGGTAATACATATTATAATTATGTATTACCAAAATGGGATGTACGTGGGCGGAAACAGTTAACATTTACGAACAATATTTTCATCCTGAGTTCCACAACTGCAAGCCATGTTCTCTCTTTATTATAGCTTTATTATCACTTCTAAAAATAAGTCTTTATTAAAGCTTTATTATCACTTCTAAAAATAAGTTTTCGTTATTTCGGACATTTCTGAAAATTACAAAACAAATCTGTTTATGATATACATATATGTATATATGATAACTATAGCATATTGTAACTGTTGCAATTTTGGTATATTTTGATTGACAAACATATAAGTTAAAAATAATAAAGTAGAAGTATACACCTCAGTATTAGATATCTGGTTAGTAAAAATAGTAGGCACAGCATAAGAATGCAAAACTTTTCTTTGAAATCCTTCTTGATAACAAGCAGACACAAAATGAAGCGAACAAAGTTTAGAAGAATTGGACGGTTGCCATTCTCCCTTTCTCATATTTCGGACCCAATTTAGTTTCAAATCTTCATTATTTGGAAATCTACAAAAAATCACAATGAATAACCAATTATTCAAATTATAATCTTTCAGAAACTGGTTTTGTAACTGACAATTGTATTACAACACTATCCTCATATTTTTATCGAAATATTTCTATTATATTTATTTCATTGTGACTAATGCAATAAAAATATGTGTCAACGATGGTCATTATCTTTATCTTTAAGTATAATAATAATAATAGTATTTAGAAAAACATAGCGAAGATGACCTTGTGTCAAATGGAAAATTGTAAACAACAATAAACCCCCGAACTCGTCGCTCAGCTCCGCCTCATAGTCGCCGGCACCAGCGCCAGCATTGCCGAGTGTTGAGGCGTCAAGCTCGTCGAGCGACGAGTATTTTTCCCCGCCGTCGTCGCCTACACCAGCACGTCGCCGGGGAAGAGGCCGGCTACCCTTACGCTTGGGACCCCGAGACCCACCAGTTTCGAACAGGGCCCCCGCTACCGGTGGTAATGTGCACCGCATGAGATGGACACAATCATGAACGAAATGTCATGCGGGCATATTTTGTGGCTACAGAGGGAGGTACCAACCTTACGGCGTACCGTGATCGCATGCTGCCTCTGTTTCAGGGCTTGGAACCGGCTGTCAACGTTTCGGCACAGCGACTTTCGGATCAAGTGCGAGCCATCCAGCGCTGCCGCCTGCTTGATTACAACGCACTTGAGAGGCTACGTTCAGACTTGCCATTTATCCCTGCCAACCAACCTCCTACACGCAATGTGGCTTCAGTGCCAAACATATGTCACAGACAACAAGAAGGAGGTGAAAAGGTGGTAGACAGGGATACATAAGTAAGTACCCAGTGCATTGATAAGATAAGGAGTGCTTTGGAGAGTGCCATAGGGGAATATCGGTATGTTGCATTGCAAGACAGACCTCGGCTGCCACGTTTGCCCACGCATAAAAAGAATATGGCGCTTGTGTGTGCCCTGGATTCACTATTGCCTATTTACTTAGACAATTGTGAAAATCTTAGCGATACGCTCTCAATTCTATAATGCACGGCTGTAGTTCGAGTAGCTAATATTAAAATACTCGTAGAAAACGGTTTTGATATTGCTCCTCGAGATGCCGTCCCGGCCTGGCAGCGTAGAATTGAGCGGCGTATTGCTGAGACCAGGGCACTCATAGGCAAGCTAATCTGCTTCAGGTCGGGCAATATCCACATGTCTAGTGGCTAATATTAAAATAGAAAACGGTTTTGATATTGCTCCTCGAGATGCCGTCCCGGCTTGGCAGCGTAGAATTGAGCGGCGTATTGCTGAGATCAGGGCACTCATAGGCAAGCTAATCTGCTTCAGGTCGGGCAATATCCGCCCGAGAGTCATGCGTTTTGTGAACCGGGCGTTTAAAGGAACGGGACTCCGTCCTCAAGAGTATGTGTCACGGATCACAGAACGCATCGACCTCCTGAAGCAGAAAGTTTATGCGTGGGCCAATCGTATCAAACGATACAAGAAAAGGGTAGCCCGATACTCCCAAAATCGCGCATGAGAGAGCAGAGATGAGAAGTTGGTTTATAAAAATTGGGAGTGACCTGACCCACGTGTGGATGATGGACGTCGGCCAGATGATGCGAAAACGATTGAATTTTGGCGCAGCATTTGGTCGACTCCCATCAGCCATACGAAAGATGACTGGATTAGAGATGTTAAACGATCATGTGAGGCAATACCGCACATGGAGCCCGTAGCCATTGACACCACAGATGTATATTGTGCAGTCCGTCAGTTAGCCAACTGGAAATCGGCGGGCTGCACAATTTCTGGTTAAAATGGCTACGCAGTGCACATGCTCGTTTGGCTTCTCAATTTCAGTCATCTCTGGATTCAGGATCACGGCCAATTTTTATGACAACTGGCGTAACTTATCTGCTCTTTAAGGCTGGTAGTACCACGGAGCCTACGAACTATAGGCCTATAACTTGCCTGCCTACAATGTATAAAGTTTTTACATCCATTTTGAGAACAAAATTAGAAGCACATAAATTTAGAAATAACATCTTATCTGTATCTCAAAATGGATGTAGAAGCGGGGCCCGTGGTACTAAAGAGCTACTCCTTATTGACATGACTATAAGCCAACAGGTTCGCTGTAGTCGAAAGAATCTGGCGACATGCTGGATAGACCATAAGCAGGCCTACGACTCTGTGCCACATACGTGGCTCTTGAGGGTTCTGGAATTGTACAAAGTTGATGTAACTCTATGCGCCCTCTTGAAGGCATGTATGGGGCAGTGGACTACGGTGCTTCGCTATCCAGGATGTCGACAGCCTTGCGGGTATGGCGTACCTATAAGGATCAAGCGGGGTATTTTCCAAGACGACAGTTTGAGTCCACTATGGTTTTGCCTAGCACTGAACCCACTGAGCACTTTGCTCGAAAGTTCAGGGCTAGGCTATAGATTGCAGAGTATAGGTCAAGTTATTTCTCGCCTCCTCTTCATGGATGACCTCAAAATATTTGCCCCCACTGACCCCCAATTGACTGAGTCACTAAAGATAACTGAAAGTTTTAGTAATTGAATTAAGATGGGGTTCGGTGTGGATAAATGTGCGGTCATGCATGTAAGGCGAGGCAGGAGTGTGGCATCTGATGGAATAGAACCCTCAAATTTCACACAAGTTAGATCTCTCTCTGCAACCGAAACCTTTATAGGTTTCGGTTTATATATCTGGGTATGTCGCAGGCATTAGGCATTGATGAGGCTGGCATGAAACAGGCGTTGCAGGTGCGTTTCTTTGGCCGCCTGAAGAAAGTGTTAAAAAGCTTTCTATCGGGCGGAAATAAGGTGCGTGCCTGTAACGGTTGGGTCATGCCAGTCTTAATGTACTCCTTCGGCATACTCAGATGGACTCAGACAGAATTGGACGCCTTGGATAGGAAAGTTCGTTGTCTACTCACGATATACCAGATGCATCACCCGCGTTCGTCGGTGATGAAATTGTACATCCCGCGGAAGTGCGCTTCGTGGCTTTTTAAGTGCCAAGACCCTCCACAATCGCAAGGTGTGCAATCTCAGGGAATACTTTCTCCACACTGCCGCGGGTGTGCACCGAGATATGGTCGCTGTGGACAACGGACTTACCCCGCTGGGTCTGGCCAAAGAGAACTGGCGCAAACCTGCCGTACTTGGTGTAGAGGAGCGCAGGGAGGTATGGAAGGGCAAAGAGCTGCATGGACGATTTTACCGGGCCTTGCATGGGCCCGATGTAGATTTTCCAGCTTCGGTGTCCTGGCTGCGTTTCGGCGATCTTTGCGCCGAAACAGAAGGTTTTGTGTTTGCAATTATGGACGAATATATCATGACGAACCACTACCGGAAGTATATTCTGAGGGATGAGACGGTCGACATATGTTGGGCATGTCACCAGCCTGGTGAATCGCTCAGACATATAGTATCCGGTTGTTCTCGTCTTGCCAACCGCGAATATTTGCATAGACACAACCAAGTAGCCAGGATTGTCCATCAGCAACTTGCCTTAAAGTAGCAACTTGTCGACTCCGAAGTACCGTACTACAGGTATGTACTCGACCCAGTTCTTGAAAATGGTCGTGCTACTCTGTACTGCGATCGGTCTATCATTACTGACAGAACTATTGCGGCTTACAAGCCGGACATAGTGGTGATAGACCGATTATAGCGCCTTGCAATGATCATCGACGTCACCATACCCCATGACGAGAATCTCGTGAAAGCCAAAAAAGATAAACAAATGAAGTATTTGGACCTGGCTCACGAGATTGTCGACATGTGGGATGTTGACTCGGCGATCATTGTACCGATAGTCGTGACCGTAAATGCTCTTATTGCCAAGAGCCTCGACCACCACCTCAAGAGGCTCTCGTTAGACGGCTGGATCAAGTCCTCTATACAGAAGGCAGTATTGCTGGACACGACATGCATCGTTCGGAGGTTCCTCTCTCTGGAGCCCTAACCAGCGGTGGCTTGGTCCCTGTGCCCGATGCCGGTGGGTCTCCGTGGTCCTGTTTTATATGGTTAAATATTTTTTTGTAAAGTGATTGAATTATATAAAATAAGACTAATGAGAATGAAAATAAATAAAGAGGAATAATAATAATAATACTTTATTTAAGACAACATTGATCCATTGTGTTAGTAACATTTTCTTAAATAACTATGTTAGTTTTATTCTAAATTTCAGTTTACTTTATTCTACGCGCCCATGGGGGAGGCAGTCCGCGCAGACTTATAACCAGCATATTACCGCGGACCGCCAGAGCCCTACGCTTCCGTTCTATATGGACATCGTCTTTAAGGTCGTCGGTAAGTATATGTCCTAGGTATTTAAATTGATATACCCTCTTCAGGCTTGACCCATTCAGGCTTATGGGTGGTTTTTGTTCTGGACACCTACCGCCGGCCTTAAAGACCATGTACTCACTTTTCTTAATATTATAGACAAGCCCATGGGAAGCAGCATAACTCTCACACACAGATAGCATCTGTTTAATGGCATCTGCAGTCGGCCCCAGCAGCACGATGTCGTCCGCGTAACTGATATTATTAACTCTAAGACCACCTACTGAGCATCCGACATGCATGCTGTTGAGCTCAACTATGAGTATAAGCTTTACAAATATCATTGTAGAATTATTACGGCAGATATGTACAATTTTACTTATTATGACTTACCGGTGGAAAGATATTTTTTGACCATTTTCGGTCAATATAGGTCCCATTCGGCTTTTACATCCGACGCGACGGCACTACAAACTATTGTATTTTTTTGATGTCTAAAAGTAATAATCTTCACAATAATAATATTTTGTAGCAATAAAAATTGCAGTTTATCTTCGACACGGCTTTCACTCCAGCTAGCTGAACATCGACATAGCATAAGTTTTTTTTCGGCATATGTCATTCAAGGCTGTATAAAACATGTATAAAAGCTCTATGGCTATCACACTTGAACATATTGTGACGGCCGGTGTCATGCCAAGCTGTCATCACTATCGTTGCCAAGGACTTCTGACGTCTACACGACAAACTATCCGGTCATCAACCACAATAATTTATTAGTAAAGAGGTTTGAAGACTATTTTATTATTTGGAAATGAGTTTTTAGTTCGATGACGTATACACTCTGTCAAGTGTTCGCCAAATTCACCAGTCATTGACAACAAGGCGATGGCCGTGCGGATAACACATTCCTTTCACGTTCTGAAGGCGTGGGTTCAAATCCCAGTCATAACTGTTATGTGGATTATGGTTTTTATGAAATTTGGAAAATGTTTATGAATATTTGTCAAATATTTAAAAGATTATTTAAATATTTCAAGTAAAAATTAGAAAATTCTAGAAACTTCAGGAAGGAATGGAAAGGTTATAAAGAGACAGGAGATGGAAACACAAATTTAAATATTTCGAATAAAGATTAGAAAATTCTAGGAAATTCAAGAAGGAATGGAAAGGTTAAAAAGAGACAGGAGATGGAAAAACAATTGAATAACGAAAAGACAATCGAAATTAGTAGATCTAGAACATTCTTAGGGGTATATAAGGCGGTGTAGACGCGCTAAGCGCCAGTTTAAGTTGAAAAGTGGTAAAGTGAAGAAGAAAAGGAAGAAGTAAAAGGAAGAAAGAAGAAGTAGTGAAGTGAAAGCATAGTGCAGTAAAGTGCAGTGAAGTGCGTTGAAAAGTGCAGTGCAAAAGACGCTTGTGTTGGTGCTGTCCGCGTCGAAATTAAACGGCGCGTCGTGTGTGAAGTCGAATAAAGTGTCATCAGTGCTACTCGGTGTTTCCTTCCAATCCCGTTACCCCGTCCGTAACAATTGGTGTCAGAAGTGGGATTGGAAGGATTAAGGATGCCAGTCATGCCAAGGGAAGGGCCTACGACACGTGCGAGGGCTGCCGCTCAAGAACAAGGCGACTCTAATCCAGAAGTTGTGGGCAGGGAAGCTCCTTCGCAAGGAGGTGGCTACGAAGGAGGGGTATTTACGTCCGCAAGCGCAGCTAACCCGCTATCTCTGGCAGACCTCGCTGCACTATTCCAACAGTCGCAGCAGCGACTCGAATCTCGACTCGTCGAAAACTCGCAGCGACTCGAATCTCGACTCGACGAAAACTCGCAGCAGCTACAATCTCAGCTTAGCGAGATGATGGAGAGCCAGAATGAGATTCGCCATTATATATCGGAGAACGCTCGTAAGATCACCGAGATGGAGATGTGTATCGGTGAAGTGCAATCTCGCATGGCTACTATAGAGGAAGAGATACAGTCCTGCAAGGCGGCAGTGTCGGAAGAGGTGCAGTCCCGCATGGCATCAGTATCGGATGAGATGCACAGCCGCATAGAGGAGGAGTTCAAGAGGATTAAGACCAACGTCCCTTCAGTCGCAGTCACCTCATCAGGTGCTGGTAATTTTAAAGTGCCTTCTTTCGATGGTACATCATCCTGGGAGGCGTACAGGATGCAGTTTGAAGCCGCTTCTTCTAGTAACAGTTGGAACAGAGAGCAGGCCAAGACTGCACTCGCTCTGGCCTTACGCGATGGTGCAATATCAGTGCTACAGTCTGTGGGGAAGGACGCCACATATGAACAGCTCATCGAGGCTCTAGAGTCCAGGTATGGAGAGGCGCATTTGGAATTTGTATTCCGTGCTCAGTTGCGTAATCGCTGTCAGCGCCCTAACGAGTCATTGCAGCAGTGGTCTCTAGAAGTAGAGAAAATGGTAGGAAAAGCTTACCAGTCTGCACCCCCGGCACAAGTCCAAAGCATGCATCTCCAGGCGTTCATTGATGGCATTTATGACGATGAGGTCAGGTCTGCCGTTCGTCTGAAGCACCATGACAACGTTAAGGACGCTTTAGCGCATGCTCTCGAAGTGGAGGCTGTCCGTCGAGACAACAAGGGTGGACGAGTCCGAATTGTGGCCGCAGAAATGCAGCGAACAGAGCGAAGATTTGGCCCAAAATGTTATAGCTGCAGGGAACCAGGACATTTCAGCAGTAGCTGTCCGAAACGTAAACGTAAGACTGACGCTACTGTTCAAGCGTCCGAACACGACCAGGAAAACTAATTCCAGCCAGGGCTGCGGGGCAAGCGCTGGCCGGTAGACGAAAAGCCCCTAAAGTTTGTATCCGACAAAGCACGGATGGGAACAGTTTAACCATTGATGGAGCGGTCAATGGCGTTACCTGTTTGCTGACCTTGGACACCGGTGCGTCTCGAACTGTTATAGGGACTCACCTGATAAGGAAGAATGGAAAGATTCTAAAACAGTCAATTCAACCACGACTGACAACGGCTACCGGCCAGCACATCCCAGTCAGGGGAGAGCAAATAGTGGCTTTCAAAGTAGGTGACGAATTGTATTGGCAAAAAGCACTGATTGCAGACATCATCGACGACGGCATTGTTGGGCTAGACTTCTTCAGAGATCACCAATGTAGATTGGATATTAAGTGTGGTATCCTAAAGTGTGGAGATGTGGAGATTCCAATGAGAGGTGGAGGCACGGGAAAGGTTTTGTGCCTCGAGGAGAGCAAGCTCGCACCTAGGTCACAGACATTTGTTCCTGTCACATTACCTGCCACTTCGAGTCAGCGACGTTGCATAATGATAGAAGACAATGGAGATCACGATCCATGGTTGCCAGCATGTGTAGTTGTTGCTTCTTCACAAATGGCTGTCATACCTGTCCTAAATTTAAGTGATGAAGAAAAAGTTTTGAAAAAGGGTTCTGAGATAGGAGAGTCCGTGGAAGTCGCTTGGTTACGAAACTGCCAGGAAACCAAGAGTTTGGCTGGGACTAACGTTAACGTGGATAGTGTTTTGAAAGGTTGCAAAGACGATCTAACAGAAATAGAAACAGAAAAAGCAAAGAAATTGCTGACACAATACGTCGACATTTTCTCAAAGGACGACGGAGACATCGGGAAGACAGGGGTAGTAAAACACACCATCAATACGGGGAATGAACAACCGATCCGTCAACGCCCGCGACGTGTACCTTTTGCCAGAGAGAAGGAGGTAGAGGATATGATTGAAGATATGAGGAAAAACGGGGTTATTGAGCCATCGACTAGCCCGTGGTGTTCACCGGTTGTATTGGTAAAGAAAAAGGATGGATCGACTAGATTCTGTATTGACTACCGAAGATTGAATGATGTAACCAAGAAAGACAGTTATCCTTTGCCTAGAATAGACGACACGTTAGACACGTTATGCGGAATGAAGTGGTTCACAACAATAGACCTAAAAAGTGGTTACTGGCAAGTGGAAATGGACCCAAAAGACAAGGAGAAGACAGCTTTTTCAATGGGCAGAGGGTTATGGCATTTCAATGTTATGCCTTTCGGATTGTGCAACGCACCAGCTACTTTTGAAAGGTTAATAGAACACATCCTTGCCGGGCTTTTAGGGGAAGCTTGTCTGGTGTATCTCGATGACATAATTGTAATGGGACGAGACTTCGATGATCATCTCACGAAGCTAGAAAGTGTACTCAATAGATTGAGAAATGCAAATCTGAAGCTCAGTCTTAAAAAATGATCATTTTTTAAGCGACAAGTTAACTACTTGGGTCATGTCGTCTCTGAAAAAGGCATCGAGAAGGACCCTGCCAAGATTTCGGCGGTTAAAGATTGGCCCATGCCTAAAGACAAGACGCAGGTGCGCTCATTTATGGGGCTTTGCTCTTATTACAGACGTTTTGTGAAGAATTTCTCGAGCATCGCAAAACCCTTACATGAGCTGACGGAGCAAAAATGACCATTTAATTGGGATGAAAAATGTCAAACTGCTTTCGAGGAGTTGAAGACGCGTCTATGTGAAGCGCCAATTCTTGCATATCCCGACGTCAAAGGGGAATTTGTTGTTGACACAGACGCAAGCAATGTGGGTGTTGGTGGAACTATTTCCCAGAGACAAGGAGACCAGGAGGCCGTTATTGCCTACTTTAGCAAATCGCTGTCTAAACCTGAAAGGAACTACTGTACCACACGAAAGGAGTTTTTAGCGGTAGTGAAAACTCTTCAGCATTTTAAAAAGTACCTAATCAGAAGAAAATTCCGGATCCGGACGGACCACGCAGCGCTTAAGTGGCTTTTACAGTTTAAAAATTGTGAGGGTCAAGTAGCTCGATGGATTGAACAACTTCAAGAGTACGATTTCGAAGTTGAGCATCGTAGCGGAAAATCTCACGGTAATGCTGATGCCTTATCAAGACGTCCTTGTGATAAGAGCTGCAAGTATTGCGTACGACAAGAAGGAAAAGAGGAAGCTGCCGTCAAGGTAATCAGAACGGATACCATCGACGGGCGATGGAATAGGGAGTTCGTTATTAAATCCCAGGAAGAAGATAAAGATTTGAAACCGATACTGGAGCGTCTAAAGAATAACTCCCTTCGGCCAGAATGGAGTGAAGTGGCTGATACTAGTACCGTGACGAAAAGTTATTGGGCGCTATGGAACAGCCTAATAATACAAGATGGACTACTTTGTCGAAAATGGGAAAGTGCTTCTGGAAGAGACAGTTATCTTCAAACAATAGTGCCAAATGTAACGTAATACTACACGTATTGCGTTATAATATCTCGCAGGCGCTTAACGCCAGCTTAGCCAGACATCGTTCGCAATATTACCAAATATGGTCATATTCACTAGCCAAAGGCAGTTGTGAGTCATAGATTTATGCCTATATAAGATGGGTGCGCGTCGTAGAATGGTCACTTTCCCTAGACATCGGAACGCTGCCGCTACACCTCGCGATTATTCTACATTCTACTTCCTATCTACTGTCCCGCTGGGGGTAAGCATATTCTAGTTGTCTGTGTGCCTATATGTTCTGTCTGTAGTATCTGTGTCTCCTAAGCATAACAGCCGATCTAGGGACAGCCTGTTCCTGACCGGTTGTTGTGTATTCTCTATGCTGTTTCCAGTTCACCCTACGGGCTACGTTCACCCTACGAGCTCACTGCACCTGACGTTCTTCCTACGGGCTACAAGCCACGAGCTGCTGGCGCCGTGCCGCTACTAGCCAGCTGCCACCCAAGCCTCCGTTCCTGCCTACGAGCTCCTACAGCCAGGCCACGGACGCCTGAGCCTGACCGCTCGACCCACATCGGCTGCACCGCCTGAGACCCGCTCAGCCTGAACATCGACCACAGAGCTGCCTGCGCAGCGCACCTTGGCCAGCTCATCGGCGACCCTTCGAGCAGCTACCCTGCGAGCGTCGGAGAGCAGCAGGAGTCTACACTCCAGCCAGCTCAGGCCATTGCTTACCTAGTTCGGTCATACTGTATGTAAGCGGTAGTGAGACATAATAAAGAACCTGTTCAGCCTAGCAGTGTTTCTCTCGAACCCCGACATCCTACCTGAGATCCTCCGTCTCAGTGGCGCCCAACTCTATTTGTCTCACTTCCAATTACTGCAGTTGTTCTTGTTTAGGAGGTCAGTCTTTGTAAACGAGGAGGTGCAGACATCAGCGAACTGGTACGTAATATCTAACTTGTGTGTATCTGTGTATTGCTGTCTATCTTTAGTTTCTATTCTTGTATACCTATTATGTGTTATCTTACTATTGTCTAATTCAAATTTCAACTACCGATTCCCTACGTAACTGTTCGCAATTTGAAATAACCGTTTTTATTTTTGCAAGTCACTATCTATTGTCTACATTTTTACACCGAATCGTCGTAGTTTCTTTGTAAAGCAGAACTATTGCACACGGAGGGCTGTAATATACTGACGTTCTTTTCTATCATACTTATTTTATATCATCATGAGCACTAACCCTATCAAGTACTTTCTACTTAATAAAAATGAATTGGGCTACGAGGTCGCTATTCACGGAGAGGAGCCGGCTACCTCTGTTTTAGGTTTACGGAAGCAGCTACCTAAACTACTCGAGCTGATTCCGAATGACGAAATCCTAGAGTCAGGCCTAGACATAGCAGACGACTTCAAGGGAGCTAGCCTGTCAGTTACCGATTTAGATTCGCGAATCTCTTCCCTTAAGGAGCTATACGACCACAACTTGGCTAAGCAAACTACGGCTTTGCACAACCAGGTCTACCACAGATTGGGCAGATTAGACAAATCCGAACCTAAATACGGCAAGAAAATATCCGACCTGACTGAACGCTTTCGGATGCTGTCGGCAGAGCTATCTAAGATAGAATACTCGAATGTTCCGTCGGCGGAAGTCGGAGCCACGATGACTTGCACGGATTCAACCCCTGCACAGGCAGCGTCGACTCCGGTAACTGTCCACTGTGAGCATTTGAGGGTTAGCGAACTATCGAAACTCTAATTCGACGGAACAGGCTGCGTTCGTGAATTTCTACAACGCGTGACGGAATTTAGGACGGTTAGAAATCTACCTGCCAATAGATTATTCGATTATGCGTCCGAAATTTTTACTGGTAATGCGTTACACTGGTTTCGCGGTGTTAAAAATTCCATTTCTACATGGGACGAACTAGCTAGTTAACTCACAGCTGATTTTACACCGTACGACTATGATTATAAACTTTTAGCCGAGATTCGTAATCGTACTCAAGGGCAAACTGAGGGTATAATCACCTACTTATCAATTATGTTCCAACTTTTTGCGCGATTGTCACCGAACACGGTACTAACCGAACATGAAAAATTAAATATATTGCTTCACAATATTAGACCGTGTTATTCTACAGTACTAGCTTCATGTACTACGGCTGTAGACACTATAGACACTCTAAAAACACTATGTCTAAACTATGAGAGGTTCCAGTGTTTAAGTGCACAATTTCACGAACCTAGTTGCCCTACGTCTAACACAGTAGCACCTGATTTAGCTTACATAAATAAAAAGTACACGCACGGTCACTATAATAATTCACAGTACTATAAACCGTCTAAACTAAAAAACTACGCTTCTGTTGCATCTATAAATGTCGAACCGAACGATACACCTGTGCCTAACCTACAACACTATAATGTCAACATGATATCTAAATCAGCTGTTCCTACAAAAATAACTAATAAGAGGTGTGTATTTTGCCCGCGCTGCCGTTCAACTGATCACTCACTAGGGACGTGCAAGCGAGAACGTTATCCGATATGTTTTAAGTGTGGCCTTAGGGATGTCACATTCGTAAATTGTCCTACCTGTAAAAATAAATCATTTTCAAAAAAACGAATTTATTCGGATCGTCGTTCGTCAAATAAGATGACAAACCCTACCGTTTGTACATCTTCTAAACCTAAATATTTTGACAAGGAAGACTGGAAAAATTGGCTGAACACTCTAAAAGTGTATTTTTCTAGTCATTCTGTGGCTGCGACCCGAGATCAAAAACCTAATACTGATTTTCGACCCTATGTTAATGTAACCATTAAGAATCTACCCCTTACTGGTTTACTTTACTCAGGTTCTGCCGTGACTATATTGGGCAATAATTCTCATATAAAAATTATTTCTCAAACTAATCTCCCTTTGAATAAGTGTGACAACCCTACTATATTTTTTCGATCGGCGGGTGGTCATCGTTTGACACCGATCGGCTATATCAACCTACCCACCACTTTTGAAAATAAAACTTATAACTTAAAAGCGTACGTAATTCCAGAAGTCACTAGTTCGTTAATTTTAGGTATTGACTTCTGGAAAAGATTTAAATTGTTACCAAACTATATTAACTCTGTTTCTTTATCTAATAATTACTCTCGTAGTAATTCCTTGCCTAATAAAGTTAATGCTACCGTGTCAGCTATTGATACTAACACTGATAACGAGACTACTATAACCTCGGATCAGTGGTATACTACAATCTACAATGGCTGTAAAACCTCACCTACATCTTTCCCTAATTATTCTATCAGGAATGATAAATTGTATAGATATATGGTATCGAAATGTACACTGCGTAAAGTATTCGATTGGAAAGAGGTCCTACATACCTCGGATAGAACTACCGCCATTAAAGAATACCATTCGGAACTCACTGCGGGTCATTTAGGTATTTTTAAAACGTATAAACGTTTAGCGCAGCGTTATTATTGGCCTGGTATGCACGCTGACATTATTAAGTTTATATCTTCGTGTGATACTTGTGTCGCACGTAAACACCAAAACAATGGTACTTTATATACACACACATACAACTTACGTCGTAAACCGGCGGGGTTTAACGTGGGTGATACTGTGTGGAAAAGAACCTACGACAAATCATTTGGCATAAAACTAGCTCCTAAGTTTACCAAGTGTACTATTATTGTTAAAAAGTCACCACTAGTATACGAATTAGCGGATTCGTCGGGTAAATCTATTGGCAGTTGGCACATTAAAGATTTAAAACTAATTAACTACACTGATTCCTAACCTAACTAGATTCTTTCATTGTACCTACCTGCAGTTTGAGTTTCATAGTCACTATCTACTTAGCACTGTCTACAGAAGTTCGGAGGACTTAGTTAGACGGATTTTTCTTGTCTAGACACGAAAAATCCTGCTGTACAGAGCGGGGTATTGTAACGTAATACTACACGTATTGCGTTATAATATCTCGCAGGCGCTTAACGCCAGCTTAGCCAGACATCGTTCGCAATATTACCAAATATGGTCATATTCACTAGCCAAAGGCAGTTGTGAGTCATAGATTTATGCCTATATAAGATGGGTGCGCGTCGTAGAATGGTCACTTTCCCTAGACATCGGAACGCTGCCGCTACACCTCGCGATTATTCTACATTCTACTTCCTATCTACTGTCCCGCTGGGGGTAAGCATATTCTAGTTGTCTGTGTGCCTATATGTTCTGTCTGTAGTATCTGTGTCTCCTAAGCATAACAGCCGATCTAGGGACAGCCTGTTCCTGACCGGTTGTTGTGTATTCTCTATGCTGTTTCCAGTTCACCCTACGGGCTACGTTCACCCTACGAGCTCACTGCACCTGACGTTCTTCCTACGGGCTACAAGCCACGAGCTGCTGGCGCCGTGCCACTACTAGCCAGCTGCCACCCAAGCCTCCGTTCCTGCCTACGAGCTCCTACAGCCAGGCCACGGACGCCTGAGCCTGACCGCTCGACCCACATCGGCTGCACCGCCTGAGACCCGCTCAGCCTGAACATCGACCACAGAGCTGCCTGCGCAGCGCACCTTGGCCAGCTCATCGGCGACCCTTCGAGCAGCTACCCTGCGAGCGTCGGAGAGCAGCAGGAGTCTACACTCCAGCCAGCTCAGGCCAGTGCTTACCTAGTTCGGTCATACTGTATGTAAGCGGTAGTGAGACATAATAAAGAACCTGTTCAGCCTAGCAGTGTTTCTCTCGAACCCCGACATCCTACCTGAGATCCTCCGTTTCACAAAATCAATGATTCCTGAAGTTTTGCGAGTTTGTCATGATGGCCCATCTGTCGGACATCTTGGAGTGCGAAGAACCTTACTGAAGATTCGTCAACGTTTTTATTGGCTGCACTGTAGGGAAGACGTTGAAGACTGGTGCAGGAAATGCCTTAAATGTTCTTCAGTTAAAGGGCCGCAAACTCGGAGCCGCGGAGCACTAAAACTATACACTGTGGGAGCTCCTTGGGAACGGATTGCTGTGGACGTAGCTGGACCATTTCCTTTGACAGAAAGTGGTAATCGCTACATTCTGGTGGTGATGGATTATTTCACGAGATGGCCAGAAGCTTTTGCAGTCCCCAATCAGGAAGCAGTTACAGTTGCGACAAAATTAGTAAATGAAGTATTTTGCCGATTTGGTTTACCGTTAGAAATCCACAGCGACCAAGGGAGAAACTTTGAATCGCAACTCTTTCAAGAAATCTGCAAGATGATGGGGATCCACAAAACTAGGACAACTCCGTATCACCCTCAATCGGATGGAATGGTGGAGAGATTTAACCAGACATTGGAGCGCCATCTTGCTAAAGTGGTCGATAGCCATCAGAGAAATTGGGACGAATATATCCCACTATTTCTTCTGGCTTACAGAGCCGCAGTACATGAAAGTACGGCAACAACCCCGGCGCGAACAAATTTAGGAAGGGAGCTACGACTTCCAGTAGACCTTCTTGCTGGATGTCCACCGGGGACACCTAGCTGTGTTACCGATTATGCATGTGAATTAAGAAGAAAGCTTGAAGAAATTCATGAACACGTTAGACAAGAGAATTTACAAGCGGGCGTAAGAATGAAGACCCGATATGACAGACGCGCAAATGCAAGAGAATTCGAAGAGGGAACTTTCGTGTGGCTTCATAATCCGGTCCGAAGTAAGGGAAAATCTCCCAAATTACAGCCAAGCTGGGAAGGACCATATACTGTAATAAAGAAAATTAACGATGTAACCTACAGAATTCGAAAAACACCTAGAAGTCCACTGAAGATTGTTCATGTGGATAGGATAATGGTATATCATGGATCCAACAATGCTCGGGACGAGCATGTCTTAGAGAGGGGGTAGTGTGACGGCCGGTGTCATGCCAAGCTGTCATCACTACCGTTGCCAAGGACTTCTGACGTCTACACGACAAACTATCCGGTCATCAACCACAATAATTTATTAGCAAAGAGGTTTGAAGACTATTTTATTATTTGGAAATGAGTTTTTAGTTCGATGACGTATACACTCTGTCAAGTGTTCGCCAAATTCACCAGTCATTGACAACAAGGCGATGGCCGTGCGGATAACACATTCCTTTCACGTTCTGAAGGCGTGGGTTCAAATCCCAGTCATAACTGTTATGTGGATTATGGTTTTTATGAAATTTGGAAAATGTTTATGAATATTTGTCAAATATTTAAAAGATTATTTAAATATTTCAAGTAAAAATTAGAAAATTCTAGAAACTTCAGGAAGGAATGGAAAGGTTAAAAAGAGACAGGAGATGGAAAAACAATTGAATAACGAAAAGACAATCGAAATTAGTAGATCTAGAACATTCTTAGGGGTATATAAGGCGGTGTAGACGCGCTAAGCGCCAGTTTAAGTTGAAAAGTGGTAAAGTGAAGAAGAAAAGGAAGAAGTAAAAGGAAGAAAGAAGAAGTAGTGAAGTGAAAGCATAGTGCAGTAAAGTGCAGTGAAGTGCAGTGAAAAGTGCAGTGCAAAAGACGCTAAAGTGCAGTGAAGAAGTGCAGTGAAGTGCGTTGAAAAGTGCAGTGCAAAAGACGCTTGTGTTGGTGCTGTCCGCGTCGAAATTAAACGGCGCGTCGTGTGTGAAGTCGAATAAAGTGTCATCAGTGCTACTCGGTGTTTCCTTCCAATCCCGTTACCCCGTCCGTAACAATATTATGCAGTTCTGTTATTAGAGAGAATAGAGATGCATAATACGATTTCTACTCTTTTTGAAATGCTCTCTCCATATATACTTGCTCCTCGGTCTAAAATGCTTGAAAGTGACAGTTTATTGCCAGCCTAAAAAAACAATAGTTGAAATATTGATTCAGTAATGGATTATAAAAATACGTAAATTCAATAAAAAATATATCTGTCATTACCATAATAAATTAACATAATATATAATTATAGTCTAAGATAAACACATTACCATATAAGTATTTACATACTTAGGGATATAAGTGGTAAAGGATGTACTCTTTTTTCAAACAAACGAGCAGACGGATTGCCTGATGGTAAGCAATTACCGCCGCCCATGGACACAAGCAACACCACAGGAGTCACAAGTGCGTTGCCGCCCCTTGGCATTAGGAAAAGGGGTACGATGAGGAGTGGGATGAGGGAGAAGGAATAGGGGATACGGCCTCCGGAACTCTCACTCACCGAACGAAACGCAACAGCTTAGGTACTGTTACTTTACGTCGATTTTCTGTGAGAGGGTAGTACTTCCCCGGTCGAGCCGGCCCATTCATGCTGAAATCAGCAAGGCTCTACTACCTGTAATACTCTGATTAAAATATAAAGTAGGTTAGTTATTCATTATGTGATGAAAGTAAAATGACCCAAATCGATAAGATTAGGATAAGGAATACTGATGAAAATAGTTATAAGTAAAAATATACTTTTTTTCGTATAACTTTTATTTTTGTCTCCTTTGGTCGGGAGCATTCCATTTTGATCAACCATGATACATACACATACTCAAGCCCTTTTCCCGTTAGGGTAGGCAGAGACAACGGAACGCCACTTGCTTCTATCCTTCTAAACCTCACGTGCTTCCTCTACATTCATGACTATTTTTATACATGCTCGCCATTTCCGCGTGCTTCCAACCTTTCCGTTTTTCAAAACGTCACCAATTTGGTCGATGAATGTCCTACGAGGTCTACCACAACCGACTTGCCCTCGCACATTTGTGTCATTCTGTCTTCACTCATTCGATGCACGTATCAAAACCATTTCAGCATTCCTTTCTCAATTCTCGTCAAAACATTTTCTTTCAGGCCATATCGCTCTCGTAACGGCATTTGGAATCCTATCAATCAGTCTCATCCCACACATATTACGCAATGATCGTATCTCAACTACGTTAATTCTGCTTTCATGTTTTTTTTTGCCATACCCAACACCATATATTATATCAGCGTGGGTAAAAGTACACAATTATGAACTGCCAGTCGCGCCATTTTTGGCACAGTCTGGCCGTTCATAAAGACATGCAGTGATCCTTTTCCATTTCTTGTAAACATGTTACCCAAATATATAAATTCTTTTACTTGTTCAACCTGTTCATCTTCAATCGCAATATTACGCTTCATCTTTCATTGACTTTCATCCTTCTCAAACACCATCACTTTCGTCTTTCTGGCATTCTATTTCATATCCTTCGCCTTAAAGCTCTCGTTCATGCAGTCTATCATTTGTTGCAACGCATTTGCCGATGACGCAAGAATGACTTGATCATCGGCGTACAGGCGGCACTTTGGAGATATCAAACCATTCTGTATAGGTACCGTTATCCTTACACAGGCTTTAGAACCCCTATACAGAGATTTCAGAGCTGAGCAGAGATTTAATATAAAATTGTCCAACCCATACATAGATCCCGCCGTATCAACCATGCATTTGTACGCCTCTCGGCTGCATCACTCCACAAAGGACGAGGAGGTCGTAGAATACCTGCGCCTGAAGACCAACTGGACTTTGAGAGTCGAGAGATTGGAGTCATGGCATAACACCAACTTCAAGTCGTACGTGGTGCGGGTGCCGACTCATCATCTCGAGCCTTTCCTCAAGGAAAAGTTTTGGCCGAAGGGTGTCGTGTATCAACGTTTTCATGGGAGGATACGCAATACCACTCAGCGTAACATGAAGCCGTAAACAACACCTGTTTGTTTTGTAATATTATAATGTTATTTTATGTATGTTAGTCTATATCTATGGGTTCTTATTCAAAATAAATAATAATTATTATTATTATAGATAGCACCATCCATAATTTCTTTTTATCTACTCTATCATAGGCCTTTTCCAAGTCTATGAACGCGCAATATATACATACTCTTGACGAAATGGGTCACCAGGTCAACATATGCTAGGAAAAGTGCTCAGCGCTGATTTTTAAGTTTGCCACCCAGTGTAGGTGCAGTCTTATTTGTGTTTAAAAGTCAACCCCCGCGCTAGGCATAATTCCTGGGTCGCGGAAGACTTTACAAGCATACAACCAACGAACACAATAAACACTAAGTCTCGAAACAACAGTTTATGCATCACACAAGTGTTGTCTCTTGTGGGAATCGAACCCACAACACTCGGCGCAGTGTCAAGCGGCGAGGCGGCCGTAGTGTACCCAGTAAACCGTGCCAACTGTAAAATGAACATTTATATTTCATAAAAGTCTAACTAAAGAGCTAAAAAATATGACTGAATCATATTTTTGATAATGTTATATAGGTGGTTGATTCCGAGCAACGATTATGAAGCTACTTCCAGGAATCGCATCTGACGCATAAATCTAATATACCTATCTATGTCGTATCTACGTTTTATTATGCTAATATCAGACGAGCGCTCTGCTGGTATTTAGATTAGCGTTATCTGATTGTGCGTTGTATTCTAAACTATATGAGCCCGCGGTTAGACCCGCGTTATTAAAAGCTACTGCTGCGCTCTCGTGGCTCATATAGCGTAATGTTGTATAGTCTATAGCCTGTCTCCAAAATGAAAAAATCCAACACAAAAATAATTATTCAAATCGGTCCATTAGTCCCTGAGATTAGCGCGTTCAAGCAAAAAAACAAACATTTCAGCTTTATATATTAGTATTAGATTAGATAGGTATCTGTTGAGTCACGTGTAGATAGATTTTAATTTTCAACCAATGCGTTAAGTAGGTATTTAATTATGAAAGCAATCTGTACGTATAAAAAAGGCTAGTTGACGAAAAAAATGTTATAAGTCCGTCCTTTAGATTATTCAAAAATAAGCGATACGTATTTTTTTATTTCTAAATTAAACCAAAAATGACCAAGATATAGCTTATTAAAGTTACGTATAACGTCACGCCGTGCTGCATTTTTTTTGCACTAGGTGACGTCACACGTAACTTTAATGGGCTATATCTTTGTTATTTTTTATTTAATCGAAAAAAGAAAAAAAACGTGTCCAATATTTTTTTATAGTCTAAAATACGGACTAAATAAAATGTAATTATTTTGACCCTGGAAACTACCCTACTATCTGACTGACAGAAAACGCCCAGGCCAAAACTAGTAGACACGAAGGAAGCTGCAATTTGGCATATCTGTTTCTTGGGGACTGTAGTGGTGCAATAAGACGGGATTGCCTGAAATTTCCACGGGATTAGGTAGAAACAGTTCAATGAAAAGAATGTGCGATCTGCTGTGGACATTCTGTAGTTTGATTTAAAACTTTATTTTTTATTTATTTGTTTATAGACTCAAGCCTGTATCCCCGAAAGGGTAGGCAGAGGTGTAATATTACAACCACATTTTTTCCATGAATTTTTAGGTCCCACGCAATAGGGAGGGAGCCTATTGCCGTTACCGGGCACATAACCAGACTCCGTGCTGCTACTGAGAATTCGGAAAAACCCAGTAACACTTTTGCCCGACCCGGGAATCGAACCCGGGACCTCCGATCAGCAGTCGCAAACACTATCCACTGGACCACTGAAGTTAGGAAGAAAATAAATGGGTTGGTATAAGGGATCGACGTTTTCTGCCGCTTCCCAAAGGTACTGTTTGCTTAAGAATATATACTGTAAGTAGATGTAGTGACAAGCATCGAGAAAGGCATGTTAAGATGGTTTGGGCACATGGAGAGGATGGATGACGAAAGACTGACAAAGAAGATATATAAGGCAAGCGTGAATGGGACAGGACAAAGGGGAAGACCTAGGCGGACATTCTCTGACCAGATTGGAGACATCCTAAAAAAAGGACAGGTCAGAAGTACCCTAAACAGAAGAGCATGCATTAGAAACTTGATGGGATTGAATGAAGCAAGAGAAGTGTGTCAGGATCGTTGCAAATGGCGTTCCGTAGTCTCTGCCTATCTCTCCGGGAAACAGGCGTGAGTCTATGTATGTATGAACTGTTTGCTTCGTGTAATTTCCTTATTTGCCTCTTGCGAACAACGAAATGATATATTAACCCGTTGTATTCTTAATATCAATATATGTGAACGTCAATATTGAACGTTTATCCGTCACTATACACACTAATTTCCATGATAGTGGCGTTTGCAATAGTTCAGATATTACGTCATTTCAAAATTGTGATCAAAAGTATCTAATACTAGACTTTGTCTGTGGCTTCGCCCGCGTTGGAATCGGTTATCGAGACCAGAGTTCTTATTTCTACTTTCGCTAACGCTTGGTTGCCATGGCAACATAAGGAATTCCTTCTTCTTTGACCACGTGATATACCTATCGAAGGCCTATGTCAATGAATACAGATTTACATAGAAGCACAGTTCTTAAGGATTACGTGTGCCGATTCCAGGTGGGGACTGTCTCCAGTTTAGTTCGTAGTTGGCACCGTGGCGTCGCTGGCGTGGTTCTCCGTCTCTCTGGCTCTCGTAGTTAAGTTACACAGGAGGAACGTTCGTCTCTCTTGCTCTTGTAGTGACAGCTGTCACAGCGCCCATAGGAAATGTGCCTCTATGTATATAACTGAGCTCTTTGCCTATGCCAGTCCCATACATTTTTGCATATTGTTAATCGAATGTCATTTGGTTAAGGGGGCAGTAGTGACCTATGTGCTTTTGTGATGTATACTATGTTTCTACAAATATATCAAAATGCGTCTTCGTAGTTTTCTTGTAACAGAGTAACAAACAAAGTCAAAGTCAAAAATAATTTATTCATCTAGGTCACAAGGTGACGCTTATTAACGTCAATTTTAAAATTAAAGTACTTATACTCCATTTGGTTAGGTACTTAACTAAAGGTAAACAATCTTGATGTGACTTTTTATAGTATCACATGTTAAACAAATAAACTACTGCTTAAAATAATGGTTCAATTTATTTAGTAATCATTATTGTTGTATTTACCTTGATCTTTAGCAGCATTGTGATTTTAAACACATTTTAGATAAAAATTACACATCAAGATTGTTTATCTTTAGTTAAGTACCTAATCAAATGGAATATAATGATTTTAGATTTACAACGATCGGCAACTCTCACAATAAGACAATTGTTCATCCTCCATACTGCTTTAGACCAACATAAACGCCCCTACTCTGTCTTATTCCTTATCAGTAAGCGACGCAAAGACAAGGTGTACACAGCCCCGTTTTGCAGAACTATCTTTGCCCAAAGATTCAATCAATTTCTCGGCCCGTTCCTTTATAATAGACTCGCTAAAATAATATCAAATATTCATAAACTAACTAAATTTAATTGTAAAAAAGAAATTTTCAAATATTTAAATACATTAAATTACGAAGACACTGAATCCCTTCTAAATACTGTAAATGTAAATGTAGTAAGTGGAATGATCTAATAATACGTTTATAAATAACTAGTGGACGCCAGCGGCTTCGCACGCACATATTTTTGAATTGCCCGTTTTGCACGATCCCGTGGGAATTTCAGGAAATCCCGTCTTAGTGCATCCCTACGGTCCCCAAGGAACATACATGCTAAATTTCAGCTTCTTGCGCCAAGTAGTTTCAGCTGTAGCTTGTCTGTCAGTCAGTCAGTAACGCAAGGATTTTATATATTAAGATAATTTAAAAGAACTAGAAATGTTATATAATGATAAACTGAAAAATGCTAAGTATCTATATAAATTCTAAATAAGTAGTAGATCATGAGTTGTCTAGTGTAAGTGACCATCTATCCTTATCACAGAAATAATCATTAACAGTATAATAACCTTTCCTAATAAGGCAGTCTTTTATTTAACTTTTAAACGTATTAAATGGTAATTCTAAAAGACTAATTGGTATTTTATTGTAAATACCAATACCTAGCCCTACAAAAGAATGGTTAATTTTATGTAAACGATGATAAGGGGCATATAACTTATGCCTGTTTCGAGTATTTATATTATGTATATCACTTTTTGTAGTAAATAAACCTGTATTGTGCCTAATATACAATATATTAGCAAATAAGAACTGCGAGGCTACTGTTAGAATTCCTAAAGAATTAAAGCGTTCCCTAAGAGTATCTTTTGCGTATAACATGTATATTGCCCGTATCACTCATTTCTGTAGAACGAAGATATTCTAAATATCCGCAGCTTTGCCCCATAACAAAATGCCGTAGCACATCTATCCACCCTCAGAAAGTTTCGCATTATTTTAAATATTTCATCATCATCATCGTCGGCAGCAAACAACTAACTCCATACCTAAGTAAAACACATTCCGCAACAAAATATTGATAATTTAGATAATTATTTTGCGGCATTACCTACTTAAAACTGTTATATCTCTGTGAAATCAAATTATATCAAGGGCAATTTGGTCGATATTAAATACGTGACTAACGTATTGATTTCGATTAGGATATATAAAAAAATCTTCACAAAATACAATTTTATGACAAATTTGATTAGATACCATAACAAATTAAACCAAATGTGAGTCGGATTCCCCATGAACGGGTGCGTAGTACAGGTATCCACTTGCATACCTATTATTTTCACATAACCAAAATACCACTATCACTTCATCGCCAGCAAACATAATTTATTTTCAAAGTGCTTGTATAAACGTAAAAGGGGCTCTAAGTATCTTTAACTGATCATATTTCTGTAGGTTAAAATAAAAACACTAAGTCCCAAAACTGTTCATAAAAAAATGACCGACCCGCGTCCTATGTGTAGTACTATGAGTAGTAATTTTCTATTGGCTTGCGTACCCACGCGACACTGCTCCATTGATAAATTCAGGCAAACTCGCGTCGAAGCTCGCCACCCCCTGTCCCTCTGCGCCCGCGCTTTGCCCTGATGCGACAAACAGTGCAAAATAGTTAGCGGAAGTGACCGCATCCTTTTTCGCCGCAACAGTTAATTGTTTGCTTACTTTTGCCCGATGCGATGTCTTATCAGTTCACATCACGGGAGTATGTAGCTATGCTTCGTGCGTGCTTTTTGAGTGGAGGAAACGCGAGTGCAGCTGTGTGTTTGTACAGGGAAGAGTTTGGAAGCCAGTGGATCGGTCGAGGCAGACCTGTAGCTTGGCCTCCATGCTCACCTGACCTCACGCCCATGGACTTCTTTTTGTGGGTGTACAAAAGTAAGCCGGTTAGTGTCGAACAATTAAAACAGCGCATATTGGACGCTCATGACGAAGTGAAAAGACAGAAGCGTACTTCTCGCATTAAAAAAAAATTAATAAAGCGTGCTCGTCTGTGTATTGACAATGGCCGTGGACATTTCAAAGGACAATGAAAATACTTGTAAGGTTAGTCAATAATAACTACATATGTAAATAATAATTTGATGCGGGCGGCTCAAAATCGGTCTGTGTGGAGATCCTTGAGGAAGGCCTATGTCCAGCAGTGGACGTCTCTAGGCTGACATGATGATGATGAAATAATATTTTTTAAATAGCAGAAGATTCTAACTTCATAAATACGCCAAAATTACTCTTTATTTTTAGTACAGAATACCTTCTTTTATTTTGATATTTGTTTGCTTTCTTATTACATACATAAACGCGTAAACATAAAAAGGTAAATTTTGCCGATCCTAAGCCCGGATGAAGTATGAAATAATACTCTCCGGTTAGAATTTAGAAAATTAAATAAAGTAAGTAACTACATAACTTATTCTTTTATTTAATTTTATTCTCTAAGGTTACCTACATCATAAGTGCGACAGAGAGAAGGCGAATGAGCAGGATGGAATACTATCAATGAATTAGTGAATGGATTGTAAAATATGTCTATGATTTAAGTGAGATTTTCTACAATAAACAAATGATAATAACTTTGCTATTTATAGATATTATGAAATTGTATATGATAATAATGTCTTCGCTAATCTGTCCTTAAATTTTTTCTACTAATTAAAAAATAAGGGTGTATATGTATATAACCGATTTTAAACTTTCGTGATTTGTATACATCATACAATTTTATGTAAGCGGGTCTTATTCGCGATATTTAATTAATTTGAGGAATAAATACCTATGTTTTACCGACATTTCGGCCGTCTTACTGTCGCGATTTCTCGCGAGCAATGATGTGTTTTGAAACCTTAAAATCGTCGCCTTCATGCAGCTTACAATATGACTCTATAGTATGTCATTATTTTCTTTTTCTTCTACATTGACTCTGTGAGACTGTCACTGTCATGTCCAAGTTTCTGAACATTACATTTGCTCGCTCATTTCAATGTCTATTGGCGTTAAGTTACATTCCCCATACTCATTATCATAACTCGCCGACACTTACAACAGCCAAGGTTGCGGCAGGACTGACATCATCTCAGCACCGTCTTTGTGAAGCGCGGGTTTCGGCTTTCGGCTTCACTGTTTTTTTTTTGTATCCGAACTGTCGATACGTCGACACACAACACTTATGACGTCTACACACTGGTGAGCTGTGTTACTGCGGCTGGGTTTACATTAGCTGATTACTGGATTCCAAGCTGTAGACAGCCTGTATCCATCATCCCGGTTGAAATTTTTATGCTTTTTGATTTTAACTGCTTCACGTACTATTCTGGAGTAATAGTGACGATCGGTAGATAAGACCTTTATGGTTGATATAATTCGATCCTGTAGTTTGGTCCAGTCCAACAAATGCTCAGCTATGGCAGACTTGTTAATTTGCCGTTTTTTTTTACAGCTGCGATATGGTCCTTGACCCTTTCAACAGAGCTTTGAACAGTGAGCTGTCACATGTTCAGGAGGTACTTATGTGCAACGGATTCAAAAAGAAGATACAACGTCTGAAGAGGAAGGACAGGCGACCGGAAGTAAGCAGAGTACCGGTGTTTTACTTTCATAAAAACAACTAAACGTTGTTTTGGTACTCCGCTACAGCGCAGTATCGAAACGCCAATTGGTTGGCTGTCATGCACGTACATAAACGTCAAATCCACGGATTGACAGCGGTAGAAGTTGCTACACACAGTATCGGCGGCATGCGGAGCCGCCGGCCTGGCCGCACGAAAGAGCCGTCGACCTGGCCGCCGGTATGGCCGCCCGGGTAGGCCAGAGCCGCGCGGGTTGCGACTTAGGGATGCTCCATCCAAGTGCTTTGTATCGATATTTTGGATCGCAATGGATTGTAACACAATGCATCGACCCAAGTATCGATCCACTCCATTTGATAGGATCCAGTGGATCGATTCGGTATCGTATCAAGTACAAGTAAACAAACCTTTTTAGCTTAAAGTTTAATAAACAAAATTTTACTTATTAGTTCCATACAGAAACATAACGTACAAAAGAAACTTGCATTAAATTCTGCCATAAAATGAATCGATTGTGGTGCGGGAAATAAGAGATGACCATGCTCCAGAAAAATGCAAAGAAAAGCATTTACAGTAATTTTGTTCGATTTGCAATTAATGTAGGAGAGATTCTTTTATTTCAACTGGCCTAGTCGCTTAAGCGACCGCCTGATGTTGCGCCGAGTGTTATGGATTCGATCCCCACACGAAACAGAAATTTGTGTGAATCTTGTGTCTGTTAATTGTATGTTTGTATAGTTCTTTGTATGTTTCTTTGTTCTTCTTCTTTAAACTTTTTTATATAATAAAATGAAAGCTACTGCTTCTATGGCAATGTTGACGACTTCGTTATTCATCGTAATCGATAACCAATCACAAAGTGTCACCTCACTAGCGTTCTACACGACTGTCACAACTTGAATGATGCGCGGCTTTCTGCGGCCAATGCCGGCGGCACAGACGCCTGCCAAAAGCCGGCGGCATGAGCCGCGCGACAAAAGCCGGCTGCTCGTGCCGCCGGCACTGTGTGTAGCAGCCTTAAGAAACCGATCGCATCGCGCGCGCGCATCTCACAAAGAACATCGTTTTTAAATCGTCTTATTCATCTTATTATCAAAACTGTGTCTATTGTGTGTATATCATCCCAAGAAGATCGTCTTCATTATCACGAGAGGTGGAAGCTCAATGGCTGGTGCAGGTCGCAGTCCGAGGTATGTGCGTGCTTTGTATACCTATATATTTACTTTTGCCTGCCTATTGCCCGAACAACGAGATTGAATCACCGCTTTTATCGTCAGACCACGACCTGGTCAGTCGACCAGTATAGCAATTATATCGCTACATAAGCGGCGAGTTGCTACATCTTTTTGAAACCCGGGGGCGTATTAACAAAGTCTATACCATTAGAGTGAAAGTGCAAACTGAACTGGCTTAGCTTTTGTTTGACAAAAACTTGACGAAACTCTAGTCTATTCTAGTACAGAAATGAACCGAAATCGCGTAGACTTTGTAGGATAAATTCATTCTAACATTGCAGCAACAAATGCTATACCATTTTGGTCTAGGTTTAGGACCACAATGTGCCTAGTGCCTAGTGTTGGTTGGTTAGGTGCGACTGTATGTAGGTAATTCAAGTAACTAAATAGGTTATGTTAGGTTCTCTTAAACCTAACATAACCTATTTAGTTACTTGAATTACATACAGTCGCACCTAACAAACCAAAACCATGTTTGAAAATATCTCGACAAAGGCTTATCTATTTGAGTGAATATGAATCATATTGTACTAGGTTTTGTACGTGTATTTTCTTTGAAAATATCAAGGCACAAAAGCTAATCCATTTGAGTCAATTTTATACTGAAATAGATTAGGTACTGTCGAATAATATGCACAAACAAAAGCTATTCTATTAGAGTCTTACTCGTGACTCAAAGAGTAAAGGCTTTGAAAATACGCAACCCGGGACCCTCCATTTCATTCTTAGCGCCATCTTAATTTTATCTGGTATTTTCTGGTTATCGAAAATGGCTTAGAATAATCGCAATCAATCTACTGTTTTAACAAAACATATCGTAATTTATCGCATTCTAAGTTATTCCATTCCATCAGAAATACCTGTTTACTCAATATTTTATTATACCTACATCACGTTTACGAACGTCCTATCACCATCGAACAAGGATTTCCAACCATTAGATATTTCCGACCAGTTTGCCTGTAGGTATGTACATCTAACTACAAAAATATCGTACTGCACATCCTTACTAGCTTCTTAAATTGGTACCTATTGTGAGATAAAGGTGTGCAATCGCTATTACCTAAAATTAGCGGAGCATAATTTTACAATTCACAATAGGTAATTGACCTAAGAAGCTAAATTTCATTATCAGTTCGGTTAACATTCATTACCTGCGACTCACGAGTATTATTACTTTCTTACTGCTGGTAGAATAGAATGGATTAAATTAGAATAGAACAGAATAGAACAGAACAGAATATATTAGAACAGAATAGAATAGAACAGAATAGAATATAATAGAACAGAATAAAACAGAATAAAACAGAATAGAACAGAATAGAACAGAATAGAACAGAATAGAACAGAATAGAACAGAATAGAACATAATAGAACATAATAGAACAGAATAGAACATGATAGAACATAATAGAACAGAATAGAACATAATAAAACAGAATAGAACAGAATATAACAGAATAGAACAGAATAGAACAGAATAGAACAGAATAGAACAGAATAGAACAGAATAGAACAGAATAGAACAGAATAGAACAGAATAGAACAGAATAGAACAGAATAGAACAGAATAGAACAGAATATAACAGAATAGAACAGAATAGAACAGAATAGAACATAATAGAACAGAATAGAACAGAATAGAATAGACAGAAATTTAAGGTTAACGAAGAGCCTTGCTACCTGCGAACGGCCTCTCACAGAAAATCGACGTAAAGTAACAGTACCTAAACTGTTGCGAATCGTTCGGTGAGTGAGAGTGCCGGAGGCCCTATCCCCTATTCCTTCTCCCTCATCCCACTCCTCATCCTATCCCTTTTCCCAACCCCAAAGGGCGGCAATGCCCTTGTGACTCCTTTGGTGTTGCTTGTGTCCATGGGCACAAGTTTTGTACAAGCAAAGTCCATAACAGCTGCTTTTTAAATAATTGTATAGGTTGGTCTTTAATGCCATTTGGCACTTTGTTATATATTACAGGAGCCATACCCATGACACTTTTTCTTAATAAAGAGTCTGCCTACCCCCCTGTACATAACACATTCTGGTATTGACTTCTTAGGTTTACTGTTTTTGTTCTGTTTTCATTAAAAGCTGGAAATAGTTATTTATTTGTTTTGACAAAGATGGCAGTTTCTAGTATGTATATACATGGGAAAGTTAACAATTTATGAGTCTTAAAAAATGGCATACAACTGTCTGTAATTTTCAAAATAAAAATGGATCCCAAGCAGCACTTCTGCGCTATAAATATACTCTCTCTGTAGCTACAATTGCCCCAGAAGCTCACTCCAAATCTTAACACAGACACTACCAAACCATGATAAGCAACGAGTACAGTGTCGACATTTACTTTTCCTCTGAGATTATACAGAACATATGCACAGGAGCTTAGTTTTTTACATATACTCTCTGCTTTCGACTTCCATATAAGTTCATAAGAACTCCCAAGAATTTTGTTGCGTTAACACTATCCATAGTTTGACCATTGTAATTTACATTTATATGATGAGTATATAACCGTTAGTGAAAATGCATAACTTTAGTTTTTTTTTATGTTAATGACGAGGTTGTTATTCTTCAGCTAGTTAATTACATTTTTAATAGTGTTAATAATTTCATCCTCATATTGATCTTTGTTATGGCATTTAATCAATAATGTGCTGTCATCAGCGAAGAGTACTATCGGGTGACTGATTTGACGCGGTAGATCATTTATATACAACAAGAATAACAGTGGACCAAGTACGCTTCTTTGTGGGACACCATGTTTAGTTATTCGCGGAGAAGAAAAATATTTTTGTTCTCGTTTAGACATTATGGAGACTCTGAAAATTTCAGTATATTGAATCTGCCCAACCAGATATGATTTTAGTAAGTTGAGAATATTGCCACGAATACCGTAACCATCAAGTTTATGCAAAAACGCACCCAGAAGGATGTCATTTCTCTACAAACACCTGGCGCCTACAAGGTCGATTGCAGTTGTGGTAGTTCCTATATCGGACAGACCAAACGAACCATCGCTGAAAGGGTCAAGGAACATATCGCAGCTGTAAAAAACCGGCAAATTAACAATTCTTCCATAGCTGAGCATTTGTTGGAGTCTGGACCAAACCACTGGATCGAATTACATTAACCAAAGGTCTTATCTACCGATCGTCACTATTACTCCAGGATAGTGCGTGATGCAGTTGAAATCAAAAAGCATAAAAATTTCAATCGGGAGGATGGATACAGACTGTCGACAACTTGGAATCCAGTAATCAACAAATGTAAACCCAGCTGCAGTAACACAGCTGACCAGTGTGAAGACGTCATAAGTGTTGTCGACGTATCGACAGTTCGGATAAAAATAAAAATTAAAAAAAACAAGTGAGGGTGGCTGCCGTAACCCGAGCTTCAAAAGGACGGCGCTGAGATGACATCAGTCCTGCCACGACCATGGCTGTTGTAAGACGGCCGAAATGTCGGTAAAACATAGGTATTTATACCTCAAATTAATTATATATCGCGAATAAGACCCGCTTACATAAAATTGTATGATGTATATATATTATATAGAGTATAGATGTATATATCGACAACAGCGCCACATATGGATTGAAATTGTAGCCTTTATGTTGTTCTATAAAGTCTTCTATATTCCAGGAAAGTATAATATAATAATATTCTACCACATACACACATCACCATCTAGTCCCAAGCTAAGCAGAGCTTGTGTTAATGGATAAACATAATATAATGGATAAACATACATTTATACTTTTTTTTGTAAAAACATACATATTATATATAGAAGCACCCAGACCAAGACAAACATCCATGTTCATGCACACAAATGTTTGACTTGAGCGGGAATCTAACCCGCGACCCTCAGCGTAGCAGTCGCTTACACTCCCGCTGCGCCAACCGGTCGTCAGTCCCTTTTAATTGATTTAAGGCATTCCAGATATTACCTCGGACAACAGAGAGACAGATAGATAAAATTTTGAAAAATGGTTGTCTGACTTAGAATCGTGTAGCTATTAGACTACAGGCCCATGTCCAAAATGGATGGGTCATATGAACCACCAGGTGACGTATATTATAGGACGATATAAGAGCATAAAATAATAAGATTCAGCACTATGCCGTCACTTGTAGGCTGTCCAACTGAGTGCTGGTGAGAATTCAAAAGTGCAGGTTGAGTGAGTTCATTTTGGTCATATATTTTTGTACGGCATTTTTACCATCGATAGATCAATGAAAAATAATAAGAAAGCGCGCAGTGCCGTACAAAAATGGTGCGCCACAAAGTCGGTATTCTTTTTTTTATTTTCTGACAATTTCCAGTGTAAATTTGGTCATTTCATTCTGTATGGCATTACTGTTTTAATACAGCTTCTAATGCATTATTCCGCAACGCCGTACAAAAATCATGCGACAAGGGGAAAAATCGAGGGTTGCAACCCCCTCTCTTTCCGTGTTCCAGGGGTGATGTGAAACAACATAAAATATTTTTTTTTTGAAAGTATTTTATACATAGATAATATTTTTTTTACATGCCGTTCATTTTCGTTTGTCCAAAGGTTTGTAGGGAAAAAAATTCAAGGAAAAATCCATAGAACGAAATGTAAGGTGAAATTCATGACGATATTTTTTTGTACGGCATATTTAGATAGTTTATTTGTACTTAATGAAATAATTTATAAAAAGTTAATGCCGTACAAATCTGAAAGTTCATATTGATAAACAAGTAATAAAAATATTAAATCAATATAATTTACATATACAGAGTGTCACAAGAACCATCACCAAGCCGCAGTCTACTCGTTTTGGACATCATGCCAGAAGACATGCTGAGCAAAAATAAAACCTGGGAAACGACTATTTTTAAATGTTCACGGTATTTTCAAGCCGCTATAAAAAACGCGCGCGTGCAATTTTCGAAATACCTACTTATCCATGGGTGTATAGGACATCTATAGCACAAATTGACAGGTAAATGCATCCATTTTGTACCTAATTACAAAAATTCCATAGTAACTTTGACCCTCAATATCGCGTGAACGAGTAATTTCCTAGGTATGGTGCCGAAGTAAAAAATGTTCGTATTGATTGGTGCAATATGAGGTTTCAGTTTTCGTTAAGTGTCTTTTTACACCCTGCATATCGCTTACGGAGCGACGTTCTGTTACGACGTTTAGCATTTGTAGGCATATATCTACACCTGCCTATACTGTACTGTGTGCTAAGTAGTCATGGGTCATAACGTGTACGGTGCAGCCATACATTGCGAAAATACATTATTTTCATGTCAGCATTTTCGCCATTACGCATTCATATTGCAATTCATTTATATAAAATCGGTTCACTACCGGTCATCAACCGCATCGCGTGTACTCATTATCATTATATAATTTATCATTTTCTATCAATTGTGCTTAGCATTAGAACTTTAGCAGTAATAAACATATTCATTAGTCTATCTCCTCGTATCATTTAATATCATCATATCAATTCAAAAGATGTTAGGTACAATACCCTACATATTGTGGTCCTTCGTAGTTTAGGAACATTTCGCGTGTGACAGTGTTACATAGTGAAGTGCATAACCAGCGACATTTTGTGGACATGTGTTTCGTGTGTTTCGTGCAGCGATATCATCAGCAGTGATCGTGAGCATCCAGGGTTTGCGGTCAACTTGTATTCTATCCAGCGAAACATCAAGTAAGATCTTTCCTTTTTCTTTTAATCAAACGCAACTATGGAAGATCTTTTGTCCACGCAACAGCAAATTGTTGCTGCCATTGAGCAGCTTTTTACCAACTTTAAGGAAGACGGAGCGGAGAGAAAACCCCATCCTATATCAAACGGCGTCATGAAACTTTCGACGGCTACTGGCATGAATTTCAGGCAAACCATGACAAACTGTGTCGTTTCGGTGTAACCTCTCATGAATACTTTACGTCTAATCAGTATGAGATTGTAAAGGATAGGTTCGGTAATATACATCAGGTGATACAAAATTATCAGTTTAGGGAGGAAAGCAGGCCATCTACTCCTCTGTTGAAACCGGCTACACTCCTCACCGGGGCTGTAACGAGCCTGCCTTCTCCTTCGATTTCTAAGGAAGCAGATGAGCAATTTTAGAGCATTCAAACGAACAGTATCAAGCATAAATTTACATTCCGTAGCAGAAAAGTGGGCGTTCGATGATTTACTCCACACCCTTCAAACGCGATAGTCAGTTATCGATACATTGCATTGGGAGATAGATAGTGAATTGGAAGGTTCGAACAAAGAGTATGAAGAGATGTACTCTTGTTATGAACAGATTTATAATGACATGATAAAGTCAATCAACAAAAAATTATGGTCTACTTCGTTTACCACGTTTTTCCTACGCCACAAATGGAAATCCCTACTTTCAGCGGTAGTTACTGACAATGGATATCGTTTAGAGACCTTTTTACAGAGACTAAACACAAAAATCCATCATTGTCCGGAGCCCAGAAAATGCAGTTTTTAAAAGGCAAGGTCAAAGAAGAGGCCGAGCGTTTAATTCAACATCTTACGATCAGCACCGATAATTACTCTGTATGCTGGGAAATTCTCAATCAGATATATAATAACAAGAAACTTCTATTTACGCCTCAAGCGAGTATTCTGTTAAACATTCCAGTAAGCCCTAAGTTATCCATAAATCACATCAAAAGGGTTCACTCAACTACCAACGAATGTTTGAACGCCATTAGGAATTTAGGTATTGATGTGACATCTTGGGATCCACTCCTTGTATATATTTTGTCACAGAAGCTAGACCCGGAAACACACACAGAATATCTTCAATTCCTTATAGAACCAAGAGAATTAGGTTGGTGTTAAAAGAATTTGTTGATTTTCTTGAAAGTAAATTCATTACGTTAGAGACGTCAGCCAGGGAAACGGATGTGAAATCTAATCAGAATAGTTTTAACAACAATCAAACATCATCATTTGTTACCAAACCGCAAAAATTTAATTATCAAAAATCATCTTTCTCCACAATCAATCGATCAGAAACGTCGACAGATAGTAAAACATTTGGACATCAATCTAAACACAAGTGCCCTATTTGTGAAACATTCGATCATGGCATATTTTATTGTGAAAAGTTTTTGGGCATGTCCCTCGATGACAAAAAGAGGGCTGTCAAGAAATATAATTTGTGTAATAATTGTCTATATAATCATTATAATAAGCCATGTATATCAGAAAAACGGTGTCGCACGTGTAACGGAAATCATAACACGGTTTTACATGAATCATACACACGCAGC
Source organism: Euclidia mi (assembly GCA_944739405.2). NCBI lineage: Eukaryota > Metazoa > Arthropoda > Insecta > Lepidoptera > Erebidae > Euclidia > Euclidia mi. Next base: position 11,056,207 of record OX123193.2, on the reverse strand, counting down.
AATGTGTCGCCCGCTGCATCGACATCAAAATCCGCGAACAATGAACCACTTCGGGGTCATTGGAACTCGCATGCGTCATTACAGGGCCAAGCACAAGAAGTTCTGTTACCAACCGCTATGATCATGGTACAGAGTGCTGATGGAACCTTTATCAAGATGCGAGCTCTGCTAGATCAAGGATCGCAAACGTCTTTGATAACGGAGAACGCAGCGCGACTGCTATGCCTTCCGCGTCAAAACTGAAAGGTGTGTGGGTAAGGTGTCAGGCGTAGGATCCAAAAGCAGTAGTTGTACGGGAGCAATCAGCATTAATTTCACCTCAATTTATAGCAAGATCACACATCAAACAGATGTTATTATAATGCAGTCATTAGTAAAAAAAATACCGAATGTCACGTTTAACAAGCCAGAATGGTCTTGTTTAGATAATATTCAACTAGCTGATCCAGACTTTTATATTAGTCGTCCAGTCGACATACTCTTAAGCAGCGATATTTATTCTGAAATCATTTTAGAAGGGATTTGTAAAGCAGATTCCTTCCCGACAGCTCAGCAAATTAGCCTCGGTTGGATATTATGGTGCAAGACTATTAAAACATTACAATGCTACGTAGTTTTGAAAAACATGGATGATATTAGCAGATTCTGGGAGATAGAGGACATAAGTCACCATGAACATACTGCGTATTCACCAGAAGATCAAAAATGCATAGATTTTCACAAAGATACGACTAGGAGACCTCCAGATGGCAAGTATGAAGTTCGATTGCCCTTAAAACCAATATTTCACGAAAACTTAGGCAATTCAAAGTCTAGAGCAATTGCACAATTTAAACAACTCGAAAGAAAATTTACTCAGCAAAAACATATATCACGTGAATATCAGTCATTTATTCATGAGTACCTATCACTCGGTCATATGACGTCGGCGAGCAAAAATTGACAAAAGTTATTACTTACCGCATCATTGCGTTCATAAGGCTGATTCCACAACTACGAAAATATCGCGTTGTCTTTAATGCGTCTTCAAAAACAACCTCCGGATACAGTTTGAATGATCTTATGTACCGAGGACCAAATTTACAGCAGGACTTACTAACTTTGATCATCGTATGACGGCAATTTAGGTACGGTTTTAGTTTGAATGATTTGGGTCCACGAAAGCGATCAAAACCTGCAAAAAATCATTTGGAGAGATCATCCTAGAGACAGTCTGCAAGAATATCGTTTGACAACTGTGACGTACGGTACAAAAGCAGCTCCGTTTCTTGCAATGATGACTTTGCGTCAACTTGCTCAAGATGAAAAGCCGAATTACTCCAACAGCTGTGCAATTAATATTTTATTAAATTCCTTTTATATGGAGGACGCCTTATATGGAGTACATCAAATAGATTCGGGCAAACGTATACAACAAGACTTGATACAAATATTGCAATCTGGCGGTTTCAACTTACGCAAGTGGAAGTCCAATGCACCCGAGTTGTTACAAAATGTCGATTCGATTGACAACAATCAAAGTGGATATGATTTTAGAGATACGGAGTCAACGAAGACTTTAGGACTCAGCTGGAATCCGCATCAAGATACATTCCACTTCCAATACAATGTTGAAACAACATCATCAAAATCAACTAAGCGCACACTGTTATCAAACATATCAAAACTGTTTGACCCGCTTGGTTGGCTTTCCCCAATCACACCAAAGCTAAAGATCTTATTCCAAAAGGTTTGGGGTTTGAATCTTCAATGGGATGACACTTTACCGGATGACATACTTAGGGAGTGGCTTCAGATCCGAGAAGATCTGGTCAATATAAATCAATGTCATATCAAAAGGTGGATACAAACCACGGAGAACGATCAAATTGAATTACACGGATTCTGCGACGCGTCCACTAAAGGTAATTAAAGATAGCAATATATCTGTAACTTTGATGGGTGGGAAAGCTAGATTAGTAGCAACAAGCAAATGTGTATCACTCCCTCGGTAGGAGCTCTGCGGAGCGCTTCTCTTATCTAGACTAATGGCTAAACTTAAACAATGCTTAGAAAACTATAAGATAAAGGAGTACTGTTGGACCGACTCGATGGTAGTATTGGGCTGGCTTAAGGGAGATGTCACTCGCTGGAACACCTTTGTCGCTAACCGAGTGACTCAAATCACGCAAACAGTTACAGCAGAGCAATGGTATTATGTCAGATCCGAAGATAATCCAGCAGATTGCACTAGCAGAGGGTTGTCACCATCTCAATTGATGAAGCATTATCTTTGGTGGCATGGACCTACTTGGTTGATGCAGTCGGATACACCGAGTAGCAGCAGTCCGTTACAGTACACTACTGACCAAGAAGTAAAGAAGAACTTCAAAGTCAATGTAATTATAAAACAGGAAGATGAAAGTATCATAACACAACTTGTAGAAAGGTTCAGTTCTTACATGAAAGCTGTACGTGCGTTAGCAATAGTTTTGCGATTTATTAACAAATATCGGCAGAAAGGAACATTTTTATCACTACAAGAATTACATAAAGCAAAGTTAATTTTATTAAAACATATACAACAGCAAGAATTTTTAGAAGAAATCGTAGCATTGAATAAAATCCAAACCCATCAAAACATCAAGCAAGATTGTAAACCTAGACTCTTATATCGACGATGAAGGTATATTGAGAGTGGGAGGTAGGCTTAGGAAAGCTTACATTAGCGAAGAGTTGAAGCATCCCATAATATTGCCGAGTAACACTCGTTTAACAAATTTGATAATTGACTTCGGCCATGAATCTACACTGCATGGAGGTTCTAAATTAACATCAGCATTTATAAGAAGAAAATTCTGGGTTTTAAGCGGCAACAGAGCTATAAATAAAGAAGCAATTACGTTTGTGCGTCACGTGTAGACGGCACAATCCTGACAAGCGTTACCAACTCATGGGCGACCTGCCGGAAGCCAGATGTAATCGGTCAAGACCATTCTGTAATGCAGGTGTAGATTACACAGGATTCATTGATATCAAAACCAACAAAGGTCGCAGAGTCAAGGCCACAAAAGGGTACGTGGCCCTCTTTCTCTGTATGGCAACCAAAGCTGTTCATTTAGAGTTGGTCTCGGACCTAACGACATCAGCATTTTTAGCACCATTACGTCGGATGGCTGCCAGAAGAGGTACGCCACGACACATATTTAGCGATAACGGTACTAACTTCTTAGGGACAAATCATGTCTTGCAGCAGCAGTTTTTAGATATTCAAGAGCAAGCTATTCCAGAAATTCGATGGAAATAGAGTGGCATTACAACGCGCCGTCTTGGCCATCAGCAGAAGGACTCTGGAAAGCGGGCGTTAAGAGTTTAAAATATCACATGGGAAGAGTAATTGACGATCAAAAACTCACGTACGAGGAGTTAACTACCATATTAACACAAATAGAAGCCTGCCTAAACTCGAGACCTCTTTGCCCTATGTCAGAAGACCCAGAAGATCTCGACGTACTGACACCTTCACATTTTCTGGCCAGCGGTCCGAATTCTTATTCTTTATGACACTAAAATCATCAGTGCTCATACAATTACATAACCTTTCCTAAAAATCAACTATTATGCTTCGATAATATCAGTAATATGCATTTGATTCGAGAAGACTGGAATTTAGTGGTTTATTTCGACATGAATCCATACTGGGACGGTCTGAAAGCCTTATCGAAAAATATCGAGTACTTAGACCGACTATGTACAAATATAAGCACAGTGTCACATTGCGAGGGAATCCTCACTCAACTAGGTCACGGCTACCAAGAAATTCAACACTACAACCGTGTACTATCGAATCAGCAGATTGACGCTCGTGCGCGTTACAAGCGCGGTATTATAAACGGTGTCGGATATCTTGCGAACACATTGTTCGGAGTGTTAGATGACCGTTTCGCAGAAAAGTATGAGCAAGACATTATTACAATTAAAACAATCAAAATCATATGGCTATGCTTTGGAAAAACCAAACATCAATTGTTGAAGCAGAATTCAATGTATTGAAGAGAACAAAGTCGGTTATGGATAAGCAACATAAAGCGATAAATCAGAAGTTACTTGGTTTATATAATTCCATAAGTCTTAAAATCTGCGATACAAAATGGCAGCATCATTATCGCAACAATCTATTATCGCAGCTAAAGACCCTTCAAGATGAGTTATTAGAAACTCTAACTGATATATATCACGGGAAATTTAACTTGCACATGATATCACCGCAGCAACTAAAGCGCGAGATAGATATGATTTCGAGTTATATTACAAAGGACCTATCTTCACCAGTGGATGGAATGCAGTTCACAGAGATATATCATTTGCTCAAGGTACGCGCCAAGATGTCAGAACATTATTTCATCTTTGAAATAAAATACCGCTGATCACCAGAGATGTCTACGAGGTTCACAAAATCATTCCTATACCTCATAGAGTCGATCATCAAATGTTCGAAATCATACCCGTTTCGGAATATATAGCAATTAATCTGAAAAAAGACCCCTAATATTACTGACAGAGAATGATATCAAGTGGTGCTCACAGCAAAGTCCAGGAACTATTTTATGTAGCTTGCAGAAGCCTATATATAACATCAGAAACGATGAAAGCTACTGCTTGATTTCGCAAGAGTCTGGAACTTGTAAAACAATTGCCACCTCGTGTATAAATAGTCTTATAGAAACAAATAAAATGAATCACTATTTATACTCGTGCTGCGAATTATGCCGACTACGACTTTTGTGTCCCGATCAAGTTACCATATTACAATTGTCACATGCAGGCCTGTTTAACATAGGTCAAGGATGCGTTATCAAGACAGATTACTTTAGTATTTACGGACACCAAGAAGGTTCCAACAAAATGATAGTGTTGCCAGAAATTCCCACATTTGAGATGGCACCTATCAACAACATAGTTAACTTGACGCCAACAGCATTTCAATCATTTATCAACATCAGCGACATGACATTACAACGACAAGAGCTGATAAATATCAGGAACCAATTGGATGTAATCAAGCAGAGTACTACAATAACAGAAGACGTGAGGTTCCACGATATTCATCACTGCGTTGCGATCTACAGTATTCTCTGCATCGTGATAATACTTGGAGCAGCAGTAGCGTGGCGACCACTGCGTCGCCTCTTCAGATGTACGCGGCGGTCGAGGGACACTCCCGCCGCGTCGAGGGCGGAGGAACCTGCGGTGTTGCAGCCAGCAACGAGCGCCATCAGTGTTAGTGTTCCAATTCAGTGTAATAATGAGTGTTCGTGTGCCAAGTGTTCTAAAAGTGTACATTGCTCACGTATAGACTTAACTGACGATAACCGTGAAGAAATTACCACCACTAATAACTTTAAAAAGGATTCGGCTAATATTTAGATCAGTGTTTCACATGGACAATCAGGGACAATAAGTTAATTTTAGTATTAGCATAATTTGTTTCAAATCGTAATCATTCTTTGTTTCATTATGTAAACATTACTATCATCCTCACACATCTCCCATCTGGCCCGGGAGCATGTACGGTGCAGCCGTACATTGCGAAAATACATTATTTTCATGTCAGCATTTTCGCCATTACGCATTCATATTGCAATTCATTTATATAAAATCAGTTCACTACCGGTCATCAACCGCGTCGCGTGTACTCATTATCATTATATCATTTATCATTTTCTATCAATAAAATTGTGCTTAGCATTAGAACTTTAGCAGTAATAAACATATTCATTAGTCTATCTCCTCGTATCATTTAATAGGTATCATCATATCAATTCAATAGATGTTAGGTACAATACCCTACATATTTTATTCGGATGTACTCGGCTTGGACCCGAGTAAGGTATTCGTTTGCGCTCGCTCACACATAGTTGACAAAACTGTTGATACTGGTATTTACAGTATCAATTCTTGGATATTATATACAGTACACCCTTTCACTTTAGTTAGACGTCATAATGATTTTATCATATTATCAATTGTTCTCTTCAAACATATGTTAATACCGTACAGTACCTATCAGATGGCCATAAGGTACTACACCCTTAAATCGGTAGCGTCATTTTCATCAGCCTAAAAGATATGGTCTGCATTAAAATGTACGGCATCATTTTTTTCTCATTTATTTAATACTATTTAAAACAAAGGAAAAATGTAGAAAATTGCTATATTTTATTAATCTATGAATATTTAAACTTTTGCAATAATTTAAGAGATTTCAGTTTTTGTATTTCTCTATAATTTTGTTTAGAACAGTTTCTTTTGAACGGCAATACTATATAACAATTGTATTTTACAATATCATGTTAAAAAAAGTTGCCGTACAGAGTCAAATGATTTTACAGCTTTATAAATCAATTAAACCATGAAATTAAGATAATTATTAATATACATTCAAATGAACAATAATTTTTTGACGGCATTATTTTTAATAGTACTTTTGAGTGCTAGATAATGTTTTGGAACCGAAGCCGTACTTTTTCAAATCACCCCCCGGACCACGGAAAGAGAGGGGGTTGCAACCCTCGATTTTTTTGACGCATGATTTTTGTACGGCGTTGCGGAATAATGCATTAGAAGCTGTATTAAAACAGTATGAAACTGATGCCGTACCGAATGAAATGACCAAAACCCTGGAAATTGTCAGAAAATAAAAAAAGAGTACTGACTTTTTGGCGCACCATTTTTGTACGACACTCCGCGCTTTCTTATTATTTTTCATGGATCTATCGATGGTAAAAATGCCGTACAAAAATATATGACCAAAATGTACTCACTCTACCAGCACTTTTGAATTCTCACCAGCACTCAGTTGGACAGCTTACAAGTGACGGCATAGTGCTAAATCTTATTATTTATTTTTTTCTCTTTTTAAAAAAGACAACTCCCGCATTAGGACTAAATCCTGTGTCGCGGGGGACTTTACAAACATACAACTAACGGACACAATGAACACCCAGACTCGAGACAACAATTTGTGAATTACACAGTGTTGCCTCGTGTGGGGATCGAACCCACAACACTCGGCGCAGTGTCAAGCGGCGAGGCGAACCGCTTAAACCACTACGCCAACCGTGCAGTCAGTTTTATGCTCTTATATCGTCCTATATACGTCACCTGGTGGTTCATATGACCCATCCTTTTTGGACATGGGCCTGTAGTCTACATATTCAATTTAATAATCAGAGTTATTTTGAACAGACAGACACTTTCATGATTTTATTTACATGTAGTATAGATGAATAAGATAGTATTCATAAGGTAATCATTGCCCAATGCCCAGCAAATAAGCTATCAGTGTTTAAATTTATGAATTACGATATCTAACAGATTGTTAGGCTAATTACCTAAGTAGCCTACCTACCTGATGATTATTGTTATGTAACATACGTATGTTAAACGAATTTAAACTTTCGCTATTAGTATATATTATAGAAGGTTATCTAGCGGGTCTTACTCGCGATAAATAATAATTAAATTTAAGGCATAAATACCTTGGTTCTGCCAACGTTTCGACCGACTTGCTTCAGCCGTGGCCGCTGCGGGACTGGTGTGAGCTCAGCGCCATTGGTGCAGGTTTTGGCACCTACCCACACTTGTTTCTTTTTGTTTTTAACCGCGCGTTTGGTAAACATACCCATGTTACCTACATAACACGAAATACATACTCATCGAACCTCATATCGACTTTGCGACTCTAATTTATAATTATTTATTAATAATTTATAATAATTATTTAATAGTAAGTAAGTAAGTATTTATTTCCAAAATACAATCAACAATTGGAGTATTTATGGTCCCAAACTAGGCTAGGCCTGTATCTTGGACACCATTTAACATAAATAACTGTGACAAAGTTTATGGTACAAGATATAAGGCTGAATATAAGCTTAACACATTAAGTATAATAAAATTCAATGTAAAATAATAATTGCTAAAATTAAGAGCGCAATGTGGCATAAATAAAATTAACATTATCAATTGCAATAGATGTGTTTTTAAATACGAGTGTGTATGTAAGTTGTGGTGTGTTGTGTGGTGTAGGATGTGTGCATGTGTGTGTATGTTTATGTGTTGCACAGGCATCTAAGTAACTATCTGATTATTGTTAGGAAATAATTTTCTGTGTCATCATACGATATATTTAAAAGTCGCATCATTAGCATTTTTTTCAGTTGTCTAACTGTGAGGTTTTTAGTGTTGAGAAAGGATAATACTTTATTGTTACTTGTACTAAATTATGTCATTTAATCTACGTTATTTGTACTAAATGGAGGTAATTGGCGGTCATGGTCAGTATACCAATAGATTGTTTCTTAGGCTGGTTTCAGAGTGACGCGTTTGACCCGCGCCGGCCACACGCGCGCGCTTACAATTACACTAGATTAGTAGTAGCGTTTCATAGTCACGCAGTTCAAACGCGCCGCGTGTGAGACGCGCGCGCCGGCCGCGCTGCCGTAGCTTCATACATTGCAATGAGAAACGCGAACTCGTTTCACAGTGGTCCGCGCGCCAAACGCGCTGTTGAGACGCGCTGGCCGACGGCGCGTGCCGCGCGCGTCACTCTGAAACCAGCCTTACTGCTGGTTCTTATACTGTTGTCGTCATGCTCACTAAATTGTCATTTCTTGCGGTGGCCTCGTGTGTCGGGTCATCCCTGTCCCTCTAATATGGCGAGAGGGATGATGGCTGGCACATGCGTCATACTCGTGAACGGGTGCTACTTGCGATGGCTGGTCAATGACGGTCTTGTGAGCTGGTATTAGATTTTAATATTTAACTGCATCATTTCCATCATGGTTCTGATCACTTTCGCGGATTGCCTGCATTATTAGGTATATATAATGTAAGTGAATGCTCCTGTTTCACCATGTCTATTCTGAGGAGGCTAACCAAAACTATTATGCTTGAGTATTATTATGTACAGTAAATATATACAAGTGATATAGAAGGTGTAACAGTTGCAGCACCTTACAAAATGTAAATTGTGTATTATGCAAAACCTGGCGATGAAAAAGAGTGACCGTGAGTTTTATTGCCCGTTCTTTCTCATGGTTCTACCTATTGCTTTGCGAACGTGGCAGTAAATGTAAATGTAGAAGCATACAGTAATAATATTTTAAATTTGAGTATAAGTAATTATTTTATAAATTTATTATTTTGACGTTCATAAGCGTCACATTGTGACCCAAATGAATAAAGGATTTTGAATTTGTAAATATGCGTGTGCAGAAATACTGGAAGCCGTTGTGCGAATGTAGATCTCATTGCTACTGTAGGAATTCTGGGGTTGCGGTTATTTTGCGGTATGAGATGGGGCTTTTCGATATTTTTATGATATTTTACTTTGAGAATATAAAGTTTTCGTACTCCGAGGATAGCTGCTTCTGAGTAGAGGTTATCTGTTGGGAAACGGAACGGTTTATGCAACATGACTTTGAAATAAAAAAAATAAAAAATTAAGCTTTATAAACTAATTTTCGTATTTTTATGGGTGCGCAGTCGCGTAGGAGTTTCATTATGTAAATAATTTTTCTTACTCGTTTTCCTAAACATAAAATGTGTTGTATAAATGAAAGGTTTAGTTTAATATTATGCCTAAATATTTCAGATTATTTATCTGTTCTATTTGTGGACAATAACAGATTGACGTGGAGGTAGTATTTGATGCATGATGGCTCGTGGAGTTTTAAGAAAATGTCTTGTGGTCTTGTGGTCTGTGTTTTGCTTAAAGCTATGTGTTTGGTTTTGCTTGCGTTTATTGTGAGTAAATTTGAGTCGAGCCAGTTGATAACTTTAATCATCCCTGATTCAGCTTCGGCATAGGTAGATTCTCAATCCGATCCATTGAAAGTAGCAGATCAGTACGGCATTAGGAATGTCTAATTTCAGTAAATCATCTATATAAATTGAAAACAGATTGGGACCTATTAAACTTCCTTGCGGTACACCAAAGTAAATGTTTTGTTCTTCACTTATATCTTTATCAATTTTAACACGTTGTTGTCGATTGCTGAGATAGCTTTGAACCAGTCAGAGGCAACACCTCGGATGCCAAGTGCTTCCATTTTCTTAAGTAGAATTGGTATGGATACGGTGTCGAATGCTTTTGCCTGATCAACAAAAACTCCTAGACATCTTTTCCCTTTATCTACGTGATCAGTAATTATGTTGGTAAGTAGACTGACCGCATCTTCTGTACACTTTCCTTGTCTGAAACCAAATTACCTTTGGGATAAACACGATATCTTCTCGATGTACTTCACTAGGCGGATGTTTATGAGTTTTCAAGTATTTTTGATAATATGCTAAGTAGTGAAATAGGTCTGTTGTTATCAGGACATCCACCTTTCGGGAAAGACTCCAGTGGTTATGCTTAGATTACAGATGAAAGTGAATGGTTCAAGGATAGAATTTTTAATATATTTGATTAGGTATGCTCTGTGACTATCTAATCCTGGGGCACCGTCATTCTTGAGGTTTAGTATTATTGCATCTACTTCTTTGATGTCAGTTGGAATTAAGAACATGGAGTCGCTCTGCTGTGTGCTATTTGCAATTTTGACGGCTAGGTAATTTTCAGTGGTAGCTAGTTTTGTGAGTATTCGGTCTGCTAGCTTTTTCCCTATTGACACAAAGTGATAATTGCAGTTATTTAAAGAAATGTTGGGTGTTTCTTGTGACTTCAAAAGTCTTGAGCAAGGTTCGTTTTTCTTGGCGATTCCCATGTTTCCTTCAAGGTGGCCCACAGTATTTAGTATTGTGTTGATTTTTTGTAGTAGAGCGCTGTAATATTCATTTTTTACTTTTTCGTAAAAGTTCAGTAAAAAAGTTTCTGTATCTTTTATAAGACAGCTTAAGGGTTTCGTAGCTTGCATCATTCTTAACTTGCTGATCGAATTTATCTCTGACACGCATACATCTTATTAAACCAGGAGTGATCCAGGGTTTTATTGGAAACTTTTTACAGCTGTCCACAATTTCTTTTGTGTTACGCGTAATACTGCGGCGCTTAATATACCTTCAAATGCTTCTAAAGCGTCATTCACGTTCTGGCTACAGGTGACAGGGGACCAGTCTGTTGCATCGATGTCTAATTTGAGCGCTTCTTGGTCGGTTTTAGGAATTGACTTTCTACTGACTATAATTTAATATCAAATATAATGTTACATATTTTGTTATATATTCTTAGAATTTAAACATTTGTGGTAATTTAAACTTATTTTAAATTGTTTTTCGGGATATATACCACGTACCTTTGTTTGGAGTAATCGGTGCAACAGTGCCGCACGCGCCATGTTTACGGATGTACTGAGTACATCCGTAAACACGTGAACATGGTGCTTGCAACAGTGCCGAAATATCGGTTACTATATTCTTATTTGTTGGGGGAGTCTTTCGGTTGATATGATTATCATGATAATGTTACCAATCCTAGTAAGAAAATATCAGTTTGTATGTTTCGTTTTCAGCACAGCTAATACCTACCTAATTTAAAAGATAGCCTGTTTCGTATCTAATCCCATGATTGGACATTCTTGCGATGAGACTGGGGGAGCTGCCAACTGATGCGGGGTTAAGTTGATACTGTCTGATAAATTTCTATGATTTTCTGCCGCAGGCTTCGAAAATACGTCATATTTTCGTACCCCGCGGCACAAAATCATCATTTATCGGATTTGGGCAGGCCTTATTTACTTATGTCATGGATACTGTGATGTATTAAAATTTTAGTTGGATAGCCGCCGCTAGTATAGATTTGTAATAATTGCAAAGTTCAAAAAAGCGGCGATAGCCCAGTGGTTTACGTAACGGACTGCCGAGACGATGGTCTCGGGTTCGATCCCCAGTTACCCCGGGCACCCACCTCTGACTTTTCGAAGCTATGTGTGTATTAAAAATGTTAATTAAAGCTCGCTTAATAATGTGCCCGGTAGATGGCAATAGGCTCGCCCCCTATTACATTGGGACCTAAACATAACTGGCGAAACGTGGGTGTGTAATACACCTCTGCCTACCCCTTCGGGTATAAAAGGCGTGAAGTTATGTATTATGTATGTATGCAAAGTTCAGTGTCGTTTCTGCGGGCCCGCGTTTAGATTTTCTATCAATCATATCTTATATTTCTGAAGTTATTTGGTGCGCCCACCGGGTGTAATTTGGACAATCTACAGTTCCCGAAGCTTCCGTGAGACCAGTGGATTTACTGTGCAGAGGAAGGTGAGTTCCTACACAGGTTTCCATTAAAAGAGTTGTCAGATCAGAGCCATAACGCGTAACGCACTCAACATAATCTCGTTTTTAAACAAAGTCAAAGTAAAAATAATTTATTCACTTCGGCCACAAAGTGACGGTTATGAAAGCCAAAAATTTAAGTTCATTACTAGATGATTCTACATTTACATTCACTGCCACGTTCGCAATGCAATAGGTAGAACCACGAGAAAGAACGGGCAATAACGGGCCTCTCTTTTTAATCGTCAGTATAATGGTTTTACGTGTTATCTTTGTAAGGAGCTGTAACTGTTTCACATTGTAAGTTATTTACTAATGCAAAAATTAATAATTATTGATATCACTCAAGCAAGAAATTATGTTTATTTGAAAACAAATTAATCTTTAATCTTCATACAGTCCATCAAATATCCCACATAGCCAATATAAATAAAAATTAGCGCCATTTAGTCGATGGAAGCGTAACTAATTTTATTAAAATTCCAGTTTTAATAACTTTCGATATAGTTAACGGATGTTCATAAAACAAAAACTGAATGATAACCTAAGGTACACACTATGTTTCTACATCCAGATTAAGTTAACAATTGAATGACGTGCTGGCATTAATGGTTTTTAAGTATGAAAGTAGTACTGTTCGGTTCCTATCACTCATAGCGTGATGATTGTTGTCGAAGATATCAATCGGATTTGCAACCGATTTTTGAACGGTTACATACTAGTGGAAACCGCATCAAAATGACTGTGTCGGCTAGTTTAGTGTAGTAGTAGCTAGTTGCGTGATATTTACATACATCCTCCCAGCCGATTTTGGCTATGGTGGCAACAATTGATTGTTATTATTATTAGAATAGCTATTAACTCTGACTGCCGCCGTGGTCCAGTGGATAGCGTAAGCGACTGCTGATTGGAGGTTCCGGGTTCGATTCCCGGGTCGGGTAAAAGTGTTACTGGGTTTTTCCGAATACTCAGTAGCAGCCCGGAGTCTGGTGATGTGCCCGGTAACGGCAATAGGCTCGCCCCCTATTACGTGGGACACCTCTGCCTACCCCTTCGGGGATACAGGCGGGAGACTATAAATAAATAAATAAAAAAATTAATAAACTCTCGCCCTCTGATGGCTGCAGTATCCAATTCTATGTGTAAACGTGCGCGAGCATCGGTTGCACATGAGAATACCGTCGACATAGTTATAAACGATGGCTGCTGGTGGTTTAGCCTTCTTGTGTTTCGCATCCAGTTCGGATTTCCTCTGCTCTTCAAAGTCATTAACTTTGTTCCCCACTAAACGCGTCCACTCAGAGCTGCAACTGACGTTTTTCTCACAATTCTGGGCATCAATGTTGCACTTCTTCATGTGCCTTTTCTGAATGTCTTTGAAGCGTAAGAAAAGGCCACCTTGTTTCCGCCTGCCGTTCTGGAGTTCAGAGAACAAAATGCGTTTTGCCATTCTTTCATTAGACATTCATGAGACATGTCCACACCATCGAAGCTGTCGCCGCATCAAGTACGCTTCTATGCCGAAGAAATTTGCGCGTCAAAGCACTTCGGTATTTCTTAACCGATTCAAACATTTGATTTTGAGAATGTCCCGTAACACTTTAAACGGAACTTGTCTAGCGTCCGTATGTGTTTCCTATAAAGGACCCATGCCTCCAAAGTATATAAAAGATTTGGGAGAACTACGGCCATGTAAAGGAAATTATTGTCGAGAGCTTCAAACCATGTTGTTTGAAATAGAAATATTGTTTGTGACAAGTTAAATCGATTATATCAGTTTAGTTGCGTGTTACTTTGTCAATTGAAAATTTCTTACTATGGTCACACTATGAACTGTCAAATCATTCACTCTTTCATGTTCTCGAAAATTCCCTTGGACGACACTTTTTGTTTTTGGCTCTCCACGTGTTTTGCCTTCTCGCGTGCTTTTGTGATAGTTGAAGTAAATTTAAAACCCTTGTGAATTGCCGCTAATTGATCAGCCAGCATCGGTTTATTTGTGATAAAAGATAAAGTTTGTGAACTACTTATTGAACATTTGTAAAGTTGTGCAAATCCGTCCACGTGTTTGGTGCCCGAGGACTTCGTTGAAGAAAACCCTGACCATTGGACTGGTAGCTATAACGATTTGCTTGTTATTTTGGCCAAAATTATGAGTGTAATCTTATAGGTCTACTCCGGAACATCAGTGAAGATTTGGTAAGGAAATTTGCATGTAATTGTAATTCACTGTGCAACACAGTACATATGTCAGAGATTTGTTGTGGCTGACAAGGACTGATGAATATAATCACACTTCCACTATCGTCTGCAAACAATTCCAGCCCTCCTAGCCAGATTCTGAACTCATGTGATTGTAAAACCTTGGCTCGTAGTTTACCGAAAGCAGCTGATGCAGCGCCTATGCGATGGTTTATTTCGGCATCATGGTCGCACTTAGATGCAATTTTGCTGCCTAGGTATTTGAAACTATCTATTTGCTTTAGCTCAGCCCCGTCAATGTACAAGATGTACATTGGCGGGGCATTTGGTCGGTTTCGAGTTTAATAAATACTCTGAATCCCGATTTTATTAGCTATCAGACGTATGTTTTCTTTTTTTCTTAAGTGTACAAAAAGTATTTTATTTAATTCTTTTTCAGATGTGGATCAGATGTGATAGTTTTGTATCACAGATTTATAAAAATACTCAATGTTTACCAGTTAAACTGCAGTAAAACGAATACTGCGCTAGATTTTTTTAGTTTTCTAGCTACACTGTAGTATTTTATCATATTTTGCTACACTTAAAATAGTAATTTTATTATAGAAGACTAACGAATTAATGCAGTATTATCTGTTGCCATACAAATTGATTATCCTGCGCACTGTGCGCATTCAGATAAAATTTCGAGAAATTGATTCTGGACCAACTGCAAAGTTATTTTAATAACAACGAGCTTCTTCACTGTAAACAATTTGGTTTTACAAAGGGGCGCTTCACGACCGATGCCGGTGTTGAGCTTGTAAAACATATTTTTGATGCCTGGGATTCACATAGGCAAATAGACTCAGCTCTGCAGCATACGCAGTCAGGAAAATACGCCAGATAACTGACATTGACACTGCCAGGCTTGTATATCATAGCTATTTTCATAGTATAATTTCATACGGTATTCTCTTGTGGGGAAATGCTGCCGACATTCAGAAAAGAGCTATTCGGGCAATTTATAATCTGGATTATGGGGCTTTGTTAATATACAAAATTTAAGATTTCATAAATTCAAAAAGGTTATAAAACGCAAACATTGCCAAAAAGGGTACTATTCGGTGCTAGATTATATTGAAGCTAAAAATGCTTGGGATTAATCAGCCCACAGGCTACTTATATTTGATTATTGTTAAGTTTCATGTGAGTGTGAGTTATTGTGTCTATATTATGCAAGTTTAGTACTTTTATATTATTATTAACAACGTATTTATTTTCAACAACATTATAGACACACCAGCTCATATACCTATGAAAAGTTCAATGTAGTTACTAAGTTTTTAAATTGTATAGAATCAAGCCGAGGAAAAGAGTGGCCCGGAGTTTCTTACCTGAATCTTATCACTAGGCTCTACTTTATGAACAGGCATTTCTTTTTTCAATGCTCAATTATGTATATATGGCATATGCATTTAAAGGTCCTTTTTTTATTTTAATTTGTATTACTTTCTGACGTGTCCAAAAAATTTAAACATTTTTATGGAAATAAACATAATTATTTGAGTTTGAGTTTGCGAAAGTCAACAAACATGATTCACATTCCTAATTAAAGTGCAATATCAATATTACATACCGCACTTTAATTAGTGGCGGCTTTTTTATATTTTTTTATTAAAAACCAAAAAACATGCAGTATTTAATAACTTTAATGCAGTGTAACTTATAGGATGTCAATTGTGACAAATCCTTTAATTTACAGTGTTTATAAATTTTACTGCATTTTAGGTAGATAACTTCACTTAATTCGTGCAAACTAAAGTCAAGTACTTACAATACTTCAACTTTAGTAGGCAAGATTATTAAAATAATTATTGCAAGTTGACAGCTGTGTTTACGTACATGCATCGGAAAACTTTGGTAAGTGGTTCAGAACATAATAATTACTTTTATTTATCTTACAGATATTTCATTTACATATTGATATTAGCTGAATTTCCTTTTCGCTTTCAAATACATTTGTTTTTATTTCACAAAGGCGCGGACTGGCCGTGCCGTGTTGTACCTACATCCAGTATATTAAACTGCTTAAGATTGCCCGCAATTTTGATTGTTTTTGAGATATTGCCAAATACATCCACCAAAATGCGTTATAAAGTCGACCATAAGTAGCAATTACTATCAAAAGCATTGAATTTCAAATGGTGGTGCTTCTAGCTTTAACAGAATCCTAGAAAACTGTAGTAGCCGCACATAACTATACGCACAACCGTCCAACATTGCTCAACTTTATTTTCTGTAAATCTGTTCTAAGCTTTGGCAATAGGATATGTTTAAGAGAATTATGCAAAGATGCCATCTTTCGTTTAAATATGTGGTACACATAACATTTTTTATTTTACTGAGGTGAGCAATGTTACGTTACACACTAAGTACTTTTCATACAAACTAAAACAATGCAGTTTCCATGCTCTATGGAATATAAAAAATAGCTATTCACGCTACCGACCTACTCAGAACTTTTCCCATACCATGTTTCTCGTTCCTCTGTATCACATGATCATACCTACTATACCAACGGAAATCATATACAAAAACATTAAATGTATATGATGGGTGTCAACTCAAAACTTTTTTATAATTCAAGGTTTTAGTTAATTTTCGTGTGATATGATAATAATAATAAACCCCTCTGGGGCAGTCGTTATCTCATCATGAGACTAACGCAATCTCAGAGGCTAGATTAACAGCTTTCAGACATCACCTGCATCGTGTAATATAAACAAAAAATGTATTACAAGATGAAAAGAAAGCTTATAACTACAGGGCAGATTTGTGGCGAGCTGAATGTGTGTGGCAACACTGCGGTCCCGAATGCTTCAGAGAGTCGGTCAGGGCCTCGTCTCCGGCTTGCCTTTACTGGCTGGTCGGAGTGGATTTCCAATAGCGCCCGCAGGACTCTCAACTCTGGCTTGCCTTGGTCGGTCGGACAGAGGGAAGCCGCAAGAGCTATTAGCTCGGGGGTGGAAGTGTCATTCTCAAGAGCGTAACTACGGGGAAACCCGGTCCGGGTTTCCGTTGTCACGAGACCCGCGATGGCGAAACCGGTGCCGCACCGCTCGACACCCTTAGCTACTCGCACTAGTGTTGCACTCTGGCTGCCTTTATGGCAGACTTTGCTTGCCTTGGCGGCTATTAAGAGAGGGTCCATCCAGTGAGCTGGCGAGTCACCACCTGTCTTGCAGACGGATGCTATTAGGGTAAGCTCAGTAGAGCTGAGATACGTTATGCTTCAAATTTTCTCTTACATATACACATACACCCTCACTCTGATTGGAATAGGTGGAGTGATAGCTAGTAAACCCTTCACTGCGGCATTTCGCCAACTTATCTGCAGAAAATAACCTTGTGGAAAGTATGTGTTTGTTGTTAGAGTGTTGTGGTGTGTGAAATTTGTTAAGTTCTGACATTAACTATTAAGGTAGGCATGCAAAATTTAAAAAAAATCTTTTTAGACGTAATTTGCAAAAACAAATTAGCTACGACTTCATATAGTTTGATTAATAATCGGTGAAACAATTGGATACATTTAAATACAGCGAAAATGAATATTGAAAATAGTCATGCTTGCGGTTTTAGTTTGGCTAAGTCCTCCTCTGAAGAAAAGCGGAACGCTGGAGTTCCCTTTTTCTTGCGCTGGTAAATATTATTATTAGTACTCCAACAGAAGGCAAATTCGTTGGTTTTAGCATAATTTCGAGAGACAAAGCATAATCGTCTCGTGCTATTGTAAAATTCTTACACATACACTACCGCTCAAAAGTATTTGCCCACCTTGATTTGAGGATTTTTGAAGAAAATTATTAAAAAATACTTAAATAACCAAAAAGCAGGCAGCGATAGCCTAGTGGATATACCAACAGGCTGCCGTGCAGAGGGGTTCGAATCCACGGCGCGCGCCACTAACTTTTCGAAGTTATGTGGTATTTAATTGTTAATTATCGCTCGCCTCGTGCCTCGGCGAGCATGTTAAATCATCACGCTTCGTTCTCGTGAACAATTGTTGACAGTCGTTACTAGAGATGTAAGTGCGGTATTATACCATTTGTACTGAAATGTATAAAACGAAAAATACCGTATAATACGGTATTATACCATTTACTACGGTATTTTATGTATAAATCAATTGTTCTATATTTTTGAACTAAATGATCATAGTAACCATTATAAATACTGAATACGGTAGAATTGCACAGGAATAAAACAAGAAATTATATTTTAAGTTTGTATTATTATTAATAATATTAATTACTATTAGCTACAACAATATTACTATAAAAACAAGCTAAACTGAGTCAAAATATAATTTAAAGAAAAACACGTAGGTAACATTTTAAGTTACGTTAGAGCGAAGGGGTCCTCAAACTTATTTGAATCATCTCTCTATTTATTCAAAATTAAATAATGTTCCTCTCTGCGTGCAGACACGTACAGCCCGAACCTTAAATACAAGAAAAGTACAGACGTGGCCCACGCCTTTTGTCTACCTAGTTCGAAAACCCGAGATTTAGAGGATCTTCTACCTTCATATCTAAATCCTCTTGTGTTGCTACGTTCTCGGTAGATGACGACGCAGTAATGCATTCTAGCAACATATTTTCAAGTGAATCATCTTCATCACCACTTTTTTAACTTCGAATGTGCTGTCACGAACACCAAGATTTGTGTAAATCGAGACCAATTTAGAAACACGTGACTTATCTAACCGATTTCGGGCTTTGCAATGAATTTTTCCAAAAGTTAAAATTCCAAAAGTAATTCTAAAACAAAGAATATAATCGAAACTTAAAATATATTTAATGTTTTAAACTAGAACTCGTCGCAATATCGCAGGGTCTTATAAACTGAATCAGAATATAAAATACATAAAATACCAATAATACCGTAAGTTATAATAAAATACCGGTTTAATACATAGCCTTTTGGTATTATACGGTATTTTTACAACACTAGTCGTTACGCAGAGTCAGTACCCTCAAATAAACTGATACTGGTACTGATACGGTGACTGATAAGGTGGGCAAATACTTTTGAGCGGTAGTGTATACATCGGTTTACCCGGCACATCCTTATTTAGCACAGTAGTAGACAGTTGAGGCTATTTGTTTTGTTATATTCCATAAAAGATTTTGGGAATTCTTCTTTTTTAGAAACTGTCGTAAAATCGACAATCAGTGGTTTATCTGGAGATGTGTTAGTGCTAATGCGATAGACATATTATTATGATAGATTTTGTTTTTCGTCACCGGTATTTCCAAAAACTTTCCAATATTTATAATATGATGATTGATGGCCGGTTTTACCGGTACATTGATTTGTGATTAGAACTAGTAGAAGAACAATAATCATGCTTCATACGTTTGAAATTATGTATTTAATGAATGTATCGAAATAGGTATTAATTCTTATCAAAAAGGAAAAACTGAAGACTGATAATATCATTGATCTAATAGTTTTCACTATTAGACTGCATAAGACAGATACAATGATTTATAGTAACTAATATAAATTATTGTATCTGTCTTATGCAGAAAAAATAAAACTTACCTAACAATGTTTAATAATTTAGTTTTGAACCTATCCTTTCACCTTGCATTGGCTGCTCTATTACAACAACTGCTCAATTCAACGAACGGTCTATTAAACTGCTCTATTTACTCGTATGCGGATGACACGGCACTAGTGGCACACGATAAGACCTGGTCCACGACTTTTAAGACCGCGGAAGAGGGACTGTGATGGGTTGGCTTTCAAATAATGTACTTACACTTAATCTAAAAAAATCTGTTTATATTCCCTTTTATTTGAAATCTTCTCCCTCGCAGGTCTTTGACTCTTTCGTACTTAGGGCTCATGCCTGTTATGTTAGCTCTAGTTCCTCGTGTTCGTGCCCCCAAATTTTAAGAACTTCCACAGTGAGATACCTTGGAGTTTTAATAGATAGCTCACTGACATGGAAGCCTCAACTTGAGAATGTGACTTCCCGGGCTCGTAAGCTGATATATATCTTTAAGAAAGTTAGAAATTCAGCGGACACTGACACTCTAAAGACAATGTTTTACGCACTGTGTCAGTCCATACTAACGTACTGTATCACAGTCCAGACTGTGATACAGTACGTTAGTATGGACCCCAGGGTGGAGCTCAAAAGACACATCTATTACAAGTTGAACGTGCACAAAGAGCAGTCCTGAAAGTCATGATGTCCAAACCCTTTAAATATCCCACTCAAATTCTTTATGCAGATTGTAAGGTACTTACAGTTAGACAACTCTTTGTACTACAAACAATATTACGCAAGTACTGTTCTATAGTGTATAACGCTAAAGCTCTTTAAACCCGTAGACAATACAAAGTGTGTGATATCCATAGCGCACGAACATCTCTTGCTCAACACCATTACCACATCATCAGTAGTCACTTCTATAACAAAATCAATAAAACTTGCAATATTTATACCCTTTGTAGGCAAGATTGTAAAAGGAAAGTTTTTGAATGTTTGCAAATATTAAATTATGATGAAACCGAAAAAGTATTGAAAATATCTATTCTATAATAGTCAAAGTCAAAGTCAAAATCCTTTATTCATTTGGGTCACAATGTGACGCTTATGAACGTCAAAATAATGAATTCATAAAATAATTACTTAAAGACTCTACATTTACATTTACTGCCACGTTCGCTAAGCAAGGGCGTAGAACCATGAGAAAGAACGGGCAATAAAACTCACGGTCACTCTTTTTCATCGCCAGGTTTTGCAAAATATACATAATTTACATTTTGTAAGGTGCTGCAACTGTTACACCTTCTATATCACTTGTATATATTTACAGTACGTTATAATACTCACGCATAATACTTAATTTTAATTTTGATGTTCATTTAGTTAGCCTCTTCAGAATAGACATGGTGATACAGGAGCATCCACTTACATTATATATACCTAATAATAGTAATAGTAATGCTCACACTGATTATACACACACACACAAGCTTGTTGTTTTGGTTGATTTCTGGTCCGGGTAGTAAGTAATATGTATTTATAATTCTAATCTTTCTTGCTTTGTACCCACTTATCTGCTTCACTTTTATATTTCTAGTTCACTTATTAATAATCTAATAACTACCTATTATTTATGCTGGTGTCTGATAATTATTTTCCCTTTCAAACTGTCATTATTGTCACTTACTTCCGTCACCTGTCAAATCAACGATCTGTCATCTGTTTGGGTACGAGGCTTTTTAGTCTTTTTTTTTCTTGTACCCCTTTTCTTATGTTCTTGCGACTTGTTTATTTTTCCATCTTTATATATTACTAGCTTTCGCCCGCGGCTTCGCCCGCATGAAATTTTAATAAAGAGTAGCTTTTGTACTTCCCCAGGTTTCAGACTATCCATATCAAATTTCATTACAAACGGATCTGCACATTAGCCGTGTAGCATACATATATTATAAACAGACTAGAGGACGCCAGCAGCTACGCCTGCAATTTTTTAAAATTTACCCGTTTTGGCCGATCCCGTGGGAATTTCAGGAAATCTCTTCTTAGTGCACCCCTACGGTCCCCAAGGAACACACATGCCAAATTTCAGCTTCCTGCGCCCAATAGTTTCGGCTGTAGCGTGTCTGTCAGTCAGTCAGTAACGCAAGGATTTTATATATAAAGATAATAAGTACTTAAAATTACTTTTGTTTTTATAGTCGTCAAACTTCAGGTAAAGATTAGTATGTAGTGTATATTATTAAAGTTATTGAAGAACTTATATACCTACTGAATATAATTGCAGCAAAAATAAAAACTGAAAGCATTACCAGAAAGTACAAAATCAGACCGCCCCTCCTCTCCACTGCACTTCAGCGCACCAACTCATACTCTCGCGCTTTTAATAACGCTGCGCTTAGGTCAATTACATCGTAAGCTCTATTCTGCCAATCAAGCCCTTTCATTTGATACCCATATTGGGGTATTTGTGGAAAATATGTCATCCGCCATTTTATGGCGACAGCCATCTTAGATTTTTCATAGTGAGCCCTATTCTACCAATCATGCCCTTTCATTCGATACCCATATTGAGTTATTTGTGGAAAATATGTAATCCGCCATTTTGCGGCGACAGCCATCTTGGATTTTTCATAGTGAGCTCCATTCTACGAATCAAGCCCTTTCATTTGATACCCAAATTGAGGTATTATTGGAAAATAAATAATCCGCCATTTTGTGGCAGCGGCCATCTTGGATTTTTCATAGTGAGCTCCATTCTACCTATCAAACCCTTTCATTCGATACCCATATTGAGGTATTTGTGGAAATATGTAATCCGCCAGTTTGTGGCGGCAGCCATCTTGGATTTTTCATAGTGAGCCCTATTCTACCAATCAAGCCCTTTCATTCGATACCCATTTTGAGTTATTTGTGGAAAATATGTAATACGCCATTTTGCGGCGACAGCCATCTTGGATTTTTCATAGTGAGCTCTATTCTACAAATCAAGCCCTTTCATTTGATACCCATATTGAGGTATTTGTGGAAAATAAGTAATTCACCATTTTGTGGCAGCGGCCATATTGGATTTTTCATAGTGAGCTGCATTCTACCAATCAAACCCTTTCATTTGTTACCCATATTGAGTTATTTGTGGAAAATATTCAAAATATGTAATCAGCCATTTTGCTGCGACAGCCATCTTGGATTTTTCATAGTGAGCTCTATTTTACGAATCAAGCCCTTTCATTTGATACCCATATCGAGGTATTTGTGGAAAATAATTAAGACGCCATTTTGTGTCAGCGGCCATCTTAGATTTTTCATAGTGAGCTCCATTCTACCAATCAAACCCTTTCATTTGATACCCATATTGAGGTTGTTGTGAAGTAATATGTGATTCGCCATTTTGTATCGGTGGCCATCTTGGATTTACAATCATTTAAATATTATCTTTTAATCTCGATGACAATATGAGTGTATACCAAATATCAGATAAATCATCAGGAAGGGAATTTGACCCAAGCAAACAAATAAAGATAATACAGGATTTTCGCCGACTTAGTTGATACTTTTCCTTATAGTATGGCAACATTATACATTTTTTTATAAATTGTAGCCTATGTGTTATTCTGATGTATAAACTATATTACTGTAAAGTTCCATCCAAATCCGTTCAGTAGTTTTTGCGTGAAAGAGTAACAAACATCCATCCATCCATCCATCCATCTTCACAAACTTTCACATTTATAATATTAGTAGGATTATAAAATTATACACACTATTATTACTCTTACCATTATATTTGTATTGCTGTGTAACTACCTGGACCAATCTTTCTTCTTGTATCCACGATAACTAATGTTTTTTTTTTTACTCTTGGCACTACTGGCAGGTGGTGTATTATTGGTAATTTGAATTTTTTTTGTTTGTTTATTTGGATAAGTATATATTTGTTTGCCTTTTTTTAGATAATATTTATTATAGTTATATATTTAAGTATTGTAGTCTGCTATTATTGACATCAATAATATTAGTGATGATGATAGTTTCTACTCAGTATGTAGTGTAGATGACAGCTTTAGCAGTATACCGTCACTTTCCGACTGTCTTAATTCGCAGTTTTCTGATGTACCTAAAAATTTCATATCAATGCCCAAAGTATTCCGGCACATTTCACTGATATGCTGGCCAATTTAGACTGTTAGAGCATTCATGCTATCCTTGTTTCTGAGTCATGGCTTAAGCCCTGTCTACCTTCTACATTATACTCCCTCCCTGGTTTTCAACTTATCAGAAATGATCGAACCGTTGGGGGTGGTGGGGATATTGCTATATATCTTCGCTCTCATATCCCTTACAAAGTTGTTAGTATGTCTGCACAACCATCGCCTCCAAATGAAGGTGAGCATTTATTTCTGGAAGTTACATTAAACACACACCAAACTCCTTCTCGGCGTCTACTACTGTCCTTTATTACGTATAGATTACTTTTCTACTTCTGAAACCCTTCTGGTTAATCTCGTGCCCTAGTCATACCATCATAATGGGTGATTTTAACACATGTCTGCTTAAAAATGATTGTCGTTCTTTGCCTCTTCTTTCTATTTCTATAGCCTGTAATCTTACAATACTAACATCAAGCGCAACTCATCACTTCCCACATTCCACACCTTCCCTTCTCGATATAATCATAGTTTCTTCTCGGGAACATGTTGCCACGTACGGGCAATATCCAGCAGACATGTTTTCCTACCACGAATTGCTCTATATCTCGTACAAAATTCGTCCTCCCAAGATGAAGCGGAATGTACTAATGCAGCGCAATTTTGGTGGCATGAACACCAACGCACTTCGTGAGGATGCCAGTGATATTGACTGGAGACCACTTTTCAGTGCCGAATCTGTTGACGATAAGGTTAGCGTCTTTAAAACTCAAATAGCTGAATTATTCGATGAACATGCACCCATTCGACCGGTGAAGATTAAACACCCTCCCTCACCATGGCTCACTGAAAGCATTAAACAGCTTATACATAAGAAAGCTACAGCAAAATTCAGGTATAAAATTAGGCCCGACGATAGCAACCTGCAAAAATATGTTGCGATTAGGAATCACTGCAATAGGGTGTGTAGGGACGCACAATGCCAACATATCCATAATTCTGTGAAAAACGGAGATCCAGCAAAGGTCTGGAAATTTCTTAAAACCCTTGGGGTCGGCAAACCACGTCAACACACTACTCCTAATAACTTCAATATTGACTCGCTCAATTCTCATTTCACTGCATCGTCCAATATTGATAGGACAACTAAAGAAAGCACTCTTTCATCCCTGCCAACCCCTAGTTATTCATAATTTGTCTTTAATCATTTCACCGATAGTGATGTTAAGAAGAGCATAATGTCAATCACATCCAACGCAGCTGGTAGTGACTGCGTCAGCCGTAATATGCTCCTTCCCATCCTTGATCTAATCCTACCCATCATTACTCACATCCTTAACTACTCCTTGTCCAGTGGTGAATTCCCATCGATGTGGAAGGATGCCCTAATAACTCCCATCCCGAAAAAATCTCATCCTACTTCCTTCTCTGATTACCGACCTATTTCTATCCTACCATTCCACTCCAAAGTCCTCGAACATCTCATTTACAATCAGGTCAACTCATTCCTCTCTAAAAATAATCGCCTTTATCCATTCCAGGCCGGTTTCCGACCAGGCCATAGCACTACAACCCTTATCAATATTACGGATGACATCAGGGCTGGTATGGAAGGCGGACAGCTCACAGTCCTTGCTCTGCTAGATTTTAGCAACGCCTTCAATACAGTGGATTTTGACATTCTACTTGGCCGACTTTGCTCTCTTAACATATCTCCTACGGTGATTGATTGGTTTCGAAGTTACCTGTGTGGCCGCCGACAGCGTATACGAATTGAAAATTCACTTTCTTCATTGTGTAACACGACTGTTGGCGTGCCCCAGGCTGGCGTGCTGTCTCCTTTACTCTTCGCAATTTTTATAAATTCTATATCAAACAATCTTTGCTCTTCCTACCACCTTTATGCAGATGATCTCCAAATATATTCGCAGTCGCCACTGGCTCAGATGTCATATTCCATAGATACCATCAACAGTGATCTTGAACAGATTAGTAGCCGGAGTAAATCGTATGGACTTATGGTGAACCCTTCGAAAACACAGGTCATTGTTGTCGGTAGTTCGAGAATGTTATCGAATATCGACTGGTCTCAACTTCCTGACGTTATATTTAATGGCACTGTAATTCCTATACAGGATAAAGTTAAAAATCTGGGCCTAACCATCGATTCTACCCTTTCCTGGTGCTCGCAGGTCCAAGAAGTGAGTCGTAAGATATTTGCTTCAGCAGGTTCATTGCGAAGACTTAGGAATTTACTTCCTACTGCCACCAAAATTGCACTTGCAAACTGTCTTCTATTACCCATTATTGATTATGCAGATGTCAGCTATCCAGATCTCGCCGAAAACCAGCTTGACAAACTTGAGCGCTTTCAAAATCTCTGTATACGATTCATATTTGGATTACGTAAATACGATCATGTGTCACAATTTCGCAAACAACTCAAGTGGTTACCAATACGATTTCGCCGGAATACTCACATACTTTCTCTACTATACAATATATTTTTTAACCCTTCCACTCCCTCCTATCTTAAAGGACGATTCGAATTCCTTCATGATACGCATAATCGTTATTTAAGGTCATCAGAAAACTTAAAGCTGAAGATGCCGGCACATTGCACGGATTTTTATGATAAATCGTTTAGTGTGACTGCTGTTCGCCTATGGAATGCACTCCCATTACATATAAGACAGGCTCAGACGGTAACAAGGTTCAAATCCTTAGTCAAGGATCACTACCTATCACTATGATATTTCCTGTTCTAATATAATTTTAAGTATTATTTATGTATGTGTGTATGTATGTATGTCTACATGTATGTATGTATATATGTATGTATGTATAATTATATATATATATATATATATATATATATATATATATATATATATATATATATATATATATATATGTGTGTGTGTATGTGTGTGTGTGTGTGTGTGTGTGTGTGTGTGTGTGTGTGTGTGTGTGTGTGTAGTATATTTTTATAATATTACATAAATGTATATATTTAAAGTATTTATCATCCTATTACTGGTACACTTACAACTACCATTTCATTCCTACCAATAATATCTCCATTCAAAGGTTGCCTGGTAGAAATCGCTGTTAGCGATAAGGCCGCCCTTTGTACTTTATTTATATAAAATTCCTGTAAATCTTCTTTATAGTGTACAATAAAGTATTAAATAAATAAATAAATAAACAAGCACACGCGCCCAAGAGCGCGCGCGCGCACCCACACACATGCACACACACAGAGTCACAGACATACATACGTACATACACACACACACAGACATTTACGTATACAAAGATTTTTATTCATTTGAGGCTGAATGTATGAGGCACATACGATTTTTAATTAATATGTACTTAAGGCGAGGTTGCAGTACAGTGCGTAGCTCGACCTCACCCCCCGCAAAAACAAAAACACGGCGGTGGCGTCAGCGAGTGAGCGGGGGGAGAGGAGGGGGGGTTTCATGTGTGCGTGTGCCACAGCGCAGCGTAAAAAAAACCGTAGATGAGTTATGCGAACTTCAAAAGTGGCACATTAAAAACTGACAAATTCATGACAAACTTTTTTTTTCTAAATGTCTCATTTGGCTTTAGTCGCGTACGCGCTGCGGTCGGAAGCGCTCGCTCTTTTACTCGCGTGTGTGTACGTTACATTTGAAAATGCCGTCGTGTGTAATGAGATTTTGCTAAAGTAGTTAAACTATAGTAGGAAAATGACTAAAAGTTATGGAATCACTTCTCATTCATGAGTATTACAATATTACAACGTTTTATTTTCAATTTATAATAAATTCAGTATCACAAATAATAGAGTGAATAATAAATTGGCATTTAGCGAGTGTAAAAGAGAAGCAGTATTGTGCGTGTTCAAAGACTAAAAAACAAAGTATCCAGATGACATTCGTAATAGATAAAATACTGATGTGTGTTTTTGTCAAGTAATAAAAGTGATTTGAGGCTGAATCAACACAATATATTATTATTATAGAAATACAAAATCATACGTAAGTTACAAACATTGACGGATGATCAAAGTCCATTCACTTGTTCTTGTTTTTCTCCTTTTAGTACTAAACAACTAAGTAGATTGTACTGCACAGTTTTCGCTGCCGACCCACCGTACCCCTGGCCGTACCCCTGGTGGGTCTTTCAAAGCTTAACCGTACTCCCAGATAATATTGTTGTGTAATTAGTTTATTAATTTCAGTTCGTTAATTTCAAGTTCTACTATTTTGTGGGATCATTCCCAGTATAGTAGTAGTATTGAACAATTCTATGATAGAACTGTCCTAATTCTATTAGCACAACTTGATGAGGAGAACAGAACTAATGGGATAAGTAATAGGAAATGTCCCAGTCTAGTTCTATGTATGTTTTTACAAGGGTATTCAATAGAACTACTGGGAATGATCCGTAGTGTCACGACATCGCGCTCATATATCCGAATAAATATGTTTTGTAGACGTTCATTTGTTTAATGTGTAAAACAAATGAACGTCTACAAAACAAATGAACGCCTACAAAACAAATGAACGTCTACAAAACAAATGACTTACAGAAAGTGATCAGCTATCGATAGTGATTGCAGAAAACAGGTGCATGCGATTTTCAACCTAATTGACATTAGTCAGAATTTATAATTTTATTACCCTAATATTGCCAGAAAGCAAGAAAAAACAAAAAAAAACGTTTGTCATGAATTGTCAATAAGGTCGAAAATCGCATGCACCTGTTTTTTGCAATCACTATCGATAGCTGATCACTTTCTGGTAGACATTTGTTTTGAAGACGTTCATTTGTTTTGTAGACGTTCATTTGTTTTGTAGACGTTCAATTTTTTTGTAGACGTTCATT
Source organism: Euclidia mi (assembly GCA_944739405.2). NCBI lineage: Eukaryota > Metazoa > Arthropoda > Insecta > Lepidoptera > Erebidae > Euclidia > Euclidia mi. The sequence goes on along the minus strand of OX123193.2, from coordinate 11,027,179 downwards.
CGTTTAACACATTTTTATAAATATTTATATTTATTCGGATTTGTGAGCGCGATGTTGTGACACTACCCTTGTAAAACATACATAGAACTAGTGGTAAATTTCCTATAACTGTTTCTATTCTTCTCATCAAGTTGTGCTAATAGAACTAGTGGGGAAAAAAGTATCACTAGTTCTATCATAGAACTGTTCAATAGAACTAGTGGGAATGATTCGACAGCGCAAGGATGATGATGATGACGGGTCTTCAACAGTACCACAGATTATACCTATAATATACAAAGCATTATAACCATTAGCAGTAATACCTAAACGTTTTATTCTCTAATTTATCTCCTTGTTGCACTATATCATCATACTAGCGCTTGTCTTCGCTTGTCTAAAAATACAAAAACGTAAGTAGTAAGTCATTATCATAGCAGAGATAACACTGATCAGTTTAATGTCCACGTAGCACGTTGGTATAACACTACGAGCATTTCAGCCAGGAGTACGGTTAAGCTTTAAAAGACCCACCATACCCCCAGGGGTATTGCCAGGGCTACGGTGGGTCCGCAGCGCACAGTTTTTATATTAACGTACTGTTTTAGGTTTCCATTAAATGAAATGTACTTTTTTAATAAATGTTATAAATAAATCACATCGACTTTTTATTTCCCTACCTTAAATGAATTAATCAAATTTACTTTGAGGCGAATTGAATTTACTCAAGTCAGACAAAGTGATCATGTCGCATCTGAGTCAAATTATTGTTTGTGAAACGGTCAGCATGATGTCACAATGCGCTTCGGTCCAGATAGTATGTGTTTATCTCTATTTCGCGCTTGCGATTAGATGTGCTATCTCACTTACACTTCTTGTCTAATTCTTAGTGTGTCGTTTTGACATATTTATATTAGTGTGCGTACGCTTTTCGCGATGCGTGCCACTCGTAAGCTCCGTCATGTTACCTTGTCAGTAACCTGTCTACGGTTTCTTACTAGTATGTCTCTATGGTTTGAACGATTGAGTTTGGAATACGAATTACTTTGTACTTTTGCGAAAACGTACATGCGGGGGTGGAGGGGGATTTTGCGGAGCAACGACGTACGTCCGCCCTCAATCACGCCTAGACAGGCACTGATGAACGGCCGGCGAGCGATATAATGCCAAAATTTTGACTATTTTTTTTCTTGGAGAAAAATGATAACGAAATTACGAAATCTGTTTTTACCATTTATTTTAAAATAAAGAGCTGTTTCTATTGATAGTACTTTCATATAAATTCATTATGGAATCTCTAAGCAGTACACGTTTAAAATTGTGATTTAGTGCCATGTTTGACATTTTTTTTTATCGAACCAATCATTCCAAATCGTGTTTCTATCTTTACGATTTACTAGAAGATATGTTCAACTTTTATACTTTAATTTTTATTCATTAAAAATATCATAGTTCATGGGACTTTCAGACGTTCAAAAATCTTAAAAAGTACTGCAACCTCGCCTTAAGGTTCTATATAATATTAATAGTATATACAAACACCATGTATAATAATCGCCCTGATTATTGTTTTCAAATTTAACTTGTCATAGTATGGAAGGGCACTGGTACCCATAACACAAGTTAAATCTTACCATGGGTACCAAAGTCCAACAAAACACGAATTTGTCAATGTCACATTTTTGTTACTTAACATTGTAAAATAAGTGTTAATATTGTTAAAACTTTTCGCAAATAAATTACATTATTATTATTTGTTTCTCTATCACGCGTACTTTTCTAACATATGGTGTTGAGCTATTGCTACTTGTATGTACACTAATTACTCTGGGCTATTGTGATGGGTGTTCAATGGATATGTTATGAAAACTATGGATGAGAACCGGCGTCTGTACTGAGTACTCTTATAGTACGTCAAAAACGGGCATACGGTGACTCACCAACTCACTAGATGGGCCCTCTCTAAATAGCCACCAAGGTAAACAAAGTCTACCATAAAGGCAGCCAGAGAGCAACACCGGTGCGAGTGGATAGGGGTGTCAAGCGGTGCGGCACCGGTTTCGCCATCGCGGGTCTCGTGACCCGGAGCGGGTTTCCCCGTAGTTAACTCGTCCCCGTAGTTACGCCCTCGAAAATAACACTTCCACCCCCGAGCTAATAGCTCTTGCGTCTTCCCTCTGGCCGGCCGACTAAGGCAAGCCAGAGTTGAGAGTCCTGCGGGCGCTCTTGGAAATCCCTCATCATCTTGTAATACAATTTTTGTTTATATCACAAGATGAAGGCGATGTTTGAAAGCTGTTAATCTGCCCTCTGAGCTTGCGTTAGGCTTATGTTGAAATAACTTAATTATTATTATTATTATGCATTGAAGTTTTTATCGAAAAATATATTTTGGATACAATTTTAGGGATTCTATACTTTAAACGCGTTTTTCTCGAATTCGTGTTTTTGCTGTTACTGCACTATAGGTTCGGGAGGGCAGATCAGTCCGGCAACTTACTTTAATGCCAGCAGTAGCCTTTTCGAGCGATTCACTGACAACAACAGAAAAGTAGAGAGCAAACAGTGTTGGTGCTAGAATAACCTGCTTGACTCCACAACTCACAGGAAAGAACTCTGACTGATCGTCATTGTAGGGTACACAGCAAGTCATTTCGTCGCGAAGAAGGCGAATCACTCGCACTAACTTCTCAGGGCAACCTAATTTGGCCAGTATGGGCCAAAATGCCTCCCGCGGTATACAGTCAAATGCTTTCTGCAAGTCCACAAAGCACATAATAATATACAAAGGTTGGCTTTGTTCTCGATTTTTCCCCTGGAGTTGGCGGACTATCAGGACGAAACCCAAATTGAGTTTATCAGTATGTTCACAGAAACAGGTAAAAGCCGGTTGAGAAGAACTTAGGCAAATATCTTCCCAGGTACACAGAGCAGCAAACATTTAGAAGCTGTTTAAAACAAAAATTTGGGATTTGCTAAAAAAATCTTGAAAACTGTTTTATACCAAAATGGTCTCTAAATCTGGCAATCTGGCATGGCTACAATGCATAACTATGCAAGATTTCAGCTTTCTAGTCTTTATAGCTTTTGCATAACAACGCGGACGGACGGACGAATGGACGGGCATGGCGAAACTATAAGGGTTCCTTGTTTACTACGGAACCCTAAAAGGCTTCATAATCACTGGTCACTATGTCATAAAAAGGACCCACTATCCAAATTTAACATTATACATAGTGACTGAAAAGTCACTAGCGCTGTGCGGTGAGGTCAGTCAGGACAAGACTTGTCCTAACTTAGTGATTAAGAGGCTACCTTGAAGGTCAAATAATCGCGTTAGGTCATCGCTAAGTGTTAGCTATAAGGTTGAAAGTCGCAAGATTTTTGACATGGCGTGCCACCCCGAAACTGTCTGAAACCTTATTGCGTTCATAACTCAAGTAATAATCGTTTAAGAGACTACAATTCGTATATGGAATTCTTATTAAACTAACTCTTCTTTCGGTGAATAGCAATTTCAAGGCGAAAAGTTAAGTATTTTTTTTAAATATCCATACAAATATTTAGAGAAAGCATGTTTTTCAGTTTAAAATTCCATGTAGCGAAAATCTTCCAATCATGTATCTGTTTATGGATTTCAGTTGATAAAGACCTGATAAATAATAAAATACAAAATGTTCACTTTGTTAGTGTGTCTCACTGCTTCAAAATCGGTAAGCAAAAAGGCCATATATTTTCGAGGTAGCGCCTTAAGATGATAAACATTTTACTTACCTGACCTACCTAATTAATTTTTAATCACATCTAGGTCAACTTTAAATAAACAGACTACAACTTTAAAATAATTTATTGGCGTTGATTATAATTTAGGAAATATACAATAGAGAAATACAAACAAGTATCACAATAAAACTATTCTTAATCATTAAAGCTGAGCTCGGCTCAAGACATTCATCGCTTTGTTCAATCCGCTTAAAATAGTGTTGATGCAGCTCTACTCTCTGCCGCATTATATTATCTATGACTGCGGTGCCAGCTGTGAATAGTATTCGACTCCTACTCAATTTCCAAGCACGAACTGAAATTAATAAATGCAATGAGTTAGAACTTAAAACTACAGAACTTTTGACATGTTCAAATATTTCATCAACTAAATAATAAATAAATAATAATAAATATTCTAACGCATTCACACAAAACCATATAGTCCCAAACTAAGCAGAGCTTGTACTATGGGTACAATACAATGGATAAATATACATATATTTACATTTTCTTTTATATACATAGAAACACGAAGGCCAAGAGTGGTATTAGTGCCTACTCTAACGTATAGTAGTGAAAACTGGGTATTGCAGAAGAGATTTGAAAGTAGAGTAAATGCTGTAGAAATGAGAGCACTGAGAAGTATGTGTGGTAAAAGAAGATGTGTGATAAGCATCGAGAAGGGAAGGGTAAGGTGGTCTGGGCACATGGAGAGGATGGATGACAAAAGACTGACCAATAAGATATATAAGGCAAGTGTGAATGGGATAGGACCAAGGGGAAGACCTAGGCGGAAGTTCTCTGACCAAATTGGAGATATCCTAAAAAAACGGACAGATCACAAGTACCCTAAACAGAAAATTATGCATGAGAAACTTTTGGGAGTGAATGAAGCAAGAAAGATATGTTAGGATCGACGCACATGGCGTTCCGCAGTATTTATCTACCCCTCTGGGAAACATGCGTGAGTGTATGTACCTAGACGAAGGCAAACATCTATGTTGACGCACACAACAGTTAGACTTGCGCAGGATTCGACCCGCGATCTTTGGCAGTCGTTTGGACTCCTGCTACGCCGCCGGGTCTTCTTATTTTATTTTAGGTAGTTACTTTTACTACCTTCATTATTAATACCAGCGCCAGAACAAAACCGCGCGGGCATACCTACTGTGCCTAATACGGTGAATCCCCGCCTGCTATCAAAGGAGAGGCAATATTGAAGAAAATATTAAAGCTTTAAACAAATGCGCCTGTATGCGCATGCGCAATGTGCGATAGTAAAACAGAATAGTGGATTAATTATGAGTAAGCGTTATAAAATAAGAATCAGTTATCTTTATTTACCTCGTCGTTGAAATGGATTAACATTAACGCAGCTATAAGCTAACGCATAGCTTGTATAATCCGTCGCCAATATTAAAACATTTGTTGTGTGTGAAGAATCTGTAAATTGAACAATATTATTATAATGAAATTTTGTACCTACAATCAAAAGTTGTAACGTAACTTCTTCCCCAAGGTCCTCCCCTCAGACCGATTTTGAGTTTATTCCCATATTATACAGATTGTTGGCCCACTCCTGGTGGCTTACCCCTGTTGCATCGGTACAGTGTACATGACCGCCACTCTAGTATCCTTCTGCCCCAATGCCCATTGGATTGTAGAGCTATGTGCCCTACCCATTGGCACTTCAGCTTGGCTATTTGGAGAGCAAGATCGGGGACTTTGGGTTGCCTGCGGATCTCTTCATAAATTAAATCTAATACAACCTTCTAAGCCAGACACAGGAACAGTAATTCCGATTCTAGCACTTCCATCAGTAGACACTACTCTAGCCGATCCCTCTTGCGTCTGAAGCTGTCCATGTCGAGTTTCATAATTGAGAACATTGAAATTGTCAGAATCATTGTCAATAGTATATTTACTGCCAACACAAGAACTTTCACCGACTTCATCATATCTCTCCAGTTGGTACCACGTTCCAGCAAACTATAAAAACATGATAACAAGAATTTGGAACATTTTACAAATATAGTATTTTCTTGGGTTTACGCAAATGTAACACATTGAATTCAAACTATGGTTTACGGGTTCTATCGAGATATATTGGTTTTAAAGACATTCGATTTATTGAACACGATTCCTATAAATAAATCGAAACTACGACTAGTACTAAATAATGTAGATCATTCCATATAAATGTATTTCCATTAAATACCTTGAATTACAATATATCACGATAGAATTCGTCAACCGTAGTTTCATTACAAGATTTAACAGAAATTTCAATAAATTAAACAAATGTTTATTCTTGTTGTCTTACATCAAGAGCTCGGAAATTCTGAACCACAGGTATTGTCGTATCACATTGTCCGGGAATCACAACATGGCCATCTACTGGTGGAGATGGATAGAAGAAGCATGCAGAATCTGTCTGATCAACATTGAGGTAAAATTGGTCGTACAATACTTTATTGTTTGTGATTACAGATGTCATTGCTGTCTGTGCTTCTTCAGTTAAAGCACGTGCCTTGCTATGTTTGGCGCTCCATACTGTTATAAAATAATAAATAAATATTTTTTACTATCTAGTATCATAAGCGGAAACAACAGTTATTTAGATAATTTATAATCTGGACACCTATGATAATACAACTTGTGAATGAAATTGAAAATACATGATAGTTATCTTTACTTGCGGTAAACTGTACACAAATATGTAATATGACGAATATGTGTTTCTTCCGCATCGATGGGGATTGCGACTTGATAGATTAAAACGATGAAATATTATGAGTAACGACTGTTATAATAAAGATTAAATAGTATAACTTTACTTAGTAATATAGTTTTAGTTGGTATATTTATTATCTATACCAATCTATCATCATCATCATTGACCCCCTCCTTCCTGTGTTGTTTGGTAATTTGACCTATTCCTTGAAGGAAAATTGAAATACATTTTTCAGAAAATAATCTAAAAATATAAAGTATCGTCACTTAGGACCCTTTATTTCTAAAATCTTGAGATATTTCTACCGATTTTTGTTAAGATCAATAGCTAGTTTACAAGCTTTCCAAAAAGTAACAATTTAGAGCCAAAAGTGAATAGTCTTTTTCAATTTCAAATATTTTGATGACAAGGTAGAAAATTTCAAAAAATATTATAAAGCTCGATTTCTCAGAAACCGTTAATTATGGACCTCTAGTTGACGGGGGTCAATTTGTTGCAAATGATCAAAAATATGACATCCTTCAAGCAATAGGTTGAATTAACAAACACTCTTTATAAGCTGTCCCACTGCTGGGCACGGGCCTCTTATCACTACGAGAAGGGTAAGGCCATAGTCCACCACGCTGGCCAAGCGCGGGTTGGCAGACTTCACATGTCTTTCGAGAACATTATAGAGACCTCTCAGACATGCAGGTTTGTTAGCGATAATTAACAATTTAACCTGTAATAACAATGTGTGCTGGATAAATAAATAAATAAATTTATATACGAACATAACTTCGCTAAAGAATTTGTTTGTTTGGTTGAACGCGCTAATTTCAGGAATCACTATGACAATTTGGAGTCTTAACGTGTTTGAACGTGCTAGTTACCCACGTCGGCACGGTATTGGCTTACTTCGGAATCCAATATTCAAATTATAGATAGATCTGTAGATTTTAGATTCGTTTTTGACAGTTTTTGACATAAGCTCCATACAAAATATGTCAAACACGAATCTAAATACAGATCTATCTATAGTTCAAATATTGAAAATGGCCCGGTATTCACTATGCCAATTTCAAGTTTAACAAGCACGGTAGCGCACGTTTCGGACGCGGTTTTAGTTGTCAAAATATCGTGAGCCAAGAGGTCACGTAACGCGTTTATTGTAAGACGATAGTGGTTAAATAAGTACTAAGTTTATTTGTTTAATATTATTTTCAGTGTCCGTTAGTGGTTAAATACTAAGTTTATTTGCTTTTTCATTTACCAGTGTCCGTGTCAACGTTGTTTAATTAAATATTATGTATAATGACAATTGACACCTGTTGCTGGCGCCATCAGCGTCTCACTCGTCTTAGGATAAATAATAAATCCATTATTTTATTTATTTTATTTTATTAGGCACAACTACAGATAACAAATTATAAAGTAAAATTAAGTAAAATTTAAGTAAATATACAGTTAAATTTGCAATCCGATTATAGTTAGGCACAACATTTGTGGAAGAATTATGTTACGGTTAGCCAAGAAATAAGTAGCATTATACAGGTAGGTCATTAAGTTATTGCACAAATTTAAGAAAATATAAATTCACATCATAAATATCAATAAGAAATCATTTAAAAATAAAAAGATACTGATTATGATTTATAAGATTCTGTTTGAATCGGGCTATTTGCCGCACTAACCGCTTTTATATTTTTTTTGTATTGTAGCGCGACTGCAACTGTCATCAATATGTTATCGTTCAAAAATTGACTTAAGTTCAAAAGATGAAATAAACTTTTAAGATCAAATTTTTTTTTTGAGATTGTTCCTGGCGAAATTGAACTAAAATATTATAATTTAAGTTTTATTAACCTTGTTTATTTGTACTGTAGCTTATAGTAAAAATTACAAGTAAAATAATATTTAAAAAATCGAAATTGAGTCAGCAAAACCGGCATTAAGATTTATGAAAGAATGTTGTGAAATTGATAACTAGGCATAGACAAGCTGTCGTATGGCATACTGAATACTATATTTTGACTGTCGTGGTACGTCACGTCACTTAATCACGTTAACGTCTAGTGCATGTTACGACGACACCCGTCTTGAACATGGTATTTCAGTGGTCATAGTGAATAAGCCCCCTGGACCAATTTGAAAAAATATTTCAATGTTAGGTAGCCCATTTATCCATAAAGGTTATAGGCTATAATAATTTAACATCACGCTAAGAGCTACGGGAGCTGTGCTGTAGCCATAAATAATTCATTGTTTGGTTGGACTTGAACACACTAATCTTAGGAACTACTGATCTGATTTGAATAATTGATTTAGTGTGTGATAGCCCATTTATCAAGGTAGGCTTTATAACTTCACGTTATGTGATATGGGTACGGAGCAGCGGCCCTAAATAACGTGGATGCAAATGTGGGCTCAGTCAGTTACATATAATTTTTTTTTATGTTTAATTGTTTTTAGTCAATAAATAATTAGATAATATTATAGGTTGCATTGAACATTAAAGAGTTGGTTGATTTTTTTAAGTAGCTGATGCTGTGATTGTGATATGAAGAAGAAGTGATACCGTAGACCGACATAGCAAAAAAAAAAGGGAAGTGACTTACAAATTGTATATACAATTTATAAGGTCTCAATCACGTAGGTATTAATATAAAAGTAAATGGTGAAGTACTTTCTAATTACTATCCTCTAATGAAAACTATTTGCACATGTCAATATAATTGACACTTAAAATTAACGTTTTACTTACCAATTTTATATTCGTCATTAACATTTTCACAGGAATAAAGCAGGGCGAATGTTTCGTAATCCGTCGCGAGAACCCTGACATCTAAAACACATTCCAATGAATAAGTAAAGGATGTAATTTCTACTTTGAATACCTCTATCTATATCTTATAGAATAGACAGTTGTACCTTGATCAGGTTTATCAGGCATACTTCTACGTAGCCTTCCATCATTAGATATAGTTACAGTACCAGTGACAACAGTGCCTTCATTATTTTGTACCTGAGTGTCCACTACTTGGTAAGTTTCACCTTCTTGAATATATTTAGAACTTCGGCAATCGCCACCTGAACCTTCTATGGGATATCTTTCGATTTCGTGCCACCAACCTAAATACTGCAAAAGTAATCGCTAGTGAATGAAGAATCTGTCACTGACATTATTAAGAAATAACTGGCAAATTTAACACCGTCAAACTGATTATGACTACACGAATTTCGAATAAAGGCAGCCTCTTAACACTGCCATTGCATCACGGTCATGGATTTGATGATCGTAGAACATCACATTATCATGATGGCTGGATGAGACACTTTGACCAGTTTATTTCTCTATAGTATCTCTTAAGAAGGTATATTCTAGAGATAATATTGCGGTTCGGCATATATTTGGCAGAGGGAGACTTACTTTTTGAACGTCAAAATCTTCGATGCCAGATATACTCTCACATTGTCCTCTGAAAACTGGTGGCTTATTGATATTTACAGGCGGTACATAGAAACAATCATCATCTGTTTGATTAGTAGTTTGATAATATTCTTCAATAAGTCCCTTAGTATCAGCAATTGAAAGGGCCATAGCAGCAATAGAATCTGAATTTAATGACTTCGTCCTACTCAATTTCCAGCTGCTGACTATGAAAAAGTATTTTAGGCTAATATTAGTAAAAAAGTAGTCAAGTGAAAAAGTGCAGTTAAAGTAGTCTTTCAGATTTGTTCATTTACCTCGGCTCTTTCCATTATCAGTATTGGTGCAGCTGTATACTAATGAGTAGCTGTCGTAGTCTGTCGCCAGAATGTAGTAAGTAATAGTTCTAGGTCCTAAAATATAAATTGTTACAAATAAAGAAAAGAGCAGGCGGCAAGTTAAACAATACACATATTGTTTTACTTGATCACCTTATTTTAGTCACCTTTAAGTCTGGTTACCAATGTAAGGCTGAAAAAAAGTTCTGTAATCTGATATAAAATAAAACTGAATGATATACCTCCATCGTCAATGAATTCTATAGTTAATTTTCCAGTACCATCTGTAGAAGCTTCAGCAATACCTCTTTGAGTCAGTAATGTCAGTTCAACCACACCTTCAGTGTTAGCAACAAGTATTTCATCTAACTGATTAAATTCCACACGACTGCACTGACCATTTTGCTTTGTTGTAGGGTATCTTGCAATTTCATACCATTTCCCTAAATACTAAAACAAAGCGTATCATTAGGAAATATTGTCATCGAAAAATTTACATTATTATATTTGGGCCAAAAATACAGAGTAATTATTATAAGTTCTTTCACGATCTGCTTAGTTTAATTAAAAGTTGTGAGTAATTTTTATAAGCCATGTATGAATGAAATTTAGCTGATGAGATTTGGTACTATTGCGTTTCCATATCATATTAGTATTTCTGGTTTTTATCAATAAGTGTATCTCCTATTAGATTGATTGAACGCAGAAGTACTACAACGAGCAGTCTTCGTCGTACTAATATAGTATTATTATGTCTTCTCTGTTATTGCTGCTGCACTTTCGACGAGAACCATAATGTCCATAATGGTAGTAAGCGCTCTGTTATCCAATGTGCTAAAAGAGATCATAACTTTAAAGAATTTGTGCAGCTTTACTCACAGCATTAACATCAAAGTCTTGTACGCCGCGAATATTATCTGGACAAGGCCCTGGTAACTCAATAAATGGTGGCACTTCAGTGAAAACTGGATAGTGGAAGCAAGCATCGTTGTCCTGATCTGTGGGCTTGTAGTAGCCCTCCCATAGGTCAATATTATCATAGACTAGCTGATTAATCATAGAGTTTGCAGAAGCTGACAGACCAGAGCGGGACCTACTCAATTTCCAACTATAAACTGCAAACCAAAATACAAACATTAATTATAATATAAATACAAACATTAATTTTAATCTGTATGTATAAAATTCTTGTGTTACTGACTGACAGACAACACAGACAATTTTATTAGCCACAACAAACTGAAATTTGGCATTCACTCGTATTTTACTTGGGCAGTACAAGGGAGCCCTAAGACGGGATTTTTAGAAATTTCCACGGGATCGGGCAAATACTGTTAAATTAAAATAAATAAGCTGCGGGTTTCATGTAGTTTTATATATTTCCTCCAATGATTCAATAAGAAATCTTATCAAAACAATATTTTTACGTGGGTAGTTGATGGAATGGTGTGTTATTAGCATAGTTAGGATAGGTCAGGCTCGTACTCCTAATTTACTTATGAGGCGCAAGAGGTTTAAATAGTGTTCTTATAAGGATGTTCCATTATTGGTTATAAATTAGTATACTGAAGATATCGTATATATATTGTTTATTTTTATTTGCTCTAAATATTTTTAAATGGTTTCTTCAGGGATGCACACACCAGAAAAGGCCCCGTTCTCGAAAAACAAATAAAAGAAGTTGATTTTTTTGAAAGAGGCGATTGATATATACTAGGTAAACAATATTGATATATGTATATTGGAACGGCCGTAAACTGATACCAATGATTCAGGACGTGATAGTGAGGCCCTTGGCGGAATCGAATTTTCCCGAAAAGTTATAAAGAATATTTCGCACTTATCGGCTTGCTTTAAATTACTTTGATAGATACATTGGTCATTTCGTACACTAATCACGCCTATCATGATTAGTGATCATAAGTCCGCGACATTCCTTAAGCTGGTTATGTTACTCTGATTCATTATTGATAACAAGCAAAAGAAACATGAAATTTTTCGAGAATTTGTTATCATAGATAAATCACTACAAAGATAAAAAAAAATTGCTTACTTTGTTTTTGGTCGCCCAGATTTCTACAGCTGTATGCTAGTGCATATTCGGTGTAGTCGGTCGCTAGGATGAAAATATTTTTGAATGGAGCTGTAAAAAATTAAATGTTAAATTTCACAAAGGTTAGAAGGACGGTTTATTATAGGAAAAAAAAATTGGACAAAGTCTTATTGATTCCGCCGACTTATCGTCAACTTCTCCAAAATTATTTTCGTTTTAATTCTCTTTACTATCTTAAGAGTAAAGGTTATTCTTTCGATATTTCGGCTTCATTACTTTTCTGACCTTAATTACTATTGGTCATAATAATTTAATAACTAATGAAATAATATTGTACACGTCATTGAAAGTTTCTAGTAAAGGAATTTTTTACTTGCCTTCATTGACGCTAATAACACCTCTGCCGTCTTTGGCAATTGCAGCATGCGTAGTTTTACTGATCTCTCTTTCATTTTTCACGCTGGTGTGAGTGATAGTAAATACGTTAGATCCACTAATGGCGTAATCCGTAGCAGCACATTCACCCTCTTGCATATCTGATGGGAATCTGGATACCTCGTGCCATGTACCAGCAAACTGAAAAAAATTAGAAGAAGAAGAATAGAAAAATTAAAGTAGAACAAAACCTTCGAAGGCTATCCAATATTTAGAGTAAGCCTTGTACCGAGAAAATTTTTCGAATACTATATTATATATTCTTTAACGAACTTCAATGGAAGACATAAATATCTTTCAGTTTTACTAAGTTTCCATTTTTCCCTATTATCCCCTGTCTCTCATCACGTTAGGCAGTTACTTAGATTTGTTTTTATTCTCTGATCCATAATGAGACTTTATCTGGTTCATTTGCACATGGCAAGAAAAATATGTAACTTTTGTAAAGAATGTATATGGTACGTTACTATTCTGTAAAATTCGTACTCCCAGATATACATACCAAACTGCCGTTAAAGTCAGTGACGGCCGGCACAGCGCTATCTTCAAGACATTGACCGGGCAGCAACACATCGCCGCCAATATTTTCAGGGTAGTAGAAACAGTCCTCATCAGTATGACTCTTCTTAGTGAAGTAGCGCCGGTTGAGGACTTGTACAGAATTGACGACGGTGTTGATGGCAGCATTAGCCGCTGCTGTTAGGGATGATGTTCTACTCAGCTTCCAACTGAACACTGAAAGATTAGTTCAATGCGCTGTTTAGTGTTTTGTACATTGGTCTGACGGTATTTAGTGGACTGCTGAGTGCTGACGTAGATTTAACAAGATTTAAGATTTGATTTGAATACTACATGCGATAGTTTTAGACAGAACTTGCAAGAAATTTTAAATAAAAATAAAAACATTAGTACTCTCTGAAGTTTCGAGTAGTCTGCATCGATCTTAGTTAACTTCCATCATACTGGTTAAGGTTATTGCCAACAGCTTAAATACTTTTATACGAGCCTTGTACATTTCGTTTATTGTTAAGAACTATTTGTTTCTCTATTTGTAATAGTAAGTTAACGTACCTGATCTGATTTCTGCATCAATATTCTGACAAGAATAAACCAAAGCGTAGAAATCATAGTCCGTCGCTAAAACCCAATACTGCCTTGTCACTGTAACAGAATAAACAGTCTTTACGCACGTTCTACTAAGTCGTTTCAGCATTTTAATTCGGAAAATACAATAATAAAAAAATACTTATTAAATTGTATCTTATTAAAAAATAAAAGCTATATTACCATCTACTCCATCGATGTTAAGTTGTACGTCTAATTTAGCGCTGTTGTCATTACTTGTAATAACAGCAGACCCATTTTTGATATCCAAGAGATGATTTACCACTTGAATATTTTCTATATGTAACGAATCATCATCTTTTAATGCATACTCAATTTTGTTACAAGTCCCAAACTCAAAAGGTACTGGATATGCTTCAATGATGTACCAGGATCCAACATACTAAAAATAACACATTTAATGACAAACCATATTGTGTATTGGAGTTGAATTGTATAAATATGAGATTTTGAGGAAAATAATATACCTAACGGACTTACTTTTACGCCGAAATTTAGATAATTTCATAACAGAGGTATTAAAAACGTTAAATTAGTTAGTTAATTCGATTATTAAGATATACGTATGATGTATACCATCAACATCGTCCGAGCGTTATCCTGATTGCATCTAACACTATCGTGGATAAACCTATATAATAGCGTTAATTTATGTTTCAGGCATATCGGAGTAGCAGAATGTAGCCAAGAATGTGTGATCTATAACAAATCAATAATCCCTAGTGGATTGCTCTATTGCCATATAAGTATATTGGCTGTCTTCATTAATTTTTGTGAATGACTAGAGAATGCCCGCAGCTACGCCGCACATTTTATATTCATTAAACAGTTTCTGCTCTACCCTGTGGGGAATTTCACACATTTCCCCTTTTGGTGCTCCTTTACAATCCCCAAGGATTATACATGCCGAATTTCAACTTCCTGAGATCAATAGTTATAGCTGTGCGTTGTCTGTCAGTCAGTCAGTCAGTAACGCAAGAATTATAATACAGATGTTTTAGTTTCATGAAGATTATTAATCTTTATACTTCTTATCGTTTCTATAAAACGTGTATTTATTTTTAGTGATGTTGTTACATCCAGGAAGATAATGCACATTCTTTGCCGTTGATTAATCATTATTAATTACTCTTTAATTAAAGTGAAAACCTTAGATAATGACGGTACAATGGCACTTACCCAGCTGTTTTATGTTTAAGCTTATAATCCGTTTAGTTCTGATAATGTTACTTATAATTGCATATAATAAATAATGGAAATACCTAATTACATTTCCTTTGTAATTTACTAACACCGGGCCCCGAAGCGAAGTGAAGTCTTGGGATGCGACCGAAATTACGCTGGGTCGTTGTGAGTAATTCACTGAAGTTCCAAACTCTTTGTCCTATATTATTTATCTTTTTGTAAAAAAGCTTTACTTCTACATTTATTTAATTAATCAATTATTAATTATCGCGATATATTTATTAATAAACAATAATTTTATACTAATCCCACTCTCTTTTGCACTTTTTGGAAACCTATGCCAAATTTTTGGCAAGTCGAGCCAGGTTCAGCAGCAGTGACCATAGAAGACATCGAGTTTTGACACTCGTGAAGTCCCGGGAAGGCTAATTTGTGTTAGAGCTTGTTACAAATTTGTATTATTATTTAAAAATGGATGTATGGGGTGACAAGGATGGATAAAATTTGAAATGAGTATATTAGGGGAAGTTTGAAAGTTGCACCGATGCAAGAAAAGGTTAAAGGCAATCGTCTAGCGTAGTATGGGCATGTATTGAGGAGGGATAAAAAGCATGTGACTAAAAAGGTGATGAATATAAGAGTTGAGGGATATAAGGCAAGAGGAGGACCAAAGAAAATATGGATGGATTGTGTGAAGGATGACATGAATGAAAAGGGAGTGAATAATCAGATGACGGCTGATAGGACAGAATGGAAGAGAAAGACATTCTGCGCCGACCCCAAGTAATATGAGAACAGGACAGGCAAAAGAAGAAGAAGATTTAACAATAAATAAATATTTTTAAACTTGCACGATTTCTACACATATTACTATAAATACTATAACAATAATATTTCTTCATACTTACGTCAGCAAGCCTAAAATTTTGTTCCACTTGTGTATTAGGATCACATTGCCCTGGAAGAATGACGTTCTCTCCAGCTTCAATATTAGGCAAAACGTAACAAGCCGTATCACTATGATCTATAAACTTTAGTCTATCGAGGCTCACGCCTAGTAAAGTGTTCAAAGTTATGGCGATATGACCTTCTATCAAATGGTTTCCATATGTCCTTTCCCTGCCAAGGACCCATAAGTATACTGAAAATATAATATATTAAATAATGTAATAATATCGTCACTACGTCATACGTGCAATCAAGTCATGAACTTATTGTGTCCTTAAATAGCTTGCACAAATAACTTAGTACTGATTGTGTCTATACCTACTTCGCCTGTGAGTGTGTATTTTATCATTTCTATTGAGTGCAAGTATTTTTAGTGATAAAACGCCTTTCGGCATAAATACCTAATTCCATGTTTCATATATCATTAACTTAAAAAGAGCATAACGTCAGGCGTTTCTTTGATTTTTACATTTGATTGAAGTTAGCATTCAATAGATATGATACAATTGTAAATTGGGCATTTTTGCGAAAAAGTGTACCAATAATGGAAATAAGCTTTCATTTTCAAAGTGTGTAATTTATTGGGGTTTTTAACTATTTTTGCTTCCATATGTATTAAATATTAAGGAAAATACAATAGAATAAGTTTGTAATTTATTTTAATAGCATTTCAATCTAGTTTTGTGAGAATTAAACTCAAATTTCTGTCAGTTACATTACACAAACGTTACAGAGTTTAATAAGTTTATTATGTAGAATAAAACAAATTACACCTCAAAATCGCATTTATTCAGTAAAAAACAACGTAAATACAAAAAATACTCAAAAGAAACATATTATTTTATAACTAACTATGCAAAATAGTGCGTATTTTAGCGCATTTTGTTACGTTAAGAGCTAATCAGACTGTTAATTTTTCGAGTAACTTCTATAGTTTCTGTCTAACTTAAACAAAATTTAGTATTAAAAAAGTAATTAATATTTGTAACCAAATTATATACTATAAAACAACACAAAAAATCAATAGTTAAAAATAAAACAGCAATATTCCTAAAGAAAATCTGGGACAATTGAACGCCTGACAGATTTGTAACTTAACTGACACAGTAAGGTTGAGATCACACTCAGTCTAAAATTACTCTAAATCACTTTAGGAGGGAACGTAATGTTTTCAAAATATATTATTTCGAAAACATTAGCCTTGTAATGACAATTTAAACTCTAACCCATTTAACACAGCTCTAGTTTTTGAGTTATTATTACTTTGGTTTGAGAATACAGTCTGATTCAATATATTATCTAAAACTAAATAAAAATCAATAATGTAACAAAACAAAAATGACAACATAAAAATCAACAAATCAAAAATTCTGACAATCGCAAACATAAACAAAATAGGTATTCATCTTATATGTTAAGCCCCCAGGCAGACATCACAAATATAATCTATGATCAATTGTCCGGCGCTACAATCCCAACAAAACCATCGTTTGCAAACCATGCACTTGGCTACACGATTTAATAATAGCGGCTCATTGCACTTTTCGCATTTAAAAGTGCGCTTAGTTATAGTTTTTAAAGACTTTTTAGGCTTGTTGTAAGTCTTGACATTGGGTTTACATAGAATACGATCACGCTTCAGCGGGGACTTGACTAGAAACTTGGAACTTGGTGGTTCGCAGATTAAAGTACTGCCAGGCGAGTTAATAGAAAAATAAGGATTGTTCTCTATATCACTACGGTGATACCGGTTTACATACACTTCCTCCGCTTTAGCAGAATACTTTGGGTTACAATCATCTATGTCGCCGACAACATTCTCAAATACAGTTAAATCAATTTTTTCAATTTCTTCTTCTTCATTTCCTGTTTTATGCAAAATATCTAAGGATCCTATATCCACTAGTTTATTTGTTTCTCCTGATTTTTCGCAACATTTGTTATCGTCACTTTCTTTTTCTTCTCGGTTAGCTAATATGAAGTCATCATCTTGGGGATCATTACTTTTTTGTCTACTGTTCATTCTACTGTCATTTCCTGAGTCATGCAAAATATCCATGAGTCCTATAGGCATTTCATTCTGTTGTTCGATTTCTATTCCTGATATTTCGCAAAATATGGCTTCGCCGTTTTGATACGGGTAAAATATTGAGTCATCTTCTTCGGTTGCAATTATTTCTGGCTTGGTGCCTGATGCTTGAGTTAATGTGCTTCCTGCGGGATGAAAATAGTGTTTCTGAAGAAAAAAACATGTGCATAGTCCTCTAAGTGGCCCGCAGAAACAACTCACATCTCTATAGCTCAATACATGTTTCTCTTTTGCAATGATTTGATGTAACTGCATAGTACCTTTCAAAGTGGAAAGCTTATTTGGCAGTACAGATGATATTTCATCTATTTCTGAGTCTTGAATATAAAAAATTTTCACAACTTTCATATTACTTTTTAAAATGTTATACGCATCTATAGCACTCGTACAATCGTTCCCAAAACACACTCGCCGGTCGAGCGTTCTTTTGATAGACCCTCCAATTCCGTCCGCCACACCCTTGCCGTGCCCGGCTTCAAAATATGACCAAGTAGAATATTGTAACCCAAGTTTATGAGTGAAAAAACTGTGAAGGAAGAAATTATTCTTCTGGCGATATTGGGACGAAGGTCCATCAGAATAAAAATGTATAATAGACACTTTTGGAGTTTCTTCGCGGATAAGATGAAGAATTGGTCTTAGATGGGGCCAAATGGCAGGTGGCTGATGTTAATTATTAGACGATACTGAACAGAACGATTGTGACCTATTCTGCCAATAAACCATTGCTGTGTGCAATGTTATTTGGCCTTTGGCTGCACCAAAGTGCATGCTTTGTATTTCTTCAGCCATTTTAGTCTCGTAATTTTCCGAGAAATCACATATGATCAATGCTTCATTTTCTTGTAATTCTCGAACTCCTTTTTGATATTCCTGCTGTTGATATTTTTCATTAAAATAATGTTTTTTAAATACTTTTACATCGACTCTAAACTTCTGTGGTCATTTACAGTCCCGGTTTTTGTTGATTTGGTAGTTTTTTTTTTGTAACGATTTTGTGCTGCTTTTTATCCATATATGAATGGTCTACTCTTTTCCATTGACACCACTTAACCTCTTGGTGTAGTTTTTCTACATTGGATGTCAATGTTTTCGTCTTGCATTCATCGCATTGATCATACATGCAAGAATAAGATTTTATGTCGCAAGCCAATGCTGACAACACTTCTTTGATCATATTTTGGTTAAGCACTCCATTCTGCTTTAGCATCTTAAACTGTCATTCTATATTATCAGGTTTTACACACAAACATGTATTTGTAGAACTGAGTTGTGGAGAAATTATATAAAACGGCTTATGTTTGTAAAAAGTTGTAAACTTATATTTACCACCTCCGTCTTTATACGTTTTGAATTGTGTCTGTTAAATATGTTATCTGATGCTTTTCTTTATTTTTGGTTCTGCACTCTTTTTTACCGGCAGCGCTACGGCTTATGTCATCTCGTAAATAAAAGTTTTCAATTTCTTCGGAGATAAAATTACGTTCTTTAGGCATTTCCTTCGTTCTGACTTTGCCTTTCAAACCTATTAGTTTTGAAATGTATGTTTTATTAGTGGAATTAACGGCAAGAGATTTTAAAAGTTGTTTTTCTGCTTGTTTTTTGCAAGTTTGATAAGTCTTCTTTAGAGTATTTTCCAATACTTCTTCACGTATTTTCATTTTATTTATTTTGCATTCTAATTCCATAGTTTTTTTATTAAATTGTATATTTGTCCTGTATAGTCTTTTTCTTAATGAATTATTTAATGCCTGTATATATATTTCTTGCAAGTGTTCGTAAGTCTTTTACATTTCATTGTCTGGTAATTATTTTGTTTTTGTTTTTTTTCTCCTTCCACCTTTCATCTTTTATCTGGAGAATCTTCTTTTTCAGAAACGTTTTTTTTTCTCAGCATCCCTTTTTCTTTGTGTTTTTTATGTTTGAGCCACATTTTCCTCTGCTTTAATTTTTCCTCTTCACTCATTTCATTATTTTTTTTCTTTCGAGACTTAACTCTCTCCAAGTTCTTTTTCCGGTGTTCTTCGTACTTTTCTGGATTGTTTTTCAAGCGTTCCCTGTACTTTTTCATCCGTTCCGCAGCTGTTTGCGGCATTCTAGTAGAAAAAATAAATTAATTACTTTTAAACTATCTACTATAATAAAAAGTAGGTAGGTATATTTTTCCAACACTATAAAAACCTTAGTGTGTCACTAACTTTTAGCCGTCAGTTACGTTACATTCTTTGTCAGCCGTATATGTTACACTGCATATCGTAACGTAACTGACGTAACAACATGGCACTACACAACTCAAAAAATAATTTTAGACCTTTAATTTAACATTTAGCACTCAAATTTATACATACCTGTATTCTACTAAGACTCGACTAAATGTTTGAAGAAAGGCAACACCGAAGCACTTATAAATTTTATAATACAGCGTAAAAAACCCTGACATTCAATTTGGCTAAAAACCGTTACAACGTCCGTCTCGAAAATTTTATACGTTACATAATTTTGTTGGATCTGACAGCAGAATGACTTCATATTTGCTTGTTTATGGTCAAAATGTTGCCAATTTTATGAATTGTAAAAAATATGGGGTAAAATGTTTAACTTTCTCGTAAATATCGTAACATACCCTGACCTGTCAGGCGCCATTCATATTTATTGAAAATTTCAATTTAATTTAAAAATTAGTAGTTAAAACTATTCTTGATATATTTTGTATTATTTAGAAAGATATTACGTCATTTTATCCTACAAAAATGGAAACAACTATAGGTCTCATGCAAAAAAATCAAACAATAGCCTCATAAAGGAGTTGTAAGTTTTTGGGACAGTATAAAAACGAAAATGTTTCTATTTTGAAATTTGATTTCAAGCTATAATTATTTATTATTTCTCTATAATTTTGATTACAAATACGTGACACATAATTAAAGTTTACGTTCGTATGCTTAGTTGTAACCTTATGGGTACAGATTTGGTTATTAAAAATAAAAATGCTCTGGGACATTTAAATTTTTCCTAGGTACACTTTTTCGCAAAAATGTCAATCAAAGTCATCCAGAGACCTGGAGTTCAGCGACATTCACACACACTCACAGAAGAAGTATAGACACAATCAGTACTAAGTTAATGGTAGATAATATTTAAGAAAACAGTTTTTTTTCATTATATTGTCTACCAAACCAGATTGGAGACATCCTACTAAAAGGACAGGTCAGAAGTACGCTAAACAGAAGAGCGTGCATGAGAAACTTTGCAAATAGCATTCCGTAGTCTCTGCCTACCCCTCCGGGAAACAAGCGTGAGTCTATGTATGTATGTATTTATTATCTACCCTTTTTGAAATTTTCTTTAACATGTTGAATGTTGTCTAGAATTACCGTAGCCAGGCAGGAAGGTGTATCAGAAGTGCGCAGTGGAAGATGTAATACATCTACCTGACCACGATAGACAATGATCCAGACACAATGCACTGCGTTGCACAGCGATGAATTGAAATCAATCAATATCAATATTGTGTTTCACTTACCCGCTATCCTTGCTGATGTCAGGCTTGAGCTAAATTAGACACATTCATACAAGTATATTGGCCAAAATAAATGAATGAAGTACACACATCAACAAAGTCTAGGGATATTTTATATTTCATCAAATATCTAAAAATCTATGAAGAATTTTCTGATACAGTAAATAGAAGAATCATAGATTATTTTAAGGTCTTTAATAAAAATAAAAAACATTTCGTGTTTTTTTTTTGTTTTAAATAAAAAAAAATTTTTTTTTAATCTTCATGTAAAATTAGTATGATAACAACAAACATTTCTTCTTAAAAAACTATTAATTTTAATAAAAATGGAAAAAATCTTGTAAAATCTAATCATTAATAATCAGTGTTGCCACCTCTTACATTGATTACACATCGACATCGATTGTTAATACTTAAAATTAAATTGTCAATGTCTTGCTGCGGTATGAGGTCCCATGTCCTTTGCAAGTGTTCGTAAAGTTGTTGTTCAGTCGTCAAATTTGGTGGAAAATCTCTCAAAGCTTTTCGTTGTAACATGTCCCAGGCATGCTCGATAGGATTTAAGTCGGGCGACTGTGCAGGCCAATCCAAAACTTGAATATCGTGCTCTCGGAGAGCGGTCGATACCAGCCGCGCCGTATGGCAAGGAGCATTATCGTGCATGAGTAGAAATTCATGGCCTATTTGAGTTCTGTGTGGGACAATAACGGGCTCTACTACCTCCTCGTGGTATTTTTGTGCAGTCATGCTGCCTTGGATCCAAACGAGTTGGGTTCGTCCGCCAAGACGAATTCCTGCCCACACCATGATTGTCCCGCCTTGGTATGGGTGGACCTCCTGAGGGTGCCGTAGACGGCTAACTCTCCCTGGAGCTCTCCAAACGCGTGTTCTTCGTGAATCCGGGTGAAACCCAAACCGGGACTCATCGGTGAACAGCACCAAAGACCATTGTTCGTCACTCCATGGTAAATGCTCCCGAGCCCACGAAAGCCGCCGACCGCGATTGCCACGTCGCAATGCTGGAACACGCAATGGTCTTCGAGCATGAAGATCAACTTCATGTAACCTTCTTCGCACGGTTTGGTCGCTTACCAGCAGCTGGTGGTCCTCCTGGAGCCTTTGCACTAGTTGCAGCGCTGTGATATTGGGTTGTCTTCTGGCGGTCATTTGGAGAAATCGATCCTGTCTCTGCGTAGTAACACGATATCTACCTGTGTGCTGTTCGGCCACATCTCCAGTACTGCGATAACGTGACCATAACCTTGATATCACATTTTGACTGGTATGTAGGGCCTCAGCAACGACGCGTTGAATTGCACCATTTTCTAACATGCCCACGGCTCGTAACATTTCATCTCGACTCAAATGACGACGTGACATGACTTTTAAAGTTCGTACGTCACGTTAAATTAAAAAAGAAAAACAATTAAAAACCCTTTTCATTAATAATTATAATAAAACAGTTTTAACTTTCTTTAATGTAACGAATTACTAGCAAATTTGCCGCCATATTTTGTTTATTATTTTGTTTTTTTTCTTTCCATGTTCAAATTTTGAAAATAGAATAAAAGAGGTTTTAATCTGTATATAAACTTTTTGTGGAAACTAACAAGGTTCTAAACTATAAACTCGTAAATAATTTAGGATTAAGATATCCCTAGACTTTGTTGATGTGTGTATCTTATACTTAGCTATTAAGCTTCAAACGCGACGTTTTCAGGACACGTTGGCACGTGGAAGTCGATACCAGATTCACAGTTTTCACAAATGTCAATCAATAGTTCACAATCAATTTACCGTTGCCAGCACTAGATCAGGCGGCGTTCAAAGCGGTTTACTCAATTTAATTCAATTCGCGTTAATTCAAAAGGCGATATTTTACGTACGAGACGACAACGTGGTAATTTCTCAAAAGCAAGGCCGAAAGAGACAGTTCAGTGTGACCATTGTCAGAAATTTTCAATAGACTAAACAAAATGTTACTCAATCGATCTAATCGATTTGACTTATAATAAAAACTAATTCTATTTCAAACATCCACCCGCCCCGGACCGGCCTATCGGTTCGCTAATCGGTTGGTAGACGTGACAATGTTGCAACCGCTCTCCTCAGAATCGAACCGTCCACCAAGACCTCAGCAAATCGGGGAACTCCATCAGCCCCAGTTACCAAACGAAGGATGCGCCCCCTGCGCCATCTGAGTGGCGGAAGGTTAGCCTCCTTTATCAAAACGAGGTCACCAATCTTGGGTGGATCGGTCTTGTCGGTCCACTTAACGCGTTGCTGGAGTATGTGCAAATATTCCAAGTTCCAGCGTTTCCAAAAGCTCTGAGTAATCTGGCGTACCAATTCAAAACGCGAGAGACGACCAGGTCTCGTATCAATATAGGGGTACTCAGGCAAGGCGACAAGTGGGCGACCAATCAAAAAATGGTCCGGCGTAAGGGCCTCCAAATCATTCGGATCTGAGGAGATCGGGCACAATGGCCGAGAGTTCAAAACGGCCTCAATCTTACAAAACACAGTTGCGAGTTCCTCAAATGTAAGGACAGACTCACCGATTGTCCTGCGCAAGTGTGTTTTGGCCGATTTTACGGCGGCCTCAAATATACCACCCCAGTGTGGACAATTTGGTGGGGAAAACAACCAATTTATCCCACGTCGGGCAAGCCTATCACCTATATCAGCTTTGTTGGTTTCAAGGAAATTAACGACATCATTCAAATAATTATAGGTGCCCTTGAAGTTAGTGCCGCAGTCAGAACGGATCAAGGAAGGCAGCCCTCTGCTGGATACAGATCTGTCAAATGTAGCTACAAACGCCTCGGTCGTAAGCGAGGAGACCAGTTCTAAGGGTACGGCCTTTGTGGAAAGACAAACAAAAACACACAAGTAGGCCTTGACAGTCTTGCTGTTTCGAAGTGTCGACGTTTTCACCAAAAAAGGACCAGCGAAGTCCTTGCCAACACCGTCAAACATCCTGCTTTCAGTTACGCGATCTGCCGGTAAGTCCCCCATCAAGGGCTGCATGGTAGAAGCCTTGAGCTTATAGCAAGGGATGCAGCGAAAGACTACACTCCGAATAATTCTTCGGGCAGACAAAATCCAAAACTCGCGTTGCAAAATGGCCAACAAGGCATTACAACCAGCATGCGAATTTTTAAGGTGACGGTCAGTTACCAACAAGCGTACCAAATGACCGTCCTTAGGTAACAAAAGGGGGTGACGAGCCCCGTAAGGGAGGTTGGCGTTCTTGAGACGCCCTCCAACGCGCAAGAGACCCGTTTCGTCCAAAAAGGGGTTCAATTTAGATACAGCTCCCGACAATTTCGATTTCCCCGACTTGAGGATAGCAATCTCCCTTTCAAAATGCGCCAATTGCACAGAACGAACCCAAAAGGTGAGGGACTCCTGTCGTTCCTGTGGTGAGAGAAACGGTGTCAGTCGTTTCTGTTGTGGGTGCCTAAAATTAAAAACAAAACGCTTTATCCAAGCAGTGACACCTAACAACTTGTCGAGGGAGCTGTAACGATTCAACAAAAAATCGGGGTCGAAGGCGCATTCCACCTTCTCAAGAGCGAGTGTTCGTAGACCCGGCAAATTAGAAGTATTCAAAACTGGCGTTCGAGGCCAATCAATTTCTGGTCGACTCAACCATTCCGGACCCCACCACAGCGAATGACCTATCAAACTAGGCGTCAAGCATCCGCGCGAGGCACAATCAGCGGGGTTGAGCTCACCTGGCACGTGTCTCCAAACAAGTTTGACTTCGGATTTCTGGATTTGGGAAACGCGATTAGCGACAAATACCTCCAAAGTGTGGACAGAAGCCTTCAACCAACAAAGAACAATTTGGCTGTCTGTCCAGGCGTAGGTCCCATTAATGCAAATGCTTTTACCCAAAGTACTGGACACGTGGTTCAATAAGCGTACAAGTAGAGCTGCTCCCGAGAGCTCCAATTTTGGAATGGTCAGAGATGTCCGAAGGGGTGCAACCTTGCTCTTCGCCATGATCAGGGAAACTTTCACCTGACCTGAGGCACTGACTGTGCGCAAGTACACCACGGCCGCGTGACCACGTTCCGAGGCATCACAAAACCCATGAAGGGTGGCCTTGTACTTCCCGGGAGGAAGGATGGGACGAGGCAAGGAGATCTCATTGACGGCAGGAAGCGAGGATACAAAAGAGGTCCATTCCTCAACAAGAGTGCCGTGTAGGGGTTCGTCCCAGGTCAATCCTGCTGTCCAAAGCTTCTGCAAGAAGCATTTTGCCCAAAATATAATTGGACAGATCCAACCGTTCGGATCAAAGGTTCTGGCGACAGTAGACAATACGAGACGTTTAGTCCAAGAACACGGCAATTTCAAGTCTACGTTATATGTAAAGATGTCTTGGACTGGTCTGTACTGAACGCCGAGAACAGCCATCATGGCGGGGTTGTCAACAATCTCAAACAAATGTGGATCCTGCTGATGATCCTCTGGCAAGCCTTCCAAAAGCGCTGGTGAGTTGGAAATCCATTTGCGCAACTCATAACCAGCGGAGGCCAAAATGCCTATCAATTCGTCCCGCAGGAGGATCGCCTCGTCCGCTGTGGAGGCGCCCGAGCAAATGTCATCGACGTAAATATCGTCTTTCAAGATGGCGGAGGCTCTTGGGAAGCGTAAGCCTTCGCGGTCTGCGAGCTCCCAAAGAGAACGTATTGCCAAATAGGGGCTCGACCTTAACCCGTACGTATTGGTATTGAGCTCGTAGATGACCATGGGATCACGAGGAGACTCTCTCCAAAGGATCAGCTGGAAGCGACGGTCATCAGGGTGGATAATAGTCTGCCTGAACATCATTTTTATGTCGGCCACAAAGACAACCTGATGTCGTCGGAAGCTGGTGATGACGTCACAAAGGTCCTTGACCAACTTGGGACCAGAATGCAAGCACTGGTTCAAGGATACGCCTGTTGAAGTCTGCGCAGAACCATCAAAAACTGTGCGCAGCTTGCCAGTCGATGACTTCAATACCGCATGATGCGTGAGAAAGTAGTGCTCCAGCGAACGCCAATCCAAATTTGACACAGACATGTGTCCCAATTGATCATATTCCCTCATGAACTCAATGAACTTCTGTCTGAGCTCCGGATCACGGCCCATGCGACGCTCCATAGCTAACAATCTTTTTTCGGCTAAAGGTAGTGACTCACCAAGCGGAGGCCGAAAAGACAGAAAAGGTAGCTTCGTAATGAGCCGACCAGAACGGAGTCGACCAGTGTTGTTCTGGAAGAACAGCTCGCACTCCTCATGTTCTGGATTCAAACGAGCAGCTTGAGGAGGCTCCTCTACCTCCCAAAACCTCTGAACTGCATCAGAGAGAGCAGAGCCTATAGCCAACAAATTATCAAGTTCGGGTGGAGGGGGGTCCCTAGGTACAGGTCCCATCAAAGCAAATCCAAATATGGTCGGGATGGCAGTCAAACCATTTGGCACCAAGATCCGTTTCCCACCAATCAAAATTCCACCTAGGACATCAGAGCCAATCAACAAGTCGATTTGTCCCGGTGTGTCAAATTTAGGTTCCAATCCCGATGTCAAATTCACCACAGCAGCAGGTAGCTGCTTCTGTGGGTGCATACCCAAAATATTCTTCAACACAATAGCCGAGGTTTTAATCCTCGGATGTGAAGATTCAGCAGGGCCAAACAAAACTTTAACTTGCCCTTCAACATTAGAGGCTACGTCACCTATGCCCCGTATACAATTCGGAAAAGAGCCCATATTTAATTTAACCTGCCCTACCAAATAAGTGGAAACAATGCAACCTTGTGAACCTGTGTCCAATATAGCACGGACAACAACAGAGGTCCCCGTGGGTCCCCAGACCCTAACAGCAACCGTTGGTAGGATAACGGTCTCAATGGGGGAGGTTGGCGTTATAGGGCAGGGGTCAATGACCTATTGTTGCCTGGGCGGCGACCGTTGGCCAGGACCTGGCAAGTCAAAATGAGGGTGCGGCTTGAAGTCCTCAAAAGCGCGATGACTCGATCCGCGCGCCATCTGTGGGGGGTCATAATGACGCACCCGCCCAAAACGAGGTGGGCGCGAGTCAAGGCGGGGACGCTCCGCCAAAGGAGGGGAATACCTGGGGCAGCAGTCATGGTGCTGGTGACGCTGGGCGGTCGCACATTCAGGTGCGCGAGAGAAAGGAGGCGTGCGGACGCTACGGTTCTCCAAGCGGGGTGAGTGGCGATCAATTGAGCGAGGCGACTCTCGGCTACGCGCCGGTGAGCCTCGGCTGCCACCTTCAAGACACCCGCCCGTGCGCGGCGTCGGCTGGTAAGACAAGCGGCCTACCTCTCTGGCATTCATGCAGAGAATGTCCAAATGCTGTCCTCCACAGTGAGGACAGGGGCGAGAGTTTGGGCAGTCTCGCTGGTAGTGGGACCCCAAACAAGAGAAGCAAAGGCGGCGGGCATTCGCGATGCGCCTACGAGAGGCGACATGTAGGTCCAAGAATGCCCTACAACTGGCCGTTCTGTGCCCCGTAACCTTGCAGTAGGAGCACTCCGCTGGGCTCTGCGTGACCGCAAAGCGAGGAGGGCGCCGGTCAACATTGGCTCGGGTGTGAGCGCGAGTCTGCTCCTTGACCTTGGGCGGCTGCGTCTTAGCCGGCGTGTCACCACCGGAGTTGTCCAAGACCCGGCACTCATCCTCCAGGAACTTCTCCAGGTCAGCAAAGGGGGGCAGATGGGTCGCGCTATCCCCACCAAAGCGCTGCTCAAAACGCGACCTCAGGTCGGCAGGCAGCTTTTTCAGTACAATGTGCACCAATAGATAGGACCATTAGTCCACGGGCAGGTCAAGGCACTTAAGTGCGTTGATGGCCACCAAGAGCGGGTTCAAAAGTTGGGTGCGCAACCCAGAGACCCGGGTGAGCGTCGGCAAACCCAAAATCTGCTCGATGTGCGTGTCGGCGAGGCCACGCTTATTATGGTACCTACGGGTGATTAGGTCCCGAGCCGTCTGGTACGCCTCGTCAGACACGGGCAGATGCTGGATGAGGCCCTTAGCCTCCCCATCCAGAACCGACATTAGATAGGCCAACTTTTGTGCCGGCCGAAGGTCAGCCCTATCATTGACCAGGCTGTCGAACAAATTAACGAAGCCCAGGTAGCTTCCTAGGCAGCCATCAAAATGGGGGAGGTCCAAGGTAGGGAGCCTACTCACCAGCCCTGGTGCTGACCTAGGAAGCTCCTGCTTCAGGCCGGGTTGCCCTTCCCTATCGGCAACTAGTTGTCTCGCAGTATTGGAGACAGCATCATACAGGTCTAAGACCTGGGCATAGTCTTCGCTGACCTTATTTCGCTGGTCTGCGGTGAAATCATTGATTGACACTTCAAGACAGCAAGTGCTGAAAGTGCGGAATTGCTGTTCCACACTTGCCAGGCGATCGTCAATCCGCTCGTACCTTTGTAGTAAGGCCTGCTGGCGATCAGGCCGGTTCACTAAGGCACTGGCCGAGGCAAACCAGCGCAAATCTGATGCAATGGCACCAGCAGCCGCACGCAAGTCCTTGATAGCTGACATAATCAAAATTTCAAAAGAGCCCGGACAAGCGTTAAACAATATTAACAATCAAAACTTAATTTTTCTCAATTCTTTGAAACCAACAAAGTATTAGCCTGTTTACTGCAAGTGCAGGCAAGTGACAGGTATTTACTGCCCAACAAAATTAAAGGTTTCAGTATATTGAAACAAACACAAAAGTTATCAAAGTTATAACTTATAACAAATTAATAAAGTTGAAACTTCAACTTAATTAATTAATTATTTGCAACAGACAGACTAACTGTGTTATTTATGATATACAATAGGAAGTAAGCACAGAATATGTGTTACCTAACAATATTATCTTTATATTATAACAAAACAAAGTTTATTAATGTGACCCGCCCAAGTGGCAAGGTCAAGTTGGTTGTTATGTTTATGAATATATGCAATAAACTAAATTTACTAAATTTATTGATACATACAGCTGTTATGTATCCAAACAAACTGACTTATTAATGCAACAACAAATTTAAGTTAGATTTTTCAACAATACAAATCAACAATTACTGATTGAGGTTATGTGACAATGTGTTTCAAATTATCTAGGTCAACTTATACAATTAAAAATTATGTATTTTAGTCAATAACTGACCTGACAAACACTACAATACTGTCTACAAGGTGATAAGATACAAGCTCATACCAATCTGAGTTTATACTCAGTAATGCAACAGCGGCTAAATTTCAACTACAGCTCTGCACCAAAAATATGTCTAGAGTTTGAGCTGAGATCGGGTAAGGTTTACAGAGATCAGTGGAAGCGATTAATTCATCCAGTCTCAGCCCAAGGCAAAGGTCCAACATACAGGAAGGTGTATCAGAAGTGCGCAGTGGAAGATGTAATACATCTACCTGACCACGATAGACAATGATCCAGACACAATGCACTGCGTTGCACAGCGATGAATTGAAATCAATCAATATCAATATTGTGTTTCACTTACCCGCTATCCTTGCTGATGTCAGGCTTGAGCTAAATTAGACACATTCATACAAGTATATTGGCCAAAATAAATGAATGAAGTATCTTATACTTAGCTATTAAGCTTCAAACGCGACGTTTTCAGGACACGTTGGCACGTGGAAGTCGATACCAGATTCACAGTTTTCACAAATGTCAATCAATAGTTCACAATCAATTTACCGTTGCCAGCACTAGATCAGGCGGCGTTCAAAGCGGTTTACTCAATTTAATTCAATTCGCGTTAATTCAAAAGGCGATATTTTACGTACGAGACGACAACGTGGTAATTTCTCAAAAGCAAGGCCGAAAGAGACAGTTCAGTGTGACCATTGTCAGAAATTTTCAATAGACTAAACAAAATGTTACTCAATCGATCTAATCGATTTGACTTATAATAAAAAATAATTCTATTTCAAACAAATGTGGATTTGCAATAATAAATTACCTTCTCTTAAAAATGTATGTAAATGTTCTTAGTCTGGGACTAATCTGATGTACAGAACAAAGTTATTTCATTCTTTGTCTAGTAAAAAAGCCATTCCATTTTTAGCACTATTAATAAATGCATAAGTAAATACATATTATTATTTCGCATCAAATATCCAATAATGATTACTTACTTCTTCGCTGATTTGGCGAAATATTCTCGCAGGAATATGTCACAGCAAAATTGTCGTAATCCGTCATAAGAACCCAAAAATCCATGGCTGAAAGGAACCAACCACAGAATATCAGGCCAAATATTTATAATTATCATTATCGTTCCTGTTTTGATACACTTTATTATTTTTATTTTAAAAAGGTATATTTTCTACCAATATTGTTAAGACTTCCAAAAAATTAAGTATCCGAAAGCGGTTCCAAAACACTAAAGCTTAGAACCTGTATAATATTTTTAGTATCTTACTAAATTATAATAGTTTTAAATGTTATATTATTTTATGATAGCGTAAATATAAAATTACTGACCTTGCGCTAATAATTTTTAAATAGTATGAATTTTGAAAAATAAATTAACGCTTTGATTTTATTCATAGAAGTTATAGCACTAGTAGGTATTATTATACATTATAATCATTGATAATTATAGTTTTTCATATTTCGATTCTTCAACAAAATTATAAGATATGAAAATATTCACAGGCACTTACGACCATCAAACATGGTGATATTCAACACTAATCTCGCTACACCACTGCTCAAGCTCGCGGTGCCCTTGGAATCTTCTTCGAAGTTATCATTGACACCATAGTGTTGGACATTGATGGTACTACTGCTGACAGTAATTTCGAATGCTGCGCAATCGGTATTTTGTTCCGCGCTTTCTGTTCTCTGGATCTCGTACCAGGTACCTATAAACTGCAACAAAGATCGTGAATGAATAAAAAAACAGAAGTATATATATTTTAAATAAATGAAATTATAGTAGGTACCTGTTGCATGAATATAATACAATTCCTACTCTAATTTCAAGATTCAACTAGAATATTTTTATAGCATCATGTAATTAGTTTTGTCTAAATAAAAATATTTGAAAATAATAAATATAGTTCTAAAAATCCGCAAAGATTTAATTCTGTTGATTTCCAGATCTCAATCACACGATACTTTTCGAAAATTTTGTTAAAATTTTGTAGGTCGCAGGATTACTAATCTAAAGCACTCTAAAGAGTCAGTCTTTGGAGTTGTAATTTGACAAACAAAATTACGAGAATATTATTAAAAGCTTTATTGAAAAGCAAGCAAAAGGTCCTAATTTTAATAGTAAGCTAGCAAACTGAGCTAAAATATGAAGGGTTATGCAACGTCAAACATAACATAATTCAAAGGAACATAATTATGGTCATAGAAATTAATTTAGCGGGTCTTAATCGCGTTAATTTAACTTATTTAAGGCATTTATACCTCCCCCCCGCGGGATCTCCACCTTGTCGTGGTGGGGGGGCTCAGTAACCGTGGCTTGGAACCCCGCGGTGAAGCTAAGAGGGATCCAGGAGGGGACGCTCCGCGTGGGCTTGACGGGGCCTGCGCAGGATGCGTCCAACGGTGCGGGTGCGGGGGACAGTTCTGTCTGTCCCTCGCAGTCGGGTGCGGTCGCGGGAGGAGAGGCGTGTCGGTGTTGCGTTGCCGCGCGCCCTATCTCCCGCGACCAAATGGGGGCGCACCATTCGATGCGTCGCGGTGGGGCCGCAGAGGAAGAGGAGATGCGGTGTTATGTTGCCATCCTCCCTATCCTCTGCGGCCGCTGAGTGTTTTGGCGGCGGAGCCCAACACCTTAATCCGCCGCCAAGGGGGTTATGTGCGGGGCCCGCCTGATCATCTGGCGGGCCAATACCCGTCGGGGGGTAGCGATGAATGCTTTTGCGAATCCGTACCCTCCGACACACGGGTACATGAGAAACACGGGTTGGTTTTTAGTCGTAAGAGTCTGACAGTCCCCTTTGTCCTTCCCCCGGGACGGAGGGACTCCATGAGGATTTTCCAACCCGACACCAAAAAAAAAAAAAAAAAAAGGTATTTATACCTGGTCGGCCGATAAAACATTAACAGTTTTGAATTTTTATCTAATAGCTTTATCATTTCAAAATATTAAGGTCATTTGGAAAATAATACATTATACAAAGTTTCAGCAATCCAGTAAAATGTCTAGAGTATTGAATATAGACTACTGTTAACAAATTTTATCGCGATATACATATATATTGGTTTTACTGACATTTATACCGAATGATCTAGAAACTACATTAAGGCAGCGATAGCCTAGTGGAAATACCAACAGACTGCCATGCACAGGGTATCGGGCTCGAATCCACGGCGCGCACCAATGACTTTTCGGAGTTATGTGCGTATAGAATTGTAAATTATCGCATGTTTTATACCTCGGAGAGCAAGTTAAGCCGTGGGAACCGGTTGTCATGAGGATCTTTGACAGGTGTTATAGGCCGTTAGTATCTCTAAATAAACTGACACTAGGCTAAACCATGGAATATCACTATCCCTTCGGGTTGCGGAGGTCAGACAGGCAGTCGTTCTGTGAAAAAGCTAATATTCGGCTAAATCCGGTTAGACTAGTAAGCGGACCCCAGAGTGAAACTGGGATAACGCTAGAAGGATGATGATCTAGAAACTACATCGTTTAGTTCATCGGATTATATCCGACTACTTTACTAGAACCGTGGTACGGAAGACTCAAATTATATCAATTGTCTTCACCTTGAATGCAGATGTTGAGGTTTTGGAGTCTAGATAAGGTGGATAGAATTAACGTAGATCATTACACTTGACAAAGAAGATGAAAGATTTGAAGATATTTAAGAACACTTCGAAGATTATTATTTTTTCAAATTTTAAATCAGTCGATCGTTTAAGTTTTGCCATCAAACTAACAGTATTGCTGATATCTGATTTAATTTAGATTTTGATAACAAGTGTGAGAGTTTAGTAATTATGATAGAGTTGAGGAAAAAACAAAAGATTGGTTATATTCACAACATGCTTGCTAACTTAAACCGTCCTCTGGAATCACTCTATCTATTAGGGAAAACCGTACAAAATTCAGCGAAGACTCATGTACAGTACATGGAAACATGAAATTAGGAGAAAGATAGGTAAGTACAACTCAAATTGCGACGAATTAAAATAAAAATTCGAAATAATAGTAATATTCTACCACATACACACAACTATATCTACATAGTCCCAAATTAGGCAGATCTTGTACTATGGGTACTAGACAATCCAATCCATACAGGTACAAAACAAAAACAAATATATTTTCGAAATTTATGTAATTTATTTTTTATCCATCTCATCGTATCCTTGACATGCCGATCGTTAAGTCATTATTTCTTATAAATTATAATTATTCTCTTTTACCCGAAGCATTGTCAAAATCATGAC
Source organism: Euclidia mi (assembly GCA_944739405.2). Classification (NCBI taxonomy): domain Eukaryota; kingdom Metazoa; phylum Arthropoda; class Insecta; order Lepidoptera; family Erebidae; genus Euclidia; species Euclidia mi. The sequence goes on along the minus strand of OX123193.2, from coordinate 10,993,133 downwards.
TATTTAAATAACTAATAAATGTCTCACCATTCCAAAGTGAAAGTTCTCTACTAATGGAATATTATCATCACACTGTCCATCTTGCACAATTTGTCCTAAACACACGTTTAAAGAGCACAAAAAAATGCACAATGCAAATACACTGTATAATTTCACCATTTCTAATCACTGCGCTTCCTTCAACAATATATAAACTAAACTAATAATGAAATGGCGGCAAATCCGCTATTATACAAAATAGATTTTTAGATTTAATAAATTAAATGTGTTTTCTTATCTATCCATGTTCGTTAATCGCAAAAGTCAGGTTTGTTTTTAACAACTAAGAGCACAAGGCATACACTTTGTAATAGATAAAGAAGTTTTTGCTTAAACACTGATCTTGTCAACGTTTTTATTTAAAAGGTTCGGGCAGCCTTTGACTAAATTATTATCAATGCATGCGCGGCTAATCAAAGTACGAAAAAACATATTACAAGAACTGCGTTTTTAAGGTAAGTTAGTAAAATTTTATCTTTCTTCCTCCTGAGTTTTATAAACGACGTTTTGCAAATAATCAGTAGGTAATAATGAAATCTTTGCCTACAAAAAATATTATTTTCACAGTAGTGATCTTCCTGACGATAGGCTGCTTGAATCAAAGGATTCGTCTGCGCGCTTGAGGCCTATCTGGATTGTTATAAATTGTTTTGGATCTTTATCTTGTTTATACAATACGACCTAAATAAACCAATTTTTATAATGGCATAATTTGTTTGTATCCACTTAATGTTGTCATTAATCGCTTTCTTATTAGACAGATGCTATGATTTTCAGTCTCTGTTTGTGAATATTTTACTCCAGTAATATTGTTTATTAGCATATTCCTGAAGATTTAACTGTTATAATTGTCTATTAATAAGTTTAAATTCCTCCGTGGTCCCAAATTTTCAGGAACAGCACGTGTCTGGTAATGTGCCCGCAACGAAAATATGCTCGTCCTCTATTATGTGGGACTTAAAATAAGAGCATGGCGAAATTTGGGTATAACATAACACCTCTACCTACCAATATTAAATTGTTTTATGTGTATTTTTTTTTCCACATTCACACATCACCCATCTAGTCCCAAACTAAGCAGAGCTTGTACTATGGGTACAAGACAATGGATAAACATACATACATACTTCTTTTTTGTAAATACATAGATATTATACATAGAAACACCCAGACCAAGATAACATCCATGTTCACGCACACAAATGTTTGACTTGAGCGGGAATCGAACCCGCGACCTTCGGCATGGCAGTCGCTTACACTCCCGCTGCGCCAACCAGTCGTCATATTTGAAATATACACATCAAAAATTATAAATCAGGCCACTTCACATGTAATAAACTCTGCGACACGAGCCTTTTATATATTAGGTAGGACTGCCTTCGTGGAGTCTGGTAATGTGTCCGGTAACGGAAATAGGCTCGCCCCCTATTTACGTGGGACCTAAAATTCATTTGGCGAAATGTAGGTGGAATATTACACCTCTGCCTACCTCTTCGGCGATACAGGCGGGAGCATTAAAAAAACTCACTGCTATTAACAGTATGCAATAATTCTCAATAAACAGGCGTTAAGCGGACTATACCTGATAAATCTAGAATATACGTGCCAGATTCAAGGAAATGCTTTGTAAATGGGGCATTACAAAGAGGAAAATGTGTTGCACAATCAATAAAATTTAGACTTGCTATATCGCTTCATCTTCAAATATTTCCGTAAGTAATTAATCATGTATGATATACACGCTATCACATTTTTTATCTATTCAAATTCGGCGAATGACCCATACCTACGATAATCCAAAATAATGTCGATGTTAATGATATCTGCACCAAATAATTATCAAAAACACTCAAATTCCAATGGACGTTTTTGACTTCTGAAAGATAACCCTGACTCACAGATACGCTGTTTTAGAATGTAAGATTACATATTATAATGCATTATCTTATTAAAACAGAAAAAATGCCAGTATGTAACACCACTATGTTCTGATTCAGTGCGCAATTACTTGCAAAAAAACATACACTAGAAAGAAAGGTAGTAGACAACAAACTATCCTGATGATAAAAAGCACTACAACAAAATCACAAATAACCCGCTCAAATAAGACCAAAAAAACAGCGGTGAGGTTACAATAATTCGCACCCAGCTGAAAATTTGTTGGATTGTTTTAAACACAATTACAAATGAGATCTAAAAAATCCTGACTGAGCCGATCCCTGGCAAAAAATACACGGTGTCAAAAGTCACCAAAATGGATCTTTCGCGATTTCCAGCCAAACAGTAAGTATTCTCGTAAAATTAGCCCAGACTAAAATTTAAGATCAGATAATTATCTGTAAAAAGCAAATATTTTTTCGAGATTTGTCACTCTCTTACTTAAAAAGTTAGATTAGATGGACGCCCATTTTACCAATTTAGAAGCGCCTATCTTTCAAACTATTGACTGTAAGAAATAATGGTATTAAGACCTCAATTTAATTTTTGAAGATCTATTTATAGACTAGGGGCATGTAATGACAGTCGAAAAAAAAATCTTATGTCTGTGCCATGTATGGAGAGCCCCATTTCCTTTTTTTTTTAATTGTATGTATAATAATCGTGTAGTTTACAGAATGCATCGACTTACTAGTTTTCAAATGTGTAGTCCCATTAGTTTCGGAATAAAGCGGATTTGAAGTAAGGACGGGCGGTCAGATAGACAGACAAACAGACATGGTGAATCTATTAGAGTTACTTTTTGCTATTTTTGGTTACGGAACCCTAACGTGTTCAGTACAGGGTCATCATCCTCCTTGCGTTATCACAGTCTGAACCCAGAGATACCCGGATTTAACCGGATTTGACTGAATATTAGCTTTTCCATAGAGCGACTGCCTGTGACCTCCGCAACCCAAAGGTATAGCTATATTTCATGTCTTAGACGAGTGTCAGTTTACTCATAGCCCATAAGTGCTGACTCCTATAACGACTGTCAAATTCAAATTTCAAATTCAAATTTTCAAATTCAAACTCATTTATTCATATACATAGGTTACAAAAGCATCACTTATGAATGTCATTTCTTTTTTTTACAACCAGGTTCGGGACGGTAGGGCTATGAGAAGAACCTGGAAGAAGCTCATGCCACTCTTTTTTATAGCAGGCAGTAGTATAGACGTTTGCATGCCTATAGTGGTAGAACATAGTGAACTGCGCATTCACTCAACATCTTGCAATGTATAAAATTATGTACCTATGTTCAGCAATAAATGATTATGATTATGATTATGACGTATCAGCAACCAATAGGTTAGAGAATTTTGTAAAGGTAACAAGTGAACAATGATTTGATCAGGGATAAATACTGGTGTACTAGATTCAACAAATCATAAAAAATATACAAACTCTGCAAACATCATGAGTGTTCACGAGGCACCTCCCCTTAACATGTCACTAATTAAAGAGAGTTTAATAAATATATTACACAGTCATAAAAAGAACAATAATAGTAAATTTAAAAAAGCACCTAGCCCCATGATGTCCTGTCATCTAGAAATTCTTTAATAGTGTAATAACCTCTTTGTAAAAGGAAATTCCTAACAGTGGTTTTAAATTTGTGCAGAGGTAAATTCATTATTTCAAAGATCTGTAGAATTGTCAAAGATCTTCATGACAACTGGGACTCATTGCTTAACGTGCTCTCCGAGGCACGGGGCAAGCGATAATTTCCAATTCAATACGCACATAACTCCGAAAAGACATTGGTGCGCGCCGTGGATTCGAACCCAATACCCTCTGCAGGGCAGTCTGTTGGAATCTCCACTAGGCTATCGCTACCTGACAGGGCCCGTATGGTAGAGTATTTAGCTTAAATGTGGCGTGAACACCTGTGCATTATTATGACTATTTCAACTCTTTTAACTTTTCTGAATCGATTTATTTAAAAAACGGTGGCTTATAATGGCTAATAATGGCAATGGCCAATAACGCGTTAGTTAACGCGTTAAAAAATTCGCATTGGAAATTAGTATTTTAACGCGTTAAAACGTTGGCCACATCTACGTAGCGCCTAAATTAATGCGCTAATTGAGGCGTTAAGACGCAGGTGTAGCAGGAGCATTAGGAAAAAAGTATCTCGACATTTTTTATAGATAATTATTTAATCTACAATTTTTGTTGAGCAAGTTTTTTGTAAATATTACCGTTTTGCTGAAAATCGTGAAAACCCATTTTGGTGACTTTTGATCCCGTGTATTTTTTTCCAGGTGTTAGATCAATGAGGCCTTTTCAGATTTAATATATAATGGTGATTTGAACAATCATACAAATTTTCAGCTGGGTGCGAATTACTGCAACCTCGGATATCTAAATTGATCGGACTAAAAAAAACTTAAAAAGGATTTAACGGAAAATCACACCGCAGATATGGCAAAGCACTTTCGTGAACTGGATGCCATACCACCAACAGAATATTCGCTTTGGCAAGTCACAAAACATCTCAAGTCCCCAGCAACTTCTTAATCACCTCTAGGCAAGTCTGATGACTCATGAGCTACTAGTGACGCAGAAACACCATCCGTGTTTATGGAACAACTAAATTTTTTCTAAGTTTTCACTCCGAATCCGGACAGCGGGTCTTCTAAGATCACTGAGATATTAAAGTTTTACATGGAGCTAACCAACTAGAGCTACCGTTAAAGAAAATCAGAACGTTCGAAATAAGGGATACAACCCAGAAGTTAAATCTAATACATGATGCATGATCATTAGTTTGGTTTCAGACAACAACAATAGACAATGACAATAGAACAAATCCATATCTACAAAACGTATCAGAAAAAAAGTATTGCAACGCAGCCTTCTTTGATATATCGCAGGCCTTCGATCGGTGCTGGCACAATAGTCTTCTGTTAAAAAAAAAGCACTGCCTATTAAAATTTTCAACTTAATACGGTCGTGTACGTGTGCAACAGATATTTCCATATCAAGTGTGGTGAACGAGTAACAGCCTTCCGTCCTATCAATGCACAAGTACCGCAAGGTTGTGTTATGGGACCGATACTATATCGTTACACCGCTGACCTACCTTTATCAGGCGGCAGAGTCACGGGAACTTTTGCCGATGACACTGCTGTAATGTCCACTGACCACATGTCAAAGTTGCTTCTAAAAGTTGCAAGCTAAGCTAAGCAATAACTTAAGCATAGACGCATAAAGACAAATAAATCGAAGTCAGTCCAAGTCACATTTACCACAAGAAAACTTGCCCTCCGGTTGAGTTAAAATAATGTTAAGATCCCATAATTCAATGATACCAAATACCTTGCAACATACCTAGATAAACGGCTAACCTGGCGAAAGCACCTCTTTACGAAACACCGAGTCAACAAATCCATAAAATGTACCGGTTACGTAACGATATGAAAGGTTACCGTTTTAGATTTTTAGATCATAGGATCTGAAAATCTAAAACGGTCAGACAAGCAGATTAAAACGTAGAAGATCTGCTCTGATTTAGAAAACATACTGTTAAATGTCGCTCAGCTAGAGAGATCGCAGTATTTAAATAGAAAAATAAAAAGCGTTATCTTCAATTTAAAATTGATAACTATGATTGACTGCCTCCGTGGTCTAGTGGATAAGGTATGCGACTGCTGATTGGAGGTCCTGGGTTCGATTCCTTAGTCGGGCAAAGTGTTACTGGGTTTTTCCGAATTCTCAGTAGCAGCCCGGAGTCTGGTGATGTGCCCGGTAACGGCAATAGGCTCGACCCGCTCGCCCCCTATTACGTGTGACCAAAAATGTATGGCAAAATCTGGGTGTAATATTGCACCCAGATTTTTTCAGGGGTAGGCAAAGGTGCCTACCCCTTCGGGGATACGGGTGTTACCATGAATTTCTATTCTGCGTTTCTCATGTCGGCTCTACTCCTGAAATAGACTTTCTTTATCTCCAATGCTCAGTTACTTCCTGTTTTATGTATGTACTACTAGAAGCTATGGCATGATTGATTAAATTGACGTGTGCGGCGTGTGCCAATAATACTGAATTATTTTTTGTTTTGAGATTGACTGTGCATGAGAAACAGGAGTAAAAAAAAGTGGATAAGAAACGGAGATGAAGTTAAAATTAATTTATTTATGTTACAGAGATTACAAGTCTTATCTTATATGGACGTCAATAAAAAATATCTCCAGGTTTAAGATAGTAAAAATAGAACCATCAGAATAAAGAAACTCATGAACTAACATGATTCGCCTTGTACAGCTTATAGCTGAAACCGACAAAGCATTTCGCATTGCATCAGTAATGCACAGATCGAAAGAAATACACAACATTATTCACTGGAAGTCGGCAGAATCAAAGATCATTTAGTTTGCCATGCTTCTCATTGACATTTAAGCGACACGCATGAACTAAATCCAGTATGTTCAAGAAAATATGACAATATGAGCGCAAAATTTTATGTGATGCGGATCAGGGGCCAAATTCTCCTAAATAAATACAGTTTCGATATAATGTCAGTGTCATACTTACGTCACAAATAGCGTATTCTTCTAAATTATCTGATTTTTGAATGATATTGTTACGAGAGCGTAAATTGAAACAAGTGTCAAAATATGTGTCAACGACGAAATGTTTAATTCAAATTATACTACAATAACATTAGGTTATCAGAATACTGCTTCTGAGTCAATTCAAAATATAATTTCAATGTCATATAAAAATACGAGACTTGGCCTGCAGATATAATTTACTAGGTTTTTGGTGACGTGTAATATAGTATACAGAATGACCTACGAAATCTTAATACGTGATCACTGCAATTCCAAGTTAGGAATTTCACTGTTATTTTCAACAATGAAAATAAAAGTGTATCTACTTTTGCATTTGTTTCGACGAGTGGCAGCGCCGAAGGCCTGCAATCATAAGAAGCATCCATTCTTAGTTTATTTTCTATGTGGATAGAAAATAAAGACAGGAGAAAGTGTGGGGAGTAGGTAAACATAGCCTGTTTCCTCCACCCAAGGTGGATAATGCGCCAGTGATGACAGCCCTGCGGAGATATTGTTTTACTATAATTTTTTTTGTCTTCTGGAGGGATAGGTAAAAATTGCTACCTTTGCTTTTACTACTTTGACGAGAAAGATGTGCAAACTTCTCCTGTATATTGGTTCGTAATGGGGTCACGAAGTCAGTAAGCTTTCCCAGTAGTCAAGGCTCAATTTTTTAGTGCGCGACAAAAACAATTATATATGTTGTAATTAGTGATCAGAAGCTAAGATACACTTATAAAAAGAAAAATAAGTCCATATTTTACGAAAAAAAAAGATTTTATTTCTGTTTCACATACGGTACACTGAGCCTTAACTTATGCTTTTTGGTATTAAATTAGTACAATTGAAATATTTTGGATATAGTTTACTATTACAATTTTTCTTCAATTGGTGACTTATTATTTTGAATAAAATGAAATAGCTAGGTATAATATTTTTAACTTTATTATATATTGCTCTTGATAGGAAACAAAATCATATAACTCAGTATTATAATAAATTAAATTTTTTTTATCGTTGAAAAGACCTAAAATAGTAATTATATTTTATTTAGGGAGTAGTATGTGACATTTATTGCAAGTTAAGAATGTTTTCTTTTCTAAGCAGGATATTTGCATCGTTGTCTTTTTTTACCCCAAACTGGAAGCTCCTCAACGTCCGCACATCACGAGGAGGTAGGATTGATGTACTTACTTGGCTTCTGTCTTTTATTTCCAATTTCATCAAATAAACGTATGTTACCTCTCTGTTTGTTTATTTATAGCCGAAACAAGCATAAACTTTCCCCACTTCAAATTTGAAGTCCTGCTGCTCCTTCTGTTTCATTGGGGTTAGCGTATGCTACTGCTCCCTGACTCTTCTGTACAATAAACAGCAATTTAGAAGAGTTACATCGAGAAGATGATAAAATAGCCTCAAGAACCATTTTCTTTTTTTATTGACTTGACCCCCCATTGAATTACTCACAGTCAATGATCGTTTAGGTGCCCGAGATTGTGTAATGGTACCTGTAGTTGTACCTGAAGCCATTCCTGATGAAGATGCTAGGCTGAGGGTCTGATATTTTTGGCTGACGATTTTTAATATTCGTAACAAGCTCGTTGACGGGAGGCAAGCCCTAATGTCTCTGCAGAGGAAAGGAAGTTTCAACTGCGCTAAGTGGCTCTGATAAAGGGTTTTGGATGAACTGATTTTAGCCGATGATATTATCACTTTCAGCGTCAAAAAATTTGGTTTGTCTTCACTTCTATAAGCAGTATTTGAGAAACCTTAAAAACTGCCTCGTTGGTCTCGCGGCATAAATGTGCGCGTGGGATTGGGAGGTCTCGGGTTTGATTCCCGGGTCGGGCAAAATGTTATTGGTTTTTTCCGTTAGGAAATACTCAGTAGCAGCACGGAGTCTGGTAATGTGCCCGGTACGGCAATAGGCTCGCCCCCTATTACGTGGGACTTAAAAATTCATGGTGAAATGTGGATGTAACATTACACCTCTGCCTACCCCTTCGAGGATACAGGCGTGAGTCTATAAAAAAAAATATCTACATCACACAATCCTCTTTGCGACATTGTCTGAAATAAAATCAAATTATTCACGAGGAAAGTTACCGTAATTACGTATAAGTAAAACCGGACACTAAAAGCTTTATATTCCGTATGTGGCACACATATCAAAGTATGATTTACAAATAAGTTTACGATTGTAATATAAAAAACACCTTACCTCTGTGAAATATACACTTTGTTTTAGCACACAGTATTTTTATCGAGTCAAAACAGTTTAATTACTATTTTTATTTTATTTGTTTATTCAGACAGACGACTAACTTATAACTTTCATTAAAATTTCACACTGAGTGCGTTATAAAAATAAAACGAAAAGACATTTTTAGGTAAAAATTCATATTACTGAATTCCTAAATAATAATAATAATATTCTACCAAATTCACACAACACCATCTAATCCCAAACTAAGCAGAGCTTGTACTATGGGTACTAGATAATGGATAAACATACATACATATATTTTTTTTTGTAAATACATACATATTACTAGAAACACCCAGACCAAGACAAACATCCATGTTCATGCACCCAAATGTTTGACTTGAGCGGGAATCGAACCCGCGACCTTCAGCGTAGCAGTCGCTTACACTCCCGCTGCGCCAAACGGTCGTCAATGGTAGTAGCTTCTATCAAAATATCTAGGCCACAAAGTGACGCTTAAGATCGTCAAAATTTAAGTTAATTACTTAATGATTCTCCATTTACATTTACTGCCACATTTGCAATGAAAATGGTTGAACCATTAGAAAGAACGAGCAATAAAACTCATGGCCACTCTTTTTAATCGCCTATATAATGGTATTACATGTTATCTTTGTAAGCACAACTGCAACTGTTTTACATTGTTAGTGCTGTAAGTTATCTACTAATAATAATTGGTAGATAACTTACAGTAATAAATTAAGTAATTTCCAAGTTCTCAAATGTGTAGTAGACATAATAATTACGTTAGTGGTCAAGGTTTTATCTGTTCTCTCTCTCATAAATACGACTAATTTTGACCGCATTTATGTCAGAGTGCTGCCATGCTTCGGTGGACACGTGAAGCTGCGGGTTCCGGTTTTTGTCCCAGGACAAGAATGCCGTAGGCCTTATAGGGCGGTCTGAAAAGTCCTACACCAGAATTGGTGACACATTCACACGAGATAGGCAGAAATAAGTATGTTAATAGAGAAAATAACAAGCTTTAAACAACTATTATTTGATGTTTGTCGGAGGATTATCTCTTTTTACATCAACGGCGTAATCCCCAAATGACAAAATATGAAAGGTCCAACTGTTCAAGAGCAAATTAATGTATTTAAAGCGTAAAATAATAAGTTTGAGTCAAATCTCGATAGACGGCGTTGTACCATACGTCTGAATCGCGCTATGGTTATGTTACCAGCTGTACTATTTAAAATCGACATTTTGCTATTAATTAACCTTGGATCAAACTACAGTTTGTGTTTTAATTCGAAACCTACTAGTAGTTAGCATACATTCTGCTTTAGATCAAAGTAGGTCACTAGATTATTAAATAAGATGTATCATACCCTACATTATGTCCATGTTTCATTCTTCTAATCTTAAAATAAAACCAACAGATATTTATTAATTCATTGTATATTTAATAAATCGTAAACCTAAATATATAATTGCAGATATTAAATAGTAACTTATAAGTCCAGATTATACGATATTCGGAACATTCATCGAAGAAAATAGAATTTTGAAAATATTGAAATTATCACGCAAACATATTAGAGAATACTATCGTTACGTTACTCATGGCTGGTAATACCTTTACTAATGATGATCACAGTTCAACAAATGAAACAATTTGAGACTTAAAGCATGACAGAGTATCCACATAAAAGTATTTTCTTAAATTTCTTCGATATTAAGATTGGTAAGACATATTTACAATAGCCTTTGTAAGATGGCACACACAAGTAACACAATAATACTACTCTTAACTATTAAAGCTGAGCTAGGCTCTGGACATTCTTCATTCTGTACAATTGCGTTGAAGTACGGCTGATGGAGCTCGGGCCTTGTTGTAATCAAGGCATTTATAGCTGTACTACCTTCAGCAGAGAGTGTTCGTTCTCGACTCAGTTTCCAAGCGCGAACTGAAACAAAATATTTTTTAGTCTTTGATTTCTTGCATCACAAAAAAATCTGGTCATTAAAAGATCAGGTACACGTATTAGCATTAAAATCACCAGCAGAAAATTCATACACGGGATGGTGAAAGAAAGTGTCATAATCATAAAGGTGATGTATTTAACTAAAGTAGCATTGATATCGAACAAAAAACTCAGTTATACTTAACACACGTAATCTTATTTCTACCTATTGGCGATGCTTAGATTCTAACTAGCGACTCTAGGGGCAAAATTGGACGGGTCGTACCCGAACCACTTCCAAATTCACCGCTACAGGCGCGGATAATCTTTGCATCGCCAATAAACATGTATGAATTTTAACCTATGCTGAGGTTAAACAAGATTATAATAAGCGGAGATATGAGACTAGGAGAATACTTCATCAACAATATGAAATAAGTAAACAAACTAGTGGCATTGCTAATCGTTACTACTTTAAGTGGGTCTTTACTATACTTAGACTAAAACATATTTTAAAATACTATGTATAATGGTTCAATATCTTTATTCTATTGGATTTCTAAAATATTAATTAAATGTATAATTTAATAAAGTTACCTGCTCGTCGGTACGCATCGACATTTTCGCAGCTGTACACCAACGCATAGCTCTCGTAGTTTGTCGTCAAAATTGATACAGTCGTTGTAGACGTAGCGCCTGCAATAGAGAATGTTTTAATTGACTATCCAACCCTCTACTAGATTAGCAAATTACTTTCTTTTTAAAAAGACCACTCCCGCTCTAGGAATAAATCCTGTGTCGCAGAGGACATTACAAAAATACTTCCACAACACTCGGCGCAGTGTCAAGCGGCGAGGCGGCCGCTTAAACCACTACGCCAACCGAGCAGCCATTCTCACGTAATACTTTATTATTTTAGTGAAGTTAAACTTACCCTCTGAACCAGCGACAGGTAGAGTAATCGTTAATGTGCCGCTGCCATCACTGGATGCTACTGTAGCAGACCCTTCAACAGTCTCAAGCGTGTCATTACGGACTTCGAAGTTCAGTACACTGATACTGCCATTGTTTTCGTATAAGGTGAATCTATTGCCCACGCAAGTAGCTTCTCCTAGTACGTCATACCTTTGTATTTGGTACCAGGTGCCAGCAAACTGTAAAAATAACAATAATGTATAAAAATCTTTGCGTTACTGACTGACAAATACAACAAAAATTATTGTGCGCCAGAAGCTATAACGTGGGACTATAGGGGAGCACTAAGGAGGGTTTATCCTACTTTCCCACGGCATCGGGCGGAAATAGTTAAATTAAAAATAAAGATGAGCGGGCATCCTCTTGTTGTAAAATAAAATATAACATTTCGTAAATAAGTTGTATCTCTTACATCGCCAGCTTCGAAGTTTGATACAACAGGTATTGTTGGGCTGCACTGTCCAGGTATTATGATCTGATCTTGCGTTGGCTCGGGATAGTGGAAGCAGGTATCGTCTGATTGATCAACGGTTTGATAGAATTGGTCGTACAATACTCTGTTGTTTGTGATTATGGGAGCCATCGCATTTTGTGCTGCGGGGGTCAATGAACGAGACTTGCTGTGTTTAGCACTCCAGACTGAAAAAAAGTTATATTTTTAATAATATGTTAGAATAGGCCACTGTGTTTTAACGAATAATTCATACGAAATATAAACAAACCATCAATAGTTTAATTAAATTATTTTCAAAAGCCAAATCTATTTAATATCAATAAGCACTGAAATAATAATAAAGGTATATGGAAGTGTGCGTAACGCAACTATAATTTAAATAACCCATAAGCAAAAGTCATAAATAACAGAAAATAAAACATATTAGAAGTAAAGAAAAATGTCATAAAGACCAAATTTTGTTAAGCGTCTATGAAAAAAGGCATTAGAAAAATACATAATTAAGCGCAATAAAAACTTATACGAATGCTCAAGGCACTCACCAGATCTGTATTCGTCGTTAATGTTTTCACAAGCGTATAGAAGAGCATATGTTTCATAATCCGTCGCAAGTACCCAGATATCTTGGTCTGGCTGTCCGGGTATAGTTCTGCGAAGTCTTCCATCATTGGATATCGTAACAACTCCAGTGACAACAGTAGCGTCATTACTTTGGACCTGAGTATCTACTACCCTGTACGTGTTACCAACTTGAGAGTATTCACTGCTTCGGCATTCACCAGGAGTTCCACCTACTGGATACCTTTCAATTTCGTGCCACCATCCTAGGTACTGAAAAGGAAAGTAAATGTTAGTTTCTCCATCCATGTTAGCATCATCATACATCACTTGGCCTGACTGAAAAATCGTCGCAGAACCCAGGCTACAGAAGCTTGACCCACTGTCCAAAGTTCACGAGAACTTTGTTGACATATAGCTTGTTTGACATGCAGCTGAAAGTGTCGGCAACAGCTAGTTGTATAACATATAACATGAATAGATTACTAAAAATATGTATACCACTTACTCTTTGAGCATCAAATCCTGCCATGCCTGATATACTCTCACATTGACCTCTGAATACAGGGGCTTGATTGGCATTAACAGGGGGAATGTAGAAGCAATCTGCGTCTGTTTGACTAGTGGACTGGTAGTACTCTTCAATAAGACCTTGTGTGCCCGCTATTACAGGGACAAGTGCAGCAGCTGCTTGAGGACTCAAAGTCGGTGTTCTACTTAGTTTCCAACTGCTCACTGTTAATTTATAAGAGTATTAGATTAATATTAGAAGTACTAAAGCAACAAATATAAAGTTGTCAAAAGTCGAAAAAGTGGGACAATTACCTCGACTATTGCCATCATTGGTATTTGCACAACTGTATACAAGAGAGTAACTGCTGTAGTCCGTTGCGAGAATGTAGTAATTTGCCGTTCGAACCACTGAAAGAAAGATATTAATACAAATTAGAAACTATGCAAACACATAACAACAATCAAAATATAATACAGTGACTACAGAATTACCGCTACTTTTATTTTCTTTTGTCAGAATTATCGATCTCTTACCTCCATTGACGTTAAATTCAACGTTCAGTACACCACTGCCATCAGTAGACGCTACATCGGCGAATCCTGTTTGGACCATTAAAGTTTCATCCATGATTTCAGTGTTATATACGATTACTCGGTCTCCTAGGCTATATTCCGCTCGAGCACACTGGCCACTTTGGTCAGGCATAGGGTATCTGGCAGTCTCAAACCATCTGCCCAAATACTGAAAAAAGTGCAGAAATATAAAGTACACCAATAAGTAACAGTAATTAAAGGTAGTCTCATAGATATATAACCAGATTTGTAAATATTTGCTGATACAAATATGAACCAGTTCATAAAAAGTTCTATACTTCGTCTTCTTCAATCGGTTTGTCAGTTGGTCAAAGCTTATTTCTGGGCTTAGGAATGCTGTTTCCGATAAAAAAACGACTATTTCGTCTAAAACCACCGAGCTTTGGACGAAATAGTCGTCTATTTTTTTACATGTTGATAATTGACGTCACCATTAATATGACACCAACGTAATACATCGATCCTATTGAAACCACCAATTGAGCCATACAAACTTGAGAATCCTATTGTATATTGAACCATCAATGCAATATTTAGTGGAACCAGAAGCCCTAATACGCGAATTTATTATAATCCCAATAAATTAAAAATATGGTACTTACAGCACTCGCGTTGAAATTAGGTACACCACGTATATTGTTGGGACACGGTCCGGGCAACTCAATGTATGGAGGATCATCACCGAGCACAGGATAGTGGAAGCAAGCATTGTTGTCTTGTGCTGTAGGCCTGTAGTAGCCTTCCCATAGATCTATATTATCCGTGATGAGCGCATTGATAGCAATGTTAGCTGCCGACGACAGTCCAGAGCGTTCTCTGCTCAGCTTCCAGCTGTAAACTAGAAAGAGAAAACTACCTCTTTAATGACCCAAAGACAGAGATTGAAGGGATATGGAAAGTAAAGAGGAAGTACTTACACTAAAGTTAATTATACTAACACAACTAACAAACATTTGAAATGTAAAGTTATGTGAGGTAGATCTAAAAAGTTAAATAAAACCTGTTTTAAGCACAGATCATGTGTTCTGTGATTGAAGGACACAAAATTATTAAAAGTTGCGGTAACTTGACCTGATGTACGTCTGTCTTTAAGAGACCCATAGTGCCCATGGTATGCTTTCAAGCTGATCTGAATAAAATAGGACTGAATAAAAATACTTACTTTGCTTTTCATTTTCGTTAATATTTTTGCAGCTGTATGCTAACGCATAATCGTTGTAATCGATTCCTAAGATATATATGTTGTTGAATGGAACTGAAATAAAAAATATATAACTTGAATATACATCTTATTGTATAAGACATTGAAAACTTTTTATGTTCCTGTCAACTATATGTATTGAATATTATTTTTATGTAGGTAAGAAGAATTTATTGTTTTCAATGAATATAAATAACGCATTGTTTAATTAGATTTGATTAGACAGGATGATGGAACTCCAGATACGACCGTATCATCGTTAGATCATAATATCATCGTCATATAGTCGTTAAGAGTCACAATATCAACCTTTCAAAAACATGTTCGTAGATGGCGATGTGTTGATAATCCGTTAAGATTTACGAAAGGCCCCAATATTCGATTTATTCATTGATTTTGCTACTGGACAATATACAAATTGACATAAGCTCCAAACAAAACACATAATTATGTCAAATATGTATTTAAATAGCAGCCAATGAAAGGATTGAGACCGGCTGCTATAGAAAAGTCAATTTGACGACCGGTTGGCGCCGCGGGAGTGTAAGCGACTGCTACGCCGAAGGTCGCGGGTTTTTGCTCCTGATTCCCGCTCATGTCAAACATTTGTGTGCATGAACATTGATGTTTGTCTTGGTCTGGGTGTTTCTATGTATAATATGTATGTATTTACCAAAAAAATGTATGTAAGTATCTTTATCTATTGCCTAGTACCCATAGTACAAGTTCTGCTTAGTTTGGAATTAGATGGTGTTGGGTAAATGTGGTAGAATATGGTAGAATAATATTTGGTTACCTCCGTCGATAGTTGCACTAATGACACCTCTTCCATCGCTAGTGATCGTGGCCTGTGCTGAAGTGGTCCACAGTCGTTCATCATTCACATTAGTGTGAGTGACAGAGAACGCGTTAGGTCCACTCAGGACATATTCTGAGGCTACGCATTCGCCTTGTTGTAAACCTGACGGGAATCTGGATACTTCATGCCAAGTGCCGGCAAACTGGAAAAAAGCAGATTACAGATAGATTGATATTATTTTCTCTTTTAATGTACTATTTTGTTAGTTGTTTTCTATTTTTTTAGTTTTATCAAACTAGTAACTTTATACTTTATCGTGGTCAGTAATATTACTTCGAAATTGTATTCCGGTACAGCCGCGATCGTGGCGTTTGCAACTCGAAACAAAGGTACGTGGTGTCCCGAACGACAATTTGGAACTCTTATGAGTATCTTTTAAAAAAATCCGTTAACCCATTGAGAGAATAATAACTAATCATTCTTTGTTATATTAGGCTTAAGTGGCTCAGTGCAATATTGTTTTTATATATTTGTTATTCGTTATTGTTGTACTTACCAAAGTAGGATTAAAGTTTGTGACAGCTGGCACTGCGCTATCGGCAAGGCACTGTCCGGGTAGCACGACATCACCTCCATTATTATCAGGGTAGTAGAAACATGCTTCTTCAGTGTGTAGTCTTGGGGTATAATACTTCTGGTCCAAAACTTGTACAGAATTCAAAACGTTGTTGATGTTGGTGACAGCATTTGCTGTTAGGGTCGGTGTTCGACTCAGTTTCCAACTGAATACTGTAAAAGCGAATTTGTGTAAGTTCAGTTTAATGTTCATTTTCTCATGCAGCGATAGCTAGTAGAGAGACCGTTGATGGACTGATAGGCAGAGTCTCTTCAAACTCACGGCGCCTTATGACTTTTCAAAGTTATGAGTGTATTAAAATTTTATTATTTATATAGACTGCCTCACTGTCCAGTGGATAGCGGATGCGACTGCTGATCGGAGGTCCCGGGTTCGATTCCCGGTCGGGCAAAAGCATTACTGGGTTTTTCCGAATTCTCAGTAGCAGACTCCGTGCTGGTAAAGTGCCCGGTAACGGCAAAACTCGAAGGAAGGACAACGGTTTAATCTGCTTCGCCATCGACCGGTCAGCATAATGTCGATATATAAATCTTGTAACAACATAACATAAGTTCCCACATTTATCTCCGAAGGGGTAGTCAGAGGTGTATTATACACCCACACTTCACTAGTTATGTTTTGGTGCGAATGTAAGGACGAGCGTATTGCCATCTACCGGGCTCATTATTAAGCCAGATATAATAAACATTTTTAATACACACATAACTTCGAAAAGTCAGAGGAGTGTGCTGCCCAGGGTACCTGGGGATCGAACCCGAGACCATCGGCAGTGCGTTACGTGCACCACAGGGCTATCGCCGCTTTTAACAACTGCAAAAATATAAATACTTTGCATACCTGATCTTGTTTCTGCGTCAAGGTTTTGGCAAGAATAAACCAAAGCATAGTTGTCGTAATCAGTAGCTAATACCCAATACTTCGTTGTAACTGTAAAAGAACAAAGCAAGTTAATTATAACATGAATATTGATATAACAACCTAACTGCCGACCCAGCGTACATTGTACCTCCATTTTTTTTTTCATACAAATGTCCTGACAATAACGAATACATAAAAGAAACATTTATCCAATTTGGTGCAGTCGTTTGGAAGTTATGCGCGTACAAACTTTTCGGTGATTAATTTTGTTTATACAGGGTTATTTGCAAAACTCCGTTAACCTCTCAGGACAACGTTACTAACATCATAATCAACAACTTTTGTTCTATGACTTTTTACAAAACATAATACATTTACCAAAAACAAACCTTCAAGATTTCGTTGTCCTATTTGACACATTTCGTGTATTTTGCTGTACCTACCAAAGAGTATACAAATACTAGTACCTACCTACGCCTGCGCGCCCCCGCCGCCCACCGTCCGCACCCCTCGCTATTGTTCTATCGCATAGACTTCGCAATATTTAGAGCGTTCAATTTAAATATTTTTATTTTTGTATGAAAATCTGATGAACTAAAATAATTAATTTTTAAAAGTCATAGAACTAAAGTTGTTGTTTCTGATGTTAGTAACATAGTCCTGAGAGGCTAACGGTGTTTTGCAAATAACCCTGTACACAAAAAGCAGTTTTATAAGTATTAGAATTACCGTCTACGCCGTTGATATTGAATGTGACGTCTAATTTTGCAGTATTATCATCAGTTGCAACAACAGCAGAGCCAATCCAGGTCTCCAAAAGCTGATTCACCACTTGAGTATTTTCAACGTATACGCCATCAGCATCTAATCTGTAATACGCTTTGCTGCAAGTTCCAGTCTGGAATGGCGCTGGATAAGATTCCACATCGTACCAAGATCCCATGTACTGAAATATAAAGTAGGTAATGTTTAAATCACACAGTTTTTTTTTATAGACTCACGCCTGTATCCCCGAAGGGGTAGGCAGAGGTGTAATATTACACCCACATTTTGCCATGAATTTTTAGGTCCCACGTAATAGGGGGCGAGCCTATTGCCGTACCGGGCACATTACCAGACTCCGTGCTGTTACTGGGAATTTCCTAACGGAAAACCGAATAACACTTTGCCCGACCCGGGAATGGAACCCGAGACCTCCCAATCCCACGCGCACATTTATGCTGCGAGACCAACGAGGCAGTCACACAGTTATTCTACAGAAAATAAATGATACGTCATTTAACATTTCTTAATATTTATTATAATTTATTTGAAAATCAAAAATTTTCTCTAAGATCTAAGTATTTGGCCCCATTCCTCTAAATCGTTTTTTTTTAAATTAGGCTATATTGTCCCACTGCTGAAAAAAGGGCTCTCCCTTGGATTTCCACAAAACTCTGTGCTTTGCGATCTCTGGCCAGTCGCCCTCAAAAGCGCCTAGGTCATCCCACCATCTACGTCTAGGACGTCCTCGTCGCCGCCGACCGTCTGGTACCCAATTGGTAGCTACATGAGCCCACTTTCCTGTTTGCATGCGGCAGACGTGTCCGTGGGTAAAAATAAAAGAGAGAATTTGTTCCTCAACTTACCCGAACAGGATCGAAGTTGGGAACTGCTGGGATGCTTAAATCACACTGTCCACGGAAGACGACAGTAGCTCCGGTGTTCTCCGGGTAATAGAAGCAAGCCGCATCGCTACGGTCTACAGTATTGTAGTAGCGGTCATTGAGCACATTGATGCTATCAACAATTTGGTTTATCGCAGCATTTGCGGTACTAGTGAGGGTATTTGTGCGACTCATCTTCCAACTCCAAACTGAAACGAGTTAAGCAAGTATTAATTGTTTGTATCATTGTAATATATTGATCAATTAAAACAGTAGGTGACAGAATATTTATCCATCTAGAAAACTCATCCAATTTATTAAATAATATGGTATTACATACCTCTTCTTCGGTCATTAGCTATGCTTCTACAACTGTAAACCAGAGCGTAAGAGTCATAATCTGTATCTAAGATCCAATATTGTGCAGGTTCACTAGCTGTAGACAAACAAAAAGAAATAACATTTTACAAATTCAGAAATATATTTACTGAATGAGAACCAGCCACAAGATATACATTAAAACGTGTATCATACTGCCAATAAAGCACTAACGGTTGAATTATTATGATATCAACTTACTTGTGGGGAATGTAACAGATAGTTTGCCACTTCCATCTACACTTGCCACAACGGCTGAACCTGTTATGGTTTCCAGACTTTGCTCCACGACTTCAGTGTTATAAACTATAACAGATCCATCAGCAGCTGCAGAATAGGTGGCTTCATTACAAGTACCAACTTGGAAATCAGTGTAGTATGTTTGGATCAATCTCCAGCGTCCAAGGTACTGAAAAAAATATACGTGTCATCATATAAAAACATTCCTTGGCGAACAGACGCTCCTTTGAGTTGGACAATTTTTTTGATTGATTGTTCGGACAATGTCTCAATTTACACTTATATGGACTTACCGAGGTATGCCTTAGTTTTAGTATTTAGTTGAATATGATTGCATAGATTATAATAGCATAATAACGAGTAATGGAATTTACAAACAAAGGACTTCGTTATGTTCATTTTTCTATATACATAATATATTATTATGTTCTACTCACTCTCGCCGCATCGAAGTTTTGTATCACAGGTATGCTTTCATCACATTGTCCAGGGAATGTAACAGCCTCATTAGGAGTTAAATTTGGTAGATAGAAACAAGCGTCATCAGTCTGATCGACGGGTTCGAAGTATCTGTTATCCAGTACTTCAATATTCGCCATGGCATTGTTAATTGCGGTATTACCTGCTACCGTCAGTTGCTTTGTTCTACTTAGCTTCCAACTATAAACTGTTAAATATTGATCATGTTAATACCTTTTGTCATTAGAATTGAAAACGAATTTCTTTTAAAAAACGCTATGATCAATTTAGTTATTCATTGTTCTTAAAAACATTTGTATCACTATTTGGTGTACTTACTTCGCCTATATAACGTGCCAACATTAACGCAACCGTAGACAAGTGCGTAATCATTGTAATTTGTTGCCAAGATCCAGAAAGGTATTGTGACAGCTGTAAATAAAACAAAAATTTAATGTTTTTCTGGTTTTTCATATTTGCCATACTTACTAATTAAGATACGGTATTCTTCATTTCTAATTAATATCAGACTGCTTTACCTTAAATTATAAAATCTTTATTTTGTAATCGGTACGTAAAACATACACACCATTATCATCAAATTACTTACATTGTCCATCAACCATGATGTTAATAGTCAGTCTACCACTACCGTCGGTAGAAGCTAGATTCACGGGACTATTGCTTGCTTGCAGTGTTTGATTGACGACATTGAACGAGTCAAGAGTGAATATAGATGATGTTGATGCGATAGTAAACCTATGATTAACGCATTGAGCTGTATCTGTATAAGGGTACGACTCTGTTTCGTGCCACAAACCCGCAAACTGCAAAAGAGAAATATTTTTTTTACCTAATATCATACAGTAAAAACACCTAGGTTGTACTCATTATATTTTTTTTATAGACTCACGCCTGTATGGGGTAGGCAGAGGTGTAATATTACACCCACATTTCGCCATGAATTGCTAGGTCTCACGTAATAGGGGGCGAGCCTATTGCCGTTACCGGGCACATCACCAGACGCCGGGCTGCTACTGAGAATTCGGAAAAACCCAGTAACATTTTTGCCCGACCCGGGAATCAAATCCGGGACCTCCGATCAGCAGTCGCATACGCTATCCACTGGACCACGGAGGCAGTCCTCGTTATACTATCCTAACATTTCTTTTCATGCATACTATTGGGATAGTATAAAGGCACTATTCCACTCTACTTTTGATGCTAATACATAATGTGCCTTGACCTTAATAAGTTCCCCAAACACATAACTATGAACACACACCCTAACACACACAAAGGCTATCATGAAGATTTTTGACAGATATAACAGAAGATCAATATGCTCACTGACTGTTCTTAACCAAGGAATATTGATAGCACTTTGGGCGACTCCAAAATTCTATCAAAACGTGTAAACTGAAATTGGACGAGCAGTTTGAAGATCAAATTGTTGGATGTAATTGTGAAGGCTAGAATGATGATGATTCAGGTGTGTGTTATTTGATATTACCTGGTTAGCATTGAAGTTTGCTACGGCTGCGATATTGTTATCGCATTGTCCAGGGAATTCAACGGGTTTACCCGGCTGTGGATCAGGGAAGTAGAAACAACCAGCTTCGCTCTGATTGCGCGGTACGTAGTATCTTTGGTCCAGAACAGGGATACTGTTTATCACAGCATTAATACGTTGGTTAGCGTCTGATGTCAGTGACCTCGTTCGACTCAGTTTCCAACTTGTAACTAAAACACGCAAAGTGATCTTTAAGGTTGATTATGTTCTAATTGTTATTTTTTTTATTTCATATAGCAATAGCGTTAATATAAAAAATATAAAGTTTTGTGTGCAGAAGCTTACCTGACACATATTCATCATTCACAGGTCTGCACGAGTAAACAAAGGAGAACGAGTTGTAATCAGTAGCCAAAACCCAATATTTCTGTGTAACTGAAATTAAAATGTTACGTTTATGAGTAATGTAGATGAGGACGAAGCTGACGAAATATCAAATGTTCAAGATTCAATATCGTTCTTACCATTCATACCGTCAATGTTAAAAGTAGCGTCAAGCTTAGCACTACCATCTGTACTAGTTATGACGGCTGTTCCTCTGATGGTGTCTAGCGTTTGATCAATAACTTGCGTATTAAAAACATCTACTACTCCACCAACAAGCGTATAGAAAGCGTTGTTACATGTACCGTCTTGGAACGGATCTGGGTAAGACTCAATGTCGTGCCACAAGCCCATGTACTGCAAAAATAGATATTACGCATCGATACAGAGAAATTGATAAATAAATATACTAAACGGATTTATAGAATGATACTCACGGCAACGGCATCAAAGTTGGCAACAACTGGGATATTCATGTCACATGTACCACGGAACTGGACGGATTTACTCGTGTCTACTTCAGGATAGTAGAAGCAGGCAGTTTCCGAGAAGTTTACGTCATAGTAATAACGGGCGTTTAATACATCGATGTCATTTATGATATTATTGATGGCATTGTTCGCAGTTGTGCTTAAAGTGGTATCACGACTCAGTTTCCAGCTCCACACTAGTAAAAAAGCAATAACATTAGATTTATCGTGCAAAATTTCAAATATGTTTTAATAATGTCTCAATATTAATGTACCTCTCCTTTGATCAGTGCCCAGGTTTTCACAGGCGTAGACAAAAGCGTAGGAATCATAATCAGTATCCAGTATAATGTGTTCAGATGGTTGATTACCTGTAAATCCATAATTTTTGCTGAATATTCTGACGCTTTTTTGGATTAGGCAAAAATATTTCTTTAGAATTGAAACTTACTGCCAGGGAAAGTGTATCTTAATCTTCCAGTACCATCCGAACTAGAAACCGTAGCAGTGCCAGAAATACTTCTCAGAGATTGGCTTACAACTTCTGAGTGGACAACGTCAAGAGTAAGTGCATCCCGAAGAGTATGGCGAGCAATGTTACATGTGCCGATTTGAGAGTCTGTTCCGTAGCTTTGAATCAATCGCCAACGTCCGTTGTACTGTTAAAAAATATTATTTTATGTTACCACCTTTAAAATAAAGCCAATAGATATGATCGAAACCAAAACGAAGATAAACTATACTCACCCTATTAAGATTGAAGTTATTCACTCCTCTTATGTTAGTATCGCATTGACCAGGGAATACAACTGGTTGACCCGCGGGTATTTCAGGCAAATAGAAGCATGCTTCATCAGATTGATCAATTTGTTCAAAATATCTGTCTTCCAATACATCTATACGTGCCATAGCAGTATTAATTTGTGCATTAGATGACGCCGAAAGTTGCTTAGTTCGGCTGAGTTTCCAACTCCATACTGTAAACAACACCATTCACGAACATTGAGATTTATAGTCATTAAGGTGATTATTTTAAAAAGATTGATCTAAGACTTTAATTAAATTAAACATCCTTTATTAAATAGACAAAGAAAGCAGCTACTTCTTTAACAACTACTACTATTACTACAGCAATGACTTTTCTTTCTTTATACTCGTGCCTACTGAACATGCACATTATGTTAACTAGTTATTGCATGCTGCAGAATTGGACACGAATATTGTATAGTAATTGATAATACCTGGAGGTCGTCAGTAAAATAGTGATCCAGGGTGTGAAATAATATTTTTGTTTTATAAACGTTCTGGTATCTGAGTCTGACAAAACAATAAAATTTTAAGAATATATCTGATAATTCCAAAACCCGATCCCTACATAGACCTGTTTTCATTGGACAACAAAACCACAATAGTAAAACATACCTCCTCTGTAATCACTGCCCTGGTTGACGCAGGCATATGCGAGAGCGTAATTGTTATAATCCGTGCTTATGATCCAGAAAGGTATATTAATAGCTGAAATGAAAAAATATATTTCATAAGAATTCTATACACCAAAGCAACTAAGAATTACGATCGAAGATATTTTTGAATAAATCTTGCTCATCTTAGTACTTACTTTGAGTCCCAGAAGTAATAGCAATATTTAGTCTTCCATTACTGCCGGTTACCCTGCCATCAGTCACACTACGAATTTGGTTAGTAATACTGGAAGACTCCAGGCGTAGTTCCGTGTTACTCCATACTGAGTACGTGTGGTTGATGCACTGTCCTCCTTGTTGAGCTTTGGGGTATGCTTGGATTTCGTGCCATGTGCCTGCGAACTGAAATAAAAATAAAATCATATTTCAAAATCAGAAATTATTCCATATTGCAAATTTAAACGTCCCTTTAGTTTCACATATTTTTGATACTTTGCGAAAGTAAGGAGACTTGTGAAGACTGTAGAAGATTCTGTTTATAAAGACTTACCCAATAGAAATCTAAGTCTTGCACTGTTTCTATTGTATTAT
Organism: Euclidia mi; assembly: GCA_944739405.2. Lineage (NCBI taxonomy): Eukaryota > Metazoa > Arthropoda > Insecta > Lepidoptera > Erebidae > Euclidia > Euclidia mi. The sequence goes on along the minus strand of OX123193.2, from coordinate 10,968,688 downwards.
CACATTGACCAGGGAACACGACTGGTACGTCTGGCTGTGGATCAGGGAAGTAGAAACAACCAGCTGCGCTGTGATTGCGCGTTACAAAGTATCTTTGGTCCAGAACAGGGATACTGTTTATCACAGCATTAATACGTTGGTTAGCGTCTGCTGTCAATGACTTCGTTCGACTCAGTTTCCAACTTGTAACTAAAACACGCAAAGTGATCATGTTCCTTTTGTTAAATTTTTTATTTCATATCACGTTTATATGAATAAATATTAAGTTTTGTGTGCAGAAACTCACCTTGAACATATTCATCATTCACAGGTCTGCACGAGTAAACAAGGGAGAACGAGTTGTAATCAGTAGCCAAAACCCAATATTTCTGTGTAACTGAAATTAAAATGTTACGTTTTTGAGTAATGTAGATGAGGACGAAGTTGATAAAAAACCCAATATATAAGATTCAATATCGTTCTTACCATCCATACCACCTATGTTAAAAGTAGCGTCAAGCTTAGCACTACCATCTGTACTAGTTATGACGGCTGTTCCTCTGATGGTGTCTAGCGTTTGATCAATAACCTGCGTGTTAAATACATCTACTACTCCACCAACAAGCGTGTAGAAAGCGTTGTTACATGTGCCGTCTTGGAATGGATCTGGGTAAGACTCAATGTCGTGCCACAAGCCCATGTACTGCAAAAATAGATAATTTACATCGATACAGAGAAATGGATAAAGAAGAATAGTAAATTAACTAAACGGATTTATAGAATGGTACTCACGGCAACGGCATCAAAGTTGGCAACAACTGGGATATTCATGTCACATGTACCACGGAACTGGACGGATTTACTCGTGTCTACTTCAGGATAGTAGAAGCAGGCAGTTTCCGAGAAGTTAACGTTGTAGTAGTAACGGGCGTTTAATACATCGATGCCATTTATGATATTATTGATGGCGTTGTTTGCAGTTGTGCTTAAAGTGGTATCGCGACTCAGTTTCCAGCTCCAAACTTGTAAAAAAGCAAGACAATTAGATTTATGCAGCAAAATTTTAAACATGTTTTGATAATTGTTTCAATATTAATGTACCTCTCCTTTGATCCGTGCCCAGATTTTCACAGGCGTAGACAAAAGCGTAGGAATCATAATCAGTGTCCAGTATAATGTGTTCAGATGGTTGATTACCTGTAAAATACATAATATTAGCCGAATATTCTGCAAGTTTTTTGGATTCGAACATATTGGCGTTGCTAAGATTTTAACTAGCGACTCTAGCGGCGAAATTAAGAAGTCGTTCATGTACGACTCTTTCACAGATTACTACAACTTTTGACACTTTTGACAGCTCTCAATTACCACCATAACTCGAGGTTATAATGGTAATTGTATTGAGAGCAAAGTTGTTTTGTAAGCTGTCAAAAGTGTCTTCCAAATTTTTCCGCTAGAGGCGCGCGGATAATCTTTGCATCGCCAATAAATAATCTTTAGGGAAAACATTTCTTAAGAATTGGAACTTACTGCCAGGGAACGTGTAACTTAATCTTCCAGTACTATCAGTGCTTGAAACCGTAGCAGTGCCAGAAATACTTCTCAGAGATTGGCTTACAACTTCTGAATGAACAGTGTCGAGAGTGAGAGCATTGCGTAAAGTATAGCGTGCAACGTTGCATGTACCAGTTTGTGAGTCAGTTGCATAGCTTTGAATAAGTCTCCAGCGTCCTGCATACTGTAAACCAAAATTCATAGCAAATATTTCAAAAGGTTTATGTGGAGAGTAAAATCGACTGTAAAAATCACTTTATACACCGTGATAAAAAATACCATTGAAAATACTCACTCTGCTAGGAAGGAAATTATTTACTCCTCTTATAGTAGTATCGCATTGTCCGGGGAATACAACTGGTTGACCCGCGGGTATTTCAGGCAAATAGAAGCATGCTTCGTCAGATTGATCAATTTGTTCGAAATATCTGTCATCCACAACATCGATACGTGCCATAGCAGTATTAATAGCCGTAACAGATGACTGCGAAAGTTGCTTAGTTCGGCTGAGTTTCCAACTCCATACTGGAAAAGAGAATATTGAGATTTGGAGTAATTTGGGTGATTTTAGTAAGATTTAAGAAATTACGACGTTAACATTTCTTTACTAAATAGACAAAAAAAAGTAGCCCAAATAAATTGAGATAGAAACTGATAATTTCTGGTTAAGTTTTTTTACACACTTACATTATAAGAAAACATGCTTAGTTATGATTACAAGTTATTACATTCCAGATAATTGGATAGTTACTGATAGTCATCAGTAAAATAGTGGTCCAGGCTTGGCAGTGTGCAAAATAATATGATTGTTTTTATTCAACAATTTTAAACACAATGATCACTTTCCAGTTATAATATATTAGTCTATGATGATCACCAAATATATTTATGGAAACGTTATCTCCTATGAAGAAGACATGAAAAAATAATAATATTTGACATATATGAGATAGTTATGACATATATGTTGGTGTTATATTTACACCTCTGCTTATCCCTTCGGGGATACAGGCGTGAGACTTTTAATAAATAAATGAGATAGTTATGAAATTAAATGAAATACGAAAAAATAAACGTTTTATACAATAGTTCTTAGTACGTCTCGTATTAATTATATAGATTTCTTATATTATGAGGGAGCTTGTTTTAAAGCGTATACACTGCCCCATAAAACAGCTACTTATTTTGTGAAGACCGGTGCCATGTACCTACTACGAGATTTTTTTGCCGTTTCTTGATTTCAGCAAGGATGCAGCAAGCTGCAGAACTGAATTTGCCCGATAACTTTTCTATATGTGGACCCCATTATAATTTGGTGTCGAGCATAATACCTAAAAATATGGTTATCTCGACGAGCTCAATCCTAGATTAATTAAGTTTCCATCTGCTTAATATTGGGCATTGAGAAAATTTAAAGTTTCGTTTTCTTATTAAGTAATAGATATATAAATAGATAAATAACAGATTATTTATATTAAACCAATAAACAATTTTAGAGAGTAAATTGTTTACTTCGTCAAAATTAATTTGCTATCGTCTAATGTTAAAAAACAAAGATATATCATCTGCGAACAACGCAATCGCATGATTGTTCTTTACGTAATTAGGTAAATCGTTAATATATATGAAGAAAAGATATGGTCCGAGAATTGAACCTTGCGGAATACCCATTTTTAAAGCAGAACCTGAAGATGTTTTACTATTAACTTCGATTTTCTGGACTCTGTTGCCCAAATAAGAAGTAAGGAGGTCTAGAGCTTTGCTCTTAAAATGCCGCAATTATATAATTTTCTGATAAGAGTATCATGATGCAGACAGTCAAAGGCTTTTGACAAGTTGCAAAATATACCTAGCGCATCTTCTGACTTCTCCCGAGCCGCAAAAATATTTTGCCGTAACTCAACTGCTGCGTCAGTAGTTTAACAACCACTCGTAAATCCGAACTGTTTCTTGTGAAGAAGATTATTTCCATTGAAATGATTAAGCAACTGACTTAGTACTCATTTTTCAAACAAAATTTTAATTTTACGATACGCCGTTCCCTTGTAAATGTTGAATTATGATTGCAGATTTATATTGTTTCTAAAATATTGAGCCATTATAAGTCCGGATGAAAAAATAGGACTTACATTAATTTATAAAAAAAAACAATCACTGTGCGCTTACTGAGAAAGCAAACTAACAAAACGCAACTTGTTAATTGCTTCCTCAGACTATATAGTAATCTGTTGTTACTTTGTATCACGTTTCAATTTGCTTCGTATTTGTACGCCTCGGTATTCCGGGGCGTATAAAGACCGGTACCTATAATAATTATTATTGTAGGTACCGGTCTTTTCTCATTTGTATGTAAAAAATAGAATGCCTTGTGTACGGCAAAAGATGAACGTTATAAAATATTTAATAGTTATTTTTCGAGTCAAAAGCCTGCAAAAATATTTTAAGAGCTACCTTCAATAGAAATAATTACTATATCAAGTAAAATGGAACGCTAAAATTAAAAAAAAAGGGATCCTGCCGTTTTGCCGAAAAGATTTTGACAAAATTTCATTACCCAAACAAATTTTAGCAACCGTTTTTTATACCATTGCAATATTTCGAATGGTTTTAGTACGCATATTTTTATTTGTTCAAATTTTTACTTGGCAAAATATTACCAAGTATAATGTCATAATGGCATTTGGTATTTTATCAAAAGATTTATTACAGCAAACAATCTTCAGACAAAAAACGTTTGGTGATATTAGTTTATTTATGGAAGTAGTTAGAGTAGGTTAATTATTTAAAAAATGGTTAGGTTAGATTAGGTTAGAACTGTGACCTCCTACGCACGAGCCAAGCGAGCAAAGCGAGGGGTGCCGCGGTAGCGGTCGGCGAGTACCAGAAACGACTTGCATTAATAGAAAAAATAGATTGTTTTTAGTAGGTTACGCGGAACTGAACTATTAAGATTAGGATAATTATTGATTTTGCGTAAAAATTGTTATTCCAACTGAAATATTTGACTAAATAAAAAATGTTAAAAGTACTAGTTGGTAAACAAGTTATAGTTAAAACGTTCATTTCCCAAACATCAGGTTTGCGTTACAATTTTTTGTGAATAGATTTTTTGCTAAGTAATAATTTGGCAAATGAAATTATGCGAAAAATTTTTTGAGTATTGAAAATTTGTCAAATTCCTTTCGGTCAAACAAGAGAGACCCCAAAAAAATATGTCAATCAAAAATATTGCCATTCACTGTAGTGTGTAGGCAGGGATGCTCAGTAATGTAAAATCATCGATGTTGGAATCGGTGTCAACGTCAAACGCCCAACATCAATTTACGACATTTCTTGCAAAGAAATCATCTGCAAGTTATTGAATATTGATATTTTCTTTACATCGGTTACAAACAATTTATTTAAGCTAAAAACAATTAGATAACTTCTAGAATCACAATCTATTGTGAAGGCTTGAGAAAAACTTTTTCTCACTGTTATTTTTTATTTTGATTGATAGAATTCCGAATGCAACTATACGAAAGAGCTGTGGATTGAAAGAAGATGCTGTGACAAGGATTGAGAAAAGAATGTTTAGGTGGTTTGAACACGTGGAGCGAATGAGTGAAGAAAGAATGACTAATCAGATATATAAGGCTAATGTGTGTGGGCAAGTCGGTCGCGGCAGATCTCGTTGGACTTTCGTCGACAAAATTGGAGACATCCTAAGAATCGGAAAGGTCCGAAGTACTCGAAACCGGCGAGCATGTATGAAAAGAGTAATGAGTGTAGAGGAAGCGCGTGGGGCGTTCTGTTGTCTCTGCCTACCCCGACGGGAGTATATGTATGTATGTTATTTTTTGTTCCCAGTGGGCAATTATCAATGCATATCAGAAAGTTTTATTAGTGTGCTTCGATAATTTGTGCTTCAGCATCGAAATTATCGATGTTATCTAGATCCATGCCAATAGCATCGATGTTCCGATATTTTTCATATTGCAAAATAAGTATTAAAACATCGATGTTTCAACATTAAATATCGATGTTTATCGCATATTAATCATCATCGGGTATCCCTAGTGTAAAACATATACCCACATTGTTAAAATGTGATAACTTTTTATTCCCAAGTTCTCTGACTTACTTTTTATTTCTTTTATGTTAGTATTTTAAAGTTCTACTACTATTACTTAATAATATTCAAGCACGTTGTCTATAAGGGTGGGTTCCTTGAGGGGTCTGATGTGTCACCAGATTTAAATAAAGGTGTAATTTTACTATATTTCATTAAATCAGGAAATGTTTCAGAAGTGACTTAACCATTGAAAACTGTAGCAAGATGTGCAGCAATGAAAGTAATGATAGATGAAACAGTTTTTACTGATTATCTCCAGACATCCATTGATTTTTTTAAATTTTATTAGTTTTAAAATGTTTACGAACAATGTAAGTAGTAACAACAGCAAACTCAAAGGCTGACTGATAATTTTCTATCAAATATTCATAGTAATTGTCTTTTTTGCTTTTATCTATTTCGAAGTTTTAACAAATAAAATATACATAAATCATCATCGTCCTAGCGTTATCCCGGTTGTATCTAAGACTTGCACGCCCAAGGTCCGCTTGCTGGTCTAACCAGATAAGGTAAACGTCCCAATAGCCGTGAAATTCTGAACTTCGCTGACTTTGCAGGTCTGCTATGTTAAGGTTAAAAGACTAACAAAAATGAAATTTACGGATGTTTACAGATAATTTATTCTAGTTTTTGAGCAATTTTAAAGCTTTTGATATATATGACGTTAAGAATATTTTAATTTAAATAAAGTTTGAAAAGACCCATTTGTACCAGTATCCGGTAGATTTGTCCTAGTAAACGGTAGATTGTCCCAGATACCGGCAAATTTTAACCGCGAATTTGAACCCTATTTGCTTAACGTTAAAGTTTATAATATTTGAACTTCTTTTTTAAATATTGTGTAATGTAATTGTTATGTATCTAAAGGGGTCAAAGAAAAGATTTCTATTGAAATGTATTTCAAAGGAAATCACAAGCAAGAATTAAAATTGTCGTAATACTATGTTTATATCTTTTCAACTGCTTTCTAAAATAAACTAAAAACAAACAAAAGTATACCTACATCACATTATTTTTGAACTTTTAAAATTACTGTAAGAAGTGAATTCTTACAGTAATAGACTACAGGCCCATGTCCAAAATGGGTGGGTCATATGAACCACCAGGTGACGTATATAGGACGATATAAGAGCATAAAATAATAATGGTGCGCCACAAAGTCGGTATTTTATTTTCTGACAATTTCCAAAAAAATACCGACTTTGTGGTGCGCCATTTTTTTACGGCACTGCGCGCTTTCTTATTATTTTTCATGGATCTATCGATGGTAAAAATGCCGTACAAAAATATATGACCGAAATGCGTATTCACTCTACCTGCACTTTTGAATTCTCACCAGCACTCAGTTGGACAGCTTACAAGTGACGGCATAGTGCTGAATCTTATTATTTTATATTAAGGCCCTTTCTTTAATAGAACAACTCATGCACTAGGGATAAACCCAGTGTCGCGGTGTCGCGGGAGTCTTTATCAACATACAACCGACACGATGAACATCCAGTATTGAACCCACAACACTAGGCAAGTGCCAAGCTGCGAGGTGGCCTCTTAAACCACGACGCCAACCGTGCAGTCAGCTCAACAACCACTCTTTGTTTGCTGAAATTGGGCTTTCTCTCTAAGACTTGTCTGCTCCATCGGTCGTCGGTCCTTCGGGAGACGTGAGCAGCTCATTGCCACTTCAGACTGCTTATACGGCGAGCTATGTGAGTGACTCCAGTTCTCTTCCTGATGAGCTCGTTGCGATCCATAGAGTACGCTGAGCTATTTTATATCTATGGACATTAGTTGCATACATTGGTTGAAGACATTTGTCTTGAGGCTTTGCGGGATAGGCGACGAGAAGATCTGACATAGCTTACCGAATGCTGCCCACACCAACTGAATTCACTTATCGATTTCCTTCTCGAAGCTGTGTCTACCCAACTGTATTACTTGCCCCAGGTATGTCAACAACAGTATGTCACTGTTGCACAACTTCGAGCAAGGAACCGTCAATGCAGATCGGTCTAAACACGACGTGTTCATTGAATATTACCTTCGTTTTAGCCAGGTTCATGCCAAGATCAATCCACCGGGGAGGTTTCATTAAGGTCGACAGCATTCCACTAAGCTCTTCCAACGTCTCTGCTATTAGGACGATATCGTCAGCAAATTGAAGGTGTGAGATGTACTCGCCGTTGATATTCGTTGAACCCACTCCAGTGTCTTGTAGACATCCTCAAGTGCCTTGGTGAACAGCTTTGGAGATATTACATCCCCTTGCCGGACTCCCCTACGCAACTCTATGTATCTTAACACCTCCATATATCGCCAGCTAATGCGTCATCGTTGCAGGCTGTCAAGAACTGCCCAGGTTTCGATAGAGTCGAAGGCTTTCTGGTGGTCCACGAATGACATACACAATGGCTGGTTGTAGTCATGGGACTTCACTATAGATGTGGTCCACGGTGATGAAGCCTTTTTGAAACCCGACATGCACTGATGGCTGGAAGTCGTCGAGTCGTTTCTTACAACCCTCGAGAACAACTTGTAGGTATGGCTCAGGAGTGAAATGGATCTGTAATTCATCAATAAAGTTTTGCAAACTTTTTTAAGAATAGAATCACCACACACCCGCTCCAGTTTTGAACCTTTGTCGATGACGGTATTGAAAAGACTTGCTAGTTCTCACAAAGTTGTGTCTCCACCTGCTCAGAGGAGTTCTGCCGTGATTCCGTCATCACCAGGTGCTTTATTTTTCCTAATTTGCTCTAATGCCATCCGTTCCGCACCCTGTTTGACATCCGGGATAGGTAACTTCGGTAAAGTAGCTCAAGGGCTCTGTGGTCGCCCAATTAGTCTGTCACGTTGAACTCATGTTTCAGTGGAACTCCTCTTTTAGTTGTACTCAACTATGATTTGAAATCTACTTTGAGTTGAAGTCAACTTTGACAACGCATCATCAAACTTTGGTTTCCATATAGGATCAGAGTACTCGTCAATACGATTGAAACGAGCTCAAACCCGATGGGCTTGTGTCATTTTATTGCGGAGTTCCTATGGCCACTTTCCAGCTCCATCATGCGAGTACTCTCTACAAATTAAGAAATGGGAGCAGAGCACCGTTCATTATAAATAAGTATTTATGCCTCGTAATAAAATACGTTTTGAAATATAAACATCAAGCCCTTGCATATGATAGGGTTTATAATCAAGTGGTAGTGTGCGTCTCAGCACGAGGCAGAATATATCTACATATAATGTTACTAGATGACCCAGCGAACTCCGTATCGCCTTTTTAAGAGTTTTTATTTAATTCCCTGTTTTCCAAGCCCCTTTTCCAAAATATTATTACTCTACTACTACACTACTACAGTTTCAAAAGATAATGAGACTTATTGCAAGGCACTAAGGTGCAGTAATGGGCTCCGGTGCAACGGGTAGTACGAAGTTAACTCGTGTACCAGTATCCGGTAAAAAAGGGTATAATATTGCCGGGTACTCGGTCATGTAGGGGTTTCCGAGTCCCAGTAAATGTAATATGCCAAAATACTTACTATTTCATTAAATTCATCGCCGCTTATGGACTATATCGCGAGATAATTAACTCAAATATTTAAGCAAATAAACACTCTCACAGTGCCGCTATCCGCAGCAATATGATAAGCAAACCAATACAATGTGGTAGCTTCGTAGTTTAGTGACAGAACCTCGATATTCCACAAAATTTTCGCACACCGCACTTTCATTGTAGTATAGTTTTGCAACCATTACAGTTATTGAGCAGCGTTCATATTATAATTATACGAAATAATATCAAGTATGTATTGCAATTCTCAAACTTCAATACTCTTTTGGTAGAAACCTACAAAATGATAAAAACCGGCAAGTTACCGGGCACCGGGAGACTGCCGGAATTACGGACGTTTACCTTATGACTGAATATCAACTTTTCCACAGAGCGACTGCCGTCTAACCTCCGTAACCCAAAGGGATAGCGATATTCCATGGTTTAGACTAATATCAGATTATTTGAGGGTACTGACTCCCCGTAACGACTGTCAAAGATCTTCATGACATCCGGGACCGACAGCGTGCTCTCTGAGGCATGGGACAAGCGATAACTAACAGTTTAATACGCACATAACTTCGAAAAGTCATTGGTGCGCGCCGTGCATTCGAACCTGATACCCTATGCATGGCAGTCCGTTAGTATCTCCACTAGGCTATCGCTTCCTCCTTAAATATGTATGGCTAAATATTGTCTAATACCCACAGTAAAAGTTCTGCTTCATTTTTGACAAGATGTTGGTGGGTGTAGGTGGTAGAAAATTCATAAAAATCGGTAGCCTGAGTCTTCATCATGAAAATGAAATAATATACCAGATAACGCCAAAGACCCAAATGTACATAACCCTATTTTCATGGACAACAAAACTACAAAAGTTGAACATACCTCCTCTGTAATCACTGCCCTGGTTGACGCAGGCATATGCGAGAGCGTAATTATTATAATCCGTGCTTATGATCCAGAAAGGTATATTAATTGCTGTAATGAAAAACAACATTGTATAAGAATGCTATTATTTTATACATCACAACAGCTTAAAATCACAATCGAAGATGTTTTGAATAAGTTTTGCTCATCTTAGTACTTACTTTGACCACCAGAAGTAATAGCAATGGTTAGTCTTCCATTATTTCCGGTTACCGTGCCATCAGTAAGACTACGAATTTGGTTAGTAATACTGGAAGACACCAGGCTTAGTTGCGTGTTACTCAGTAAAGAGTACGCGTGGTTGATGCACTGTCCTCCTTGTTGAGCTTTGGGGTATGCTTGGATTTCGTGCCATGTGCCTGCGAACTGAAATAAAAATAATTTCATATTTTGAAATCAGAATTTAAATCACCCCATATTGCAAATTAAAACGTTTCTTTAGTTTCACATATTCGAGATACTTTGCGAAACCTAGGAGACTTGTGAAGAAGACATTTTGTTTATCAAGACTTACCCTAGAGAAATCTAAGTCTTGCACTGTTTCTATAGTATTATCACATTGCCCAGGGAACACTACTGGTACGTCTGGCTGTGGATCAGGGAAGTAGAAACAACCAGCTGCGCTGTGATTGCGCGGTACGTAGTATCTTTGGTCCAGAACAGGGATACTGTTTATCACAGCATTAATACGTTGGTTAGCGTCTGCTGTCAGTGTCTTCGTTCGACTCAGTTTCCAACTTGTAACTAAAACACGTAAAAGTGATCGTTTAGGTTGATAATGTTCTTGTTGTTCATTTTTTTTATTTCATATAGCGTTAATATTAAAAAATAAAAAGTTTTGTGTGCAGAAGCTTACCTGAAACATATTCATCATTCACAGGTCTGCACGAGTAAACAAATGAGTATGAGTTGTAATCGGTCGCCAAAACCCAATATTTTTGTGTAACTGAAATTAAAATGAAAAATTAAATGAGTAATGTAGATGAGAAAAACGTTGATAAAATATCCAATGTTTAAGATTCAATATCGTTCTTACCATCCATACCGCCAATGTTAAAAGTAGCGTCAAGCTTAGCACTACCATTTGTACTAGTTATGACGGCTGATCCTCTGATGGTGTCTAGCGTTTGATCAATAACTTGCGTATTAAAAACATCTACTACTCCCCCAACAAGCGTGTAGAAAGCGTTGTTACATGTGCCATCTTGGAATGGATCTGGGTAAGACTCAATGTCGTGCCACAAGCCCATGTACTGCAAGAAATAAATAATGACATCGGTAAAGAGAAATTTACATAGAGGAGTAATAAATTAATTAAACGGATTTATAGAATGGTACTCACGGCAACGGCATCAAAGTTGGCAACAACTGGGATATTCATATCACATGTACCACGGAACTGAACGGATTTACTCGTGTCTACTTCAGGATAGTAGAAGCAGGCAGTTTCCGAGAAGTTAACGTTGTAGTAGTAACGGGCGTTTAATACATCGATGTCATTTATGATATTATTGATGGCGTTGTTCGCAGGCGTGCTTAAAGTAGTATCACGACTCAGTTTCCAGCTCCAAACTAGTAAAAAATCAATAACATTAGATTTATTGTTAAAAATTTCAAATATGTTTTAATAATTGTCTCAATATTTATGTACCTCTCCTTTGATCAGTGCCCAGGTTTTCACAGGCGTAGACAAGAGCGTAGGAATCATAATCAGTATCCAATATAATGTGTTCAGATGGTTGATTACCTGTAAAATATATAATTTTAGCTGAATATTCTGACACTTTTTTGGATAAGGCATATAGATAATCAAACGGAAAAAAAATCTTTAGATTGAAACTTACTGCCAGGGAAAGTGTATCTTAATCTGCCAGTACCATCAGTGCTAGAAACCGTAGCAGTACCAGAAATACTTCTCAGAGATTGGCTTACAACTTCTGAATGAACAATGTCGAGAGTGAGAGCATCGCGTAAAGTGTAGCGTGCAACGTTGCATGTACCAGTTTGTGAGTCAGTTGCATAGCTTTGAATAAGTCTCCAGCGTCCTGCATACTGTAAACATAAAGTCATAGCAAATATTTCAAAAGGTGTATGTTGAGAATAAAATCGATTGTACAAATAACTTTATATACATACTATAATTAATAAAATATCAAATAAAATACTTACTCTGCTAGGATTGAAATTATTTACTCCTCTTATAGTAGTATCACATTGTCCAGGGAATACAACTGGTTGGCCCGCGGGTATTTCGGGCAAATAGAAGCATGCTTCGTCAGATTGATCAATTTGTTCGAAATATCTGTCATCCACAACATCGATACGTGCCATAGCAGTATTAATTGCCGTAACAGATGACTGCGAAAGTTGCTTAGTTCGGCTGAGTTTCCAACTCCATACTGGAAAAAAAGCACCGTAAGAGAATATTGAGATTTGGAGTAATTTGGGTGATTCTAGCAAGATGAGAGACTACATCACGTAAAAATTCCTTTACTCAATAAGCAAATAAAAGTAGCCTGAATCACTTAGGAGCGAAACTGTTTATTGCTAGTGAGAGCTTTTATTATTTTTTTGTTTTATTTATTTTATTAAATCATTAACAATTTTACATTGTGTCTGATATAGCACATTAATGTTGGCAAGACATGGTATAAATTAAGATACAACAAAACAAAACACTTGTGTGTCTCTTTTATACTTTTACCAACTAAGAAAATATGCTTAGAGCAGTTATGTTTACTAGTTATTACATTCCATAATAAAACTGTTAAGTTATATATACTCTTAACGTAATAATTATGGAATCGTTATCTCTTATGAAGTAGACATGAATTACGTTATGTTTGACTGCTGTTGTAAGATAATTATGAATCGTAGGATCAATTTCGAAGTATTAACACATCAACGTACATACGTAATTATGTAAGTCTATCTTTAGTCTTGTACTCACAGTACAAATTCTACTTAGTTTTTTCAAGATGTTGCTGTGTGTATGGGTTAGAAAATTATTATGATTATCGTTTTCTAATATCATTCAATAATTGGGAATCTGAGTTTGCAAACACCATGGCCTAGAAATAATATACCAGATAACGCCAAAACCGAAATGTACATAACCCTATTTTCAATAAGGAAATCAAAACTACTAAGTTGAACATACCTCCTCTGTAATCACTGCCCTGGTTGACGCAGGCATATGCGAGAGCGTAATTGTTATAATCCGTGCTTATGATCCAGAAAGGTATATTAATAGCTGAAATGAAAAATACATTGTATAAGAATTCAATTGTTTTATACATCACAACAACTTAAAATCACAATCGAAGATGTTTTTTAATAAGTCTTGCTCATCTTAGTACTTACTTTGACCACCAGAAGTAATAGCAATCGTTAGTCTTCCATTACTACCGGTTACTGTGCCATCAGTAAGACTACGAATTTGGTTAGTAATACTGGAAGACACCAGGCTTAGTTGCGTGTTAGTCAGTAAAGAGTACGCGTGGTTGATGCACTGTCCTCCTTGTTGAGCCTTGGGGTATGCTTGGATTTCGTGCCATGTGCCTGCGAACTGAAATAAAAAAAAAAAATATTTTGGAATAAGAAACCATTCCATATTGCAAATTTAAACGTCCCTTTAGTTTCACATATTCGAGAAACTTTGCGAAACTAACGAGACTTGTGAAGAAGACATTTTGTTTAATAAGACTTACCCTAGAGAAATCTAAGTCTTGCACTGTTTCTACAGTATTATCACATTGACCAGGGAACACGACTGGTACGTCTGGCTGTGGATCAGGGAAGTAGAAACAACCAGCTGCGCTGTGATTGCGCGTTACGAAGTATCTTTGGTCCAGAACAGGGATACTGTTTATCACAGCATTAATACGTTGGTTAGCGCCTGCTGTCAGTGTCTTTGTTCGACTCAATTTCCAACTTGTAACTAAAACACGCAAAGTGATCTATTAGGTTGATTATGTACTTTTTTTCAATTTTTATTTTATTTAACGTTAATATTAACAAATGTAAAGGTTTGTGTGCAGAAGCTTACCTTGAACATATTCATCATTCACAGGTCTGCACGAGTAAACAAGGGAGAACGAGCTGTAATCAGTAGCCAAAACCCAATATTTTTGTGTAACTGAAATTAAAATGTTACGTTTTTGAGTAATGTAGATTAGGACGAAGTTGATGAAACATCCAATGTTTAAGTTTCAATATCGTTCTTACCATCCATACCACCTATGTTAAAAGTAGCGTCAAGCTTAGCACTACCATCTGTACTAGTTATGACGGCTGTTCCTCTGATGGTGTCTAGCGTTTGATCAATAACTTGCGTATTAAAAACATCTACTACTCCACCAACAAGCGTGTAGAAAGCGTTGTTACATGTACCGTCTTGGAATGGATCTGGGTAAGACTCAATGTCGTGCCACAAGCCCATGTACTGCAAGAAATAAATAATTCACATCGGTAAAAATAACTGTACATAGAAGAATTGTAAATTAACTAAACTGATTTAAAGAATGATACTCACGGCAACGGCATCAAAGTTGGCAACAACTGGGATATTCATGTCACATGTACCACGGAACTGGACGGATTTACTCGTGTCTACTTCAGGATAGTAGAAGCAACCAGTATTACTGCGGTCCTCATTGGCGTAGTAGCGGTTGTTAAGAACTTGATTGCCATTAATGATTTGATTTATATTGGTGTTTGCGGAGTCACTTAAGGTATTATCTCGGCTTAATATCCAGCTCCAAACTTAGAATAATAGGAAATAATATTCATGTTAATATATAAATATTGATCACTTACGTAAACCAGTATTTCTATTCAAAATGTTGATCAATACTGTTAAATAGTTTTCTATTTATTTGTATTGTGTATACAAATTTTATTGTTGTTTTAAATTATTTGTTATAGTGCCTAGTTATTAAATTCTAAATTAAAATAACAAAAAGGAAATTTAGTAAATATACCCTCTTATTAACTCCTACATTACTGACTGACAGACCACGCATAGCCGCAATTATTTCGCGTTGAAAATGCAATTTAGCATGTATGTTGTAGTTTAGTGGAAAAACTATGAGGGGTTTTTACGAAATTCTCCTTCTGTGGCGATTATAGAGGTAATAAGGATTCGAGTTTGTGTAACCTTCGTAAGTTCAAGCGGTCGGACAAAAGCTAGTAATACATTAAATTTTACGTACCTCTTCTCTGCGTAGTGCCTATGTTTTCGCATCCGTAAAGAAGTGCGTACGAATTGTAATCAGTGCCCAATACAAGATAGTCGAATGGATCATTACCTGAAAGATAGATAATAATAACTTATAGTTTTAAGACAATGTTAAATTCTCGAGCATTATTTATGTACGCAGAATATATTAAACTTACTGCCTGGTGTAGTAAATCTTAGTCTACCAGTTCCATCAATACTGGTGACATTAGCAGCTGTACGGCTTAGGGATTGACTTACAACCTGTGTATGGTCAGCAGAGAGTGTGCGGGCATCAACCTGAGTGTAATCGACGTTATTGCATGTGCCAGCTGGGAAATCAGACGCATAACTACGGATGAGTCTCCAACGTCCAGAAAACTGTAATTTGTAAAATTATTTGCTATTTAGTAAATAGAACTTAAACGGGTACAATAGAGAAGTTTCTTCCAAGTGAAATAAATTATACAAGTATTTTTAACTAGTGAAATATGTCAAAATAATAGTAGTTGAATTCATCCATTAATTTTGAAACTTTATTTTACATTTTTTATCGTCAATTTATTGATAATAAGTATTCTACTTGACAGCAAAACACTATGACGTCACTTCGTCATATTTCATACAAAACTCTTGGCACAGGTAGTTTTTGACATTTCATTAAAAGTGCTTGATTTGACTAGTTGGAAACAACCCTAGATGGAAAGGTTTTAAAGCTCAAAGTTCACAAAAACAAGGGTGCAAACAAATTTACGGAATTGCCATTGCCTTTTTCGAGTTAAGACAACTTAACTGGAGATTGGCAATCAATTCCAAATTTTAGTGCGAATGTTCAATGACCGCACTAAGTTTCCATTTCAAAAGTGGAATCAATATCGAAACTTACCTGAGCGGTGTTGAAATTGTCTATAGGTCTAACATTAGTGTCACATTGTCCATTAATGATAATTGGTTGACCAGCTGGTATTTCAGGTAAAGAGAAGCATGCATCAGCAGATTGGTCTATGTTTTCGTAATATCTGTTATCCAATACCACAATACTTTCTATGGCATTATTAATAGCTGTAGTTGCGGCTTGTGATAATTGTTGTGTTCTACTGAGTTTCCAGCTCCATACTGAAATAAGAAATTTAGTCTTAATTTCATATAAAACAACGCGATCATCAATATATATAGATATGATCATTTCTTGATCTGCTCCTTTATTCAAAAAATCATTTTATAAATAGATTTTTGAATAATTATCATTTTCTCTTCGTTACATACAGCTTATTTCGTATTATTTTTCAGTTTTCACTTCATTATGTTTATAAAATAAGAAGGTATCATTTTCATTTATTGTATTTATTAATTTATAAAGTTGTGATCTATCAGGTGATGCATGTGGCTACTAGTAAATCAGTGTAAAAGTCTGTTAAAAACTATTAATCTTGATATGAACAACTGATAGATAACAATAAGTTTATAATTATTATATTGTATATTTTTTCTTTCACGAAAATATTCTTACTTTAAAAATTAGAGCGAAAATAAAGAACATATTTAAGACTTGTATAGATATGATATGGTGACAAACAGTACTTGTGGTGATAACAAATCTGTAAGAAAGGGGTAATGAAGAGGTATCAAATACTGAATTAACCTCAGTTAAGACTGAAGAAGTGAATTTACTTTATTGAGCTAATTGAATAAAAATGTTGGATTTCTTTAGCTCACTGTTGCTTGTCCACCATAATTTTATTTTGTATATATTTTCCAATCTTGGATAATTAAGCATTTTGTTTTATATACATAAGTAGTACTTATTAGCTTCGTAAGTGTTTTTTTTTATTTTTTTTATTTTTATTTTTATACATACTTGCTCTGAAGTCACTATCCTGGTTGACACAAGCATAAGCTAAAGCGTAATTGTTGTAATCCGTGGTTACGATCCAGAATGGTATGGTTATTGCTGGAAAAAAAAAATACATATTATGCATTTCAGAATTAATTGCAAGGTAAAAACTGATAATCCTTAGCAGAAAATTACCACAATTATTTTTTTGCTTAAAATAAACTAATGTGAATCTTAACATTATACTGTTATTGTTCTTTAATATTTTTCACATATAATAAGAAAATACAAAATGAATAGATTTTTTTAAACTTTTGCGATTTGTATATATCATATCTCCGCGACCACGATCGGTGCAAGTCGGTCGAAACGTCGGAAGAAAAAAAGGTATTTATACCTCAAATTAGTTAATTTTTATTAAGACCCGCTAAATTATTTTGTATGAAATACAAAATTATCAAAATATAAAATAATTTACATAATTACAACGCATTTTTTTATTTGGCATTTCAATATGATTTAGCTACTGCTTTAACTTTAGCTACAA
Organism: Euclidia mi; assembly: GCA_944739405.2. Lineage (NCBI taxonomy): Eukaryota > Metazoa > Arthropoda > Insecta > Lepidoptera > Erebidae > Euclidia > Euclidia mi. The sequence goes on along the minus strand of OX123193.2, from coordinate 10,950,962 downwards.
TAATGCACTCACTAAATGGGCATGATGCCAGGTAACATATTTAATCACATTATTATGATTGCCAGATAAACACTCAATTCCTATTTTAAGGGTGAAATAGTAAAAGAGCTTCCTTTAGTGGGTGTTCCCATCCCATGATGCTTCTCTATTTTATGCTCTACGGCGATATAGCTGTCACGACCTGTATTATTACTTTTTTATAGACTCACGGCTGTATCCATGAAGGGATAGGCAGAGGTGTAATAATTGCTACACTCACATTTCGCCATGTTATAAAAATTTTTTCACGTCTGGAAATTTGCCTGCCTCCGTGCTGATACTAAGAATTCTGAAAAACTCAGTAACACTTTTACCCGGCCAGAAAAGCGAGCCCGGGCCCTCTCTCGATCATCAGACGCATTCGCTGTCCACTGGATCACCGAGGCAGGCCAGATGTCATATTACATCAATAGATAAGGTATAAATTCAGTAAATATTCTCTAGTTACTTACGTTGCCCAGTTGCAGAGGTGATCCTTATAGTCAATCTGCCAGATGTATCAGTGGCAATCAATACACCATTAGTTGTGCTCGTGAATTGATCAACAACGCTAGAAGACACCAAGTTCAGTTCACTGTTCACGTTCGAAGCAGTATATACATGATTGATGCATTGTCCTGATTGTTCTTCCTTAGGATATGCTTGAATCTCATACCATGTGCCTACGAACTAAAAATAAAAAGAAATGTGTTAATTTTATTAAAAGCTTTTAAAATAATTTTCAATTACCTTTCATTTTACGCACAGTCGTATTATTTTTCAGTTGTTCATAAAATAAGATTTTAACATAACAACCAGTACTAAAGGTACCATTTTCATTAATTGTAACCATTTATAATTATTCTTACGTTGAATGATAATAAACATTACCAAAAAAAGAAACCAAATGATGGTGAAATGCAAAATTATTAACATTTGTATAAGAATTGCAATAATATACACGATTTTCTTCTCACTTAAACTCATAAAATGTTAGTTATGCAGTAGCATGTAACTTTATATGAACATCTTTACCAAAAATAATTATTTGTTTTAAGTATTGTTATGGTGCTCGTACACTTGAGCATTCACCTGTAATGAGCATTCTTGCGAATGTTACATACCAGAAAAACAAACTAGAGTGTTTTAGCGAATATTCTACCCAGCCTTCTGGCGAGCATTCTATCGAATGGACAGTTTTGCTTTAGCAAGATTGTGAAAATGCTCGTATTAATGAATGGCTCCATTCATTGTTTAGTTAGACAATACAAAAACGACGAATGCTCGCTATTCCGTTACAAGTTAATGATCAGGTGTATCAGCACAATTAAGTTCATGTTTTCTTACCCGTGATAGCTCGAAGTTTTGCATACCAATGTTAGGATCACACTGGCCAGGAAATACAACTGGAACTCCAGTCTGTGGTGTAGGGAAATAGAAGCAACCAGCTTCTGTTTGATCAACTCTTTTAAAGTAACGGTCGTCTAGTACTGGAATAGTACTCATGACGTTGTTGATAGCAATGTTAGCTTGAGGTGTTAGTGCTTTTGTTCGACTGAGTTTCCAGGCGCTCACTGTGAAAATAGTATTTTTAATCAGCAAATGACAATAGCAAATATCCATAATCTGAGCTTTATCGTCAAAAGATTCCTACTCTCGCCGAATTTAAACATATTGTGCGTTATTACAAAATAAGTTATAAATATAACATGAGACTTAAGCTTTAAAGAAGATCGATATTTATTTTAATTTTCATCACACAAATTTGAGAGACAAGGAAGTATATTTGTCTACTAATTATCAGTTTTACTACAGATAAGGCCAGGACTAAACCTCGAACCATATCTAGTTTATATTTTCTAACAAGGCTGCTTATTTTATAAAACAGTTTTGTATACCGACCTTGCATGTACTCATCATTTATATTGGCACAAGAATAAACAAGAGCATATGAATCGTAATCCGTTTCCAAAACCCAATAATCTGTAGTAATAGTAGCTGAAAACAAAAATACAATTTTATTATTAACTATTGAATTTTATTATTCTTAAGAACAAATAAAATCACCATTTGTGATGAAGAATTTTACTACGAAATCATCAAATATAAAATTGGTTTCCTTTGTACGGGATATATTATGAATGAATTATATAAGGTAATCTTATCTGATGTTTATAACTTACAATCTGTGCCAGCTATAGGGAAAGTCACGCGAAGTTTCGCAGAACCGTCGTCAGATGCAATGACTGCTGTTGCTTCAATAGTATCCAGTGTCTGACTTACGACTTGAGTATTAAACACATCTACTACCCCACCGTTTAATTCGTAAAAAGCATTGCTGCAGGTACCATCTTGGAAAAGTGCAGGGTATAATTCGATATTGTGCCATTTGCCCATGTACTGAAAAGTGTTTAGACGTTAGAATAAGTTTTAATTATTTACCACTAGCTTCTGCCTGCGGCTTAGGTCCCGGGGTTTTAGATATTACGACAAAAGGTAACACATGTTTTTGTCTGATGTGTGAGCTGTATTACTACAAAAAATATTAAAATACACTGAGTCGTTTTTGCGTTAAAGACTAACAAACATCCATCTTTCCGTCCTCATAAACTTTCACGTTTAAAATTATAGAAGACCAGAGGACGCCAGCAGCTACGCCTGCATGTTTTTTTTAATTTACCCGTTTTGGCCGATCCCGTGGGAATTTCGGGGAATTCCTTCTTAGTGCATCCCTACGGTCTCCAAGAAACATACATGCCAAATTTCAGCTTCCTGCGCCCAATAGTTTTGGCTGTAGCGTGTCTGTCAGTCAGTCAGTAACGTAAGGATATATTAAGATTAAAAGGTAAATAAAAGCTTTCTTACTCTAACAGGATCGAAATTCGCCTTAGCCGGTATACTCAAATCACATTGTCCTCGGAATTGTACCGACCTGTCGTTCGGCTCAGGGAAATAAAAACATCCATCTGCAGATTGATCAGTTTCCAGGAAATAATTATAATTCAATTCTACAATTGAATCAACCACTTGATCTACTTGTTGTTGCGCAGCTTGTGTCAACTGACGTGTTCTACTCAGAATCCAACTGAAAACTAAATAAAAAATAAATAGGTATATAGTATGAATAAAAATAAACATAGTTATGTATATTAATAAATAATAAAACAAAACGTGGTCTTACTTCGTTTTTGATTATTTGCCAAATTTACACAGGTATATGAGATGGCATAGCTGTTGTAATCTGTGGCAAGAACCCACAGATCCTGCTCCGCACCTCCTGAAACAGCAATATTAAATCAATAACCTTAATAAATAATATTTTTTTTGTCTAGCAAAAATATAATTTTACTCAAGTTGAATAGGCATAATGGCATCTTATTCATAGATTCTTAAAACATTTAAAAAAGTATCTAATACACTTGAGATTACGATTTAAAATGTCTTTTTTTTTGCAATCCAAGTTCAAAGACAATTATTTGGTAAGAAATTAACTGTTTAAGATTTCATTGTTTCGTTGAAAGTACTATGATATAGAAAATTATATGGTATACCATTTGGTACATCCAAGAGGACCTTCAGCCTTGCGCTACCGTCGGTGCTAGCTACTGAAGCGTTTCCAGTGATTGTTAATAAAGCTTGATTGATAACTTGACTGTTAAGCACATCGACGACTCCATCGCCAAGAGTATATTGAGCCCTATTACAGCTACCATTAGAATTTTCAGTGTAATAGCTTGCAATTTGATGCCACGTTCCTGTAAACTAAAATAAAAAGAAAATAACAGATAATTTGAAATATAAACGGATGTCATAATTTTTGTGATACATTTTTCGGAAATACTCACGGCAGCAACGTCAAAATTTTGCACTACTGGTATATTAACATCGCATTGTCCAGGTAAAATGATGCTCTGTCCTGGTTCAATTACTGGCAGCACATAGCAAGCTGCATCGCTTTGATCAACCGTCTTCAGACTATTTATAGAAATACCAAGTAAATTGTTCAAGTTTGTGGTAATAAAACCAAGCATTAATTCGCCAAAACTCGCTGTTTGTCTTCCAAGAACCCACACGTATACTGAAAATAAGTATATTGAAATGTTATAAGCTGCATTTTAGGGTTGACACCATTTCAGGCAATTAGACGAAATAAAAAAAATGATGGTTAAAACGTTCAAATGATGTTAATGATTAAATCATCGATTTGTTTTGTAACGTTTACTGCCAAAACAACAACACAAGATATATATTTTTACAGTTATAATATTGATTCAATTGATTATACTAATACAATAAAGGAACTACCTACTACTCCTACTAGCCGCGAGCTCATCTATCATAAATAAAAGTGATATTACTTACCGCTTCTTTGAGTTGCAGAAATATTCTCACAAGAATATGTTACCGCAAAATTCTGGTAATCCGTTAAAAGAACCCAAAAGTCAATAGCTGGAAAAGAAGATAGTTTGTTATAATATTAGTCTGTCATACTAAGAACATGATGAAATAAGTTGCTTGTGGTATATTTTGTAATAGTGTATGCGTTAGCTTTTTATATTTAGCGTCACACTTAGGGACAAACGCAATAAATTAATTATGCTATCTCAAAAAACTTCAGAAGTCATGTTCTTGAAAAACATCTAATTGTACTACTTTATTTCAAAATTTATATAATTATTGAAAATATCTAATATATTTCAAATTGAAAAAGTCACTGCAAAAACTGTAACCTAATTTGTTTAATTAGTTTGCATGATATTTTGTTACAGAGAAAGTACCTATTGTTGTGATATAATTATTATTAAACTATTACTGTCATCTAATTCAGTATTAAAAGCCTGAAAAAAATATCTGATTCATGTGATTGTGCGTATGTATGACTAGAGTATGATGTTATGTAATAATAATGACTTTTTGAAGTTATGTGTGCAATAAAAATGTTAATTATTGCTCGCTTTTTAATGTGCCCGGTAGATGGCACTAGGCTCACCCCCTATTAAATTGGGACCGAAACATAACTGGCGAAGTGTGGGTGTGTAAAACACCTCCGCCTTCCCCTTCGGGGATAAATGCGTGAAGTTATGTTATCTGATTTTATGTTTACAAGTGTTTATTGCTGTGTATAGCTAGTAGGTATCAAAGGAATGTTTTGGATTTAAATTTAATTATATACCTTCCCCGTTCAATATTCCGTCCCTTGACGTGGCACGTAGATCTAAAGGTAAAAACAAAAAGGATAGAAATCAAATAATAACGTTGTTATTATCAGTTATTCGACAAAGTAATAATCATTGGGCTGCAGTATGTTATAAATTGCTGCAGTACATCCCACACGATTAAGCTTTATAAGCTGCAGAAACTTGTGGTAGCAAAACACCATAGTAACGTAATAAGCTTTTTTATGTTCAGGAAAGCATTATTTGCTGTAGCTGTTATAAGTTGCTACAGTTGAAACTACATAATTATTGTAATAATATTTAGTTGATCATGAAACATGGGACAGAAGGTAATAGTACTAAAATAGCGTATTATCTCAAGTTAATGTAAATTTAGTATCCATTTATTAACAATGTCTTGCCCTAACTTTAAAGAAAATATTCTATATCTTCGAGAAGATATGGAAGTTTCAAAAGAGGTAAAACCTTTAACAAGCAGACGACAGGCAAGGGCATTGTAATGTCCGTTTTTAAATTTTCTGAGTGGTAGACATTAAATGGGGTGATTCAGACGGGTTAAGAACAGTCTAATTCATTAAAGGTCCACTTAAGGCAGGCTACATAGTGTTTCAAGAATAGTTCTGGTCCCAGGAGCGACCCTTGCGGTACTCCTATTCTTCTTGTTCTTTTGGACTAAATGTATGTACGCGCTAGTCGAGAGACATTATCATGGTGATAAACACTCATAGTTTGACAGATATGTGTCTGTTTTTATATTTGTCTGCGTCTAAGACGTATGCTTACACTGCGGACTTTTAAGGAGGAGCAAAGGATCCAAAATGAATGATGAATGAATCATGATTTTGCGCTAAATTATGTAAGTAGATGGTTTAATTAGGTAAGCTTGGTAGCAAAATTATAAGTATATTAAAACTGCAAGCAACTCTCAACGCCTGTTAACATTTTCAAAGAACAATGAAAGTCTATAGGAGTCATAACAATAAAACTATCAGTGTGTCTGGATTCCAGACACACTAAAAGTATTACTTAACTGTTGATTGGATTACTCTGAATATTAATCCAATAAAAATAAAAAAGAAGAAGCCATACACAAAACACACACACACACAATATCAATTTAAGATTTCAGCGTTGGGAGTCAATAGAGAAAATAAACAACTTACGTCTATTGAACATGCTAATATCCAACGTCAATTTCGCCGGTGCGGTCAAGGTGGCTGTACCGCTAGAGTCTTCTTGGAAATTCTGATTGACGCCATTGTGTTTGACACTGATGACGTCATTGACAGACGTTATATCGAAACTCGCGCATTCGGCGTTTTGTTCTGGACTATCCGTCCTTAGATGTTCGTGCCATGTTCCCAGAAACTGGAAAAAAGTTTATTCTAGTTAATAACTAATGGTCATATATTATACAAATTGTCTTGTACAAATTTTATTTTAAATCATATGGTAAATGGTAATGAAGTAGCAATATCCTAGTGGAGATACCAACAGACTGCCATGCAGAGAGTATCGGGTTCGAATCCACGGCGCGTACCAAATTCTTTTTGGAGTTATCTGCGTATTCAATTGTAAATGATCGCTTGCCCGTACCTCGAGGAGCACGTTGAGCCGTTCGTTGGTCCCGGCTGTCATGAAGATCTTTGACTGTCGTTATAGGGAGTCAGTATCTATGAATGAACTGACACTACTCTTAACCATGGAATATCGCTATCCGTTTGGATTGCGGAGGTCAAGCAGGCAGTCGCTCCATGGAAAAGCTAGTATTCAGTCAAATCCGGTAAGACTCGAAAGCGGCCCCCAGGTTCTAAATGGGATAACGCTAGGAGTATGATCAAATAAAATAATCTTAAGTAGTTTAGATTTAATTGTCTGTTTCAATAACATTATTCGATATGTATGATTTGGACCGATATCATATAATATACTTTAATGCAATTTTCTTTTGCTACGCGACACCTTTTCGCATTATTCCATTCAAATTTTCTGCAGAGCGGATTTTCACTTAAAGTTGCCTGTGACATAAGGGTGCTTCTACACGGTGCATGTAGCTGGAGCAAGTAAAGGTGCGGGTTACACGCGTGGGTAATATGCGCAAGCTACTTGATTAAGTTACTCGCTTGTACTTGTACATGGTGCAAATAACTGGAGCAAGTAAAGACGCGGGCTACTTGCGCAAGCTGTACCTATGTACAAGTTATTTGTTCGTGGTCAAGAGCTACATGTGCATGCTATTCGCGCGGTAGCTTTATGACTTGAATCGCGTCAAATGTCTCGACGAACGAAAATTATTTTAAAATCATATGTTAAAAATGTAATTTTAACAGCTAACATGCGCGAGTGACCCGCGCGCGTCGCAGAGCAAGCGAATTACTTGCGCGGGTGGCTCGCTTTGGTACATGCTCGAGTCGCTGGACCCGCACATTGTTTTAAACGATACGTTTACGGTGCATGTAACCCGCGCAAGTGCCTCAACATGCTCAAGCTACATGCGCCGTGTACAAGCACCCTAAATTTTTAATGTCTATTATTGTGTTTCTTTCTATTCAATGTGTCATCAGTCTGTATTGAAGAGTATTTAAAATTATTATAATAATTAAAACGTACATGTGTTACACCATGCTGAGGATAATAATAATAATACAATTCTAAATAGATAACGTAAGTCATAAATTTATGAATGCCGTATATTTCCTTAAGTAGGTGATCGGCCTAATTCACTATTATACTATCTCTGTAGAAGGTCAAGGCACATTTATCGATATTAAATATGAATAATCTCTTTAATTTTACCGAAGTAGACCGATAGCATCAGTGATACATATAACGTCAAATGATTACGATTAATAGCGTGGCTAACAATACAGAAATTTCCAGACCAAAAGTAATGAGTTTTGTCGCGAATACAAACTTTATTATAAATTAATTTGTAATAACGAAAATGATCAATGGCAAAAAAATGGGAATCGGACAGGGACCTAAGATCAGCAGTTGCATACGCTATCCACATATCCACTGGACCACGGAGGCAGTGTTATTTAATGCTTTCAAACCTACTACAGTAAAGGCTATGGTCAATAATGTCAAACCAGAACAATTCCAAGCTACTTGAATTGTTACTATTCAGCCGTACGATTAATTACATATTATTGCTATTCCTCTGCATGTTATGATGTTTATTATACTATGAGTAACTGTTACTTATTCCTTAAAAATGCGACATTCGTTCATCTAGTTAAACAAGCAAAAGCTATGTCTACTGACCATTTCTACCTTAACGCCATTTATATTATCCTTATGTAAATGATTTCATCAAAAATCTTGATCATCAAGAGTAGCACTACCTTAGGTGCTTGTATTAGAGTAATTTATTCTATGACGAAGAAAATAAATAGCTTAGTGTTTATCGACATGATTAACCGAAGTCGTATTAACAAGTTCTGTCTCAGGGATGATCTTTTCTAATTTATATTTCTGAAAAAATGTTTCAGAATATTTCGTTCTTATTATTATCAGAATATACATAAAAATAAAATAAATGCCGTAGAAATGAGAGCACTGAGAAGTATGTGTGGAGTATCTTTAAACGAGAGAGTAAGTAAGAGTAAGTGTGTGATAAGAGAGTGTTGTGGGGTAAAAGAAGATGTAGTGACAACTATTGAGAAAGGTATGCTAAGATGGTTTGGACACATGGAGAGGATGGATGACGAAAGACTGACCAGGAAGTTATATAAGTCAAGTGTAAATGGGACAGGAGGAAGGGAAGACCTAGACGGACGTTCTCTGACCAGATTGGAGACATCCTAAAAAAAGGACAGGTTAGAAGTACCCTTAACCGAAGAGCATGCATGAGAAATCTGATGGGAAAGAAAGAAGCAAGAGAGATATGTCAGGATCGTTGCAAATGTCGTTTTCCATAGTCTCTGCCTACCCCTCCGGGAAACAGGCGTAAGACTATGTATGTATGTGTATGTATTATCAAAATCTAACAGCCTTAATGTGGTATGATCTTTACCAAGTTGCCTGTTAATTTAAATTTAAAAAAAGTATACATCCTTACACTATCGATGTTAAAATCTTGAACCAATTGTATATTCGGGTCACACTGTCCATTTTGCACAATTTGTCCTACACATGCACCCAACAAACAGCACAAAGCAAAAATTAATTTCAACATTATGAGATCATTTCGCACTTCTTCACAGCACAATAACTAAACTAGTCAAATGGCGATTTATCTTTTAATTTATCATATATATATAGAAAATCTTATCAAAATAATATATTTGTTTATCTATACGTTTTCGTTAATCGCGAATTTGTATAGCTCACCTATACCTATAACTAAAAGTACTTAACGAATTGTTAAATTTGTAGATAAAATTACAGTATCAAGAGATTTAATGCCGAGATAGTGAATTCCAATATTAATATTTAAGTCAGTAGTACAATGCAAGGTCCGTGTGGTGACGGATTCAGAATACGGATTGTCACCACCCCATATCATCCCATCACATTGGTGTCGTAAGAGCCGACAGAGGGAACATTATGCATAGGACAGCACTGTAAGAGAAGGAAAACTTGATACAAACCCTATACCAACCCGTTGGCCAGCGTGGTATAGTAGGCCAATTCCTCCTTTCAAAGGAGAGGCCTAGTCCAGCAGTGGACTGTTAAAGGCTGATGATGATGATGATGACAATGCAAGTGGCTTTTATCTTTGACGGTCAATCTAGTCAGAATTGTGTTCCTAAGTTGTAAAGCTATTATTAAGGTAATCGAACGATTTCTTCTTAGCTATGTTAACCTGGACGCTTCGGCTGGTATGTTTATTTATCCACAAAATGTTTTTAAAGTGAGTAAGTTACTTCCAACGCAACACAATCATTTTTACAGGTAGAGCCGTGCTGATTTCAGCATGGATGTGCTCGCTCGACCGGCGATGTATTAACCTCTCACAGAAAATCGACATAAAGTAACAGTACCTAAACTGTTGCGTTTTGTTTGGTGAGTGATAGTACCGGAGGCCCCAACTCATTCTTCATCCTCATCCGACTCCTCTTCCTATCCTTTTTCTCAACTCAAAGCGTGGCAACGCAAAGACGCAGCGCGTACAGCGGCATGCAGTATCTGAGCTCAATTGCACTGTGCAAGCTAAGAAGAAGCATGCCAGTTTCTTGAGTATAATGCGAAATTATGGTGAACCGCAGAGCTGCCTCAGCAGGCGTCCCGATATCACTTTTATTTTTTTCTCTGGATACATCACAACTTTTAAGAACTAGCTAACCCTGCGGTTACTCCCGCGTTATTTTGGGCTACTGTTTTTTATTTCGTACCCATGGCTAATAGCGTTATGTTATATACCCTTTAACCTTCCTCGATAAATGGGCTATCTTAATATATATATTTCTTGTGTGCGTGTGTATGTCACTGAACTCTTCTTAAACGACTGAACCGATCTTGATGATTTTTTTTGTGTGTGTTCAAGAGGACTTGAGAATGGTTTAGATTCACAATTTAGTCCACTGGAAAATGTTTTTTTTACTTAATTTTTAATTTGTTAGTAGTTGTGGATTTTGGAATGTTTCACATTGGAACCGACGGACTGCGCTGCTATCGCAGTGTCAAATCTTATATTAATAATTTCATCAAGGAGTACATCGAAACCTTACCTGAATAATAAAACATTAAAAAATAAAGATTTCGAGTCGACAACATATATCCGCAAAATTCAGATTGTCGAGTATTTTCTTAAATTCTAATGGTTCTAACAGACAAATCACAGTCGCCATATTGGCCACTCTATCGAAATATCACTGATACCGGATAACATAGGTACACATAACAGCTCATACACAAAAAAGCTGCAGCTAAATTTAAATACAAAATTAGGCCTGATGAACAGAATCTTCAAAAATATGTTGCGATCAGGAATCACTGCAATAGGGTGTGTAGGGACGCACAACGCCAACATATCCATAATTCTGTGAATAACGGAGATCCAGGGAAGGTCTGGAAATTTCTTAAACCCCTGGGGGTCGGCAAACCACGTCAACACACTATTCCTAATGACTTCAATTTTGATATGCTTAATCAACATTTCTCTGCCTTGTCCAATATTGATAGGACTACTAAAGAAAGCACTATAAATTATCTTTCATCCTTGCCAACCCCTAGTAATTCATCATTAAATGATGACTGTCTTTAATAATTTCACTGATAGTGATGTTAAGAAGAACATAATGTCAATCACTTCCAACGCAGTTGGTAGCGACTGTGTCAGCCGTAAAATGCTCCTTCCAATCCTCGATTTAATCTTTCCCTTAATTACCCACATTCTTAATTACTCCCTATCCGGTGGTCAATTCCCATCAATGTGGAAAGATGCCCTAATAACTCCCATCCCAAAAACCCCTCATCCTTCATCCTTTTCTGACTATCGTCCTATCTCCATCTTACCATTCCTCTCCAAAGTCCTCGAACTTCTCGTCCACAGTCAAATCAACTCGTTCCTATCTAAAAATAATCTTCTTAATCCTTTCCAATCCGGTTTCCGTTCGGGTCATAGTACCGCTACAACCCTTGTCAATATTACAGATGACATAAGGGCTGGTATGGAAGGCTAGCTTTGCTAGATTTTAGCAACGCCTTCAATACAGTTGATCATGACGTTCTACTTAGCCGTCTTTGCTCTCTTAACATATCTCCTACTGTGATTGATTGGTTTCGTAGTTACCTGTGTGGCCACCGACAACGTATACGCATTGAAAATTCACTTTCGTCTTGGTGTAACACTACTGTTGGTGTGCCGGGTGGCGTGTTATCTCCTTTACTCTTCGCCATGTTTATAAATTCTATATCTAACAATCTTCGCTCTTCCTATCACCTTTATGCAGATGATCTCTAAATCTATACGCAGTCGCCATTCGCACAGTTATAAGATTCTATAGATACCATCAACAATGATCTTGCAAAGATTAACAGCTGGAGTAAATCCTATGGACTTAAAGTGAATCCCTCGAAAACCCAGGTTATTGTTGTTGGTAGTTCGAGAATGATAGCGAAAATCGACTGGTTACAACTTCCTGATATTATTTTTAATGGCACAGTTATTTCTATACAGGATAAAGTAAAGAATCTGGGCCTAACTATCGATTCAACCTTCTCTTGGCGCTCGCAGATCCAAGAAGTGAGTTGTAAGGTGTTTTGCATCGGCAGGTTCACTAAGAAGACTTAGGAATTTTCTTCCTACTGCCACCAAAATTGCACTTGCAAACTCTCTTCTATTACCCATTATTGATTACGCAAATGTCAGCTATCCAGATCTTGCCGAAAACCAGCTTGAAAAACTTGAGCGCCTTCAAAATCTCTGTATACGATTCATATTTGGATTACGCAAAGACGATGTTGTCTATAGTTGATTGAATCAGGCTTTACTTGGCGGAACTCCATTGTAACCTAATGGAAGGAAAGAGGAACCCACCACGCACCCTCGGATTGACTACCCCAACTATTGCAATAGAAAAAGGTTGACAATACCGAATTCCTCTAAAAGGATAAGGGATATAGGAATGGTATGGGTTCCAGGAAGATACCTGACTTGCAGTATCCCGCTGTATGCGCCGACTATTCTTCGACACGTGTTTCGCCTCTGCACGAGGCATCCTCAGGAGCGATGGGCAACGACTGAGCCGTTGAACGTGAGCTCAGTCGTCGTCTCGCCGAGTCAATCCGAGGGTGCGTGGTGGGTTCCTCTTTCCTTCCATTAGGTTACGATGTTGTCTCACAATTTCAAACACTACTCAAGTGGTTACCAATACGATATCGCCGGAATGCTCACATTCTTTCTTTGCTGTACAATATAGTGTTTAACACTTCAACTGCCTCCTATCTTAAAGGACGATTCGAATTCCTTCATGATACGCACAACCGTTATTTAAGGTCATCAGAAAATTTGAAACTGAAGATGCCAGTACATTCAACAGCTTTTTATGATAAATCTTTTTCTGCCACTGCTGTTCGGCTATGGAATGCATTACCGTTTCACATAAGGCAGGCTCAGGCGGTAACAAGGTTCAAATCTCTAGTGAAGAATCACTATTTATCATTATAACATTCCTTATATAAAATTATAAGTATGTATTAAATATTATTTATGTATGTGTATATATATATGTATAGTTATTAATGTATGAGTAGGTATATTATTGTACTATTTATTTTATATATGTATATATTTAAAGTAAATCATAATTTACTGGTACACTGACAACTACCATTTCTTTCCTACCAATAATATCCATCCTAAGATTTCACTAAATGAGTCAACAACATCGTTATTTGATGCCACAATGATGAGTTTACCTAATAATATTTGACATGATGACAGCGACATAATAAGCGAGTTAAAACAAAGAATAAGTCAGCTAACTGCAGATTTGGACAGTGCAAATCAAGAAATCGATAATTTACTCTGTGAAAACAAGTCTCTTAAATTGGATTTACAAAAGTCAAATGAAACAATTGGTATATATAAAAAAAACAGTCATAGCTCCAATACATGTCTGACGGAAAATAAGCCTAAGTAATATCTCTACACCCTTACAAATTAAACCACTATTAATACTCAAGATGATGTGACAAAAACGGACAACTGTAAATCTCCCTACAAATGCAACGAGATGACTGATCAAATAAGTTCAGGAGCTGCCGCAATAAGTAAAGAGAGCAAAAGGAAGAAAAAAAACTGATATTGGCTGATCAGCAAGGCTATAGTCTTCAAAAATCTTTACAACAACTAACTGGGCCTGACTTTAGTGTTACATGCATTTGGAAACCGGGTGCAAGAATGTGCGACATCCTGAACTCCATGCAAGACGATATTAAGACTTTGTCGGATAACGATACTTTAATTATTCTAGGAGGCATTAACGATACTAATCCTACTGTGTTTCAAACTGTGTTAAATACTTTTATAACATGTAACAAGGATATCAATATCTTTATAAGTGAAATTCCGTATAATAAGACGCTGAATGAAATTAAGTTAAATTATGAATTAAAGTTCTTGTGTGTTAATCGTAAAAACGTGAGGTTCATTGATATGAACTATTATTCATACTTACCACATAAAGCTAATAGAGTAACTCATATTAGTCGCTACTTATTGCAAGAAATTATTCGCTTTGATAATAAATACAAGCTTTTAGAATACCAAAAATTCCAAAACAAAAACATGCAACATATTTCAGGTAAGGTTATGGTCGAAAAGTCAACACAAACTCATGACCATTCCACAATCAATGATGTTATTAATAACGTAATGCTTAGCCATAATAGTACCATCCGAAATAACGACATATTACCAAATCCTCTTTTTCGTGAATGATCATATAACTATACTTCATCTAAATATAAATGGACTCTTAAGTAAATCAAACATGTTTGCTGTGGCGTTAGAGGATTTTTATAATAACGGTAAAAATATTGACGTCCTCTGCTTCTGTGAACATAACATGATAAGTAGTGATACAAATTTATTACATATTCCTAATTTTCATTTAGCTTCTCACTACACCAGAAAGTCTAGGCATGGTGGCACATGTATTTTGGTGAGAAATAATGTGAAGTATATACCTATTGAAAATGTCTGTAAATACAGCGTGCCAAATGTTTTAGAATGCTGTGGTATAGAATTAATTGAGCATAATATAGTAATATTATGTCTATACCGAATTCCAAAAAGCAAAAATGTTAAAAACAATCTTGACATATTTTACCACACATTAGACAGTATTCTTAATATTTATGCATTTAAAACTAACAAAAGATGTATAATCTGTGGGGATTTCAACATTGATATTTTAAAGAAAACTTCATATTCGAAAGAATTTCTTAACTATCTAAGAGGATTTAATTTGAAATGTCAAATAAATTCGCCAACCCGCTTAAGCAGTGGGTCATGTTTAGATAATTTTTTACATAACATAAGGGGATGTAAAAGTGAAATTCATGAATTAGCTATCTCCGATCACACAGCTCAACTACTATACTGTCCTGTAAAGAAAACTTGTAGATTAAATTACTGGTTCACTACAAGGAGACTTTTCTCTAATGAAAATAGAAATAAATTCAAGGAATGCCTTAGTTGCATTAGTTTTTCTGAAATATATGAAGAATCAGATCCAAATTCAGCTTTTAATAAATTTTATGATACTTTTACTTTATTCTACAACTTATGTTTTCCAAGTGTAAAGTTTAAAGTGTTTTCAAAAATAAAACCAAAATGGGTAACTCGTGGTATCAGAGTATGCAGTAAAAGAAAAAGAGAACTGCTTTGGAAATATAGGCTTTCTCCAACGCAGCACAACAAAGACAACTTTAAAACACTATCCTAAAGGCTTAAGCGAATAATTCAACTAACCCAAAAGGCTCACAATAATTATTTCATTGAAAAGGCTAGTAATAAATGTAAAGCTACATGGAAAATAATAAAAAAATGTAAAGACAATTATCCCAATGAAACCATTACTCGAATAAAAATTGGTAACCAAATAGTAACAAATCCACATGTTATTTCACAAGCATTTAATGATTTTTATGTTGACCAAGTACAGCCCATACATGTTACGCAGCAGTCCACGTCTGGCCTTATTAACAGACCAGTAACAATGTTTATGAAACCAACTATCCCGCAGGACATACATAAAATTATTTTGGAATTAAAGAACACAACTAGCACAGGGTATGATGAAATCAGTACAAAAATAGTCAAATGTGTATCAACGTTAATAGCTCCTGTTCTAAGCCATATAATTAACAACTGCATCTTAGATGGTATTTTTCCTAAGGAACTCAAATTGTCAGTTGTTAAACCGATTTTCAAAAAGGGCGATAAAGAAAGCATGGCTTGTTATAGACCCATTGCGTTAATATCGGTTTTTTCTAAAATTTTTGAGAAAGTGATATCTAACAACTTAAATGATTTTTTCGAAAAAAATGCGCTATTTACGGAATGTCAAAAAGGGTTTAGACGAAATAAATGTATAAATGCTGCTATATATGATTTTCTTTGTCTTATAATGTGTAGAATTGATAAATCCTTACCTGTTCAAGCTCTATACATGGACATGACGAGAGCTTTTGACTATGTAGACTACAAAATCCTAATAGACAAACTTAACGCATATGGTGTTCGGGGCAATTTATCAAGACTAATTGAGTCATACTTAACCAATCGTCAACAAGTGACCATCATTAATAAAATTTGTAGTAGGTCAAAAACTTTAATTTCCTATAAATCTGAACTAAGAAATGTAAAGTACGGGGTACCGCAAGGAAGTACTTTAGGCCCTTTGTTATTTATTATTTACATAAATGATTTTCCATCTGTAACTGCATTCCCCATGACAATGTTTGCAGATGACAGTACAGCTGTTTTTAACATTGATAATGTAGATACCATCGAAGTAGAGATAAATCGTAACCTTTCATTCCTTATAACGTGGCTAGAAAAACAAAATCTTAAAATCAATCTAGGTAAGACGACATTTATGAATTTTGGACAAAAATCGAATCAGAATTTAAATTTAGATATTAAGTATAATGACATTAAAATTAATAAAACGGACATTGCAAAATTTCTAGGACTACACATAGAAAATAACCTCAAATGGACAACACAGATTGAAAAAGTCTGTAACAAATTAAATCAGTATGCCTATGCACTGTATATGTTGAATAAAACTGCAAACCAAGCGACGGTCATCGCAGCATATCACGGTTTTGTAGCGTCTACGTAAAGGTACGGCATAATATTTTGGGGTAATGCCTCTGGTAGAGAATCAGTATTTATAGCGCAGAAGTGCTGTATTAGAGCTATTTCGAACTTAAAGACTACAGATACTTGCAAACCTCATTTAAAAAAATTAAAACTATTGACCTTTCCATCCATGTACATTTTTGAGACCGCAATGTTTGTAAAACGAAACTGGAAAAAATTCTCGGAAGTAAGTAGTGGGCGCCGAATTGGTAAACTTCACTTAGTCCCTGCTAAAACAGCACTATTCCACAAAAGTGTGTTTGTTATGGCGCCTAAAGTCTATAATAAACTACCTAAATGGATAAGCTGAATCGATAATATTAAATTGTTTAAGAATAAATTACAATGTTTCCTACTTGACAAAGCATATTATACAATAGATGAATATTTTAATGATAAAATTATGTAAAATGTACTGACATGAACTCACTCTAACCAATTAATCCTATTAGGCATGTTATTTTAATATTTTGACATGTATTATTACTATTGACATTTTATTTATCAACCTTTTGACTTGTTTTGAATAATTATATTGACATACTATCCAATTTCATCTTTTGACATGTTCTGACTATTATTAATATTACCACATTATTCCAATTTTATTTATTTAGACAAATACATGCATACATTGTTTTTATAACTTTATTTTATATTATATTGATTGTATAATTCTAAAGTTAGCATTGTACTTGTATCCAATTTGTACACCATTTAATGGTAAATCATAGTGGACTAGTAATATGACACCTGTAAGACCTGTAAGACCTATGTTAAACAAATAAATGATGATTAAATAATTAAATTAAATGATAAAAGATTGCCTGATAGAAATCGCTGTTAGCGATAAGGCTGCCCATTGTACTATGTTTGTAAAATTATCAATTTTTAATGTCCAACTTAGTGTACAATAAAGTGTTAAATAAATAAATAAATAAAAAAACATTTTGGGTACTACTATAAGTAGTTTGTACTGTAGTGTGACAGCGATAGCCAAGTGGATATACCAACAGACTGCCATGCAGAGGGTATCAGGTTCGAATCCACGGCGCGCACCAATGACTTTTCAGAGTTATGTGCGTATTGAATTGTTAATTATCGCTTGTCCCGTGCCTCGAAGAGCACGTTAAGCCGTCGGTCCCGGTTGTCATGAAGATCTTTGACAGTCGTTACAGGGCGTCAGTACCTTCTAAATAAACTGACACTAGTCTAAACCATGGAATATCGCTATCCCTTCGGGTTGCGGAGGTCAGACAGGCAGTCGCTCCGTGGAAAAGCTAATATTCAGCCAAATCCGGTTAGACTAGAAAAGCGGACCCCAGACTGAAACTGGGATAACGCTAAGAGAAAGAAGACTATAAGTAGTTTGTATGTGTAAATACTTTTTGCAGTTATATTTTTTAAACATTTAAAACGACAATTATTGTAGTATCCGCCCAATAAAAGAGATTTGTGTTATACCGAACATAGATGATATACTACAGAGAACAGAGAACCCCGAATTTACGTGAGCGAAGCCGCGGGCAAAAGCTAGTTCAATATAAAAATAATAATTTCAATCCAACCAGTAGATAATGAGAGTAGCGCGTTCAGCCAAACAAACTCTTCAGTTTTATTAGATTAGTAGAGATGGAGAACGATTTCATCAATAGGTTACTGATAGTAGAATAATGTCGACTAATCCTCATATCGACTATCGTACTCTAATGCTGGACATAGGTCTCTCCTAATTCGCGTTACAATAGAATTATGAGTCATTTGGAGGTCTTAACCCAACCGATGCCAAGCATTGTATGCTTGGTGTCTGGTCTCCGAGATTTCCGTCTCTTCGCCAAGATGATATTTGCTTCCCTCTTACGATACGCAGCGAAAGAAATGGGATGATGATATTTTGTATGTTTTTATCCGTTACTACACAGAGAGAGTAGAGAGACGAGTAATATTTAATACGATGTGTTTTATTTATAGTTAGACAGACAATCTGACCTACCATGGCTGGTGTCAGGACTCTTTGATGTGCGTATTTCTTGACCATTGACATATACTCTAACGATAGACGGAGCATTCCCTATAAATATTTTGTTCAGATTGTCTAATGTATGACGTCTAATTGTACTAGCGCAACACGCAGGCGCAAGCAGCACCAATGACTTACAGTGTCTAGTTATTATTATAGCCAATCAACAACAACAAGTCCTGGCATCTTACCAATGAGTATCCAATAGTTCTGTAATGCTACTGGCTGCTTATTACCATTTGCAAAGACTATTTACATCACAGAAGAGATGTTTTCTGCCTACAATATTTCATCAACATAATAAGAACAGTTTATTTATGAAAATAAAAGGAATTAATAGCAAAAATTATTTAAGTAAAAAAATAGAATACATAAACATATTCAGATGTTTTTATTTCAAAATAGAAAAAGTATTCGTGGGCGTAAGTCCAAGACTTGCCTTAGTTGCCTCACGAATAATTCTAATTTTTAAACTTTATATTTATCTTACTATGAGAATTGCTTAAACATATCCTAATATATAAGGCAGGATTGTTTGTCATTCTGTAAAGATGCCCTTGCTGACCACCGAGTTCAAAACCTACGCATGTGGCAGATGGCACTATGTGCCACCATAAGGAAACCAACTATTAAAAAAAATCTATGACGAAGTGGCCTGAGTAGCTTAGTCGGTACGGTATCGACGTGGTCGCGGGTTGAAGTCCTGCCTAAAAAAATTAGGTATTTTGCATTGCAGATAAATTTACTCTATTCAATTGCCACCAAACACAATTAATTTTGTGGTTTTTTGTCTATTGGTCGGATAGTGGAAATCAGGATCTGTTTTGGCTTCATGGTTCAATATTATTTTTGCGTATTTTTCTATAACTGCAAATGTGTATCTACTATGATGACGTGTTGAAATATTCGTTAATACGGTTATTACAATCAATATACCAAAAAATAAAAAGAACACAGAATTTGTGTTATACAACGTCAAATTGGTTTTATAACATTAATCAAACTAAAAATCTTTTAAAACCAATACCTTCACGAAGACAGAGAAGAAGATATATGACTAAGAACAGAGTCTTAGTCATATATTTTACCTACAATCACTTGCAATGTATTTCTGCATAGTAGTTAGTCTATGATCGTAAATGACGTCACACAAAAATAAAGAAATACATTTGAATGTGGTATTATGATACATTAAACTCTTTTATTTACATAAATAATTAAAAATATTGACTAACGCTACTACAGATACAAGTTCTGATTCAAATTAATCGACATATCGTCGCCACACAGTCAATAAACGAAGCGGACCCACACCGCAGGCAAGTCAAAGTGACACTAGATTGCTTTGCCGGTATGTTCATGCAAAGCATTTGAACAAAGTAAATGTTCTGAATGCTACATCTAGTACATATATATCGATGTTCTTGATATTCCACTTATAAACTGATTCCAATATTTGAAGAAGTGCATCATTTTTTATATTTAGAAAGGAACCAACATTCAGGATCTAGGAGGGTCTTTTAGAGCGAATTCACGGGCAAAGTGACCGAATCATATTGGTGTTGTGAGGAGCAATCCGTTGATCAAAGCGGGTGTATTTCACGCTTCAACTTTGCACGCGTTGTTAATTATTTTTGTAAATACAAATGAAAAATGTTTTATTTATTTACATTTTATTGTACACGAATATAAACTGTTTTAAAAATCTTATATCTAAGCAGAGTACAAAGGGCGGCCTTATCGTTCCATGCCAACTCTATGTATAATACATATGACCTTGATTAAAAATACTGCTGTTCAACACCCTGCAGAACTTGAACAAATCAAATTAATAAGCTATTCTTCGCCTTACCGTACCGAATTCCTCAATGAAAATTCATTGTCTATTTGTTCTTGAAATAATCGATCATGTTTGTCGTAAAATCTTATTTTTTTATGTCGTCAAGTTGACACTTGTAGCGACAAGTTTCTAAATATTTAGTTAAACTGAAAGTATAATATAATATTCTACTATATACAATAAATTATACACACAACACCATCTAGTCCCAAACTAAACAGTGCATATACTATGGGTACTAGACAATGGATAAGCATACATATATACTCGTATATTTATATTTCTTACACAATGTTTGACAGGAATCGAACCCGTGAGCTTAGTCGCTTAAACTCCCGCTACGCCACCTGGTCGTCAGTATGTCACAACCTGTCACACTGTCAATGAATAAGATGAGGACAGTGCCGATAATGTTCCGATAATGAGGAAAATTGCTCTGTGCGCTGGCTTAAAGGATGTAAAATAAGACATGAAATTTGGTTTGACATTGAACATTTATTTCGAAGCTAGCATTATGTAAATTATTAAGCTTTTTAGCAATAAAAAACGCGACAAATTTTGTTCAATCCCTCAGATGGTAGTAACCGTGAAGGTTTCATAGAAAATTCGCAAATGATGAAGCTAATTTTAACGCAAAATCGCTGATGATGCTTAACTTTTTTCATAGTAAGATCATTGCACTCATTTCGTATACGCAAATTTGGTATACGCAAAAAGCTGACGATCAAATGTTGGTGTTTAGCTTTTTGATTAGAAATAACACAACGATGTTCGAACGTTTTTGGAAAACCCACCCTTAGAAGGCTAATTTAAAAATAAGTGTTGAAGATTCGTGCTTATTTCCTCGTTTCCATTCTGCTCTTTGGCTAGAAATAAAGTACCGCATGTTTCAAAGGGATCGAGTAATGAAGCCCACATCATACATCCCAAATTTTCTCCCTGGTACCCGAGGTCTGCTTACTAGTCTAAAAGATTTGACAGAATATTAGCTTTTTCACAGAGCGGCTGCCGTCTTAAAGGGATAGTGATATTCCATGGTTTAGTCAAGTGTTATTTTAGTCAAACTTATCTACTGACACCTTATAACGACTATCAAAGATCTTCATCACAGTCGGGACCGACGGCCTATCGTGCTCTCCAAGACAAGAGATAATTATCAATTGAATACGCATTTAACTCTAACGAATCAGCGGTGCTGGCTGTGGCTTTGAACCCGATATCTTTTACATGGAAATCTATTGATACCTTCACTTGGTTATTGCTGCCCGAGCATTGAACCCCTGTGGAGGTAAAATAAGGGCCATCGGTTTGTATGTAATGTGTAATTCGCTATCTACGTATAATTATCACGGTATCACATTTTATCTTTAATAATTTTATTCTCTAGAAGGTAGGTGTGCGCTTATTCCAAGCAATATCCATGTCCATGACAATGTACATTTTTATTTATTTGATCTTTGTACCTTACCTATAAAATTAAATATCTGGTATCTGCGAAACATCGTATGTTTTGTAAGTAGATAAATTATTTAGGATTAAACTGAACCTGAGGGGATTATTTCTCCGATTAAATAATTCACCTGACTATATGATTTTATAAAAAGTTAGATACTAGAATGATTCATACAGGTTCATTTTATCACAGCTCAAACTAGTCACCACTTGTATCTATTATGATAACTGAAACTGACAAAGATACCAAAATATTCTTAGATAAAACTAAGATAGATAGATAGATACATTCATACGCAGATTAAGCGATCATGATCAACACCCAAGGATTTATTATCGGATTGGGAAGCGACACTCGCGTTTTTTCCTCCGTTTTTACCCAGTTAGGAGTGGAATTTTCAAGAATCCTCTGGTAGTCCACCCCAGCAGACCCAGGCACATACATGCCAAATTTCAGCTTCTTGCGACCAGTAATTTCGGCTCTGAATTGCCTATCAGTCAGTCAGTAACACAATAATTTTATATATATTACTGCCGAGGTCCAGTGGATAGCGTATGTGACTGCTAATCGGAGGTCCCGGGTTCGATTCCCGGGTCGGGCAAAAGTGGTACTGGGTTTTTTCAAATACTCAGTAGCAGCCCGGAGTCTGGTGATGTGCCCGGTAACGGCAATAGGCTCGCCCCCTATTACGTGGGACCTAAAAATTCCTGGCGAAATGTGGGTGTAATATTTACACCTCTGCCTACCCCTTCGGGGGTACAGGCGTGAGACTATATAGAAAAAAAATATTATTATAGTGATAGGGGATCGACACCAGGCTTAGCATTCGGAATAACTAATCACTAGAACAACAGAGTCATCCTGCCGTACTATGTAATAGGTTGAGTAATCTGAGCAAAGAACATCAGTAGATTAAGACAGAGTGAGCTCGAAGACTCGAGAAACTGAAGTCGCGAACTCAAGTGACCTAATTACAACAATATGGCTATATATGCTTCGAGTGTAGAGAAACACATAACGAATGTAAAACTAGCCTTCACTCTTTGAGAATTGTTTGTATTGAGTAAAATTTCCAATTACTTCTTAGAAGTATTTAAGTATTGAACACATTGAAGGCCAAATAAACAATTAAATGACGTCATCGCAGTACGTCTAGGAACATGTTCGTTTTTGGGTAACTCTCGCACTATGAATAAATCCTTTGTCACGCTCTCGTGACAAAGGATTTATTGATAGTGCGAGAGTTAGTAAAGCCCTCTGGCTTTACAAAGATTTGAATCCTTGTGGAGCCTTAAACTTACACAAAGAACACCCAGACTCGAAACAACCACTGCTTATATATTACACGGTTTGAGCAATTTTTCGGGCCATTCTAGAAAATATTTAATACTTCTTGTCATTATTTCTTTTTGTCTTTAATTTCTGTTTTGCCTTTAATTTGCACAAAAGTTGTATGTAAGTTAGCAGAAGTGTAAATAGTAAGCGCTTATATAATAAAAAATATGTTTTAACTTGTAATATTTCTACGAAAAGTCCCTATTCTCGTCTTGTACTTAGAGTTATCTAGTCTTGTAATCACATGGCAACCAAGCACATGTAACGCAACGTGATGCCATTGAACTTGAATTGAACATAATGTTTGTTCATTGAACATAAGTGTAGGTGTTGTCTGATGTAGCCTTTGTTACTTCATTGATTTCGCGACTAAGTGTAAGTTTTATAAATACCTATGTATGTATATGCTAACCGTGGAAGTAAATTCTAATTTTAGCATAGAGATAATAACAATGTCAATAAATCGGATTCGAAAGGTATTTGTAGTGTGTATATTAATTCATTTATTAATGTAGACGAATAATCTTGCCCTTTTAACCTTCAACCAAAAATGACCTTAAAGAATAGGAAACTTTATCCAAAATTACTACAATGAGGACATTTCCATTACCGCATACTTTTATAAGACCAGAAACATACCTATATAATATAGAATCGACCAATAAATAAACTATAATTTTCTTCTTAATATATAAAATCCTTGCGTTACTGACTGACTGACAGACACGCTATAGCCGAAAGTATTGGGTGCAGGAAGCTGAAATTTGGCATGTATGTTCCTCGGGGACCGTAGGGGTGCAGTAAGAAGGGATTTCCCGAAATTTCCACGGGATCGGCCAAAACGGGTAAATAAAAAAAAAATGCAGGCATAGCTGCTGGCGTCCTCTACTACTAGTCGACCAAGCCAACTAGACGAATGTCAACGTGACAAAATTCAACATAATTTAATAATTATAATCCAGAAATTCCTAGTACCGATTGCAGGCGCATTGTACGTTCACACGCCGCGTTCGCACGTTACAATAAATAATTTCTGGATTAAAATTGTTGAATTATGTTGAATTTTGTCACGTTGACATTCGTCTAGTTGGCTTGGTCGACTAGTAAGTAATAAATTTTATTCGAAGAAATGTTTGATATTATATTTGTCTAATATTTGATTAACCAAAGTGGTAAGTCAACTTTGGCTATAATGAAACTCCAAACACTGCTGAATAAATTAAGTAATCATTGCCTATACACAAAAAAGGCATTTCAAGAATTACTATCATCCATTTAAACAGGAATATTACATGTCACTATGCAAACCTTATTTGCTTGCAGTATTTTATAACTACAATTATTCAGTTTCTTACTCAAACAAACACCTACAAAAAGAAGATTTTGATGACATATATTATGTGTATTGGAATAGATGCCCGAATGGTTCAGATTTACAATAAAATTCCTTAGGTACTTTTGTATACCTTTGTTAACAAATGTAAGCCTAAATAGATTAAACGCCATTTACAACTCCGTAACAATCCGAATCCAATAATATAATCTACCAATCCGAATCCAATAATATCTTCAAAATATTCTACGTTTTTATCCCTATCTATTATGTTACATGCTTGTCATATAACCGTTGCATTACCTTTATAAGCTTCATTCATAACATGTCTGTATATTATTGCATCTACTCACAAGAGGACATTAAATTTCTGCACTTTAAACGATAATTCAAAGCGAACCGTCGAGACCTCGTGGGGTGCTTCTTGTTACTCAATTGACGCAACTCCAAATTGTCGAATCACTCTCTTCCTTTAAACTTTCCATGCTGTTATTACAGACAATTTGTATGCTACCGATCAACAAGATGTTCCAATGTAAATTATGGAATTTATTATGAATCATCTGTTTCGGTTGGATTAAGGATGTAGATATTAAAGATACTATGACATTTTACAGTTTGAT
The DNA here is from genome assembly GCA_944739405.2 of Euclidia mi. Classification (NCBI taxonomy): domain Eukaryota; kingdom Metazoa; phylum Arthropoda; class Insecta; order Lepidoptera; family Erebidae; genus Euclidia; species Euclidia mi. The sequence goes on along the minus strand of OX123193.2, from coordinate 10,925,339 downwards.
ATCAAATGTTGAACATCGCTTATCTTATCGTAGGTATTTTTTACAAAATTGTTCTATTGGACATATGTGACACCTTCTTTAGGATTTTAGGGGTCGAAATCATAATAAAATTATTAACATTTTTAAGGACAGAAGATCATAACTATAGAACAATTTATTTTAAGTGTAGTGACGAAATAAAATGGTCCTTTACAGATTGTTCTAGAAGATCAGTCATTTGTCAACCGACAATCAAATAATCGTAGGACAAAATGGGAACACGTGACCATGCTACAGAAACGTGTTAACACCAAGTTCATAGGTTTTTTGCTATTAACATTCTTTATTTAATTAGAAGTTGTTTTTAACAATTTTTTTTTGGGTGTGACAAAATCTTTATTATCTATAAGTATATCCATTAAGAAAACTTTATAATTTAAATGAAGCTTAGCTACGAATAATCATAATGTCTAAGTATTTGTACACAAAACAAAAAATAAATATTTACACGGTTCAAGCGTCGTAGAATGCCTCTGCATCAATGGCATCGGGTAACGTGCCTGACCTTACCTATTTCAATAATAAATCCAAAATTGACGATTCAATTTATAACGTATGGTTGTAATAGCAGTTTACATATGAACTAGTAGTATGTTTATTTTAGAGGTCCGATTATACATGTACTTATCTAGAGGAAATGAACAATTGTATCCATCAGATAATTGGGTTCCAACAACGCTGAATTAATTTAATTCTGGCTGTTGAATTGCAGCCGTAGTAATATCTGATTTGTGTATAAGGAAAATGACGTTAAAATCAATTTAAAAGTAATTGTCACGTTTATTTTTGGTGTGGTTGATGTGTGAAATTCAAGTTTAGCAAATACATATATTGTAGTTAGAATACGTGGCTGTAAGATGCAATCAGAGATGTAATAAAAATACAAATATTCTTAAATAATTTCAAATTATAGATATCATATTAAATAATGGTGGTCACTTCACTAAGATTTTTGTTGCGCTGGTATCCAGCTCCAGTTTGGCCATCAAAGAGGCCACCAATTAAAATCAATAGCCAATCAACATTTTTAGCTTTTTATACCAAACTAACTACAAATTCCTATATTTTTTATTTTGTTTACATACTCGTATGTTTATTATTACTGTTGGTTCTATAATTATTTAAAAATACATCGCAAGCATCGCATGCAAGCATCTATTTAAGAGTTTCGTAAAATCATCTTGTAGGTAATATCTATTGTATCTAAAACTGATGAAAAGAAAGTAAATGGTATGACTCAGAAAAAAAATTGTGAGAGGGAATTCCAAAATATTTATGATAAATAAAATTCAAGCTCTTACGATTAGATAGGATATTGGTCAAGTGACTATAAATGTCCTAAGATTACGAATAACGAGATTAAGATAATGTATTGCTAGGCAAAGAAGAAATTGCGATGAAAACATACAATATTTAAGTAACACCTGATTACTGTTTTTATTTTTTTATTATTCACCTATTGTATTAATTCATCTATATATATATTATTCTGTTTTTGATGATCCATATTTTAATATATTCACATGACATTGTTAACTTATAATTATTAATTGATGGTTATGATTATATTGCTCTTAATATCTTCTTATTGTGTAAATGTTAAGTGATTATTACTATAATTATAATTGCAATAATGCATGTTGATAAATAACAACTAAATACTACGCAATTTTGTATTATGTAACTATGTGGAATCCATACAAGATGGAAACAAGGTTTCTTTTCGAATCCACGGCGCTCACCAATGACTTTTCGAAGTTAAATGTGTATTAAATTGTTAATTATCGCTTGCCTCGTGCCTCGGAGAACACGTTAAACCGTCGGTCCCGGCTGTCATGATGATCTTTGACAGCCGTTACGGGGAGTCAGTACCCTCAAATAAACTGATACTGGTCTTAACCATGGAATATCGCTATCCCTTTGGGTTGCAGAGGTCAGACGGCAGTCGCTTTGTGGAAAAGTTAATATTCTGTCTTAACTGGTTAGACCAGTAAGCGGACCTCGGGCTCCAAGGCGTGTCAGTCTTGGACGCAACCGGGATAACGCTAGTTGATGATGACTGTAAGCTTCATTAAATTTATAGCTATCATAGGCAGGTTTATAGACCAAAGCTATCGAAAAACCAAATAGAAAATCTCATCTCACCCAATCAAACCCGGGTGATGATAAAACAATAAGGGCATTTTAACGAGCCTAAAAGGTGAAAACCGCTTCACAATAAGATAATGTCAAAATTATAATAATTATAAGATTTTAATTAGTAATGTACACTAAATTAAAAGCTAAACCATGGAATATAGCTATCTCTTTGGGTTGCGGCGGTCAGACAGGCAGTCGCTCTATGGAAAACTGAATATTAGATTCAGTCAAATCCGGTTAGACTAGAAAGCGGACCCCAGGTTCTAACTGGGACAACGCTAGGAGGATGCTGGTTAACAGAAAAGGCTTAACAAACATTCGGTCAATAATGTAAGCAGATAATTATTTGTATTGTTCTATCGTATGTGGTGTTTCACCCGGGGACTAACCGTTTTCTATATTTTTTTGATAAAATTAGTTGTTCAAATGAAAATAAGTGACTTCATATTCCAAGAAGCAGATAAATCCGATATTTGATTATATTCAGGTATCGTTACGAGTATTATGTTCTGTTTATTTATTTTTATTTATAGAAAGGGGTAGGCAGAGGTGCAATATTAATAATCTTATTTGGCGAAATGTGGGCACCATGAATTTTTAGGTCCTACGCAATAGGGGGCGAGCCTATTGCCGTTACCGGGCACATCACCAGACTCCGTGCTGATACTGAGAATTCGGAAAAACCCAGTAACACTTTTGCCCGACCCGGGAATCGAACCCGGGACCTCCGATCAGCAATCGCATACGCTATCCACTGGACCACGGAGGCAGTCTTTTTATAGTTGATGTATTTTCACTTTTTTACATAAATCGTCGAAAATTCGAATTGTGGTACTACAATAGACATTAAAATTAGTTCTGCCTTTATGGTCAGTTTCTGCTCTAGTTACTGCACTCCATAATTGGTTATGGATGATTTGCAGCCCTTTGTGCTTGAAGGCTTTTGTGTGCAAATGTACTAAAATGGAGTTTGGACTCCTTATTTTTATCATGATTAGATAACTCAATGTGTACTTACAGTAATATTTAGATAAAATATCTAAACTATAAGTCATAACGATAATGTGTAGAGTAAACGATTTTGAGTTGTAACTTTCTATAATATTTGGCATACAGAATAATAATCGTAAACTTATGTTTCACATTATTTTAATATACCTATACTTATATTGTTTGTTTCTTTGTTTGAATGTTCTTATCTCAGAAATCAATAGTACGAATTATCATTTTTTTGTATTGAATGTTCGTTGAATGTTTTAATTTTGCAATTAAGGCTATGGGGCTATATTTTAACATCACTCTTCAAACATCGGTGGATACCTAAGAAATAGGCATTAATCATTTTAGCGCGGATGTTACCGCAAGAAATGCTAGTTGTAGAATATTTCTTATCGATATTAAATTATTTCTGAAAGATCTTATTTTGATAACGTGAAGATGATTCATCGATAAAAACTTAACATGTTTATCATAGTCTTGTCACATGATTCATCTCCATAAATAAAAATACCTATGCTTATTTCTTTCTCTAGCAATATAATAATAAAAATAATAAAATAAATAATAAAATAAAATATAAAAAACAAACTGTCGTATTTCGGTTTGATAAACTGTTTATTGACCTCAAAAAGACTGCAATTTTTCTACATGCAGATAATAAGATCAAAATTCCCATTTGATCTACGTAATTCATATAATAAGTATATTACTTATATAGATAATAAAATGAATTGTATATTTGACCCATTCATGATTTTTGTATTACCAATGTAAGACAAATTCATAGAGAATGAATTCCAAATACATTAAAAAGGTCTTTACTACTACTGATATACTCTATTCAAAAGTCAAATCACTGCAATTTCCCAGACAACTTTTTTACAGTTAAGTCACGCCGAGAAACTTGTAGAATATAGACCTCTCTAGAAGCCTGATCGCTTCATCCTCCGCAATTCTTTCAATTAAGTATTCTTGAGTACGAATTGTGCCTGTCCATGACCTCTGTATCTCGACTATATAAAGATGCGTCTAAACCTACAGCTGCCAGTGTATCATTGACTGCCGTCCTGTCACAAGAGACTAAAACGACTTAATTTTTTACAAAATTTACAAATATTAGTATCAAAATGTTTAAATTTTTTATCATGTCTGTTGCTGTGGCGATGGCCCACTCAGCTCCCCATGAGGGGGCATGCCCAGAGGTCAAGCCGGTTGAAAACTTCAATTTAACAGCTGTAAGTATAAAGTAGTATATTTACAGTTCTTACAAATCTAAATTTGATGAAGTCGAGATAAGTTTACAGTTAATGACTTGATTAAAAGATTATAGATTATATGTAAACACTGTTCAGTTATCACGTGTTTTTGTATTACCTTTATCTAAGGATTGGTATCGGATATATTTTAGGCGGCTCGTTTGGCTCGAATACAGAATGTTTCAATTTTATTTAACTTGGAAGTTTTAATTAAACTATTAATTTTTTGTGTCAATTTATTATACTAAATTTCATGTTGAAGCAAATTGACACTATTACAAAAATTATATTATCCTTGCTGCGATTACTGCTTACGAGCTGAAGATGAGCGTTAAATTATTTCAAGTTTAGTTTCCTTAATTCACCTAGTCGTTGGTACAATATCTGTAAAGGTCTCAGCGATACAGGATTTATTTCTAATGCGAGTCGTGTTGCTAAGGAGACGTTGTCTTTTGAAATGAAATTATTTTAAGCTCGATGTTTGTAAACTTGTTGTTTATTCGTGTATTAGTCATTTATAATAATTATTGTTGTCTCATTAAATATGCTAACACGATAGCTAACGGGCTAATCAGCATTTAGGTAAATACCTACTTCATAAATTTTGAGTCTCTCGGTCGGCGCTGTGTGTAATTTCACTGTCACCGCCAAGACATAGGATCAATATGTTTTAATACAATTTTATTAATTCCGCCAGTAACTAACTAGCTATGTAACAGAATCTAATAAACTGAAATTTAACCACTTCTTTTCTTGTAAAATTTTATTTGGCAATCATAATACTTATGCCACGTAATAATATGGTACCCTGGTCTGGTTGACTTTCTGCTCGAAGATTAGAAGATGGAACCATTGAGTGGCAGTTAATGAAGATAAAAAGCTGAGTTTGTTTCGTTTTTAAAGCTATGTATTTGCCCATTATTAAATGTGTATAGGAATATTTGATTTTTAAAATGGTCGTTGCTTGAATATTAATTGTAAAGTCCCTAGCAATCTGGCCGTTAGTTAAATATTTGTAAAGAACCCAGCAATCTGGTTGTTAGATGAATATTTGTATAGTACCCAGCTAAAAATATAGGATTTATTTCTAATGCGGAGTTATCTTGTTACTAAGGAGACGACGTCTTTTGAAATGACATTTTCTAAGCTCAATGTTTTGGTTCGCAAAGTTGTTGTTCTTTTTTATTTTTTTTGTTTTGTTTCATAATAATGAATAATTATGATAAAGCAGGCTTTTTTGTCTCATAAAATATGCTAAATACGCAGCAACTTCAGAGTGAACTAGAAATTTGGCGATACCTATACCCAATAATATATGACAAAACATTTTCAGAATATTTTTCTCAATACTGTATTATGTGGGATTTCAAACATGAGGTAATAAAAACAAATTGCTAAAGCTTTCGTTTATATTTTTATGAAATAAATAGGTCTCTAAGGCGATCTGATAGCCTATCAGCATTAATGTTTATCAGCTAATCAGATCATTTATATGTTTGATACCAAATGATATTCTTGTGACGTCAGTTAGTACACTCAAGTGTGAATCATAAGCAATGTTAATTTTTAGTCTGTTATTTATTATTTTATATATTCTCAGGTGCATTGTTTAGGTTTTTAAGTCTGCCAAATCACTTATCGATTTGAGGATTTACGAAACTTGTCCGCAGATTTGCTTTTCAAGAAACTGAAATACTTAATTTAATTATGAACCGAAAAATACACATCATGAACCGTTTACTAGACTAACCAGATATGACAGAATAACAGCTTGTCTACTGTCCTCCACAAACTATATTATGATACTGTCTGCAATTTTTACCTAAAATAAATAACTACCTATTTAGTTTCGTAATGAAGGCAAATAATAAATATAATATTCAGTATAACAAAAACAAAACTTTTAATACGTTAAGTAAAAGTGACAATTTCCTGAATCGAGGCAAAGACTTCGAGAAAAAAAGAATTTCGGGAATTGATATTTTCAAAAGATCATTCAAAATCCTTTTTTATCAAGGTACTTTATAACCAGTACAACCATATTCTTTTTGAAAATCTAGCGCCAGACTGATAATTTATACAGGAAAATATATTTTTGGGCAGTTCCAAGATATTAATGAAACAAGCGCTGTGAACATTTAATATATTAATGACATTATTGGTACGGCCAACAGCCATTGTAACGCGGGTAACAAGCAAACACAACAATCCAATTCCGTGAACAGATACGTAATCTATAGAACAGCTAACAGTACTAGCCGATGACCTTGAGGTAACCTTAAGCCTTTAGCATCACTGCTGACTCATACGAGTACAATAAATAAACTAATTTGTCAAGTAAACGGTGATCAATTGTCGCGGTTAACTAGTCCGTGTCTCGTGGAATTGGACGATTTGAGTCAATCGAGCGATTTATTGGCGATTAACTAACTGACCGTGAAGGACGGAAAAGTTCACTAGTTGTTTTGTTAAACACTGATGACCTAACTACTTCCAGAGACATACACGGCCATTTTAAAACACAGACGGTGCCCGCACGTAATACTCTACTAATTAGACGGTTTCTGTATGAGCCCGAGGTAATTTCTGGTCATCTCTTCTAAGTATGATCTGCAACGAACATTAATTCTAGATCTCAGCTTCTGGTGAAAAGTATTTTGGGTACGGCTTGAGTGTTAGTCAGTTAGTAACAGAAGAATTTTATATTGATGATGGACTAAGATATAATAATATGTAATGTTAGTTTAGGTAAAGAATGACAAATAACATTATTCTTGAAGCTTATGTTTCTTCAATTCGTCATGATATATTATGATTATGTAGAACTGAAATAAATAACGGCTTTCTTCGATAGTTCTACAGCAGTGTATATTTAGACCTAAGTCTGTTATTTTTTCGTCCTTATTTCGTAATGCTTACAGGTATAGAAAATTTGTTTCTGTTGATAAAATTTTTAATAATTTGTTGCCTTTTCTGTATAATTGATGTAGGGTAATTAGATCTTCATTTACAAAATAGCAGTTTCATCATTGATGAAGTAAATCAAAATAAAACTATAGTCTTACTTCTGCATTTCATTATTACTATTATTATCGAAGCACTGCTGTTATTTTACAACCAAAAAGATGTAGGGAGAAGAAAAATATATATTTGTAGTGGCCAAATCTATCGATATATCAAATATTGGGAACGGCCAATAGACGGTTTTGGTTGAGTCATCAAACTAGATTTCACTACGATCCGTTAAGTTTAGAATAAACAACCAGCAGACATCATTGACATTTTCTTTAACTTTTGAATTTATCTTGTAGATAATATGCCTATCCAGAGTAACAACTAAACTGAGCCTCAATCTTGCAATTTTTGTGTATTAGTTTTTGAATGTGGATTTTCTTTGCAGTACCAAGGGGTGTGGTATGAAATATCAAAGATACCCATCGAATCCCAGGGCAAAGGCCAATGCGCGCAGGCTGAGTACACTTTGGACGGTGAAATTATCAAGGTGAAGAATACCCACGTCATCAACAGTGTCCAGACCTACATCGAGGGTACGGCTAAGCCTGCTGAAGATGCTAACAAAGCCGGCAAAGTCATCGTCTCTTTCAAGTTTGGAGGTAAGCTGATCTGATACTACTACAATTGTTTTTTGTGTGCAGGGAAATGGTTCAATCTCATGGTGGTGTAGAAATTCAGGAAGCAGCTGTAATATTAATTTCTTTGTGAGATAACAAACAGTGGATAGCGTAGCCGCGTAGGCGTCTGCTGATCCGGGTTCGATTACCAGGGCGGGCAAAAGTGTTACTGAGTTTTTCCGAATTCTCAGTAGCAGTTCGGAGTCTGGCTAAGTATCTATACAAACAAACATAAAACTCTAATAAACGATGATGACTCGGCTAGGTGACTGTACAGATGCCGTAGTAGTTTGAGTAGTTGCCGCGCCGCTTAGCACTGCGCCGAGTGTTGTGTTTTCGGGTCCCTCATGAGACAACACTTTGTGATATCCACATATTTTGTATCGAGTCTCGGTGTCCCTAATGTCCGTTGATGACATGTTAGTAAAATTCCACGCACATTACACACAGAGACAGGATTTATTCCTTGTTCGGGAGTTACATTAAAAAATCCCCAGAATCATTACTTGGGCTTAGTTATGCAGTTTGTTTATGATAATGTTATCGTGAAAGCGATTAGTAATTAAATGCGTCACTTTTTGCCCTAAAATAAGTTTTTCCCCTAGTATTGCTAATCCGTGCTTGCGAAACATTTATCATAATTTGGATAAAGGCATTGAGTGCAAAAGTAACCTGACCTACAATAATTATGATAACAATTTAATCATTTTAATACTAGAGTTTGCCTGCAGCTTCGCTCATATATACCAGTTATCGAGACAAGAAATAACATATTATGCATATGATACTCTGATGTGCATGACATGTGATGTCATGTTACAGAAAAGTTTAATCTAAAACTGAAATACGAGACTCTGTGTTTCTTAATTTCTTTGTAAAAGAATAATAAATATTCGATGCTCGATTATCGAAACTCGAACTATCTATCAAGGTCGACATAATATATAATAATATATACATGTTTAACTTATTAATATTTTTGTTGCTATCGTGATAACATTAAGAAAGCGATATTATTTAACGAAATAATAATCAAACATTAAAATTGCATTAAACACTTGGAAAATAAATATTTAGGGTACTACAAGGAAAAAAATACTCCCTAAATAAATGTGTAAAACTAACAATTATTATAACTATTTGTTTAACAGATCTCGTAACGGAATCGCCTCTCCTGATTCTGGCGACTGATTACACCAGCTATGCCATCGCATACAACTGCAAGTACGACGAGAAGACTAAGGCACACAAAGGTAAGCTATCAGCGTGTTAAATGGAATAATTTATCCTGTCATCATCATCGGCCCTGTATATATGTACACTGTCGCACTGCTGGGCACGGACCTCTTCTCACTATGAGAAGGGTAAGGCCACAGTCCACCACGCTGGCCAAGAGCAGGTTGGCAGACTTATTTCTCCTTTACGTAAAATAATTTTAATATCGATGCTAGATTAGATCGTTTCCTGTTTTCATAAAAAAGCTTTAAATTAGAATAATCCAACCAAGATCAGTTCAACAATGGATTCTTTTAGGGTAATTTTATTGTAAAATAACAATAAAATCTCGATCTAATCAGCAAAAATAAGCATTACACATCTAACAAATCTTTACTATTTACGTATACAGTAAGACAGTTTTTTTTGTAAGCCAAGCTCAGTAGTGTTTCCAACCATAACTATTACCAACATTGCTCAGACACTCAGAAAAATTACAGAAATATACTTTAAAATATTTGAGTAGAATATAAAGAAACGAATAGGTATGTTTTTGCGATAAAATATTTTGTATGTATCATTTTGCTGCACGCGTTGAATAGCACTATCGGCTTTAAGCTGATAAAAGACGATAAAAATATTGATAAATACAATACAGACCTAAATAAAGATAAAAATGCCACGCGCGGTATCGGTGTTGGGGCTTATATTTATTTTCATAACAGCATTGACGATCAAGTAATGAAGTATGTGCGCAGTAGTGAAAATATTGAAAGGTGCTTCGCAGCAGGAGAAAAAAAAAACAAAGCTTTGCAAGCAGCAGTAATACACTTATGATTTCAAACATGGGTAAAAATAAATATCAATTAAAATTTTGATGAAATCCGACTTCAAATTTCATTCCTTAGACTAAAACGAGACCAAACGAGTAGTCTCTATACACATCCTAACAAAAAAAAACGGAATCTAACTGTTTCTTTTATAGCAATGACGGAGTTCCAATTTCAAGACCTCGTACTTCTTTGAAGTTAAATGAAGAATACTAGTAATTTCCAATGCAATGATCATGACCATGCTTCTTATTAGCAAATATTTCGATTTCTGTTAAAGCATTCTCAAAGTTTGCTTTAAAATATTGCATTGATATGATTGAATTATTATAATCAGGAAATAAATAGGTTTTTTTAATATATTCACTTATGCGGCATATAAGTTTCGCAAATAATTCAAATGATTTGTTCTAATGGTTTTTTTTTGTAAGGAAAGTCAAAAATAGTGAATGACTGATGGCTTGTAATTTGCTGAAATTGCTATATGGTGATATAATGGTAATACATACCTACCCGTATATGTGAATATTTCTAATTTGAATTATCGATATAATATGAAAATATGTTTAAAGTACGTAGTTCAAGTATGAAATCGATGTTTACTTAAAATAATTAACTTTGAATTAATAATGAAAGGACGAGCTGTATTCGAAACAATATAAAGTAACATAATGACAGCGAACCATCGGGAATAAATGGTAGGTTCTGTAGATCGATGTCAAGGCCAAAGAAAAAACAAATATTGAGGCTAATGTAAATGGATCATAAAATAATTTGAAATTTATGTATTTAGGAAAAAATAGAGAGATGCTGACAGAAAATAATTATTATATTTTTAAATCTAAATTGTCAGTAATAGAGTGAAAAAGAAAAGAACATACTATAATGGCTATTAAAATTTAATACAAGGAGAAGACAGAAATTGTGCTATGTATTTATGTACTTTAAGTCCATTGACAACCGGTGATAATAGTTATCGGAACTAAAAACAAGATAATAAATAAAAGTTACCTACATAAATGTAAAAGAAATGAAATCTAAGTTGCCAACGCAGTTTTAAATTCTTTGGTGGTAGGTATTAATATCAACATACAGTCTTATCTGTCCGTGTGGTGACGGATTAAGAGTACGGAATGTCACCACCCCATATCATCCCATGGATGTCGTAAGAGCCGACAAAGGGAGCATACTATGCAGAGAACAGCACTGTAAGAGAAGGAAAACTTGATGCAAACCCTATACGAACCTTCTAGCCAGCGTGGTATAGTAGGCCAATTCCTCCTTTCAAAGGAGAGGCCTAGTCCAGCAGTGGACTGTTAAAGGCTGGTGATGACACACAGTCTTATCGATGAAGTCGCAAATATCATACAACCTATATGAGCTGTTAACGAGCTGTTAACAAACACATACCATGTATACATGTGCTATATTATCATGTATCTAGGTGCAGCGCCAAAAACACTAAGGGATTATTAATCTTTGCAAAATATGTTGTTAAATCATATAAACATATCATTATTGCTTGATATGTGTACTTTTGGCAAATATAGATTTTGATCGTTCGGACAAGTATAATTTCAACATACGTGAATGTGTCACAGCACTGTTTGAAAGCTCTATTTATTTTGAAATATTAATTGTGGCGATGCCTACTATTTACTACTATACCGTTAAAGAATAATCTCTTCTGCGATAGGTGAAAGCAAATTTGAGCCCGATAGACTACTAATATTTATTTTAAATACAGTAAATAATATTACAGAGAAAAAGATAACTAAATACTTAATTAAAGAAGATTAGAGGAAAAGCGTTAGGTTATTAAGCCGGTATCGCATCATGTAGAAACGTCAAATCGAAAGATGGATGGTGGATTATCTGAATTACAAACGTTGTTCTAATAATTCTCCTTATGGTGCTGATACATTTGAACATTCACCTGTTATGAGCATCCTTGCGAATGTTACAAAACAGAAAAATAAACGAGTGTGTTTCAGCGAGGATTCTAACAAACATTCTGGTGACCATTCTAGCGAATTGACGGGAAATTTGATTTGATGATTTTTTTTGTCTGATTAGAGCGTTCGCTAGAAAGATCTTGAAAATCTTCGTAGCAATTTTCGGTTCTGTTCGTTGTTCAGTTCCACAAAACAAAAATAGCGAATGCTCGCTGTTCTGTTACAAGTGAATGCCCAGGTGTATCTGAACCATTATGTCATAACACGTGCGAAACACGAACGATTTTTGTAGCTATTGTATTCCACATTGTACACTTCAGATATTAAGATAGTGAGATGATAAATGTGTTATGTTAATTCTAACATTGAAGCATGAAAATGATTTCGTAAGTTTTAATCTCATAGATTAAAGTATGATTATTAATCGATTTTGGAGTTCCGTGTCCAAAGTAGGTAGACAAGAAGTTGATGACGTAATAGCTAATACGGGATGATAAATATTCTTTTGTAAAAACTAATCACGATCATCGTGAAAAGCTTGAAACTGTATTCCTTTGCCATACTCATGATCAGTAAACAAAATGTGAAAGAGAGGATGCGAAAGTGTAAAATCATTTTTACTTAATAAACTTTTGAAATACCAATCCTAGTGCTACTTTTTAAGATGTTCTATTCATTATAATATATATCAATCAAGTAATTTCTGAAATACAGGTGATTTTATGTATGTAGTTGAAGTGTATCGGTACCTTACTCGCGTCCAACGAAATGAAATTCCTTTTGGATGGACGTGAGTAAGATGTATAATTATTTTGATTTCAGTAAACCTTATCAGTCTAAATTATTTAACAGCCATGTCTTATTGTTATTGAAAGTAAATACTACAATAGATAGCAATACAATTCCAATAAGATATATGGTTACACAGTTTATCAAATAAATATATTTACAACTAGTCATAGACGTCTTATTAAATACTAAAATACGAAAATAATAATATATATCAATTATAAAAACAAAAACGGCATAATTTGCAAGACACCTCCACAAATATAGTTAAACACGTTGATTTTCTATTCTTAGAGAAAAAGATGTAAAGTAACGATTAAGGAGTGAAAGTTAAAGACGAAATTTAGCAAAATTAAGGCATTGCCATGCTAAATTTCGTGCCCTTCCAAGTATAGCATCTAATTTAAACTGATGAAAAAAATATAAAGGTACTGCAGTTACTACGGAGCCCTATAACAAAGAGTCACTTGTATCAGATTTATGAAATTGAACTAGTTATACTAAATATTTTCAATTTCTTTCAGATCAAGCCTGGATTCTTTCAAGGACCAAGACATTGGAAGGAGATGCCAAGACCGCCGTTGATACTTTCTTGAAGGAAAACCCTAAAGTTATTGACTCTACCAAGCTTGTGCAGACTGACTTCTCTGAGGAAGCCTGCAAGTTCACTTCCACCAGCGTCATGACTGAACAAGTAGCAAAACCTTGAAAAGACTAAGAAGATGAAGAACTACGGAGTGATATTCATGTAAAATTGATTTTTCATGTCAAATTTGAAGCAGTGTGATTGTCTGAATTATTTTAATTTGTTTTCCACCTTATTATTTTACTTTGTGATGTGATGTTTAGCGTCAGTTTGATACACTGAAAGTATAATTTTACTACTAAGATATACATAATTTTGTTTTATTTCTTTAATTTCATTTTTATTTACTATCTTTATTATCTACAAATTTGAAGGCTTATAATTTAAGCTTTAAAGTTAAATCAAAACTATTTTTGCAATATATCGTATTAGAAGTAACATTTTATAAGATTAAACTTTACAAGTGTAGTTTTCTCTAAATTATGGTAGAATTTGTAAATAAAATTAATTTTATTAATACTTAGATTCGTAATTATCTAGCTGTATCTAAGCCGAATGAAGTATATTTAATTCAGCCAACTTTGTGTATACTTACTAATCATTAACCAAGTTTTAATATTGTGAAGCTAATTGATCGCATGCTACTAAATGTGAAAATGAGTTTGTAGATTCAATATTTCTATCGAAATAGCATGAATGCCTAGTACTACTTTTGCAACGTCGAAAATTACCTGAATGCGATGCCGTTTAGGCCACTGATTGGATTACTACAAGATCAGGTCTTCAGACACCTCGGCAAAAACCTATCAGTGCCTCTCAAAGTAAAAAAACACCATTTTCTTTGTTAGGTCTAAGATGCCTTGATTTTAGAAATAACTCTTCGTTATACTTTGATTTTCAATAATATTATTAATGATTTAAAATTGATCACATCGGTTTAACTCGTGATAATATTGATACATTTCAGGTAGCTGTATTTATTCGATAATAAATTTTCATAATTATTAATTTATCTACTTTGTTTTCTTTTATTACCTTCTTTATTAAAAGTCAATCCCATATCCAATGACGGAGCTTATTCTCGATTGCTCTCTAATCTGTGCTTTCTAGGATTTTCGAAGCCGTAGAATAGTCTAGGCAAAATCATTTGTTCAGAAATGATGGAAACACATTGGCAAACCAGTTGGAAACAAAGTTACTCACGAAATAAATGCGACTACACATATTTAAAAAATACTCTCAATAAAGTCTAGAAATTCATAAGATACAATTTTAAGACATTTTTCGATCGGAACTAAGGAATCGAACTTCGTAATCAGCAATAGTATGCACTACCAGTTAAGGCATGTATGAGAAACTTAATGGGAGTGAATGAAGCAAGAGAGATATGTCAGGATCTTTGCAAATGGCGTTTCGTAGTCTCTGTCTGTTTCCCGAAGGGGTACTTTAAATATAGGCGGAGTCTATGTATGTATCTACCAGTTAAGGCAGAAGGCAGCATTTTTCTTTTAATTATTTAATTTTGACACAACCCGAATAAACATTGAGGCAGTTATTGGACACAAAATCACTCAGACTCGGAACAACTTGTGGATAACACAAAGAGTTGTTCCGATTGGGGTTTGGAGCTACAATATGTGGCGCAGTCTAAAGCGGAGTGGTAGCCACGGAAATCACCTACAATCAGATGGATGTTTCTTTTATAATAGACTCACGCCTGTATCCCCGAAGAGGTAGGCACAGGTGTAATATTACACTCACATTTCGCTATGAATTTTTGGTCCCACGTAATAGGGGGCGAGCCTATTGCCGTTACCGGCCAAATCACCAGACTCCGTGGTGCTACTGAGAATTCGGAAAAACTCAGTAACACTTTTGCCCAACCCGGGAATCGAACCCGGGACCTCCGATCAGCAGTCGCATACGCTATTGACTGGACCACGGAGGCATTCAGATGGATGTATACCTAAATATTAAGGTACGAGTATACATGGTAAGTAAAGTAATAATAAAAACAATGTGCCGTTCGAACATCGATCAAGCACTAATGTATGTATCTACTTTCGCTGTTTAAATTATTGCGATATACTTGTGGATATGTCATATTTTGATAAATAGTTCTCAATTTATTAAATAACTACGCCGTCCCCACAAAATTACTTTAATCATTCTTGTCCATCTTGAGGTTCGTTGAGATCGCCCCAGACGATAAGGCTGCTGTTTGTACATTAAACATAGATTTAACTTATTGTATGAAATGTACTATATTTTGGTGTGCAAATTATAAAGTATTCATCTACTTATATAATAGAACAGAAGCAAATTACGACATACGATGGCTTAAGGAAGGGTATATTTTTTAAAGCAGAACTTTTATCGTCATACTATTATTTTGCATAACAACGCATAGCATAATCTTCATTTCGCAGAAAATTGTTTAGCATTCACTCACTTATCATAAATTCGAAACTCATAATTTTGTTAGTCCGAATCATCTGTCACGGCTCCGGCGTTGCGGGGTTTGAGCAGGCCCACGCGAGCTTATAGTCGCAGGTTGTTTCAACGCTCACCGCCGCAGCTTCGGCTTGCTTCCGGACCCATATTCAACTCAAAGCCTGTCAAAGTCTCTAAAAAGATAATGTGTAATTTTCTAACAAATAAATAATCATCTCCAAACCTACATGATGAACTGGCAAAGTTCTGGGAACTTGAGAATTTCCCACAAACAAAAGCTCTCAGCTAAGAAGAAAGGCTTTGTGAGCAGCACTTCCTAGCTAACATTACACGAACCCCTGATGGTCTTTTTTGTGTCACACTACCTCTCCGCGAGGACCCAATTGTTTTAGGAGATTCCTATGGCTTAGCCAAGAAGCGTCTTCTGAGTTTAGAAGCTCGTTGCCGTAAGCAACCTGAAACCAAACAAGCATACCCCGACTTCATACATGAGTATGAGGCTATCGGTCACCTAGCTAAACTAACGTCAAATAAATCTAAAAATGCCTATTATCTTCCACATTATCCTGTTTTCAAGGAGAATAGCAAGTCAACTCGTATTCGCGTCGTTTTTGATGCCTGCGCCAAAATTTCTTTGGGAATATCGGTGAATGACCTACAAATGGTAGGGCTGATGGTACAAGATTCTCTCTTTAATATATTCGTGCGTTTTCGGCAACACAAGTTTGTATTCTCTGGCGACATAGAGAAAATGCTTCGCGCTATCTCCTTAAAAGAGTCAGATTGTCATCTACAACAAATTTTATGGCGTGACAACGAAAATGATCCCATACAAACCTTGCAGTTAAATACTGTAACGTATGGCTTTTCTAGTGCTAGCTTCCTTGCAACTCGCTGTATAATTCAAATCGGCAAGGAATGTAGCGATCCTACAATTAAAACTATAATTAGAAAAGACCTGTATTGTGATGACATCCTTTCAGGGGCCAATACAGGTCTGTAATGCGCTACATTTTTTTTGACGTGACAACGTCTTATAAATTGGTTTGCCGGGTGACACTTCAAGAAACTGCGTTACGCTCCGCTCACGTTATGCGCTCACAATGAGAGCGAGTGAGAGGCACGCGTCCCGCCTAAGAGCGAGAGAGACAGACATAAAAAGTGAAAGGCACGCGTCTTTCATCCTTCTTCCTACTATACGAATGAATATTCACATTAAAATTATTTTACCACTCAAAGTCGTTGTCACGTAAAACTTTCGCCCGTATACCGACTTTACAGGCAACCAATTTTTTTTTTTTTATTAAATTAGGCGGCAAGCGAGCAGACGGATCGCCTGATGGTAAGCAATTACCGCCGCCCATGGACACAAGCAACACCACAGGAGTCACAAGTGCGTTGCCTCCCCTTGGGGTTGGGAAAAGGGACAGGAGGAGGAATGGGATGAAGGAGAAGGAATAGGGGATGGGCCTCCGGTACTCTCACTCACCGAACGAAACGCAACAGTTTGGGCACTGTTACTTTACGTCGATTTTCTGTGAGGGGGTAGTACTTCCCCGGTCGAGCCGGCCGATTCATGCTGAAATCATCGAGGCTCTACTACCTGGAAAATTTGGCAGTCCGTGTCCACAGAATTAGCCAAACATGGTTTTCATCTCCGTAAGTACCGATCGAACTTAGCTTACTCCCATTCGTGGATCCTACTAATCTCCAACAAGACGATCTCATGATCAGTAA
This sequence comes from Euclidia mi, assembly GCA_944739405.2. NCBI lineage: Eukaryota > Metazoa > Arthropoda > Insecta > Lepidoptera > Erebidae > Euclidia > Euclidia mi. Next base: position 10,907,708 of record OX123193.2, on the reverse strand, counting down.
CGCCACTAGAATTTTAGGTGTAGGCTGGACTCCATCGTCTGATGTTTTTCATTTCGATGTCCAATATTCTCACCCATATGTCCTAACAAAGCGATCGATACTTTCATCGACGTTTAAGATCTTTGATCCACTTGGTCTGTTGTCTTTATGCACGATCAAGCCTTAAATAATCTTCCAAGAGTTATGGAGCCTTAAAGTAGACTGGGACGAACCAGTACCCCAAGAAATTAAGAAATCTTGGCTATAATTTACAGAACAGCTTTCAGAGCTCTGCTCCCTAAAGATACGTAGATGTATTATAATTAACAATTTCTCCATAATAGAACGACATTGTTTTACCGATGCATCTCAACGAGCTTTTGGGACTACAATTATTTATCTAAGATCCCTTGACGCTAATGGTAAGAGCAACGTCTCTCTAGTATGCGCCAAGTCGCGAGTATTTACGTGCGATCAAAATCAAAATCAAAATCAATCAAAATCAAAATCATTTATTCATCTAGGCCACAAAGTGACGCTTATGAACGTCAAAATTTAAGTTAATTACTTAATGATTCTACATTTACATTTACTGCCACGTTCGCAATGCAATAGGTAGAACCACGAGAAAGAACGGGCAATAAAACTCATGGCCACTCTTTTCAAACAAATATAATGGTGGTACATTTTATTTTTGTAAGGAGCTGCAACTGTTTCACATTGTAGACATCTACTAGTAAAATTTTTAGTAGCTATTGATATCATACTCAAGCAGTAAATGATGTTCATATGGTAAGCCTCCCAAAGTAAATATGGTGAAACAGGAGCATCCACTTACGTCTTTTTAATGTAGGCAACTCGCCAACATGGTCAGAACTATGGTAGGTGAATGAAGCAGAAAGTAACGGTATTATGAAACCAAAGCAATCGACAACCTATTAGTTAGGCCATGACCACGAGTTACCCACATTTTACAAATCCGCAAAGTTATAATGAAAGTGTGGAACATGAATGCAAAATATAGTATGAAATGAGAATATCGTAATTAACTACACTATAAAATAAAACTACTAATTATTGACCTAGTCAAAAGCGAACAACTACTTCCAAGCGCTCCTGTCATCAAAATAATCCTTCAAACTGTAATATGCCTTATTTATAAGATTCTTTTTAACTTCTGCCTGAAACGAACTTAATGGCAAGTCTAAAATATAAGTTGGTAATTTATTGTATATGCGAATACTGAGCCCAATAAAAGAGCTATGCGTTTTGTGCAAACGAAAATACGGAACACATAATTTATGTCTATTTCTAGTATTGATATTGTGTCTGTCACTATTAATTTTATAAGAATTTATGTTTAGTCTTACATGCATAACACTGGCATAAATATATTGTGACGCTACAGTAAGAATACCAATAGTTTTAAATTTTTCTTTGAGTGAGACTCTTGTCTTTAACTGGTAAATGGCCCTAACTGCCCGTTTCTGCAATATAAAAATATTTTGGATATCAGCAGCTCTACCCCATAACAATATGCCATATGACATAACACTATGAAAATAACTAAAATAAACCAATCTAGCCGTATCGACATCGGTCAACCTACGAACCTTCTTAACGGCATAAGCAGCTGAGCTAAGTTTCCCTGAGAGATATGTAACATGCGCACCCCATTGTAACTTCGAATCAAGTGTTAATCCTAGAAATAATGTGGATTCAGTTGTTTCGAGTACATCGTCATTTAAAACTATGTTAGGACCAAGGTTTCTGACATTAGGCAGAGCAAACTTAACACATTTTGTTTTTTTGGCGTTCAGTACTAGATTGTTTACATTAAACCATTTAGTCACTTGAATGAGTGCACTGTTTATTTCGTTAAAGTGTTCCTTATTTCTATCTTCTTTAAATATTAATGAAGTATCGTCAGCAAACAGTACAACGTCACAAATGTTTCTCAAGTAAAAAGGTAAATCGTTTATGTAAACAAGAAACAAGAAAGGCCCTAGGATGCTGCCCTGTGGCACTCCTAAATCAAAAGGTAAGCCACTGGATTTTGAGCCATTTATTTCAACACATTGGATCCTGTCACTCAAGTACGACTTAATGACATCCAATGCTTTAGTCTGGACGCCGTAATGTCTAAGCTTGCACAAGAGCGTCTCATGGCAGACACAATCGAATGCTTTCGAAAGGTCGCAGAACACACCAACAGCATTTTGGGAACTCTCCCAAGCACTGTAGATATGTTTGAGTAACGCTACTCCTGCATCTGTTGTCGAAAGACCCTTGGTAAAACCATATTGCTCACCATGAAGGAGGCTGTTTTGATTAAAATGTCTTAGTAGTTGCTTGAGTATGATCTTTTCAAAAATCTTACTAAAAGCAGGTAGTATCGATATTGGCCTATAATTACCAGTCTTATTGCCGGATTTGAACAGAGGTATTATTCTACTATGTTTCATAAGATCTGGAAAACTGCCAGATTTAATACACTTATTGAATAAGTTGCTTAAATAAGGAGCCACTACATCAATTATACTTGTCAAAACCTTAACAGAAATGCCCCAGAGATCACCTGTATTTTTAGACTCTAAAGACTTAAAAGTATTTATAATATCGATAGAACTAATACTATGAAATTTAAATATTACTTCACATTTTCCTACACTAGACTCTAATAGGTTTTCTGCGACTATAGCTGATGATTTTAATTCTCTAGTAGTAGTAAGTGGTATGTTAGCAAAAAAGTTATTAAATGTGTGTGCTACTTCTTCGTCATTAGGAATTAATTTATCATTATCAAGAAGACTAAAACTATTACTTCTTAATGTTGTCTTACCTTTTGTTTCATTAATAGCTCGCCAGGTTGCCTTAACTTTATTCGAAGATTGTTTAATTTTATTCCTAACGAATATATAGACCTCTGTATAAAGGTTCTGAGTTTTTCTACTGTTTAATGCCTCAACAGTCTGTTCTAGGGATTTAATATTTATTATAGATTGTTCTAAACAGCATTCAAGTTCCCTAATGCGACTCATAGACCATGAATGGCCATCATTGCTAGCGGTCAATAAATGTATTTCCTCCTGTAACCTATCTCGCTGGGCCAGTGTGTCCATATACTCAATATGGAGTTCTGCGAGCTGAGCCTTCAGGTTGGAAACCCTATCGTTGACAATCCTGATGTCCTCTTCACAGCCTGCACGCTCCTTCAGTAGGTGTATATTCTCCTCCTGGCACTTCTTTAATTCTATCAAGGTAATTCTCAGCTTGTTCTCTAGATCCTTCGCTGTGGCCTTCCGGCTCATCATAGTGCTTATTGTGGAATGGCTCATAGCCAAGGATACGCCAAACACCTATGGACAGAAAGATAAACAAGATGTCAGAAAAGAGATAAGTCAGAAATAGTAGGAGTTTATAGATATAGATAAATAAATAAATATATTTATTTAAATAAATATTTATAGCTAGAATGATAGTAGACAAATAACAGAAAAGGAAAAATATTATTGAAAGTAAAGGTGTTATTCAATTTTTAATTAATTAGGCAAAATAGGTAGGTAGTAAATGAAAAATATAATCTTGGCAAATTTACTAATTTGTATCAATTTTTATATTATATTACTTATAAAGATATTATATATAGGGGCCTTGTTAAAGATATAAACACTTAAATAAATGTGAAGTGTAAGTGTAGTAGGTGTTTGTATGGGGCGTTTGTTCAGTCTTCGATTTTGCTTCCACGTCTTGTCAAGCAAAAGGAGACAGAAACTGTGCCAGTGTGTGATGGACGAAGCTCACGTTGGTGTGAGCCGAGTAAATGTGTGATGAGGAGTGTAAGTTAATAAGTAAGATACTCCCCGGGTTTAAAGATGATTTCAAATCCGGCCGTTGACACCTGGTAGTAGATCTGTCCGCCAAAAACTGTTCGTATCGAGATTTCAAACACCAAACTTAATGTCTTTCACAATTTTATGCACAGTATGATAACATAAATGATATTTAAGCATTTAATATTCATTTAAAATAAAATAAAACTTTTAAAATTACAGAGCTACGTAATTTTACGTCTGACGTTTACAGTGTTGCCAGCCAAAAAGAAAAGAAGATCCGAAGCTTGGTAGCACCCTGATGTAAATGCCACGACAAAAAGTCACCCATCGAAGTGGTGAGAGTGTAAGCGTTGCTTAACTTTGCGAGCAGTACCCTACCGCTACCGGTCACCCATGAATAAAGCGAACAGTGCCAAAGGCGCTCATTCTCAAGAATCTATAGATTCGTGTATTCCCCAGGCTAAAGGTAGTAGAGCCTTCCCGATTTCAGCATGAATGAGCCGATTCGACCGGGGAAGTACTACCATCTCACAGGATTTTGACGTAAAGTTACAGTACCTATATTGTTGCGTTTCGTTCGGTGAGTGAGATGCCGAAGGAATAAGGGATGGGGCCTCTCCATCCGCCACGCCTCTTCTCATCCGTTTTCTTAACCCAAAGGGCGGCAGCACATAAGTGACTCCTCTGGTGTTGCTTGTGTCCATGTGCGACTGTAATTGCTTACCATCAGGCGATCCGCTGGCACGATTGCTGCCTATGACATAAAAAATGGGCCCCTCACGTAGGTATTAAAATTAAATGAATACCAAAAGTATTTGGTCATATACAGTTAAGTTTACAAATCGATTTTATCACGAAATAAATGGTTTTACAATGTAGAGTAAATATATTATCAGCTCTGATTTGGCTAAGTTTGCTAACTTTTAAGGAATTCTAATATAATATTTACGGTGACCGCACCTTATCGTAACAAGTAAATAGTCTAAAATACCAGTAAAATGATTAATAAGATGCATCTAGCATTGCCTTTGGCTCTTGTCCGTATCTTTCTAATCCAGTGGGAATTTCCAGAAATCCTTTCTTAGTGCTCACTCCAAGCAACAAAGGAACATACATGCCAAACAGCTTCTTGCACCAGAAGAAACTAAGAGTTCAGATATTTACATAGAGGCGCATTTCTTATGGGCGCTCTGAAGACAAACTTTCTGGGACCCAAATTGCCGCTTGGCAGCGTAGCAGTCGTTACCTTAGTGTAAGAGCAAGAGAGACGGTGCATCTTATACGAGAGCATGAGAGACGGAGAACGACGCCAGCGCCGTCAACGGCGCTAACTATGAACTAAATTGGAGCCAGTCCCCACTTGGAATCGGCACACGAAATCCTTAAGAACTGCGGTTCTATGTATAGATCTGTATTCATTGCACCAGTAGTTTCGGCTGTGCGTTGTCTGTCAGGGACACGGTAACGCAAGAATAAACAGAAATACAGATAAGTAAAAAATAATGACGCTAAAAGAGCGAGTCATTAGGCATAATAAAATTCTATTTACCAGCAAAATTATATTATGTTTAGAGGTCTCATATTTTTTGCTCCGGTTGATAAAAGATGGACCACAATTTTAGATTCCAGTGCTGAAAAATAATAGAATCTATGAGAAAGGCTCCATTCAAACTTAAACGTGGCAAATCTTGCATTCCTCCGTACGCACGAGGCGATAACAATTTATCCCTTTACATGTTTCTATTTTCATTTCAGCATGTTCTTACTAAATAGTCCATGGAAAAGTTACATTTAGGCAAAGAGCTCAGATATTTACATAGAGGCGCATTTCTTATGGGCGTTCTGTAGACAAACTTTCTGTGACCCAAATTGCTGCTTGCCGGTGTGGCAGTCGCGCTGTGACAGCTGTCTCTACGAGAGCAAGAGAGACGAACGTTCCTTCTGTGTATCTTAACTACGAGAGCAATAGAGAGAGGCGCCAACTACGAACTAAACTGGAAACAGTCTCCACTTGGAATCGGCACACGTAATCCTTAAGAACTGCGCTTCTATGTAAATCTGTATTCATTGATTTGGGGTTGGAATAGTCAGAGTAACATTTCGATAACTAAGGGTTGACATTATCGATTTTTGTCAACCATGTTGTCAACATAATACGATTTCACAATATTAATAAATGTTATCTACTACGTTCTACCTTACTACTTAATTATTATTTTTATTGGCGCACTATAACGAACTATATAATGAACCCCAAAAGCTTAATTAAATGTTAGGGAAGAGTTGAAAGTGCTCCATTTACAATATTTTTAAGGATATAGTAAAGAAATGTCAAAAACCCTTATTAAGCTTCGTTTCATTTTTTATCTCAACAAAAAGCTAGCCACAATGAAAAAAGTATAAAATGACTGGCAGTAATTTGACTGTTTAAAATGTTACTCACAGCGTGTAGCATCACACATGCAGACGACTAAATCATTGTTACTTTACGTTCCTTAGAAGGTATTTAAGGGCAAATAAAGTAACAGTGAATTTTGCCTTGATAAAAAAGCTGTTAATTTTGTAACTAGTAGCATCAAATATGAGTGCCGATATCCTCCTTGTTACATATTAGGTGAAACAAATAAGTGTGTGCCAAAATTCATACAACATCATACCCTTTTGAGGCTAATTCACTAAAATAAGCATCTTTGTTTGACTCTAGGTTTCAATTACCTCCATGCTAAGTGTACCTAAATCTGTTAAGCGGTTTAGCCCTGAATGCGTTTCGCAGGTGACTTTCGCATTTATTTCTTTCGAATGAACAAAGCATCAACATATAAATTAAAGAAATAACATTACGAAAAATACTTAATAAGCCTTTATTATCTAATCACAGTCACATAAAGAATCCAATAATCACCAGAAGTTACTAGTAAAGAAATCTGTTTCCATTTTGCTTGTATAAGCACATGTCTCATTGTTGAATTCTTTGAAGACGAACGCTTGCCTATGTGCAGCCAACTCGGGGTAAGTGGAGATGGTGTCTTCAACTTTCTTCAGTAAAACACCTTCAAGCTTTTCCTTACCGCGTGTCAGTATCCAGGTGAATACTGGAAATGGAAAGAAATAGAAATCTTTTCGAATTGGTTGGATAATTTTATTATTGGTTCTCGCGCTTGAAATTGATCATTTGAAATTTTAAATGGTCAATTTCAAGTCTTTGAGATCAGTTCTTACAAAATAATGACAATCAACATAAGGCCTTTTTAAAACGCCCACCTCAATCATGATGGTGAGTTACTATCTTTTATCCTTTTAAAGTGTTGGGGTGGAAAGCCCTTGTAACAGTTTCCCCCCTCTCATCACTTAAAGTTGAGTTTGGAGTTCAAATCTGCCCACTACATACAATTGCAGTCTAGACGACTTCACTTTGAGGTGGAGTTACAGCTAACAGCACAGTCTACTGATGTGGAGCGCGCGATCCTACTGGTATTTGATACGCAGCAGCGGACCTAGTCGACCATTTTTACTCTCTAGGAGACTTTATGACACTGATTAGGTTGCTGTCTGCAGGATTTATTCTATGGCCAATCTCACTAGCCACCGTAGAATAAATCCTGCAGAAACGTTAAAGACAAAAACCAACCGTTGAAGAACCCAGGGATATCACTTTATCCCCGCGTTCTTCAACGGTTATATATACGGTGGGTGAAAGGGCATTGAGCTCTCTCCCTTGTCCGCTCGGCCGTTTCTTGCTAAGCATTACTGCATCACAAAAGCAGGCGTTCCTAGTTCACCCTTTCCTGAATATGGCTCACAATTTACGAAGTGTAAGCTCATCTGAACCAACTACCGTTGTAACCAGCTGTGTACAGTACTCTATAAAGCATTTTGAAGATCTTATATTCTGACTTTTGCGGTTACTTCATATCCACCACTTTTGAGATCGAAAAGTTGTCTAATTATCACCGCAGATAACCGAATAAAACCTGGGCAGTACAAGTGGATGGACTGATGAATTATCAATTTTAAAATTTCTTGATTTTATAGGTGCATCATAAAATTTGATTATCACGAAGACCAGCTAAATACAATTTTAGTATGGCTAATCAAAATATGTAGTGTGACACACCAATTTAAGTTTTTGTCACTGAAAGCGGAACAACATTATCTACATAAATAAAAATGAATCACCGAAATCTTTGTATGCGCATAACTTCTAAACAACTGCACCCAATTCGATAAATCTTTCTTTTATGTATTCTTTTCTGTCAGGAGAAGGTTTGAATTGCAGCAAAAAAATAAAAAATAAGGCGGTACGAATTTCTCCGGGTCAGCTAGTAGAAAATATAATTAATATTGCCTACGGATTAAAGAACAAGCAATTCGAAATAGTTATCGAATCAAAAACCTGCAGTAAATTACATCATCCGTTCAATAACACAGGGAGTTTATCTATACATATAAATAAAATTGGAGCGTCTGTTTGTAATGTTAAAATAACCGCGTTTTACTAAATGCATATGGATGTATACACGGTACATATACCGAAATGTCATTTTTACCATTTTTGTCTGTCTCTCTGTTTGTTCTCGCTAATCGCTGGAACGGTTGGACTGATTTTGACATGAAGTTCACTAGCGGGTAGATGATGTACCAAGGAGTAACTCAGGCTATAAATTAACCGGGTACGCGAAGTAGTTCCCTCAGGACGCGAGTGAAACCGCGGGAAATAGCTAGTCAATACTATACTAACTCTGTTTAGGTTCAAATATTTTAAGGTCCAGTTTCATCACCTCTTTATACCTTATTTTCCAGATAAATTCAAAGGCACGAAGTTTGTATGGGCCATTTAAAAACTTCTCATAATGAGAACAGGCCTGTGCCTTGCGGTGGCACAGTTTTTTTTTATAGACTCACGCCTATATCCCTGAAGGGGTAAGCAAAGGTATAAGATTACACCCACATTTCGCCATGAATTGTTAGGTCCCACGTAATAGGGGGCGAGCCTATTGCCGTTACCGGGCACATCAGCAGACTCCGTGCAGCTACTATGAATTCGGAAAAACCCAGTAACACTTTTGCCCGACCCGGGAATCGAACCCAGGACCTCCTATCAGCAGTCGCATACGCTATCCACTGGACCACGGAGGTAGAGACAGATTTATTTATCTGATAAATTAATTGAACAGAAACAGTTATTACTATACTTAAATTCAATTTATAGCTCACCATAGTGTTTTGGGTCTTTTCCTTTCAGCCATTTGCAGAAATAAGCAATGGCGTACCCATCATAATCAGTCGACAAAATGAAGAACGGGAACTGCAAAACCTTATCTGTAATAAAAAAAAAAAACTTGAAAAGCAAAGAAATGTTAGAAGTTCAAAAATCACACACAGCGGCAAAGAATACGATGCAAACTATATACAGGGTTATTTGTAAAACACCGTTAACCTCTCAGGACTATGTAACTAACAACATAATCAACAACTTTTGTGCTATTACTTTAAAAAATTCATCATATTTTAGTTCATCAGATTTTCTTACAAAAATAAAAATATTTAAATTGAACGCTCTAAATGTTGCGAAGTCTATGCGATAGAACAATAGCGAGGGGTGCGGGAGGCGGGGGTGCGCAGGCGTATGAGGTACAGCAAAATACACGAGTTGAAATGTGTTAGATAGGACAACGAAATCTTGAAGGTTTGTTTTTGGTAAATGATTTATATTTTGTAAAAAGTCATAGAACAAAAGTTGTTGATTATGATGTTAGTAACGTAGTCCTCAGAGGATAACGGTGTTTTCCAAATAACCTTGTTTATGGACGAAGAAGGTATTTCTTTTTCAATGCACTTAGTTGTATGTAGACTATAATTTTAAGTTAAATGCCACACAAAAACCCACATGCCTCAAGATTAAGCAGACCCTAGGTCTAGTTGAGTGCAAGGTCTTGTAGACCCAAAGTATATTTAGTCTGTTTGACGTATACTGCTGGATATAGTCTTTCCCCATGGTTCTCCACACAGTCTGATCTTGAGCCGCCCGCAACCAACTCAACGTAGTTTGTGTACTCCATTGTGTTATGTTATGAGTAATTTTATGTCATCATAGGGATAGCGATATTCCATGGTTTAGGCCAATATCAGTTTCAGTATTTGAGAGTACGATAATACTGTCAAAAATCTTCATGACAGCCGGAACCGACGTTTTAATGTGCTCTTCGAGGCACAGGGCAAGCGATAATTAACTATTTGAAAAGTCAGTGGTGCGCGCCGTGCATTCAAACTCCATACCATCTGCATCCTAGTCTGTTAGTATCTCCTCTAGGCTATCGCTGCCTTTTTATGAGTATTGTTATGTATCATCATCAATATCATCATTGGGGAAGGCGAATGACTAGCAGTGGACGTCGTTGGATGTTAAGTATGTCAATTATCGAATGAGGGATTTTCAAAATAAAAAAGTAGGTAACAAATGCTAGAACTTCATAATATTATAGTGCAAAGTCCATGCTGTATTGTTTGTGTAAAAATAGTTTTACAATCAGTTCTAAGTTTAAGATTAGATAGTAACTAATTAACGTTTTATAACGAAATCCGTCTAGTAACAAAACAGGTGTGCTTGTTTATAACACTTAAATAGCAAATAAGTCGGCTAAAGTGATGATTGATGATAAGTGATTTCAAGTAGTGCACACGAAAGGGTCATTGTTTTCAAGAACAATTTTCAAATATCAGAATAAAAACTTTTTTGTCTATTCCTCGATTGATAAGCAAACCGCCATGTCCATTGTAGGGTTCCGTGGTACACCTCACCCAGTGAACTAAGGATAGAACGACTCGTTCACAATATTTATGTTATCGTCATCGTTTATTTTATGCAAATGTGATTAAAAGTTAATCAATTAGTACTCCATAATTAGTAAGGTCTAATTAGCCGTTGTAATTTTCATTGAAAGTTAATTATATATTTCACTATTTAACATAGTTTACACAAACCTAAATACTACAGCTTAAAAGTTAGAGGGGGGAGTATCTTTTTCTAATTGGTGGTTTTGCTAAACATTTTGCAAACGGATCCTTAAATTAAAAATGGTCAAAGCAAACTCCTAGACTTTAAAAAAATATTTATCTGACGATACCCCATACAATGTTGATGTATGGGACAGTACCTACTACCTAGCTACCTATATTGTACAGTTTTGTCCGCATAGTTTCAATATAAAATTTCGGGGTATTCCTGAAAGCGCAACTATTTTTGAGCGCAACTAAAAAAGCGCAACTACTTTATTCCACAAAACGCAACTAAATATCAAGATGCAATAGTGCTGGTTAATAACTAACGGAAAATATCGATAGTTGATAAGACAGGACATTTTAGTATACTTTAGCTGTTGCTGTGCGCCTGAGTTTTACCTATACGATCCAGTGCTTTATTTCTGATTCATGACCCTAAAACCAGGTTTTTATTAGGCTACTAACTTCTGTTCATTTATGTTACCCTGGTACTTTTCAAAACATTTTACTGATTGATATTTGTTACCAGATTCTATAAGCACTTCTAACCTCTGTTCATTTCTTTTATCCTGGTACTTTTAAAAATGGTCACCAATAATATAATAAATAAAAAATGGGCAGACGATTTACAAATCCTATCGATAGTAAATAGTCCTTTAAGAATCTTTTATGCCCCTTCACTATTTTTCGACGTGGTTGCGCTTTGTGGAATAAAGCAGTTGCGCTTTTTTAGTTGCGCTCAAGAATAGTTGAGCTTTCAGGAAAATTTCAACTCTTTATTGCTTATCATCATCATCATCATCGCCGTAGCGTTATCCCAGTTGCATCCAAGACTGGCACGCCTTGGAGCCCGGGGTCCGCTTATTGGTCTAACCAGATATGACAGAACATCAAATTTCAGCCCTTTATTGCTTATATTAGCTTATACCTATTATAATAGTTTTTGCGTATAGCAACGGAGACGGACAAACTTACATGACGAAACTATAAAGGTTTGTTGTAGTTTACAACGGAACCCTAAACGTGTGTGAGTGGATTGAAAGGACTATATGTTTTTTTTTACTTCGAGTAACTGCAAGCGTTCGTTATTGGTCCAAAACATTTGTAAAATAATATTAGGGTTTTCGGAACCTGCGTAGCCAGGTTCAACAGCTTTGACCATAGAAGACACGGACTTTTGACACTCGTGAAGTCCCGGGGAACGTTAAACTGTCCTGGAACCCGCCACGAACTTAATCAGGAGTTTATTGGAGGAATTAGAATAATATTAGGGTTTGTAAAGTTTATTTATACCTCTGCAATATACCTCAAAATGAGAAATGGTAAAAGTATATCATAATAATGCAAATATTAAACATTTTACTAAATTGATTCAGAGAGTGCCTGACTGGGACGTACACATAATATATAGAAAAATATAATTTTAAATAGAAACTATCTGAATTCTTACCACCAGTCTCGTAGCTAACAATAAACTGTGCTGTGTTGCCAGCATCAAACGTCGGATCCACCCTCCCTAAATACGATTTCTGTGTTCTGTTGCCATCAGTCCCTTCCACGTAAGTCTCTCTCAAAGTGTACCCCATATTATCTTCTTGGAAGTCCAAAGTGGCGCAGTTATAGATGGTCCGCTCATCGCTCGCGTAGGCACCTACGTGGTGCCAGAGACCTGAAAACTGATGAAAGAAATATTAGGACAGTTGTAATGTGTCTTTAAGTTGGTAATGCTAAAGAAAGATCAGTGGAATATATTATTTACGAATGTGCTACATAATAATATATTATTCATGTGTTTGATAGACTTTTTGGCTGTAACACAATTCTACGCAACAAAATATGTTATACCATTCCAGGGTTGGCTTTGCCAGGTAGGTCAGAATACATCTAGAAATATTTAAGGTTTCGTGCGGCTATTATTTGGTTTTAAGAAAAGCTTTGAATAATAACTGACACGGCTAACATTAAGTGAAAAAAAGACTACCTATTAGTGAAAATAATTTATGAAAATGCATTGATGCAAGCAAGTAAAAGCTTGTGATGAACATCAGAATTCTTTTTACCCACATTTTGCCGTGATTTTCTTAAGTCCCACAATAGAAGGCGAGTCTATTGCCGTTACTGGGCCCATGACCAGACTCCGTATTGCTATTGAGAATTCGGAAAAAACCCATTAACACTTGCCCAACCTGGGAATCAAACCGGGGACCTCCGATCAGCAGTCGCATACGCTATGCAGTGGACCACGGAGACAGTATGTATTATTATTTATATTCTTGTCTAATTTAGAGGATTTCGTAAGTTAAGTTAAAGGAAAACTCGACATTGGACCCTATAACAACCCTGGCCACCGTGGCATAGTATGCCTAATTCTCCTATAGTCTGATGAATGCTGTAAATCAAGTCAGATTACAAAAGTCTGCATGATGATGATGATGGCACAAGGCATATCAAAGCTCCTTATTTACAATTTGTATTATAAGGATCATAAGAATAAAAAGGAATGTGATGAGAAGGAATGAAAATTATGTGACTAGAAAGGTGATGAAGATGAGAGTTGAGGGATATAAGGCAAGAGGAAGACCAAAGAAAAGATAGATGGATTGTGTGAAGGGTGAATAGAATGAAAAGGGAGTGAATAATGAGATGACGTCTGATAGGAGAGATCAGAAGAGAAAGACATTCTGCGCCGACCCCAAGTAATATGGGAACAGGGCAGGCAGAAGAAAAAGAAGAAGATTAAAATGGAAACTGAATAGCAATAGAATACTGAACGAAAATCAACAATAATGATAGTGATTCACAACACTAGACACTCTTGTCATCCAAGGACGAAATAGCCGTAAATACTTGAATAGCCAATTTGTTGATAAAATTATGGCATTATCACCGGCCCTCTTAGAACATCTGATTTGATTTTGATAAGATAACGTAAAGTAAAATCAGATAAAATAAAATTAACAAGAACTCGGCAAAGTATAAACAGTTTAACAGGCCAATTTCAATCTTTATAAAATTTATCAATATCTCTAAGTACGTATTGTTATACATCTTGGTTTGTTTTTACAGATAGTAACTGATGCTAATCGGTACGAAATAATTATTAAATAGTTATGTGATATAAGTTACTAATTGTGGTAAACAAATTATGCTTCCGAATACCAACAACTGTTATTATATCGACGGATCTATTTTCGTGACTCATGTACAATTTAGCTATAAATCAGATCGGATCATTTTACTATAGGTGCGACCTTTAATGCATTATTATTAGATTGAAATTACGGAATTGAAATTACAACTCTATTTATTTTATAACAAATCTACTTCAAATTATAAACATGTATTTTGACTTTGTAAAGCTATCATTTATGTATTTGAATTTATTATGTTGTTCGCTAAGGAGTAGTAGTACTCGGAATTAATATTAATGATATAAAATTACAGTCAATAACGTTCGTTTAAAATTTATAAGTTTTATCTTCGTTCTACTATAAGTAAAAATACCATTAATGAAATTAACTAAATTCTGACAATACCATGGGTTTAAGAAAATATTTGTTTCCTAATTTAAATACTTTTTTATTTATGTACTATTAAAGTACCCGTTTAATTTACCTTCGAAGAATGTCTCCTAAAAATATGCGATAATAGAATAACCGGGATCAATTTAAGTTTAGCTAGAGAAATAACTCAAGGATTCAATACAATTAGGGTAGGTACCTACTGAAACCAATTATTTCACTTCGGAGATGAAGTCACAAGCTTTTTATATTATAAAATACAAAATGGATGTATTCTGACTCAACCTTATAAGATATGTAAGAATAACGTCGCATAATGTGTGATGTACAACACAAGGTATCATATTTTGGAGGCAGACACAACATCCTGGCCGCCTGAAACAGTAATTGACCAATAAACGCAACACTTTAAGTACTCTCTTACATCATTTACACTGCTAACGTAATAAAGAAATGTGTCACTATCTCACGGGGCTGACTAATAGAGATAATTTTGAAATAAACTGACACTTTTTACAAGCAGAAATATTTTGCGTTTATATTACAGGTGAAATTGTTGCGATGATTAATCAAACTGAAGTTTTAAAATTCTATAATATACTAAACTATTCAAATCAAGAGGAATCCTTTTGTAGAGACCGGATAGATATATACTTTTTATACACAAGATTCTTTTTGAACATGTTGAACTAGAAGGAGTGATAGACTTACCTTGGTGAAGTCCAAGTTCTCCTGGACCTTTATAGTCGGACATACACCAGGCAGGGTATACTCCGCTCCAAAAACTCCAACCAAACACAAATATAGGATAAAAAGAATCATATTGAAACAACTGGACCGCACCGAGACGAGATTACGAATGATGTGCGCATCCCACGTAATTATCCAATGTCGAGTATAAAGACGTTTTATACTAAAATAGACTGAATTGACCACGTTGGGGCTTGTAATGTGGACATCCTTTGTCTGATTTATGGGCAAAAAAGGTGTTTATGTAACTGTGACGATGGGATGTCGACAGTTTTGTTTTGACCTTAGGTTTGATTGCTTACTCACGTAATACGTTGACTCTAGTCCGGTTGTTTGATGCTAACATGGATTCATCAATATATGAAATTTAATTAATTAATTAATATACCTACTCTTATTTCTAGTATACCAAAGAAGAAATTACAAAAAAGCCGTTAAATATTGGTATATCCTTATAATAAATCCTAATTGTGAGCATATTTTACTATATCATATTTGTATACAAATACATATAAAGATTAGTATATAT
Organism: Euclidia mi; assembly: GCA_944739405.2. Classification (NCBI taxonomy): domain Eukaryota; kingdom Metazoa; phylum Arthropoda; class Insecta; order Lepidoptera; family Erebidae; genus Euclidia; species Euclidia mi. Next base: position 10,892,094 of record OX123193.2, on the reverse strand, counting down.
TTCTTTTTTTCTATATTATCATTATGGGTGCTTAGAAACCTCAAATAAGTTTGACTAATTTCTTGTCCTCACCTCTCTTCTGGATGAACCATTTCCATTAACTTTACGACTGTTAGTGCCAGTTTCAACGCTGTCTGCTAAGTTTCTGTTAAATTTACTTCTCAGATAACTTATAAAAAGTTCATTCCAATTTTGAATTTACCAGGAAGATAGGCCTATACGGAGATGGTGACATTGGGCCTAAGCCATTTTTGCCAGTATTATAATTACAATTGTTTTAATATTACTGATTCAATATTTTTGTCGTAATGTGAACACAACCTTATTAAAAGATGTTTAATTTAACTAGCCTTTTAAACGTTTACGAGATTACAGGTTCGGAGAACTTTTGTTAGTAAACAACATGGTTAATAGAACTGCAAGATTATATTGAATGAGGAAAAAATACTGTTGTTGATTACCGGACAAAAGCTTCTTCTTTCTTAACGAAGTTATGCAAATTTGCAGAAAAGGCAAGAATAAGAAAGAAGATTTAATTTAAAGTCTTAAAAAAGAGTCATACCGATAAGGCAGGCCAACATTTTTGAAACTTGGTGTGTAGTTAGGTATTATTACGAATACAATAGCAATTTAAAAAATATACACTTTAAACTGACAGTTCCATAGGCTTGTCATACAAATACAGGTCAGTTTATCCCAAAATATGTATATGCTATGTCCATCTACAATAGTCGAAAGTTACTTGTGACGCCTTGTTGCTCTCCAACATTACATTTTTTGTTGAGTTCAATGTTTTCATTTATTGCAACTTTTTGGAATAGGTAAATATCAATTCTGCTTATTTACAACTTTGTTTACTTTCATCAATATATCAGTACTTGGAACCATTGACTTGCTTGTTTATTTATTCTTAGAACAAACTGTTTTTATTATGAAACTAATAGCTTTGAACTCCGATAACCTTTGATTTATCACATGAAGTATATTCTCGTTTTCTTTACTTTATTTATTTGCATCTATAACTGTCCCAAGCATTGATGATAGTAGTCGTATACGATGTTTAAGTTAATATTTACTTCTTTGTTTTTATTTAGTTGTGGTGCGTTTGGGTATTTCACTTTGCCGGGTAAATGTCCTGAGAATGTGCAACTGCAAGACCAATTCAGGTTGAATGATGTTAGTATTCTATTTGTTTTGTGATATTTTGTGTATTATCATATTTTATATTAAGAAAGTACCACACTAATGTTTTACTAGAATTCTTATCAATATATTTAGTCTTATTGTCTATGCAAGGAGTATCACAGGTGTTTATTTGCTGCATAAGATTTAACTCTACTATTTTATAAATTTCTGCGATGATTATAAATTGTATGGTCAGAATATTAATATGTGTTTATCAGATATTGTTTTGTATTTCGACTTTTACTTTCCTTCGTGATAGTTTGATTAAAATAAACATAACATAACTTCACGTCTTTTGTCCCCGAAGGGGTAGGCAGAGGTGTATTAAACACCCACTTTTCGCCAGTTATGTTTCGGTTCCAAATTAATAGGTGGCAAGCCTATTGCCATCTACCGGGCACATTATTAAGCGAGTGATAATTAACATTTTTAATACACTTAACTTCGAAAAGTCAGAGGTGTGCGCCCGGGTACCCAGGGGATCGAACCCAATTATAATAATCGAGACCATCGTCACGGCAGTCCGTTACGTAGACCACGGGGCTATCGGCGCTTCCTGTGTAGTTTGATTTATTTGAGTTTTCTACGTATCTGAAGATAAAATAATTTATTTTCTTCTTTTCACAGTTCTTCGACAAATGGTACCAAACCTACCACTACTCCAGCGATGGTCAGCAGCTAAATAACTGTTCCATATTGGAACTAAAGAATGTCCCCGATGCTGGCATCTTCCTGAATCAATCCAGGATTGACCGTGGACTTTTTCATAGATACAGCATGGGTAAATTTGTGCCAACTAATATTGAAGATGGAGCGAAATTGGAAGTAAGATTCCGTTTTGATAATCAGCCTAGAAGATGTAAGTATTTGGATCAAAGACAGACACTTTTATTGAAAATGTTTTTTGAAACTTCACCTGTCTTTTATGAACAATATGGAGAACTCTCAGACACACAGTTTTCCTCACGAAGTTTACCTATACAGTAAAGTAAATGTGTTTCATTTTCAGTGCGAAGCAGAACATATCCATTCCACATACTTGCCACTAACTACAATTTCTTTGCAACGGTATATACCTGCCAGTACAGTCCCATGATTGACAAGCATTACAGTAAGTAACGATTTATGCTTTTCTTATATTTGAGAAATCATATTCAGAGATTATGATATGCTCGAATGACTACATTATTTATATTCCACCACATTAGGAGGAGACGTAAACAATATTCTGATTAATTATTATTCTGGTCCTTTTCTTTCCTTTTCAATGGCTTACTTATACTTTATTTTTGAAATGTTTACAGTACAGAATAATGCATTGCATGCGTTCCTCGGTAATCGTCTACCATTATCAAAGATAAAAGTAATAAATTAACAAAATAATAATAATAATATTTAAGAGATTATACTGCTAATTATTATAGTATACGCATCCTTGTAAAGCAGAAAATGGTTTCGCTTTTATTGCGGGATTACATTTTTATATTTATACTAGGGGACGCCAGCAGCTACGCCTGCATTTTTTTTTAATTTACCCGTTTTGGCCGATCTCGTGGGAATTTCGTGAAATCCCTTCTTAGTGCACTCCTACGGTCCCCAAGGAACATACATGCCAAATTTCAGCTTCCTGCGCCTAATAGTTCCGGCTGTAGCGTGTCTGTCAGTCAGTCAGTAACGCAAGGATTTTATATATTAAGAAGATTATTACAATAAGTAGGTAGTTTGGCAGTCTAGCAATCCCTTGAGAGATAGGTACACATTTTATTTTAGCCTGATTCCTATGGAGAGCATTGTAAAGCACCAAACTTTAAAGACTTTAGTTACTTAGTATTTTTTATGTTATAATTATTTTTATTTGCTCCTCCAACTAAATACTTGGCCGTCGGTGTTTCAACGACTGATTTTAGAATTTGTATTTTTAATAACTTGTTTCATTAAACGTTCCTGGGTGTGCCCAAGCTCTCTTAATATTATCTTGCTTTTCTATAGATTATGAGACAAATCACCTGAAGGAGGAAAAAAGTTGAGAGTAATTTTGCCTTCAACTGCATATAAATTATTATGTCTATTCAAAAATCAGGTGGGTCTTAGCTCGCTTGCCGTAAAATTTCTGTTTGGCTGTATATATATTTTTTATTTCAGTTTACGTCTGGCTTTTGTCAAGATATCCAAACCTGAACCTTGTATCAAAAGAGTTGGCTATCAGACCACTATCGCGGATTGGAGTGGATCCAGCAAACCTGGTAAAGGATGACCTCTCTAGTTGCACAGCCAAATACTACGAAGACGAAAAAGTTGAACCTAAGACTTTCAGAACTCCTGTTTTTATTGAGCACTAGCTGACCTAGCGAACTTCTTACCACCATATTTAATTTTTTAACTTTCTTTTTTTATCAAACTTTCTTCTGACATTAACGAACATACCTACATAATAAAGATTTTTATTATGTAGGTATGTTCGTTAATGTCCTACATACATTTCGGTGATTAATTTTTATTTATATAGACTGAATTGTAAGAAATAAAATGTTGTGCATTTTGACAAATTTTCTTTGATTTTGCTATTATTATCCTTGTTTTGTAAATGAATTGATTATAATAAATATATAACTAATTACACACTTCAAAATGCACTAAGTTGTTCATAAGTTATCTTTTTACTATTTTTGTTTAAAGATATGTTCCACCTACCTTCTCATTGTCCTTTATTCTGGTGATATCTTTGAAATATTTGAGGATATCCAAGCAAGAAGCAAGAAGTCGTACGTGTGGTGACGGATTAAGAATACGGATTGTCACCACCCGATATCATCCCATGGGTGTCGTAAGAGCCGACAGGGGGAGCATATTATGCAGAGAACAGCACTGTAAGAGAAGGAAAACTTGATACAAACCCTATACCAACCCGTTTAGCCAGCGTGGTATAGTACGCCAATTCCTCCTTTCAAAGGAGAGGCCTAGTCCAGCAGCGGACTAGGGGCAAGAAGTTTTAAGCTCTGGTATGTTTGATGAGGGTGATACAGAAAGAAACTTTGATAATAGTTGCCGTCACGCATCGGTCGGTCCGTAGGCGACTCTGTGACATACTTTAATAGTAAGTAAGTAAGTACTGATTCCAGAGCAATTTTAGAAAAAATAATATTTCCGAAAAATAATCTCAACAGTAACTTATGTACGTTACATTTACGTACTTACATTTATTTATCATCAATCGAACAAACGAAAGTAATTTAATATTTGGATGAAAACAGGCGAAAAATAAAGCTAAAAGGGTCAATACTTTTTGTGCTCAATATGATGGAGAACCACATATCTGTTTAACTTGTTTTAATAAAAAGAAAGAAAGAAAAGAAAGAAAGCGTGGTTGGATATAATAGCAGTAGAAGCAACGAATCGAGCGAGCGGTGGTATGAATGAAGATATTGTTAAAGAAATGAAGAACAAGTTTAGATGTGTGAAAGCTAAAGTAAAAGAATGTATAGAGAGGAAGAAGAATGAGCAAAAGAAGAAATATGAGGATCAATTTGGCTCAAGTTTTCGAGACAATATAAAACTGTTTTGGAAACTAGTCAAAGAAGCGCGGGGCAAAAATATAAATGGATCAATGAGAGTTATTAGGAATGAAAAAGGTGAAGTTATGAATGAAGAAAAAATGATACTACAGTGCTGGAAGGACTATTTTGAGACTTTATTTGAGAAAGATATGAGTGAAATAGAGCAAGAAGAGATGATAGATATACATGATGGCCCTAGTGATGAAATTGGAATGGATGAAATTATGAAAGCGCTAAATGGTATGAGGTCTGGCAAGTCTGCTGGGTGTGATAAGGTGACGATTGAAATGTTGAAGGCTGGCGATGGACTAATCGTAAACCTGCTGCATCGCATTTTTAACCTGTGTTGGAAACAAGGCCAGGTCCCAGATGACTGGACGAAGGCAGTGCTTGTCCCAATTTATAAAGGGAAAGGTTCGCAGCAGGAATGTCGAAATTATCGCGGAATCAGCCTTCTTAGTGTTGTAGGAAAAATGTATGCCAGAATATTGATTGACAGGGTAGTAAATGTGACTAATGAGAAGATATGGGATGTGCAAGCGGGATTTCGGAAGGGAATGGGATGTACGGATCAGGTCTTTTCCTTACGCTGCGTAACCGAAAAGTGTCTGGCAAAAAACCAGAAGGTATATTGCGCGTTCATAGACCTGGAAAAGGCTTATGAATTATGATAGAGTGAATAGAAAGGAATTATGGAAGGTGCTATCTATGTATGGGGGTGGACAATTTTATATTTAGGGCTCTGAAATCTCTGCATAGGGGTTCCAGAGCCTGTGTCCGGGTTAACGGTGCCTATACAGACTGGTTTGACATCTCTATAGGTGTCAGACAGGGGTGTGCAGCCTCGCCTGGTTGTTCAACTTATTCATGGATATCTGCATGAAAGATATGAGGGAAATGGAATGCGGGATCGATATGGCAGGATTGCGTGCTAAGTGCCTCTTGTACGCCGATGATCAAGTCATTCTGGCGTCGTCGGTGACTGAGTTACAACAAATGATGAGCTGCATGGATGAGAGCTTTGAATCGAAAGGTATGAAATTGAATGCAAAAAAGACGAAAGTGATGGTGTTTGAGAAGGATGAAAATGTGATTGAGTGTAATATTGCGATTGGAGAAGAAAACATTGAACAAGTGACAGAATTTGTATATTTGGGTAGCATGTTTACAAGAGATGGAAGATGTGAAGGAGATATTGAAAGGAGAGTGACTGCGGGAAACTGTGTAAATGGAGCGCTGCATGCCTTTATGAACGGCCAGAATGTGCCAAAACAGGCGCGACTGGCTGTTCATAATGGAGTGCTTGTGCCCACGTTGATGTACGGTAGTGAGTGTTGGGTGTGGCAGAAAAAGCATGAAAGCAGAATTAACGCAGTTGAGATGCGGTCACTGCGTAGTATGTGTGGGGTAAGACTGATTGATAGAATTCCGAATGCAGTAATACGAGAGCGATGTGGCCTGAAAGAAGATGTCGTGACAAGGATTGAGAAAGGAATGCTGAAATGGTTTGGGCACGTGGAGCGAATGAGTGAAGAAAGAATGACGCACCAAATATATGAGGCTAACGTGTATGGGCAAGCCGGTCGCGGCCGACCTCGTAGGACATTCGTCGACCAAATTGGTGACGTTCTGAAAAACGGGAAGGTCCTAAGCACCCGGAACCGGCGAGCATGTATGAACAGAGTAATGAATGTAGAGGAAGCGCGTGAGGTTTGTAAGGATAGATGCAAGTGGCGTTCCGTTGTCTCTGCCTACCCCGACGGGAAAAAGGCGTGAGTTTATGTATGTATGTATGTTGTTTTAATAAATTTCATCGATACGTGTAGTTGTTATTTTTATATATAATATCGCACTTTGATACTATCAATTGAAATACTGTTAATGTTGAAAGTAAAAATCATTGCGAACCTCTTGACAGGGCCTCCGATGTTTTCGTTGAAATGTTAACCTCGCCGCATAATACCTCGTGCGAGTGTTTGGGTTTGATTCTTACATGGGACAACACCTTGTGTGATCCAATTCTTTTTTGCTTTTCTGTCTCTTTTATCTGATATTTATCCTCCGGGAAACAGGCGTGACTCTATGTATGTATGTATGCTATCTGATATTTGAAAATGTTGATATATGAACGATGATGAAGTACTTCTTTATTTCGTGTAAACTTTGCAAGTACTTACGAAATGTCATTAAAAAAAATCATTATATACAATTATTTTTGTGTGTCGAATTAGAACAGCTCCGTCCCAAGCGTTTTGGTCGTCTTTATATTCAGATATTTTATAATATGCTTTTGAACACAATATCGCTTTTACAATAATGTTGAACTTATTTATACATAGGTCTCTTATATTATAAGGGAGCTTGTTATAAAAGCGTATACATTGCCCCATAAAACAGCTACTTATTTTGTGGAGACGAGTGCTATGAACTACGAGATTATTCCTGTGTCTTGTATTTACAGAATGTATATCACATTTTTTACAAAATTTGACAATATTTTTATGTACGTATAGCAGATTTTCATAAATATATTGTGATACAACAGTTAGAATGTTTATTTCTTTGAACTTTTCTCTTAGAGAAACTCTTGGACCGAGGTTATAAGTTTCCCTTACAGCTCTTTTCTGCAGAACGAATATTGTATTTAGGTCTGCAGCATTCCCCCAGAGAAGAATCCCATACGACATTAAGCTATGAAAGTAACTGAAATAAACCATTCTAGCTGTTTCTAAATCTCTGAGGCGTCTAACTGTCTTAACTGCAAAGCTGCAGAACTGAGTTTGCCCGATAGCCTTTCTATATGTGGACCCCATTGTAGTTTGGTGTCCAGCATAATACCTAAAAACATGGTTGTCTCGACGGGCTCAATTCTAGATTCATTAAGTTGTACATTGGTTGTCATATGTTTAACATTGGGCATAGAAAATTTTAAAAGTTTAGTTTTCTTGTTATTAAGTAATAGGTTATTTGCATTAAACCAATTAAAAACTTTAGAGAGTGCATTGTTTACTTCGTCAAAGTTACTCTGTCGTCGTTTAATATTAAAAATCAAAGAGGTATCATCCGCGAACAATACAATCTCATGATTGTTCTTTACGTAATAAGGGAAATCTATATACTATAATAAAACTGTAGAGGTGAAAAAGTCTGTACATTAAGGCGAGGTTGCAGTACAGTGCGTAGCTCGACCTCACCCCCCGCAAAAACAAAAACACGGCGGTGGCGTCAGCGAGTGAGCGGGGGGAGGGGAGGGGGGGTTTCGTGTGTGCGTGTGCCACAGCGCAGCGTAAAAACAACCGTAGATGAGTTATGCGAACTTCAAAAGGGGCCACAGAACAGTAATATATCTATGAAAAGTGGCACATTAAAAACAGGCTAAATGTCTCATTTGGCTTTAGTCGCGTACGCGCTGCGGTCGGAAGCGCTCGCTCTTTAACTCGCGTGTGTGTACGTTACATTTGAAAATGCCGTCGTGTGTAATGAGATTTTGCACAAACTATAGTAGGAAAATGACTAAAAGTTATGGAATCACTTCTCATTCATGGGTATTACAATATTACAACGTTTTATTTACAATTTATAATAAATTCAGTATCACAAATAATAGAGTGAATAAAAAAATTGGCATTTAGCGAGTGTAAAAGAGAAGCAGTATTGTGCGTGTTCAAAGACTAAAAAACAAAGTATCCAGATGGGACATTTATTTATTTATTTATTTATTAAAGTACTGCCACATGATACATATTAATAATATAACAGTCACATTATAGCCATAAGACATGTTCGTAATAATAAGATACTGATGTGTGTTTTTGTCAAGTAATAAAAGTGATTTGAGGCTGAATCAACACAATATATTATTATTATAGAAATACAAAATCATACGTAAGTTACAAACATTGACGGATGATCAAAGTCCATTCACTTGTTCTTGTTTTTCTCCGTTTAGTATTAAACAACTAAGTAGATTGTACTGCACAGTTTTCGCTGCCGACCCACCGTACCCCTGGGGGTATGGTGGGTCTTTCAAAGCTTAACCGTACTCCCAGATAATATTGTTGTGTAATTAGTTTATTAATTTCAGTTCGTTAATTTCAAGTTCTACTATTTTGTGGGATCATTCCCAGTATAGTAGTAGTATTGAACAATTCTATGATAGAACTGTCCTAATTCTATTAGCACAACTTGATGAGGAGAAAAGAACTAATGGGATAAGTAATAGGAAATGTCCCAGTCTAGTTCTATGTATGTATTTACAAGGGTATTCAATAGAACTACTGGAAGTGATCCGTAGTGTCACGACATCGCGCTCATATATCCGAATGAAGATGTTTTGTAGACGCTCATTTGTTTAATGTGTAAAACAAATGAACGTCTACAAAACAAATGAACGCCTACAAAACAAATGAACGTCTACAAAACAAATGACTTACAGAAAGTGATCAGCTATCGATAGTGATTGCAGAAAACAGGTGCATGCGATTTTCAACCTAATTGACATTAGTCAGAATTTATAATGTTATTACCCTAATATTGCCAGAAAGCGAGAAAAAAAAAAGAAAGTTTGTCATGAATTGTCAGTAAGGTCGAAAATCGCATGCACCTGTTTTTTGCAATCACTATCGATAGCAGATCACTTTCTGGTAGTCATTTGTTTTGTAGACATTAATTTGTTTTGTAGACGTTCAATTGTTTTGTAGACGTTCATTCGTTTAACACATTTTTATACATACATATTTATTCGGATATGTGAGCGCGATGTTGTGACACTACCCTTGTAAAACATACATATAACTAGTGGTAAATTTCCTATAACTGTTTCCCATTAGTTATATTCTTCTCATCAAGTTGTGCTAATAGAACTAGTGGGAAAAAAGTATCACTAGTTCTATCATAGAACTGTTCAATAGAAGTAGTGGGAATGATCCGACAGCGCAAGGATGATGATGATGACGGGTCTTCAACAGTACCACAGATTATACCTATAATATACAAAGCATTATAACCATTTGTCCGTGTGGTGACGGATTAAGAATACGGAATGTCACCACCCCATATCATCCCATGGGTGTCGTAAGAGCCGACAGAGGGAGCATATTATGCAGAGAACAACACTGTAAGAGAAGGAAAACTTGATACAAACCCTATACCAACCCGTTTGGCCAGCGTGGTATAGTAGGCCAATTCCTCCATTCAAAGGAGAGGCCTAGTCCAGCAGTGGACTGTTAAAGGCTGATGATGATGATTATAACCATTAGCAGTAATACCTAAACGTTTTATTCTCTAATTTATCTCCTTGTTGCACTATATATCATCGCACTAGCGCTTGTCTTCGCTTGTCTAAAAATTCAAAAACGTAAGTAGTAAGTCATTATCATACGAGAGATAACACTGTTCAGTTTAATGTCCACGTAGCACGTTGGTATAACACTACGAGCATTTCAGCCAGGAGTACGGTTAAGCTTTAAAAGACCCACCATACATACCCCCGGGGTATTGCCAGGGCTACGGTGGGTCCGCAGCGCAGAGTTTTTATATTAACGTACTGCTTTTAGGTTTCCATTGAATGAAATGAGAAGAATAAAATGTACTTTTTTAATAAATGTTATAAATAAATCACATCGACTTTTTATTTCCCTACCTTAAATGAATTAATCAAATTTACTTTGAGGCGAATTGCATTTACTCAAGACAGACAATGTGATCATGTCGCATCTGAGTCAAATTATTGTTTGTGAAACGGTCAGCATGATGTCACAATGCGCGTCGGTCCTGAGAGTATATGTTTATCTCTATTTCGCGCTTGCGATTAGATGTGCTATCTCACTTACATTTCTTATCTAATTCTTAGTGTGTCGTTTAGACATATTTATATTAGTGTGCGTACGCTTTTCACGATGCGTGCCACTCGTAAGCTCCGTCATGTTACCTTGTCAGTAACCTGTCTACAGTTTCTTACTAGTATTATGTCTATGGTTTGAACGATTGAGTTTGGAATACGAATTACTTTGTATTTTGCGAAAACGTACATGCGGGGGTGGAGGGGGATTTTGCGGAGCAACGACGTACGTCCGCCCTCAATCACGCCTAGACAGGCACTGATGAACGGCCGGCGAGCGATATAATGCCAACATTTTGACTATTTTTTTTCTTGGAGAAAAATGATAACGAAATTACGAAATCTGTTTTTACCATTTATTTTAAAATAAAGAGCTGTTTCTATTGATAATACTTTCATATAAATTCATTATGGAATCTCTAAGCAGTACACGTTTAAAATTGTGATTTAGTGCCATGTTTGACATTTTTTTTATCGAGCCAATCATTCCAAATCGTGTTTCTATCTTTACGATTTACTAAAAGATATGTTCAACTTTTATACTTTAATTTTTATTCATTAAAAATATCATAGTTCATGGGACTTTCAGACGTTCAAAAATCTTAAAAAGTACTGCAACCTCGCCTTAAAGATATTTTTACGAAAATTACCTAAAAAATCTAAGAAAATGCTAAAAAGCAATACTTGGTATTTTTTTGAATTTATGTCTGTCTGTCTTTCCCTATGTTGCTAAAGATCTCTAAAATAGCGAAATTGATTCCAATAAAACTTACACTCATATATAAAGGATACTCAAACCTATAAAATAGTATATTTTACATCACAATCTGTTGAGTGGTTTTTGGTGTACAGCTTTCCTTTGTAAGAAGCCCCAAACAAAACAGGGATCATCCAAAACTGGTTATATATGTGGTGCCATCTATGATCATTAAAAGTTTGTTAGTATAAGTAAAGTTAGTCTAAATAGGTACCTTCAAAGTGTTTTAGGGCTATTTACCCGACTTTAAAAAAGGAGGCGATTCTTAATTTCGTCAGTATATTTCTTATGTATTTGCGATAAATAAATTACTGGAACCAAGCATAATTATATCCGACCGATAGATGTCACTATTTTCAAATAATTTTCTAGCAAAATAAATGTTTCCTGCAAAAAAATACAATAATTATGTGTCAGGTATCTTCCTGTTATTAAAAAAAATTAATGAGTAGAATATTCGGCACTCTCATAAACAAAAGGTCTTCAAAATTTATTATAATGTCCACTTATTTTAAACGGTCAATGTCATTTATTTCAAATTTTTATTATGTTCATATAATAGTTATATAATCATTTCATTTTATTTTAAATGATAAAAACAATGAGTATAGATCCTTTTTTCAATAAATTGTCGATTAATCCATATTATTTTCTATTATCGGTTTGTTTAATAATAATTACCTATGTAAACATTAATGACGTCATTTTCTGAATGGCGGTGTTAAGATTCTCCGAGGATTGATGAGGTTCTCGGTTAATTTTCTTTTGTCGTCGTTGGATTACTTGGATTGGTGTCTTCGTCGTTTCTTTGGAATTCTTAATTGTTGTATATGATTTTGTTTCTTTGATTTCTTTCGTTCGTTCGTATTCTGTTCTTATACAGGTGTCTCATTATGCCCAATTTCCCACTCCTCACGTCACGTACGTGGGAATCTTTGGGCGGGAAACTGAGGCCTGAATTCTGATACCTCTTGAGTTACCCAACGGGGCTATCTTGCTTTCGGCAGGGCTGGATATTCGTAGTCCTGTGTGTATTTTCTAAATAAATCGCAGGGACAGACACTTGAAACAGCTGGAATCGACCTCCGAACATATTGTTTTTCACATGGTCAGTTATATGTGGCATGTTCGCGAGTGAGCGGTAAAAATAATTTACTTACATGTTCTATGTGAAGATGGTAAAACAGTTAATGTTGTGTATAAAGAAATTCTCCACAGATATATTATATTAGGTATATAATATACATATACAAGTTATAAGAGCGGCGATAGCCCAGTGGTGTAAGTAACGGACTGCCGAGACGATGGTCTCGGGTTTGATCCCCAGTTACCCCGGGCGCACACCTCTAATTTTTCGAAGTTATGTGTGTATTAAAAATGTTAATTATTGCTCGCTTAATAATGTGCCCGGCAGATGGCAATAGGCTCGCCCCCTATTACATTGGGACCTAACTGACCTAACTTAATCAAAACAGCCTCCTTCATGGTGAGCAATATGGTTTTACCAAGGGTCTTTCGACAACAGATGCAGGAGTAGCGTTACTCAAACATATCTACAGTGCTTGGGAGAGTTCCCAAAATGCTGTTGGTGTGTTCTGCGACCTTTCAAAAGCATTCGATTGTGTCTGCCATGAGACGCTCTTGTGCAAGCTTAGACATTACGGCGTCCAGACTAAAGCATTGGATGTCATTAAGTCGTACTTAAGTGACAGGATCCAATGTGTTGAAATAAATGGCTCAAAATCCAGTGGCTTACCTGTTGATTTAGGAGTGCCACAGGGCAGCATCCTAGGGCCTTTCTTGTTTCTTGTTTACATAAACGATTTACCTTTTTACTTGAGAAACATTTGTGACGTTGTACTGTTTGCTGACGATACTTCTTTGATATTTAAAGAAGATAGAAATAAGGAACACTTTAACGAAATAAACAGTGCACTCATTCAAGTGACTAAATGGTTTAATGTAAACAATCTAGTACTGAACGCCAAAAAAACAAAATGTGTTAAGTTTGCTCTGCCTAATGTCAGAAACCTTGGTCCTAACATAGTTTTAAATGACGATGTACTCGAAACAACTGAATCCACATTATTTCTAGGATTAACACTTGATTCAAAGTTACAATGGGGTGCGCATGTTACATATCTCTCAGGGAAACTTAGCTCAGCTGCTTATGCCGTTAAGAAGGTTCGTAGGTTGACCGATGTCGATACGGCTAGATTGGTTTATTTTAGTTATTTTCATAGTGTTATGTCATATGGCATATTGTTATGGGGTAGAGCTGCTGATATCCAAAATATTTTTATATTGCAGAAACGGGCAGTTAGGGCCATTTACCAGTTAAAGACAAGAGTCTCACTCAAAGAAAAATTTAAAACTATTGGTATTCTTACTGTAGCGTCACAATATATTTATGCCAGTGTTATGCATGTAAGACTAAACATAAATTCTTATAAAATTAATAGTGACAGACACAATATCAATACTAGAAATAGACATAAATTATGTGTTCCGTATTTTCGTTTGCACAAAACGCATAGCTCTTTTATTGGGCTCAGTATTCGCATATACAATAAATTACCAACTTATATTTTAGACTTGCCATTAAGTTCGTTTCAGGCAGAAGTTAAAAAGAATCTTATAAATAAGGCATATTACAGTTTGAAGGATTATTTTGATGACAGGAGCGCTTGCAAGTAGTTGTTCGCTTTTGACTAGGTCAATAATTAGTAGTTTTATTTTATAGAGTAGTTAATTACGATATTCTCATTTCATACTTTGCATTCATGTTCCACACTTTCATTATAACTTTGCGGATTTGTAAAATGTGGGTAACTTGTGGTCATGGGCTAACTAATAGGTTGTCGATTGCTTTGGTTTCATAATACCGTTACTTTCTGCTTCATTCACTTCTACCATAGTTCTGACCATGTTCGCGAGTTGCCTACATTAAAAAGACGTAAGTGGATGCTCCTGTTTCACCATATTTACTTTGGGAGGCTTACCATATGAACATCATTTACTGCTTGAGTATGATATCAATAGCTACTAAAAATTTTACTAGTAGATGTCTACAATGTGAAACAGTTGCAGCTCCTTACAAAAATAAAATGTACCACCATTATATTTGTTTGAAAAGAGTGGCCATGAGTTTTATTGCCCGTTCTTTCTCGTGGTTCTACCTATTGCATTGCGAACGTGGCAGTAAATGTAAATGTAGAATCATTAAGTAATTAACTTAAATTTTGACGTTCATAAGCGTCACTTTGTGGCCTAGATGAATAAATGATTTTGATTTTGATTTTGATAAATAACTGGCGAAACGTGGGTGTGTAATACACCTCTGCCTACCCCTTCGGGGATAAAAGGCGTGAAGTTATGTTATGTGTTATATTATAAAAGTTATAAATATTATATACTTTTGGCATAGGTAAATGTCATGCTAATTAAATCCCAACATTTACGCGAACTTAATCGCGGGCACAGCTAGTCGTTAATATATATCAAGAATAGAAATGGTCCTAGAATTGAACCCTGTGGGACACCCATTTTCAAAGCAGAACCTGGAGATGTCTTACCATTAACCTCGACCTTCTGGATTCTGTTGCCCAAATAAGAAGTCAGGAGGTCGAGACCTTTATTCTTAATGCCATAATGATATAGTTTCCTGATAAGAGTATCATGATGAACACAATCAAAGGCTTTAGACAAGTCGCAAAATATACCTAACGCATCTTGCGACTTCTCCCAAGCTGCAAAAATACTTTTCAGTAACTCAACTACTGCGTCAGTAGTTGAACAACCCCTCGTAAATCCGAACTGTTTCTTGTGAAGAAGATTATGTCTTTTGAAATGACTAAGCAACTGATTAAGAATTAGTTTCTCAAAAATTTTGCTAAGTGTTGGCAATACAGAAATACGTCGAAAATTTGAGTGGTCTGATGTGTCACCAGATTTAAATAAAGGTGTTATTTTGCTATACTTCATTAAATCAGGAAATGTTCCAGAAGTGACACAACCATTGAACACTGTTGCAAGATGTGGAGCAATTAATGTAATAATAGACGAAACAGTATTTACTGACAATCCCCACAAATCCTTTGTCTTTTTCATATTAATAGTTTTAAATTGTTTTAAAACATCATCAGTAGTAACAGCAACAAATTCAAAGGCTGTAACACATTCCGGCACGCAGTCTTTAAGCAGCATTTCAGCAGACACGGAAGGAGTGACGAATTGAGTGTCTCTGTAGTTACAATGGGTATATTAGTAAAAAACTTTTCAAATTCTGTCGCTACTTCCAAGTCCCAGAGGACTTGGAAATTGCAGACAATACTCACATTATTGATATTTAGTAGGTAATCGCGACTGCGTGCTTTGGCTCTACGTTTCGCTATTGATCACATTCCAAGTTGCTTTTATGGTATTTTCAGCGTTTTTTATTTTATTTTTCAAACATATTGATTTTGCAGCATAACAAGCTTGTCTAAATGTTTTTGAGTATTTTTTGACATAATTAATAAAGGCTGGACTATTATTAAAAGTTTTTTCATTATAAAGTTCATATAACCTAATCCGACTTTTATGAATGCCTTCAGTTGCCCAATCACTAAACGAACGATAAAACTAATGGCATAATATTTGAACAAGTAACCGCCATAATATACCTTTGGGGTAACCAATATAATTGCTTGTTCTTCCTTGAGGCCCAGGGCCAGCGATAATTAACAATTTAATCCGTACATGTTCATGTTCAAAAGTCATTGATGCATGCCGTGGGATTATAGCCTTATGTCCGTTGCTTTTAGTAAACCACTGATTAAATTGAATGCGAATTGAAACCTTTTAATGCCTTGAGGGAGCGGTGTCGAACTTTGCTCGGTGATGTGTCCGTAATCTGATAGCGTATCAGTTTCATACTTCGATAAAATATTTTTAAAATATCTGTATGACTAAACTGTTTATTGTGCAAGATAACTGAAATATTTTATACCTAAATCTTAAATTACATTGCGTAGGTATTTAAGAAGAACGCTAGGAGGATGATGACTACGACATACATACACACAACAACAGTCCCAAACTAAGCAGAGCTTAGGTATACTATGGGTTCAAGACAATGGATAAACATACATATTATTAAACGAGGTATAAGCTTTTGTTGTAAGTACTTACATACATACATGATTATACATACATACACACAGGCTTACTCAAACATTCATGTTCGCGTACAAAAATGTTTGACTTGAGCGGAAATCGAAACCGCGACCTCCAGTGAAGCAGTGGTTTACACGTCGGCGTCGTAAGATATAAGTCAAATAAATAATTATAGGTACTTCAGTTTTGCTAGCCTTTTACTATAAGCTATAATTTCAAACCATAGATAACATTACTCTCTTTGAATCTATGTATAGGATCAGTTAAATTTCATCGTACTATAAAGTTATCAGACTTTTTTAGAACATGTAACAACAGCAACATACAACAATTTTATTATTTGTGCACTTAAATGTAGACCTTAGTTTGTAATCAATATGTGTATATTTCAATAACTTGTAATCTCTTAAGGAGGCTACATGATCACTGAGTGATCAACCCTCTTTAAATAAAATATTTAAAATAATATATTTCGCCGTGTGGTTGACGGCATAGAATACAAGTGTCACCACCCTCTATCTTCCCGTAGGTGTCGTAAGAGGCGACTAAGGGATAACACGATGCAAATACCATCTTTGCGTAGAGACGGAAAACTCGACATCAAACCCTATACGACTGCCTCGTTCGTCTCGCGGCATAAATGTGCGCGGGAGATCAGGAGGTCCCGGGTTCGATTCCTGAGTCGGGCAGTGTTATTGGGTTTTTCTGTCATGAAATTCTCAGTAGCAGCACGGAGTCTGGAAATGTGCCCGGTACGGCAATAGGCTCGCCCCTTATTACGTGGGACTAAAGTATATCTGGCGAAAAGTGGGTGTAGAAATACACCTCTGCCTACCTCTTCGGGGTTATAGGCGTGAGACTATGTATGTATGTATGTTTTTATTTACATACATCTTTAATATCAAAGTACTTAGCAACTGGAGATACCAACAGACTCCCATATGTCATCATCATCATCAGCCTAGATATAATATACTGTCCCACTGGTGGGCACAGGCCTCTTTTCTCTATGAGAAGAGTAAGGCCATAGTCCACAACGCTTTCCAAGTGCTGGTTGGCAGACTTCACATATCTTTCGAGAACATTATGGAGAACTCTTAGACATGCAGGTATCCTCACGATGTTTTCCTTCATCGATAAGCAAGCGATAATTATCAATTTAATACCTACGCACTTAACTTCGAAAAGTCATTGGTGCGTGTATCGGGTTCTATTACACGGCGGGCATCACAAACTTTTCGAAATTATGTACGTATTGAATTGTTAATTACCGCTTGCCCCTTGCCACGTTGCCACGGAGAGCACGTTAAGCCGTCGGTCCCGGTTGTTATAAAGCTCTGTGACAGTCGTTATAAGACGTCTTTGCCTTCTAAATTAACTGACACTGGTCTAAACCATGAAATAATATAGCTATCCCTTTGGGTTGCGGAGGTCAGACAGACGGTCGCTCTGTGGAATAGTTAATATGCAGTCAAATCCGGTATGACTAGTAAGAGGATGAAGCTACGATGTAAATTACAATTGCTATTTAAAAAGCAGATTCATAATATATGTTTTATGTATGACCTCATTAAATGCCTATTGATATAATGTAGCCTTGAAAAGCATTACTGTCAATATTTTATAAGTCTAGACTAAAAATAAAAGCAATCCATAATTTTTATTCCTTTCTTATAATTTATCATCACTGGACGATATCAATTGAACATCTAAAACAGAATATGAACGTAATAGCTATGCTATGTCATTGGTTTTACTTGTAGACTTAGTTTCACTTTTGGTTAGCAAAACATTATAAAATTATCGTTACAATGATTACAATTAATTTATCCTTCTAGATGAGAAGCGAAATAAAACAACCGAAGACATTGAACAGCAAATGGATCCATCCATACTTAGTCAATGAAGATTTAGCTCGTTGAATTATCTAATTTAATTTCTCATTTTTTTCGTGTTTAAAAACATACAAGTAACAAACATAAAAACAAACTTTTTAATAGACTTTATGACTCAGTCAATAACATTACTGTTATTAAAATTTACTGTTTAAGGGCATTACTTAATAATGTGATATATTGAACCTTCTACTTACATTTTTTTTACTACGTTTATTGTGAACTGGAGTGACAGGTGAATAACGGGTCAGTATTTAAGGTGAGTTTAATTAGAATATTAATATCTAAATAATTTAAAATATTGCGGCACAACTTTCTTAATGAGATACTTTTATACCTGACGATTTTTACACATATTACATTTACTAAATTTGCGCTTTTGTTAAATTGAATGTATGTTAAAGTTTTGAAACCTTATACAGGCTTGTTACCTTTAGCATATTTTCCATTTATATTAATAGGTTATAAGTAGGTCAGCAAATTACAGTTAAGATCTACAAATTGATGAATAATATTATATAAGAGCAAAGCAAATAAATACCTTTATATTATCTAATGATAATAAAATAATTTTGGCTATAAATTTGTAATGTGCCATTAAAAATATATTTTATTTTAAGGTTTCGCATTGTTGTGAAATACATTCTTTCGATTATGAATTCTCGCTTATATCAAATAAATTAAAAGTTTGTTTGAATGCAACACATCCTATCATTTTCACAGTCATTCTTATATCAAGAACCTGATTCAACTTAAATGAACTCTGATTTTACATTAAATTACACAGTCGAAAATTTAAAGCATTTCTTTTCAAAAAGTTTCCTCAAAGATTTTTACATATTTGGTGATGCAAAAAATAAAGTTTTATTCGAATTAGTCCTAGACATTAAGCTTAAACTATGCAGTACACCACCACTTTATTTTTCATACAAAATCAAAAATACCATCTTCAGACAACATCTGTTTTCTCATGGCTTCTGTTATGTTTTGTGCATGAACGTGAGCCGTCCAGTAGTGTAAGCATTTCTTTTGTGTGTGATCTACCTTCTCCAAGTAAGCGACGTTCGCGAAAGGTATAGCGTTCAGATCAAGATGTGCTTGCTTCAAGAATTGCTCTGGAAGACTTGGCGTTCTGGACAGTATCCATGCTATTACTGAAATGAAATTTAAATTAATGGGGTTAGAATAAAATTATACTTTACGGTACATGGATATACACGATATTTGGTAATTCAACCTATTCTTTGAAGGAGGTTATGTTTGAGATATTTTTCAACAAATTACCTACCTACGTTAACTAGGGTTTAAAAATTAACGGTTTCGGAGATATCAACACTTAATATTTTTTTGAAAATTTTACCTTCTCACCAAAATAATCGATATTAAAAAAAGCAAATAATTTTTTTGGTCTAAATTTTTACTTTTCGGAAAGCTTGTTAACTAGAAATTCGGTTCGAAAATTAAAAACAACTCGGTTAAAATATTTCAACATTTTAAAATTAAAGGGTCCAAGGTGACGAAATTTTATATATTTGGATGATTTTCTGAATTTATCCAAAACAATATCCACTATTGTCCGTGTGGTGACGGATTAAGAATACGGAATGTCGCCACCCCATATCATCCCATGGGTGTCGTAAGAGCCGACAGAGGGAGCATATTATGCAGAGAACAGCACTGTAAGAGAAGGAAAACTTGATACAAACCCTGTACCAACCCGTTTGGCCAGCGTGGTATAGTAGGCCAATTCCTCCCTTCAAAGGAGAGGCCTAGTCCAGCAGTGGACTGTTAAAGGCTGATGATGATGAATATGCACTACACTTGACGTACAAATTAATTAAATAACATCAAAGGACTTTTACCTTTCTATAATGGTACAATCATAGTCCATTTTTATAACAGTAAAAAATACGAGCCGAATTCTTCACAAAAGTAGAAGATCTGTATATATTTTCTAAAGGCGATTTATGCTGGTCATTTTGTAGGCTTGTCAAAATTTGTGAAACGTCTCTTGAAACAGTAGAGTGTTCATTAGTTTTTCGCTCAACATGCAGCTTGTCATTAGTATCACTAGTAGGGTATTAATTTAGTTTAGAAAGTGTCTCCGTGGTCCAGTGGATAGCGTATGCGACTGCTGATCGGAGGTCCCGGGTTCGATTTGCGGGTCGGGCAAAAGTGTTACGGGTTTTGTCCGAATTCTCAATAGCAGCAAAGAGTCTAGTGATGTGCCCGGTAACGGCAAGAGGCTCGTTCCCTATTACGTGGGACCTAAAAATTCATGGCGAAATGTGGGTGTAATATTACACCTCTGCCTACCCCTTCAGGGATATAGGCGTGAGGCTATAAAAAAAACAAAAAAAAATATAGAAAGCACTTTCTATTTTTTTTCTCAAGCTCTTTGTAATTATTATGGGTTTCTAGTAAAATTTGCTTGCATAATATTTGGGCAAATTTAGTATAGATTTTCGTAGAGTTTGTGGACCCCGCTTTGTATATAAAATAGGAGAAATACTTACGATATTTAATGTCCATTTCATTATTGTTCTTACATCCGTACACAACTGCGTAGTTTGAGTAGTCAGTTGATATTACAGACAGTGGTATGCCAACTGGATCTGGAATTTGAGGAATATACGTTTATATTTTGTTGTAGTTGAAATGTTATTTTTTATTCGTAACTAGCAGTTGTCTGCAGGTTAGCCATCCTCATGGCTCAGGTTCTTAGTACTACAGGAACTATTCTATAGAAACATATGCATATCAGGGATATGCATATGTTTCTATAGAATAGTTCTCTCGTATCTACTTATACGAAAAAGAGCTGGATGGTGACTAGATGAATAAGGTTTTTGGGTCACCCCTCTGTTGGTACTCTCACACCAAGAACGAAACTGAGGTGTAGAGATACCGTTAGTAAAAGTTGTATTGTATAAGTAATACATACATAACTTAAGTTGGCATTTTGTAGTAGGTTCTTCAGTCGAGTAATCCCATTCGAACTATCACCAGCATTGCTCTATTACCCAATCATAGTGTTTCTACATGCTCGTGGTCAAAATGGAATGCTAGTAACGTTGTCTTACAACGTAAGAATACCTAATCGTATTATTTGTTCATGACTACTGAAATTGCTGTTAATATGCCAGCGCCTGTAGATATTCGTACCGCAATACAATAATGATTGAAGTTCAGAGCTAAGTGTCGCAAATTAGGTTAAATCGGATATGCCAAGACATGCTTTATTTCTATTTTGTACAGATCAGATATACTGGGTGGCGCAAAAGTAATGACCCTATTTGGTTCAGCTACAAATTCTTTTCTAAATTAGAAAATCAGAATTAGTTTTTTAAATACTTTTGCGCCACCCTGTATATAAGCTGCGATGGCTGTTACTACCTAACTAATAAGATGACTTCAAAAGCACAGGTCAGTCGGATCAGCGCTTGCTACTGTTCTGTTTCACAGGAGTTTACTGGTCAAGTTAGACCAATTGTCGACCCTTCTCTCTATTTTTCTAAGTCCTCCAATAAATTCTTGATTAAATTCGTTTCATTTGCTCCAAGACTTCACGACTGAACCTGGCTACACAGGTGACACCGTTCCTTACGGGAACGAGCGAGGCTGAGACCGATCCTTTTTATAAAGAGAAGGGCTCTGTGATTCGCAATGATAAAAGTTTATAAACTGTACTGTAATTATTAGTGATAAACATTTACAACGTACGTTATGTCTGCAAAGGAAAGTACTAAATGACACCGTTTTTCTTAGATAATATGCGAAAATAATAAATTCCCAAATTAGTGGAAAATTATTAATTTGCATAAGCCGTTATCTCTTGATTATAAAGTGTTTATGAGTGAAGGTGCAATTTATCAGATTTGTTTTTGGATTAACTGCATTTTTTTTTGATAAAACGGAAATACGTATTATATTTTTTATCAGTCTTAACATTTTTGATTCAGTTGGTCATTAAGAAAGTCTTTTTTAGATTAGTAGGCAATAGAGGACATAGATAAAAGTATTTTTCCCGTTCAGTATGCTAAGATACATTTAATAACATAGTTTATGTGAAATTACAATGAGGTTTTATAATATTTTGAATAAAACCTAATGGAAGGAAAGAGGAACACACCACGCACCATCAGATTGACCACCCCAACTATTGCAATAGAAAAAGGTTGACAATACCGAACTCCTCTAAAAGGATAAGGGATATAGGAATGGTATGGGTTCCAGGAAGATGCCTGACTTGCAGTATCCCACTGTATGCGCCGACTATTCTTCGACACGTGTTTCGCTTCTGCACGAGGCATCCTCAGGAGTAATGGGCAACGACTTAGCTTAAAAAGTCTTGAATAAAACGCAGACTAAACGCACTGCTGCACACGACATATGCCATTATAGGGAGTCACAGTCCCATGAATATGACACTGGTTTGAAAGATGGAATATTGTTACCGCTTTTACGGTTAGACCAGTAAGCGGACCCCGTACTCCTAGAGGAAAAGTATAGGGTGCTATTCGAAACAATTTACGGATGTTATTTTACTTGGTCTTGGATTGCAGGAACAGCAAGTACGGAGTCAATGATATTTTTAAATGTCGGCTTTTTACTTCAATATGAGTCATCTCAATACGTATATCTCAATAATACATATATAAACCATTTAATTAGGTTGAAGCTTGATAATTTTTGAATACCAAGAGTCTATAGAACTGAAGCTTTTCAGGTTTGTACCTCCTTCGGACCTAAGTTGCAGACCGCATGCCAAAAAAATCCCAGTTTACATAGCAGTATCAAATTTCTGCTTCGGTCCGAATTTCAAGTAATTAAAAAATACAGAAAACAAAAATATTAATGAGAGATGAGATGTGAGAAATTGAAAAGTACTAGGAAAGCAAAAAGGTACAGAAGTTAGTCGTTTAAAAGCTCGATAAAATTTTGGAAGTAATTTAATAAACTCTTCCTTCAGTTTTAAAATATCTTCATTGTAGCTTAGGATATTGAAAAGGACCAGGGCAGCATAAGGGTAGAGAAGTTAGTTGCCTAACGATCTAGTTAAAATGTTGAAGGCATTTAACAATCTTTCTTCGGCTTTAAAATATTGACCGTCAAACAAATCGTTCTTTTATAGGTACCTATGTTGAGTTACGAAACCCTAAATTGCAATCTTATTTTTCAGGGTTTTGACATATTAAATACACAACATACATTTTTCCGATACAGATATACATAATATAGATATTCGCTAATTACCTGGTCTTAATGACGGTGCTACTTAAATAAGCTCAGTCCATTAAAAAGTCACATTTGGAGTTTCATTTGTCAGAGGACGCAATTTATATTATTGATATCTAAGGGGTCTGGCGTCTTTTAACTCTTCCGGCTACCATATTGGAAGATTTTCAAAAACGTGGACGATTTTCTTGTTTATATGGTAAACTATTAGTCAGCATGGGTTACAGGCGTTACAGCCTTCACAGCCTTGGCATACTTGTTCAGTATTACTTTCCATGAAGTGTGAGTATGTGAGCAAATCGGATCAGTTTGAAAATAATTGTATAGTTCCGTTTCGTCCCGCGAGTGAGAGCTCGGGTTTACAATTCACTCTTTGCTCTATGCTCTCAAGATATAGTACCCGCACTAATAATAACGCATGGGTTGCTTGAAACTTTATGAATATAAAATTTACATCGACATTGTTTCAGTAGTGCTGAGAGATCAAGTCATTAGCTTAGGTTGTCGTTTGCCGTTAAGGCGGAACGCTAGTCTGCTAGATCATCATCGTCCTGGCGTTATCTTAGTTACATAAAACTTACACGCCTTGGAGCCCAAGGACCGCTTACTAGTCCAACCAGATATGACTGATTATCATCTTTAACACAGAGCGACTACCGTCTGACCTCCGCAAGCCAAAGGGATAGCGGTATTGGATGGTTTAGACCAGCGCCATTTTAATTGAGATGGATTCGACCCTGCTATCGCTGCCTTACAAGGTACGCTTGTCTGCCATACCTATATAAAAATGATTTGACGTCACCTACCAATATTAGTCTCCTTCATAGCAAAAAGCGCCTTGTCTCCTGGAGCATAGCTGCTATTTACGTGTAGTATGAATTGTATACCATCTCTGATGAATATATGCTCGATCTCCACTTGCCGCGCGCAGTATTGGAAGCGTTTGTATGCGCAATCACTGAATTGCTGGTACCAGGTTGGAAACCTTTCTATTTCATACCATTCGCCGAGGAACTGAAATAAGAGATATCTGACCATTAACATATATTAAAAATGAAGGCACTCTAAACAATTACGAAACAATAAAAAATATTTAAAGTATGGTAAATCAGATCGCTAGCATAGATACGACGTAAATTAAAAACTTAATTTGCACATAGGTAATTTCAAAAAGTAACTGTTTCGCGCCGTTGATTTGACCCCTGCACTGTAATGGGTTGATTACACCTAACGAGTACAGTGGCGATTCAGTGTCCTCAGCTGAGTAGGTACTTAGTTGGTATAAACAGTTTAACGAATGCTCGGCCGAGTGCTAGGTCGAGCAGAGAGGCGAGAGAGTCACTAGAATCCCAATCTGTTTTCTAGGCCAAGTACCCACCTCCCCGCATTATTTTACTCGGTATCCCGCTCGGCACGCATGAACACGCTCTCGATTGTCAGTCGGCTAATCGCCGTTCGTTCGGTAACAGCCGGTTGAAAACTCGTTTAAATTATCTTTTTTTTGCGATCCATTGCAGACGTAAGCGTGATCAAAACTAAACTGACTCGCCACTATAGTAAATACGTGTGACCACACACTCGGTTCGGCAACTCTCTCGGCCGAGAGCGCATTTACTGACTCGCAACTGTACTCGTTAGGTGTAATCAACCCATATGGAAGTTTGACGGTTTCTCCACTCGGCTATCATTCATTACACAAAAATATACCCCGTGTATTGATAGATTGTAACAGGATCATCGCCATAGCGTTATCCCGGTTGCATACAAAACTTACACGCCTTGGAGTCCGAGGTCCGCTTACTGTCCTAATCAGATATGACAGAATACCAACTTTTCCGCAGAGCGACTGCCGTCTGACCTCCGCAACCCAAAGGGATAGCGATATTCCATGGTTTACACCAGTATTGGTTTAATTTGAGGGTACTGACTCCCCGTAACGACTGACAAAGATCTTCCAGGACCGACGACGGTTTAACGTGCTCTCAGAGGCACGGGGCAAGCGATGTAAGCGACAACAATTTAATACGCACGTAACTTCGAAAAGTCAGTGGTGCAAGCCGTGGAGTCGAACCCGATACCCTCCGCATAGCAGTCCGTTGGTATCTCCACTAGGTTATCACTGCCTCGTGGAGCTACGTAGATTGTAACAGGATATAGGGCAAAAATATTGAAAAAGTTCGTCTCAAAGAAAATTATTGCTTACTACGCCAAATTTCATAATAATTTCCTACTAACAAACGTATTTCCAACAAAACTATGCGATGTGCCAGCGATAATTTTACTAATTAATTTTACTAATATGATTATATTACAAATACTACTGTTGTAGATTATTGAAAACGTGATCTTCTATTATAAAAAATAACATAATCTGGTAGCAGTAATCCGATTAGCCACTAACGATTCGTACACAGAAGATACTTAAGATATATTTGCTAAAGATAATTATAACCTCATAATAATATCCTACAGCCTAAATATTCATAAAATTCAAATAATATTATTATAGCGTCATTACGCCTGTACCCCCAAAGGGGTAGGCAGAGGTACACCTCTGCCTACCCTTTTGCGTGCCATAGGCCACATCCAATAGAATACATTTCGCCTTAAAACAATATTAAATATGAATAAACAAATGATTTGGCCTTTTCAAACTACAAATAAAGATCACATGAAAATTATAACTAAAACATTAAGTATAGCCATGCTTTTATATATTTATTTAATGATAATTGTGAATATAATGATGAAACTATTGATGTCGATGAAAGTAAAATGCCTAGAAATTACTTTGATATAGAAGAACATTATGAAAATTTCAATCAGACAATGGTTATACCAAAATAACTCTAGTGACGTAAGTAGGTAATGCTCTAGAAAATGACTCACATATAAATGTTTTATATGAAATTCCTGATGTCCAAGATAACACACATAGATAGCATAAAGTATACGACATTAAAACCTATTGTGCAGATTATATATTACGTCACAAAATGAAGATAACTAGAATCACAGACAGGTAAATTACAATAACTATGAAATTGTCTTTTAGTAAATTTAATTTACCTGTTATAAATTGTTTATTTATCAGAGAATAAAATATGATAACGAGAAGTAATAAACAAAACCTCAAAGCCAAACACACATACAACCAAAAATTAAAAATAATACCCTTTCCAAATCAAAATACTTCATAGGCTCCACATCGGCACAAGGCCCAAACTGTAACACTTGACCACCACATAACTGATCACTTAGAACTACCACAAAATATACAAAAAATATTTTCAAACACATATCTAAGTCAATATACGATCTATATGGATAATATACTGAGATACATCTTGATACGGCGGACAATCTTATTTGATAAACGAAATCTCAATTGGATTATCAGTCTCGACAGAATAGATTGTTATTGTTATACAGTTTTCGTTCCCAATGCATCTACTATGATGAGAAAGAAAGGAATTCAAAATATTGATATATGAGTACACTGTAGTGAAATCAACTTATTATTTCAGCTGTATGACGCATTCTCTTGGGATGGTGTTGATGAAGGACCGTCGCAGTTACGTAATATAGATTTTGAAATGCGGTTATATTTTATCTTAATCTTTTTATCTTTAGCCTGCTTACACGAGGCTGTCTGAATCAAATCCACATTAAGCTTTTACTATGACAACCAATCTACTAATACACATATGTATATAGCTATCTACTTACATTTAAACATAGATACTAGCCGACTCATACATTCCAACCCTCATTATCTACTTAGTAGGCTTAAACACTTACTTTCACTAAATTCTGCCTGCCTATTTTTTTAAAAGAATTCAGCGTAATACACGTGTAAAGAATTGCGAGTAACTAATATAATTATTATATATATTAGAGATAAGTGACTTACACACATAGAAGGGTGGCGAATGAATGGCCACCTCCGGCTTAGATATCACTAACTCATTTCACTCACACAATGGGATTGTATTTTCACGGCAGAGTCAAGCTGAAAACTAACGCCAAACACCTACTGCAGCCGTTAGCCGCAATATGTGCAATACCTATTGAAATATTTCTTTGTTTGTATTGTGTTGAATGCTAAGCAATTTATTGGCAAATTTTGAACTGTAAAATTGGAGCAATAAAAGATTTCTCTCTCTCTCTTTCTTTCTTCCGCTAGTAATTTTTAATTTTTTTTCGTAACTATTGAGTGTATCATTTTTGAGTACCATCAGAGTGATGGTGCTCAAAACTTCGTAGAAATAATCTTAGATTTCAAATGTTGGTTTATAAGAAGTAAAATGGAAGAATGCACCGTAGCTATTGTTACCAAAATTATAATTTAAACTCCAAATAACAACTATTTTAAAATAGTAAAGTTTAAAGAACTACATAACAAAAGAAGACCTTAACAGGCTCGTAAAGTACTTTGACAAAAAATATATAATAATATCTATAGAGACGGGAAGGAAGTCACTTCCTGCCTGACTAATAATAATTCTTGTCATTGTACACTAGTTTTATTGTTCTATTTTTTATCCTGTATCCAGCTGTTGTCTACGACCCTGGTGTCTCTCTGGTGGCTTCTTTGTGTTACCAAAGAGACTATAAGTTTAAACTATTATGGCACGACCGAATTTTATCACAAGGCCAATAATCACGCACTGCGTAATGAAGAATTTCTACAAAAGTCATCACTTTAATACAAAACATTGTGAAATAAAATATTATGCTCCTCTATACCTGCACATCTTTTGTAATAGCGAAAGTAGATAGGTAGGTTCCTACATCTCAACAGGGTCGCTAAGATGATGATGCTGATGGTGAAGACACTATAATGACTGTTATAGAATATTATGCTTCCATGTACCTACATACCTTTCTTGATGGCGATGTTGTTGACGACGATTAGCAGGCAGTTGAAAGCCGATTACGTAAGCAGCTGATCAACACGTTACGGATACGTTAAATATAATTCTTCGTATGGTCACTGGAACAAACAGATAATGACTTGTATTGACTTACAATAAATTGCCACATTAAACAGAACCGAAACCTATCAACAACAAATCATATTTAACTTAAGATTGAATGACCATAGTTGATGGAGTGCATTTTCTCAAAACCTTGAGTTAAATTCGAAAATCTCTTTGTGTACACTACTTCTCAAACTATCTCTAATAAACTTCTGAATAGTTTTCTTTATAAACGTAAGCCCCAAGTACTAGTCATCGAAATATTTACAGTTCAATAACATCGTGCTTTACTTTACCGCTATTTTAGGGTTGTTGACCTAAAGTTTAAATTTGAGCAACCAACTGAATCTTCGGAAAATCGAATTCATTTTGTCTTAGAAATGTTTGTAAAACGCACTCTCATATCAGTCTTCCAAATAGTTGAAATGAGCATTGTGGCTGCTGATGTCTTGCATTTGGTGAATAAGCTTAGGTCTTTCCTCCACATTTTGCTCCATTTTAATCTCCTTCTATTTTCAATAGTCCTGTTAATGCTTTCAATATCATTAGGCCATGTACTACTGTCTGTTTATTACCATTACAAAAAACCACTGACTAGCAAAACTATAATTTACGGCTGAGAATAGTACCACCATTGTCCTGTAGACACAAACAACCTGCACTAAACGCAAACTAACAAGTCTGTTTGCTAACAAAACTCCCCGGAACTCAAACAGCTGCAGTAAAAACGAGTCTGCTTATAAGACGCAACTTTTTACGTCATGTTACAGTAGGCCGCCTGCATCCGTAGCAGATGTTCGTGAAGATGTTAGTCCAGAGTTTTGTGGTGGTGGTGCTGGTGATGAGTGCTGAAGGTGCCATGATGAATAGTTCCTGCCCGATGGTGACGCCAAGGAAATTGGATTGGAAAGCAGTAAGTTTTATAATAATTTATATAAATAGTTTAAAATTGAAGATATTTATTAGCCTGAAAATCGTCAGGACAATGAAAGTACATTTTCATGGCCTCTGAAGTGTCAGGTATCTTTTGGCCAACAGAAATTAAGTTTTATGAATAAAATATTTTAAAACATTAAAACATAGGTATTTCAAGAGACTTTGTGGAAAATAAAGAAGTAAATAAACCAAAGAAGATACTGCTTGATTTTCCTCGCGGCATGAATTATAAAGAAATCACGAAGTGTCTAACTTGCCTTCTATCATTTTATAAAACTATGATAAAAACCAGATCAATTCAACTTGCGCTACCTGATTATCGTGGCTACTTTTCGAAACATAATAACATCTCATTTTGCGGGCATTCGACATCTTGCCCAACCAAAATCTTATATTTTAGCAATCACAGCTAACTTGTTTTAATTTACATTACTAATACTTTGATTGGTAATCAACTAGTCACAATAGAAGTTTGATTGTTATGACGCACTTCTTAGGCGTATTGTCTTTGTAAGAGTTAAAAAACCAAATAGACATCTTAGAACTATTAGCAGTACAAAAATTTGTTAATATACTGCACATAATTATGGTGGAGAAGTTTAAGCGGTCGCCTCTCCGATTAGTACTGCACCGAGTGTTGTTTGTTCGATCCCCAAAAGCGACATGAAAACATTACTTAGTGTAATCCACGATTTGTTCTTTCGAGTCTGGATTAACTTTGTGTCCGTTGATTCAATGTTGGTAAAGTTCGTATCACAAGATACATTATAAGAATGAGAGCAGCTTTTAAAAATGATATTAAAATATAATGAGGATCGCAATTTACTGACGTTAACGAAAACACACAACCTGCTACCATCAAACGACACATGTAAATCCCAATTAGGTTGAGAGAATCCCTGATAGATTTAGAGAGAAAGATTTTACTAATGGTGTTTATTTCTTCGATGGGATGAAAATACATACAAGACGATCCTGAAATGCGGATGTCTTAAACTGTTTTTTCAAATTATATTACTTTTTACCAGCTCGATGGCACATGGTACCTTGCAGCCGTCGCCACGGACCACCTAGAAGTCAAAGGCGAATGCGCAATGGTGCTGTTTGACCACCAGAACATTACAGACGTTTCCATCAGCTGGATCACAAAGAACACGCCTTCGTACCACAATGGATCCCTCTCCTTAATAAAGG
Organism: Euclidia mi; assembly: GCA_944739405.2. Lineage (NCBI taxonomy): Eukaryota > Metazoa > Arthropoda > Insecta > Lepidoptera > Erebidae > Euclidia > Euclidia mi. The sequence continues at coordinate 10,861,357 of OX123193.2, read as the reverse complement.
ATCCGAATAGCAATACTAGTGCGGATCTTCTACAAGTGTATTACGATGGTACGTAACTTTTGTTTACATGATAAATTCATAACTTTTGTATAAGTTATCTTTGGTGCTAATGATATTGCAGTTTACAAAGGACGTAAATCTTAAATAGATTTTGAATTTGAAGTAAATTTTAGTAATGTCAATCGTGTTGAATGAAAAAATATAAGTAATCATCAAACTGAAGTAGGTATATATTTAATAACACATGTTTAAAGCCAATTGAAATTATAATGATAGTACCCAAATTCTCTCAAATAACGGAGAGCTTGACGCTATTGATAAGGTTAAATTTTTCGGTGTACAAATTGACTCACTTCTGAACTGAAAAAAATAGTTATCAGTAGTTTTAAATACCGTGAGTTCTACCTATTATGCAATTAGAAAAAGGATTAGTTAACAAGCTAAAACATTGCGCTTGTAGAAACTTGTCTAAACTAAACACAGTATCTTCCTTTGGGGTAATAGTTAGTTGTAAGTACGGCGTTCATCATTAAAAAGAGCAATACAGATGAGTCATGTTCTTGTAGGAGCCGCTTTCAAGAGTAAGGTATTTTAACTGTCCTCTGTCTATTTCTATCCATCTATTTATTATTAGTCCATCTAACGAAATAAGAAAAAAAAAACGAGAAAAATTAGCGAAGAGAAATAAGGGCGCGTACTTGGAGACAAGATTTATGTAGCATGGTTGATCGGAACATTGAAACAAGGAAAACTACTAACCCAACAACCCTAGATAGAACGTCATGGACAAGGCCATGTCCAATGTTTGTAAAGTCTGAGTGACATAAGATTTGAAGAAAAATTTAAGTGAATTCCTTGCATTACTTGTATTAATGCTTCGGTTGTACTCGCGTGCATCAAGCAGAATATAATATTGCAACCTTAGTTAAATCATAGTATCTTGTAATTGGAAATATAAAGATAACAGAAAATGAAACTTATTTTCTAATGCTTTTCAGATAATAAAACTGAAATTTATTCGTTCTTGGACGTTAACTATGAACATTACGCGGTGATGTTTGCTTGTTACGACAACGACGAGGGAAATGGCAGTACTTGTAAGTATAACCTTTTTAAAAAGTGGATCCGGCAAATCCCTACACTTCTTGAGAGTATCTCAAAAAGTGTAGGGATTGTTTGTATGTAGATGAAGGTTTGCCAGATTAGTAATGATTACTGTACTAATAGTTAGAAAACGTTATTTCGTGAGAAGAGGAAGCAGATAAAATTACCCTACGGATAACAACGCCTAACTGGCTGATACCACTAGAGCCTACCCGTTTATTAACATTCAGTTTTGGCTCGAATAACACCTTCACAAAATAAAAATATATGTATTGCTTAATATAATATCATTAATTACAAATTGAACTTATTTATTTCATAAAATATACCTAATACAATGATTGAGAGACGCTTTAAATAAAATACAAGAAAAAAATGTGATCACTTTTCAAGTTGACTAACCGTTCAATTCGTTTTAGATATTAGCGTTTGACACTTGATATATGATAACTGTACCTGAACAAGATCGTTTCACGAAATACTTTTCTGTTTCACTAAACGGTACTTTGCCGAAAAGTGAAAAATCTCAATTAAAGTCAGTGCCTATGTTTTTTTGTGAAGCGGTAGTGAGAGCAATTTGCCGGTCAACTGGAGGCCGAGTGCGGTCGTACGGAAACCGCGTGATGTAGGAAATCAATCGTTTGCCGATCTGCTTGCAATTTTAGAGTTCGGTGGACTATTTAAAACATAAATGATATCTGTCTGTATACATAAACTTCTTGCGTTGCCGACTGACTGTCAGACAGCGCAAAGCTGCAACTACTCGGCGCAGGCAGTTGAAATTTGACATGTATGAATGAACTTGGGAATCGTAGGGGTGCACTAAGAAAGGATTTCCCGAAATTATCCTACGGGATCGGGAAAGAATATTACGGTTAAAATAAAATAAAATGTAGTGCAGATGTGGATATCCCTAATATGTAAATAAATTCATAGATAATACTTGTCTTGTACACTAGACACAAGGTCATGATCTCATGATACAAACACTAAAATAGAATATAGAAAAGATACAATAGGCGGCCGCATTGCCACCAAAATGCGAGATCTCTAGTCAATGCTTGGATGGATAAAATAGATCAGGAAACAAATCATAAGTTATAAAGATATTTTGATGAGAAAACCATTATTATATATGTACAAAATAAGTTATTCTGATGTGTATGTAATTTGAGTATGTTGACATATTTTTTAAATTCACGTTTCATTGCTCGGTGACCTTTTTGGTTTTACCCATGTTTTATTTAAACTTAATCATTGTGTAGCATTTATAGTAAATATAAACGGACCTTCTGTCGCACTTGCTATTAATTGCAAAACTTATTAGTTTAAGCAAAGTCTCATTCATGTATACAGAACCACTCATTGATGCGTATCTGTCATCCAATCAACCAAATTTTTTGCACACTCCGACCACAATACTTCGCATCTATTTCGTCCTCCAAATAATTGCTTTTATTCGGACGACTGATTATTTAATTAAATATGTACAAGTTAACGTTTGGTTAATCTAAAATACAATGTGAAAAAAGATGTAATTATGAGATATCGGCGAAATTGATGATTCACAACATTTCTTTCCGTTGGTATTGACGTCATTGCAGTACTTTTCAAATTAACCATAATTTAATGGCTATAATGCGGTTGTAATCTTTAAATAGTAGAATACACATCAGCCACAACCAACATCCTGTATACCGTAAGGAAATAATAAAGGAGAACCATTGGAGGAAGATAAGACAGAAAGAGAAAGGGATGTTTTATTTATTTTAATCTGCAGTGAAAAAAAGCCAGTGTATTAACCATATAGTAGCCAGTTAATATTAACCTTGTCTCATACACATGACTGAAAATACAAAAAAAAAACAAGTTGTTGCATACCGAGCAGAATAGGTGAAAGAGAGAAAATTTGCAGCATTTTGGCGATATTAGATGATGACCGGGGTAGGCGATTGGCCAGTGCAAATGTTTCTAACTAAATAAAATAAAATACGAGATTATAGGTACCTACTGTTACTTGAATTCAATATGATACTCGACGTACATTATAGTAGTACATTGAGTAGTTTTATTTTTTACTCTCTATGCCATTCTTACAAAGAGAAATGCAACAACATGATTGCTAATGCTTTGAGGTAAGATTTTATGACAAAAATGGACACGTGCGGCGCTGCATGAGAGTGACATTTAAATCTGCTTAGCTGGGAAATTAAAAATATTCTTTCTTAGTAGTAGGGGAGCCCACGATGCTAAATTGGAATTTACTCGAGCATCATTGAGACCTATTAGGTTGCAAAGCTAAGATGATAAAAATGTAAATAATGTATACCTTTTCATCGGTGAGGGAAGCGGCTATTGATTTTCAAATTTCAAATAACTGTTGCACTGATCCCTCCAGATAAAAGTCAGGTTATAAGAAAGCACGTCTATGACGTTAGGATGAAAGAATATACATCTTAATCTGACGCGCGTGAGTATCTCAAAATGGGGAATTCCTCTGCACGTTCTAATAGTAACCACGAGTTTGCGTCACACTCAAATCGTCAGATTATTAAATGATAGACTTTTTTAGTTTCACTTAACATCCCTTTACAAAATTTGATACGCTGGATTGATTTTCTTTTTTGAAATTTAAAAATCTTTTGTTCGACCACCTCCACTATGCAAACGATCAGATTAAAATTCCTACTTTAAAAATACTTAGGACATGGATGCTATCAATATCTGACGCACTCGAGTAATTTCCGAAATCCCTTCAATGGCCCCCCTACTATAGTGTGCTCCTACGCTGCCTAAGGAACATAAATAAATAAATAAATATCAGCTTCTTGCGCCCAGTAATTTCGGCTGTACGTTGTCTGTCAATCAATCAGTAACGGCAGAATTGTATATAATTATATTGATAAGTCTTCTTCTTCTGCCTGATGATTATTAATCCCGGTATATACCAGGGTCCGCCTTCCTGCTCAGTTCTTTCCATATTTCCCGACATCTTACATTCTCCAAAGTCAATCCTTTGGCAAAATTATATTGATAAGTACCAAGGATTATTCAGAGCTACTATACATTATATGATTAATAAAGACAAGAATTATATTAAATAGATATAATAAGATAAAACGATTGTCTATTATACTGAAGTTATTCTCATGCATAAAGAAAATAAACACTATTATTCGTTTGCATTAGAAAAAATGTCGCCTTTGTTTGCCCTTAGTTATTTTCTAATAGTATTATTATTATTTATAGGTACCTATTAAATATAGCCATTCCTTTTTTTTATCATTATTAATTTATTAAGGCGTTTTTGTCCACATGGATACGTCAACCCCATTGTACCTTATGCACTAATACACACATAATCTTAACACTAAAAATAAAAATAGATTCAGTCCAGAACTAAGTCTTAACGCTAATTTATACCGATTCTTGAGTTGCTGGTTTTCTAGTTATTCAAGCAAATTAAATTGTTTTCAATGGACATAATGACTACCTAAATAGATCCATAAACAGATAACGAAGAATAAATAGTATCTAATCAATGTGTGGTGTAATGTTTTCCTAGTTATAGGCAGATAGTGACAGAATTATCGTTTGCGGTACTTATAGCAATGTTAGTATAATGATATAATAATAAAAAGTGAAATTCTATGAAATATACCAATTTTTCTTAGATGTTATTGGTTTTGCTGTGCTCCAAACATTTATTTTTGCCATATCATAATTATATTATATTAGTGAGTTCTGGTGGAAATAAATTAAAATCTGATTCATGATTCCTGAATTTCCAACGCTGCTTGAAAAAATATACAAAGAGGTATATAAAACATCTCAAAAGATACTATTATCTTGGATTTAAGAGATATGTATGAAATAACTAACTAATGACTATACGGTTTCAAATGGTCTTGTAGACAAAACAATCAAAGTCTTTGCAGACACACTAAAGCAAAATCTAAAAGAAATCTTCAAGGAAATTACAGTGATTTTACAGTGATAATTATCCTCACAAGAAATATGACATCTCATTTTACGTTTCATATTATGTTACTCGACCAAAAAACAGCCAAAAAGATGGGCCCGAAATTAACGCTGAAAGCATCAGTAAAGTTTCTCTCTAATTCGGCTCTTATCATATTTGCAGATGAAATTTGGAAGCTGACCAGAACTCCTCACGTAAAAGACTCTGACGCATTTCAACTGGACCAGGCTGTGGCAAACTATAGCCTGCAACACACTCGGTTCTACACATTCAACAACACAGAAGACAATTGCAGGGTAGGCAGCGGTGGACAGCAACTTGACACTTCTTCGCTCGTGCTGACATCAGCAGCTGCAATAGCCCTTTTCAGGCGATTCTTTTAGAAAAAATGTTGTTTAAAGTATAGGGAATTTTGTAGGAATATGTCGACTTTCAAATGTAATTGAATTATGATCATTGTTCCTAATATTAATAATATAATTCGTTGTACAGTATTAGGCAAGTCATGGAGGAATCTTTAAACTTGAGATTTCTTGAAAATACACTATTTTCTGTTCTTCTGAGTCTTACCCTGAAGAGACACTATTCTTCAAAAGAATAAAGAATTCTTAAATCTTAGTAAATATAGTAGGACTTCGTATTGTTCCTATTGTACTAGGAGACTATTTTCTTTGACCCTTCATCAGTCACATTTTGCCCAAGTCTCGGAGAACTGCTATTCTGTAACAATAGTAATAAATTGTTAAACGCTATTATATGTATGGTCTTCAGCTGATATTTGCGACAGTGAGAAGAAGAAGAATAAGTTGTTTGAGAAGTGTAGTTTAGGTGGCAAATGTGTAGACTCTTGTGGTTAAGAAGTTTATGTCTGGGTTTGTAACATTTTGTGTAGTAAAACGAATGTCATCTTCAGAAGCTGTATATTTTTCAAATTTAATCTATTTCTCATTACATTGTTTGGTCGATATTTTAAAATTTGGGGCATTTAATAGATTTACTATGTGGGTTAATCATTGTCAACTTAATCATAAGTGTGTGGTAATTATTTATTGTTAAATGTAAGAAATAAAATGATCTGTTTGGGATGTGAGTTTCAGTTTGTTTTCATTTTAGTAGACTGTCTTATAGGCACCGAGGTATCAGCAAAAATCATAAAGCCTACACTTATATCGGCTTGTGTTTGATGGATTCTGTTCCAGGAATGTGTAAGGTGCAAATTGAATGACATACATACATACATAGTCTCACGCCTATAACACCGAAGAGGTAGGCAGAGATGTATTTCTACACACACTTTTGGTCAGATATACTTTAGTCCCACGTAATAAGGGGCGAGCCTATTCCCGTACCGGGGACATTTCCAGACTCCGTGCTGCTACTGAGAATTTCATGACAGAAAAACCCAATAACACTGCCCGACCCAGGAATTGAACACGGGACCTCCCGATCCCACGCGCACATTTATGCCGCGAGACCAACGAGGCAGCCGTATAGGGTTTGATGTCAAGTTTTCCGTCTCTACGCAAAGATGGTATTCGCATCGTGTTATCCCTTAGTCGCCTCTTACGACACCCACGGGAAGATAAGGGGTGGTGACACTTGTATTCTATGCCGTCAACCACACGGCAAAAAAATTGGATGAAACTTTACAAATATTTGTCAGTAGCGCACGCGGAGTTTAAATGTATAAAGTATTTTAAGTATATTGATTATTATAGATACTTATGACTATATCTCTTACAAAATATGGAAATGCTCGAATACTTGTTAAATAATTATTACATTGCCATCTTTCCACTATTAGTAGTACTATTTGATGAAACGTCTCAGTATAAGTACATGGTTGTACATCGTCGCCTGTATCAGCAGTACTGGAGCATCGATAAGGATAAATTCTCTTAAAATGAACTAGATGGCGTTTGGTTCAACTGATGAACATAATGACGTTTTCAGTGTTGCACATAAAACACAACGCGGTTGAAATCATCATGAAAAACAAGTATCTGATATTCATCAAGCATCATCAGCCTTTAACAGTCCACTGCTGGACTAGGCCTCTCCTTTGAAAAGAGGAATTGGCCTACTATACCACGCTGGCCAAACGGGTTGGTATAAGGTTTGTATCAAGTTTTCCATCTCTTACAGTGCTGTTCTCTGCATAATATGCTCCCTCTGTCGGCTCTTACGACACCCATGGGATGATATGGGGTGGTGACATTCCGTATTCTTAATCCGTCACCACACGGACGGTACGGACATCTGATATTCAATATGTATCAAACTGACTGACGTATGACGACTGACGATCTTGTTGGGATCGTGGGCAGCGGATAGATGCGGGTGGCTCAGGATCGGTGCTTGTGGAGAGCCTTGCGGGAGGCCTGTGTCCAGCAGTGGACGTGTTTCGGCTGATATAATGATCAATCATATCACGTTTATTATCAGTAATTTTGTTTATTTTTCTAATGATGGCTTATCTTACAAGATTGTTTTTAATTTTTTTATTGGGCTTTGTGAACAGTCAGTGCCTTTTCACACGTACCGGTTGTTGGGTAGCCGGTGCCGGGTACCCGGCGGCGCAGTGTATGGCCATGTACTTTATCTTTCATACGTACCGGCGTAATTTGCCGGGCAAGCGGTCGGCGGGTGCGCACCGGATCCACCAATGTGCGTCCGGTTGGCACCTACCGGTTTGCCGGCGACCGGACGCGTAGTGCTGTATGGAAGACGCAGTATGCTTTCATACGCACCGGCGCGTAGTCGCTCAAGTACAATCACAGGGAGAGCACGCGCACGTCGATTATTCTCACACCCTCGTATCGTCCTATTATAGTATTAAAATTGTAAAACGGAGAAAGATATTGAATTACTAATAACTTTAGTGGAAGCTAGACCGGTTTTATGGCATAAAACTTGTCTAGATTATAAAGATAAAAATGAAACAAAAAAGGCTTGGAGAGAAGTTGTTCCATTTTTTGAGAAGAGTGAAAATTTAACTATTTATGCGTAGTCACTACGCGACTGTACTCGCGTCGATAGTGAAGGCGCCACTGGATATAAAATCGGTTCGTATGAAAGCTAAATGTGATACCGCACAGTCGGCGCCGGCTACCCGGCAAACGGTACGTGTGAAAAGGCACTCAGTGTCTTGAATCAGTACACCGATATTAGCATTTAGCATTTTTAATTTTATATATATTTTTGAACGATGGAAGAAATTTCATTATTAACAGGATTTAAATAATCAGACACTGCACTTAGTGTTGCCTCGTGTGAGAATTGAACCCGCATCAGTGTAATTCTAAGGTGACCGGTTAATCAACTACACCATACCTAGTCAATCATATCATCAAGCGTGTAGCATTTAAGTATATGTGAAGCAGTTTAGCTAACCTAAATGATACTGTTGAAGATACTATTATGAAATATATTGTATAAAAATACAGAAGATCTATTGAGTGTATAAGGAACTATTCGTCTGTAGCGCAAAAACGTTCATATTTTATATACAAACTTGATAAACGTGCTACGCCGTCTGATTAAAGCAGCTAATCAAAACCCATAGGCGCTTGCAAGCGAGTGAAAGTGTTACTGAGTTTTTTCGAATTCACAGTAGCAGCACGGAGTCTGGCAATGTGCCCGGTAATGGCAATAGGCTCGCCACCTCTCACGTAGGACCTAAAAATTCATATGGTGAACTTTGGCTCTGCCTACCCCTTCGGGGATATATACGTGACGATGTCAAGAAAAAGAAAAACGTAAAAGGAATTATCACCATTGAACCAGCCCATTTAATTCTGTAACTAGAAACTACGTATTAGTTAAATTAAATTTTAATTAATCAAAAATATATTGATTTTTATACTAATTTAAATATAATATTTACCATACAACACGTTGTACATATAAATGATAATACAAAAATATATATAAATACCATTACTGCGACTACATAAGCACATTAACCAACATTCACTTTAACCAAATAATGTTTCAATTACTCAAATCAACGTATCTTATTCCACTTTAAGTTGAACAACGACTCGTCTTTGAGTTTACAACGTTTTGAAACTCTGAGAGTTAGTGCCTCGTACAATTTTATAGCAGTTTTTACACAACCACGAGATCGGTTCGGTTAAGGAGACTGTAGATTTCATGGCGGATTCTTATTTTATCTATTGGTAGACCATAAGAGTCGAAGGAGAGTTCTCCATAAATATAAATGAAATGGTTACATAACATATTGAAGATGATGGGTCGTAGCCAAGTATGCTCATGATCTCTCCGCTAAGGGATGTCGACGATACCACATAGAGGTGGTTTTAGTGAGTGAGCTCTGAACGACTGGACTTTGGAGGACTTTCTCACATACCTTCTTCTCCAGCCACAATCGGAGGGTGGCGGAGTGACTGGCTCGCAATACTAGGTACCTATTTCTTTCCACGTCGTGAACTGAAAATAATAATATAATAATAATAAACTTTATTCAATCAAATTTTATTCAACAAAATAAAACATTTAAAGCATTTTTTTTCGGGCTTATGCTTTCATGGAAGAACTCTGTTGCTTTTGGACTGGACTACGCTAAACAAATTTTTAGGTATATATCTTGCTTATGCAACATTGAATGCGTTACGTAATTTTAGTGGCAATTACAATTATGTTCAATTATGGGAGAGTTGTAAAAGCAGCGATAGCCAAGTGGAGAGACCGATGAACTGCTACGCAGAGGGTGTCGGGTTCCAGTCTACGGCGCGCACCAATGAATTTTAAAAGGTATGTGCGTATTAAATTGTTAATGACCACTTGCTAAACGGTGAAAGAAAATATCGTGATAAAACCTGCATGCTAATGTTCTCAAAAGACACGTGAATTCTGCCAACACGTTCTTGGCCAGCGTGGTGGACGATGGCCTTACCCTTCTCCTAGTAAGAAGAGGCCCTTGCCCAGCAGTAGGACAGTTTAGGGCCGATGATGATGGGAGAGTAAGCCCTAATAGCAACGTCGCTGACACTACATTTAGATTCAAGTATTCATGCAGTCACTTAATTAAATATACTGATCGCGGTAACTCACCCAAATACTGTTAAAATTACTCGTCGGTTTGAATACTAAAATATACCTATTTAATCCGTCCGAAGCAGAATTATATTCAAACGGTATTCCTAAATATTAAATTAATTCTAAAACAATTAGATACACTAAACTAACTACCAACTCTTCCAGCAGGAGATTAGCGTTGTGTTAATTAATATTTCATGTACAATCAACGACATAACTCGTGTAATCTAGTTCTGCGTAGAGAGACCACCCAAATCTATATATTTGAAAATATAAGCAATTTCGTCACCGTCTTGTTTTGGTGGATGAGTGTCCGGACACAAAAAGTAAAACACTGTCATGCCTCGGAGATCACGTGAGGTTGTCAGTTAGGACATAGAGCTCTGGCGGTCATGTCAGAGAATCTGTTGTAACATCAACGTCAACGTCGCGTCTTTCAGGGAATTTTTATTGGGTGGCTTAACTTATATATAGATTATTCTAGGTTCGCATTCTCAAACAGCAGTTTCCCATTGGAATGTTATCATTCTTTCAAATCAGGTGACGATAGAAAGCAGACCTAGACTAAGGCGAAATTATTCGATCACAATCGGGGTCATGGTATGATATAACATTGAAATAAGTGTTCTGAAAATCTGTCAAAATTCTTATTAAAAAATACTGTTATAAATTGAGCAGTACTTTGGTGTTATTAAAAGATTTTAATAGGTGAAATATAATTAATATAGTAATTACTTTATAAAGTTAAACAATGTATACTGTCAAAATATGTGTCTTCTTATGATGCCGACTGTACGTGCATTAAAAGCAATATCCGCTATGGCCACCGGCGATATTCGGTGGTGCACTTTATTTGCTGAATTAAATATGAATCCGGATAATTATTTGCTTTCGTATTATTTTGTCATTAATTAAAGTAGTGCATGAGTGTGTGGCGTCGCCTGTGTGAAATTAATACTTGTTCAAAATATTTTTTGTGATATTCTGACATTCAAAGTCACTCAATACTCTAACGCTGTACTATATGAAACTTATTCACAGTTCAGTATTACATTTTTGGGCAGAACCAGTGTATAGATAGAAAAAACTTACGCAGGTTTTGGCCAATAATGCTATATTATTATAATAATTATGGTGCTGATGAGTGATATGTAGGTAAGTTTTTTTTTTAAAAACATGGTCAAAATATTCTAGTTCCAAGCTCTTTAGAAAGAAATAAAGTCAATGTTGATAAACTTACGTAGGCTGTTTTTTGTAAACAAGTATCTACAATTCGTAGAAATGAATTCTGAACCCAAATAAGTAACGACTTTTCTTTATTTAAGTGTTAATCTAGGACTTCATCTGGTGTTCCATATCTCTTGTTTTATATTAAACCTTACAGGGTTTCATATTCCTTTAAGTAAGGTTTTACAAAACATTAAACAACAAAATAAGTACCACCACAAATAGTACATTAGTACTTAAACGAAACGGAAACTTTACTGAAACGAAACATCTAAGTATGTATGCACCTTAACAGTACCGCAACAAAGTAACATACTATCTTTACCACCCAATCTGCTTCAGACAGACCTTGATACTCAAAGAATAAGGTTTATATTCAAGTAGCATTTACTTTATCAAATGTGAAATGTTCAAAGAGTTGATTACCTTACCGGTAGGTGGAACGCAGAGCGTTAAGAATTGGCATTCTCTCTTTCATTCGGTGGGGCCTTAACGGGGAAGTTAAGTGGGTGACGATTTAGTATCTTTTTGGTGACATTTTGACTGTCTTTTTACTGTGTAGGCTCATCAAGACTTAAGGTTACTGATTGTGATTGTTTGTGTACAATCTTGTACAATATGCATTATAATCGATGTCTATCTATACATAATATTGATATTCGTTTTGTGCACAAAAGCATATAATATAATTGTTTGAAATAGAATTAGTTTTTATTATAAGTCAAATCGATTAGATCGATTGAGTAACATTTTGTTTAGTCTATTGAAAATTTCTGACAATGGTCACACTGAACTGTCACTTCCGTCCTTCCCGCGTTGAAAAATTACCACGTTGTCGTCTCGTACGTAAAGTAATTGATTGCCTTTTGAAAAGCACATCCTTGTAGCTACGCGAATAGTTTGTGAAATCTTATAGATTGCCGCTTTTTGACTTCCGGTACGGTTTGTGACATATTGAACATTTGTGAAAAGTTATTGTGAGCACACCTTTTTGCATTTCGTGTCAGTTGATTAATTGAACTAAATAGAGTAAACCGTCTTGAATGCCGCCTGATCTAGTGCTGGCAACGGTAAATTGTGATAAAAGACATTGTGAACTATTCATTGACATTTGCAAAGAGATTTTGTGAATCCTGTAAACTTGCATCGTGCATTGAAGACGCTGCGTTGGAGTCTGGTAAAGTAAAGATAATTCACTTGCTAATATTGGCCAATTTTAGTCTCGTGTGTGTCTAGCTTGCCTCCAGGACTCCACTCAAGAACATCACCAGGAGATATAAGGTAAAATTTTCATATAACTACATTATAATTTGTCATCGCTGAGAATCTCAGCAATATATGTCAGACATTTGATTGCTTTAGGACAACTGGATGAATATAAATTAGCTTCCACTGTGCCTACAACCAATTCCCAGTAAGCCTACGGTAATTCTAGACATAATTTTGGTGCAGAGCTGTAGTTGAAATTTAGCCGCTGTTGCATTACTGAGTATAAACTCAGATTGGTATGAGCTTGTATCTTATCACCTTGTAGACAGTATTGTAGTGTTTGTCAGGTCAGTTATTGTCTAAAATACATAATATTTAATTGTATAAGTTGACCTAGATAATTTGGAAACACATTGTCACATAACCTCAATCAGTAATTGTTGATTTGTATTGTTGAAAAATCTAACTTAAATTTGTTGTTGCATTAATAAGTCAGTTTGTTTGGATACATAACAGCTGTATGTATCAATAAATTTAGTAAATTTAGTTTATTGCATATATTCATAAACATTGTAATAATCAAATTTGACCTTGCATAGATGGGCGGGTCACACTGATAAATCAACTTGATAAACCCTTGTTTGTTGTAATATACGGATAATATTGTTAGGTAACACATATTCTGTGTGTACTCACAGTTGTATATATCATAAATTACACAGTTAGTCTGTCTGTTGCAAATAATTAATTAATTAAGTTGAAGCTTCAACTTTATTAATTTGTTGAAACCTTTGATTTTGTTGGGCAGTAAATACCTGTCACTTGCCTGCACTTGCAGTAAACAGGCTAATACTTTGTTGGTTTCAAAGAATTAAGAAAAATTAAGTTTTGATTGTTAATTTTATTTAACGCTTGTCCGGGCTCTTTTGAAGTTTGATTATGTCAGCTATCAAGGACTTGCGTGCGGCTGCTGGTGCTATTGCATCAGATTTGCGCTGGTTTGCCTCGGCCAGTGCTTTAGTGAACCGGCCTGATCGCCAGCAGGCCTTACTTCAAAGGTACGAGCGGATCGATGATCGCCTGGCAAGTGTGGAACAGCAATTCCGCACTTTCAGCACTTGCTGTCTTGAAGTGTCAGTCACTGATTTCACCGCTGACCAGCGAAATAAGGTCAGCGAAGACTATGCCCAGGTCTTAGACCTGTATGATGCTGTCTCCAATAGTGCGAGACAACTAGTTGCCGATAGGGAAGGGCAACCCGGCCTGAAGCAGGAGCTTCCTAGGTCAGCACCGGGGCTGGTGAGTAGGCTCCCTACTTTGGACCTCCCCCATTTTGATGGCTGCCTAGGAAGCTACCTGGGCTTCGTTAATTTGTTCGACAGCCTAGTCAATGATAGGGCTGACCTTCGGCCGGCACAAAAGTTGGCCAATCTAATATCGGTTCTGGATGGGGAGGCTAAGGGCCTCATCCAGCATCTGCTCGTGTCTGACGAGGCGTACCAGACGGCTCGGGACCTAATTGCCCGTAGGTACCATAATAAGCGTGGCCTCGCCAATACGCACATCGAGCAGATTTTGGGTCTGCGACGCTCACCCGTGTCTCTGGGTTGCGCACCCAACTGTTGAACCCGCTCTTGGTGGCCATCAACGCACTTAAGTGCCTTGACCTGCCCGTAGACCAATGGTCCTATTTATTGGTGCACATTGTGTTAAAGAAGCTGCCTGCCGACCTGAGGTCGCGTTTTGAGCAGCGCTTTGGTGGGGATAGCGCGACCCATCTGCCCCCCTTTGCTGACCTGGAGAGGTTCCTGGAGGATGAGTGCCGGGTCTTGGACAACTCCGGTGGTGACACGCCGGCTAAGACGCAGCCGCCCAAGGTCAAGGAGCAGGCTCGCGGTCACACCCGAGCCAATGTTGACCGGCGCCCTCCTCGCTTTGCGGTCACGCAGAGCCCAGCGGAGTGCTCCTACTGCAAGGTCACGGGGCCCAGAACGGCCAGTTGTAGGGCATTCTTGGACCTTCATGTCGCCTCTCGTAGGCGCATCGCGAATGCCCGCTGCCTTTGCTTCTCTTGCTTGGGGTCCCACTACCAGCGAGACTGCCCAAACTCTCGCCCCTGTCCTCACTGTGGAGGACAGCATTTGGACCTTCTCTGTATGAATGCCAGAGAGGTAGGCCGCTTGTCCAACCAACAGACGCCGCGCACGGGCGAGTGTTTTGAAGGTGGCAGCCGAGGCTCACCGGCGCGCAGCCGAGAGTCACCTCGCTTAATTGATCACCGCTCACCCCGCTTGGAGAACCGTAGCGTGCGCACGCCTCCTCTCTCTCGCGCACCTGAATGTGCGACCGCCCAGCGTCACCAGCACCATGACTGCTGCCCCAGGTATTCCCCTCCTTTGGCGGAGCGTCCCCGCCTTGACTCGCGCCCACCTCGTTTTGGGCGGGTGCGTCATTATGACCCCCCACAGATGGCGCGCGGATCGAGTCATCGCGCTTTTGAGGACTTCAAGCCGCACCCCCATTTTGATTTGCCTGGTCCTGGCCAACGGTCGCCGCCCAGGCAACAATAGGTCATCAATAGGTCATTGACCCCTGCCCTATAACTCCAACCTCCCCCATTGAGACCGTTATCCTACCAACGGTTGCTGTTAGGGTCTGGGGACCCACGGGGACCTCTGTTGTTATCCGTGCTATATTGGACACAGGTTCACAAGGTTGCATTGTTTCCACTTGTTTAGTAGGGCAGGTTAAATTAAATATGGGTTCTTTTCCAAATTGTATACGGGGCATAGGGGACGTAGCCTCTAATGTTGAAGGGCAAGTTAAGGTTTTGTTTGGCCCTGTTGAATCTTCACACCCGAGGATTAAAACCTCGGCTATTGTGTTGAAGAATATTTTGGGTATGCACCCACAGAAACAGCTACCCGCTGCTGTGGTGAATTTGACATCGGGATTGGAACTGGCAGACCCCAAATTTGACACACCGGGACTAATCGACTTGTTGATTGGCTCTGACGTCCTCGGTGGAATTTTGATTGGTGGGAAACGGGTCTTGGTGCCAAATGGTTTGACTGCCATCTCGACCATATTTGGATTTGCTTTGATGGGACCTGTACCTAGGGACCCCCCTCCACCCGAACTTGATAATTTGTTGGCTGTAGGCTCTGCTCTCTCTGATACGGTTCAGAGGTTTTGGGAGGTAGAGGAGCCCCCTCAAGCTGCCCGTTTGAATCCAGAACATGAGGAGTGCGAGCTGTTCTTCCAGAACAACACTGGTCGACTCCGTTCTGGTCGGATTATCACGAAGCTGCCCTTTCTGTCTGTTCGGCCTCCGCTTGGTGAGTCACGACCTTTAGCCGAAAAGAGATTGTTGGCTATGGAGCGTCGCATGGGTCGTGATCCGGAGCTCAGACAGAAGTACATTGAGTTCATGAGGGAATATGAACAGTTGGGACACATGTCTGTGTCAAATTTGGATTGGCGTTCGGTGGAGCACTACTTTCTCCCGCATCATGCGGTATTAAAGCCATCGACTGGCAAGCTGCGCACGGTATTTGATGGTTCTGCGCAGACTTCTACGGGCGTATCCTTGAACCAGTGCTTGCATTCTGGTCCCAAGTTGGTCAAGGACCTTTGTGACGTCATCACCAGCTTCCGACGACATCAGGTTGTCTTTGTAGCTGACATAAAAATGATGTTCAGGCAGACTATTATCCACCCTGATGACCGTCGCTTCCAGCTGATCCTTTGGAGAGAGTCTCCTCGTGATCCCATGGTCGTCTACGAGCTCAATACTAATACGTACGGGTTAAGGTCAAGCCCCTACTTGGCAATACGTTCTCTTTGGGAGCTCGCAGACCGCAAAGGCCTACGTTTCCCACGAGCCTCTGCCATCTTGAAGGACGATATTTACGTCGATGACATTTGCTCGGGCGCCTCCACAGCGGACGAGGCGATCCTCCTGCGGGACGAATTGATAGGTATTTTGGCCGCCGCTGGTTATGAGTTGCGCAAATGGATTTCCAACTCACCAGCGCTTTTGGAAGGTTTGCCAGAGGATCATCAGCAAGATCCACATCTATTTGAGATTGTTGACAACCCCGCCATGATGGCTGTTCTCGGCGTTCAGTACAGACCAGTCCAAGACATCTTTACATATAACGTAGACTTGAAATTGCCGTGTTCTTGGACTAAACGTCTCGTATTGTCTACTGTCGCCAGAACCTTTGATCCGAACGGTTGGATCTGTCCAATTATATTTTGGGCAAAATGCTTCTTGCAGAAGCTTTGGACAGCAGGATTGACCTGGGACGAACCTCTCCACGGTACTCTTGTTGAGGAATGGACCTCTTTTGTATCCTCACTTCCTGCCGTCAACGAGATCTCCTTGCCTCGTCCCATCCTTCCTCCCGGGAAGTACAAGGCCACCCTTCACGGGTTTTGTGACGCCTCGGAACGTGGTCACGCGGCCGTGGAGTACTTGCGCACAGTCAGTGCCTCAGGTCAGGTGAGAGTCTCCCTGATCATGGCGAAGAGCAAGGTAGCACCCCTTCGGACATCTTTGACCATTCCGAAATTGGAGCTCTCGGGAGCAGCACTACTTGTACGCTTATTGAACCACGTGTCTAGTACTTTGGGTAAAAGCATTTGCATTAATGGGACCTACGCCTGGACAGACAGCCAAATTGTTCTTTGTTGGTTGAAGGCTTCTGTCCACACCTTGGAGGTATTTGTCGCTAATCGCGTTTCCCAAATCCAGAAATCCGAAGTAAAGCTTGTTTGGAGACGCGTGCCAGGTGAGCTCAACCCCGTTGATTGTGCCTCGCGCGGATGCTTGACGCCTAGTTTGATAGGTCATTCGCTGTGGTGGGGTCCGGAATGGTTGAGTCGACCAGAAATTGATTGGCCTCGAACGCCAGTTTTGAATACTTCTAATTTGCCGGGTCTACGAACACTCGCTCTTGAGAAGGTAGAATGCGCCTTCGACCCCGATTTCCTGTTGAATCGTTACAGCTCCCTCGACAAGTTGTTAGGTGTTACTGCTTGGATAAAGCGTTTTGTTTTTAATTTTAGGCACCCACAACAGAAACGTCTGACACCGTTTCTCTCACCACAGGAACGACAGGAGTCCCTCACCTTTTGGGTTCGTTCTGTGCAATTGGCGCATTTTGAGAAGGAGATAGCTATCCTTAAGTCAGGGAAATCGAAATTGTCGGGAGCAATATCTAAATTGAACCCCTTTTTGGACGATACGGGCCTCTTGCGCGTTGGAGGGCGTCTCAAGAACGCCAACCTCCCTTACGGAGCACGTCACCCCCTTTTGTTACCTAAGGACGGTCATTTGGTACGCTTGTTGGTAACTGACCGTCACCTTAAAAATTCGCATGCTGGTTGTAATGCGCTCTTGGCCATTTTGCAACGCGAGTTTTGGATTTTGTCTGCCCGAAGAATTATTCGGAGTGTAGTCTTTCGCTGCATCCCTTGCTATAAGCTCAAGGCTTCTACCATGCAGCCCTTGATGGGAGACCTACCAGCAGATCGCTTAACTGAGAGCAGGACGTTAGATGGTGTTGGCACGGACTTCGCTGGTCCCTTTTTGGTGAAAACGTCGACACTTCGAAACAGCAAGACTGTTAAGGCCTACTTGTGCGTTTTTGTTTGTCTTTCCACAAAGGCCGTTCATTTGGAACTGGTCTCCTCGCTTACGACCGAGGCGTTTGTAGCCACATTTGACAGATTTGTATCCCGCAGAGGGCTGCTTTCCTTGATCCGTTCTGACTGCGGCACTAACTTCAAGGGCACCTATAATTATTTAAATGATGTTGTTAATTTCCTTGAAACCAACAAAGCTGATATAGGTGATAGGCTTGCCCGACGTGGGATAAATTGGTTGTTTTCCCCACCAAATTGTCCACACTGGGGTGGTATATTTGAGGCCGCCGTAAAATCGGCCAAAACACACTTGCGCAGGACAATCGGTGAATCTGTCCTTACATTTGAGGAACTCGCAACTGTGTTTTGTAAGATCGAGGCCGTTTTGAACTCTCGGCCGTTGTACCCGATCTCCTCAGATCCGAATGATTTGGAGGCCCTTACGCCGGGCCATTTTTTGATTGGTCGCCCACTTGTCGCCTTGCCTGAGTACCCCTATATTGATACGAGACCTGGTCGTCTCTCGCGTTTTGAATTGGTACGCCAGATTACTCAGAGCTTTTGGAAACGCTGGAATTTGGAATATTTGCACATACTCCAGCAACGCGTTAAGTGGACCGACAAGACCGATCCACCCAAGATTGGTGACCTCGTTTTGATCAAGGAGGCCAACCTTCCGCCACTCAGATGGCGCAGGGGGCGCATCCTTCGTTTGGTAACTGGGGCTGATGGAGTTCCCCGATTTGCTGAGATCTTAGTGGACGGTTCGATTCTGAGGAGAGCGGTTGCAACATTGTCACGTCTACCAACTAATTAGCGGACCGGTAGGCCGGTCCGGGGCGGGTGGATGTTTGAAATAGAATTAGTTTTTATTATAAGTCGAATCGATTAGATCGATTGAGTAACATTTTGTTTAGTCTATTGAAAATTTCTGACAATGGTCACACTGAACTGTCACTTCCGTCCTTCCCGCGTTGAAAAATTACCACGTTGTCGTCTCGTACGTAAAATAATTGATTGCCTTTTGAAAAGCACATCCTTGTAGCTACGCGAATAGTTTGTGAAATCTTATAGATTGCCGCTTTTTGACTTCCGGTACGGTTTGTGACATATTGAACATTTGTGAAAAGTTATTGTGAGCACACCTTTTTGCATTTCGTGTGAGTTGATTAATTGAACTAAATAGAGTAAACCGTCTTGAATGCCGCCTGATCTAGTGCTGGCAACGGTAAATTGTGATAAAAGACATTGTGAACTATTCATTGACATTTGCAAAGAGATTTTGTGAATCCTGTGAACTTGCATCGTGCATTGAAGACGCTGCGTTGGAGTCTGGTAAAGTAAAGATAATTCACTTGCTAATATTGGCCAATTTTAGTCTCGTGTGTGTCTAGCTTGCCTCCAGGACTCCACTCAAGAGTGATGTTCTTGAGTAGGTATTGTTCTTCAGGAGATATAAGGTAAAATTTTCATATAACTACATTATAATTTGTCATCGCTGAGAATCTCAGCAATATATGTCAGACATTTGATTGCTTTAGGACAACTGGATGAATATAAATTAGCTTCCACTGTGCCTACAACCAATTCCCAGTAAGCCTACGGTAATTCTAGACATAATTTTGGTGCAGAGCTGTAGTTGAAATTTAGCCGCTGTTGCATTACTGAGTATAAACTCAGATTGGTATGAGCTTGTATCTTATCACCTTGTAGACAGTATTGTAGTGTTTGTCAGGTCAGTTATTGTCTAAAATACATAATATTTAATTGTATAAGTTGACCTAGATAATTTGGAAACACATTGTCACATAACCTCAATCAGTAATTGTTGATTTGTATTGTTGAAAAATCTAACTTAAATTTGTTGTTGCATTAATAAGTCAGTTTGTTTGGATACATAACAGCTGTATGTATCAATAAATTTAGTAAATTTAGTTTATTGCATATATTCATAAACATTGTAATAATCAAATTTGACCTTGCATAGATGGGCGGGTCACACTGATAAATCAACTTGATAAACCCTTGTTTGTTGTAATATACGGATAATATTGTTAGGTAACACATATTCTGTGTGTACTTACAGTTGTATATATCATAAATTACACAGTTAGTCTGTCTGTTGCAAATAATTAATTAATTAAGTTGAAGCTTCAATTTTATTAATTTGTTGAAACCTTTGATTTTGTTGGGCAGTAAATACCTGTCACTTGCCTGCACTTGCAGTAAACAGGCTAATACTTTGTTGGTTTCAAAGAATTAAGAAAAATTAAGTTTTGATTGTTAATTTTATTTAACGCTTGTCCGGGCTCTTTTGAAGTTTGATTATGTCAGCTATCAAGGACTTGCGTGCGGCTGCTGGTGCTATTGCATCAGATTTGCGCTGGTTTGCCTCGGCCAGTGCTTTAGTGAACCGGCCTGATCGCCAGCAGGCCTTACTACAAAGGTACAAGCGGATCGATGATCGCCTGGCAAGTGTGGAACAGCAATTCCGCACTTTCAGCACTTGCTGTCTTGAAGTGTCAGTCACTGATTTCACCGCTGACCAGCGAAATAAGGTCAGCGAAGACTATGCCCAGGTCTTAGACCTGTATGATGCTGTCTCCAATAGTGCGAGACAACTAGTTGCCGATAGGGAAGGGCAACCCGGCCTGAAGCAGGAGCTTCCTAGGTCAGCACCGGGGCTGGTGAGTAGGCTCCCTACTTTGGACCTCCCCCATTTTGATGGCTGCCTAGGAAGCTACCTGGGCTTCGTTAATTTGTTCGACAGCCTAGTCAATGATAGGGCTGACCTTCGGCCGGCACAAAAGTTGGCCTATCTAATATCGGTTCTGGATGGGGAGGCTAAGGGCCTCATCCAGCATCTGCCCGTGTCTGACGAGGCGTACCAGACGGCTCGGGACCTAATTGCCCGTAGGTACCATAATAAGCGTGGCCTCGCCAATACGCACATCGAGCAGATTTTGGGTTTGCCGACGCTCACCCGTGTCTCTGGGTTGCGCACCCAACTGTTGAACCCGCTCTTGGTGGCCATCAACGCACTTAAGTGCCTTGACCTGCCCGTAGACCAATGGTCCTATTTATTGGTGCACATTGTGTTAAAGAAGCTGCCTGCCGACCTGAGGTCGCGTTTTGAGCAGCGCTTTGGTGGGGATAGCGCGACCCATCTGCCCCCCTTTGCTGACCTGGAGAGGTTCCTGGAGGATGAGTGCCGGGTCTTGGACAACTCCGGTGGTGACACGCCGGCTAAGACGCAGCCGCCCAAGGTCAAGGAGCAGGCTCGCGGTCACACCCGAGCCAATGTTGACCGGCGCCCTCCTCGCTTTGCGGTCACGCAGAGCCCAGCGGAGTGCTCCTACTGCAAGGTCACGGGGCCCAGAACGGCCAGTTGTAGGGCATTCTTGGACCTTCATGTCGCCTCTCGTAGGCGCATCGCGAATGCCCGCTGCCTTTGCTTCTCTTGCTTGGGGTCCCACTACCAGCGAGACTGCCCAAACTCTCGCCCCTGTCCTCACTGTGGAGGACAGCATTTGGATCTTCTCTGTATGAATGCCAGAGAGGTAGGCCGCTTGTCCAACCAACAGACGCCGCGCACGGGCGAGTGTTTTGAAGGTGGCAGCCGAGGCTCACCGGCGCGCAGCCGAGAGTCACCTCGCTTAATTGATCACCGCTCACCCCGCTTGGAGAACCGTAGCGTGCGCACGCCTCCTCTCTCTCGCGCACCTGAATGTGCGACCGCCCAGCGTCACCAGCACCATGACTGCTGCCCCAGGTATTCCCCTCCTTTGGCGGAGCGTCCCCGCCTTGACTCGCGCCCACCTCGTTTTGGGCGGGTGCGTCATTATGACCCCCCACAGATGGCGCGCGGATCGAGTCATCGCGCTTTTGAGGACTTCAAGCCGCACCCCCATTTTGATTTGCCTGGTCCTGGCCAACGGTCGCCGCCCAGGCAACAATAGGTCATCAATAGGTCATTGACCCCTGCCCTATAACTCCAACCTCCCCCATTGAGACCGTTATCCTACCAACGGTTGCTGTTAGGGTCTGGGGACCCACGGGGACCTCTGTTGTTATCCGTGCTATATTGGACACAGGTTCACAAGGTTGCATTGTTTCCACTTGTTTAGTAGGGCAGGTTAAATTAAATATGGGTTCTTTTCCAAATTGTATACGGGGCATAGGGGACGTAGCCTCTAATGTTGAAGGGCAAGTTAAGGTTTTGTTTGGCCCTGTTGAATCTTCACACCCGAGGATTAAAACCTCGGCTATTGTGTTGAAGAATATTTTGGGTATGCACCCACAGAAACAGCTACCCGCTGCTGTGGTGAATTTGACATCGGGATTGGAACTGGCAGACCCCAAATTTGACACACCGGGACTAATCGACTTGTTGATTGGCTCTGACGTCCTCGGTGGAATTTTGATTGGTGGGAAACGGGTCTTGGTGCCAAATGGTTTGACTGCCATCTCGACCATATTTGGATTTGCTTTGATGGGACCTGTACCTAGGGACCCCCCTCCACCCGAACTTGATAATTTGTTGGCTGTAGGCTCTGCTCTCTCTGATACGGTTCAGAGGTTTTGGGAGGTAGAGGAGCCCCCTCAAGCTGCCCGTTTGAATCCAGAACATGAGGAGTGCGAGCTGTTCTTCCAGAACAACACTGGTCGACTCCGTTCTGGTCGGATTATCACGAAGCTGCCCTTTCTGTCTGTTCGGCCTCCGCTTGGTGAGTCACGACCTTTAGCCGAAAAGAGATTGTTGGCTATGGAGCGTCGCATGGGTCGTGATCCGGAGCTCAGACAGAAGTACATTGAGTTCATGAGGGAATATGAACAGTTGGGACACATGTCTGTGTCAAATTTGGATTGGCGTTCGGTGGAGCACTACTTTCTCCCGCATCATGCGGTATTAAAGCCATCGACTGGCAAGCTGCGCAAGGTATTTGATGGTTCTGCGCAGACTTCTACGGGCGTATCCTTGAACCAGTGCTTGCATTCTGGTCCCAAGTTGGTCAAGGACCTTTGTGACGTCATCACCAGCTTCCGACGACATCAGGTTGTCTTTGTAGCCGACATAAAAATGATGTTCAGGCAAACTATTATCCACCCTGATGACCGTCGCTTCCAGCTGATCCTTTGCAGAGAGTCTCCTCGTGATCCCATGGTCGTCTACGAGCTCAATACTAATACGTACGGGTTAAGGTCAAGCCCCTACTTGGCAATACGTTCTCTTTGGGAGCTCGCAGACCGCAAAGGCCTACGTTTCCCACGAGCCTCTGCCATCTTGAAGGACGATATTTACGTCGATGACATTTGCTCGGGCGCCTCCACAGCGGACGAGGCGATCCTCCTGCGGGACGAATTGATAGGTATTTTGGCCGCCGCTGGTTATGAGTTGCGCAAATGGATTTCCAACTCACCAGCGCTTTTGGAAGGTTTGCCAGAGGATCATCAGCAAGATCCACATCTATTTGAGATTGTTGACAACCCCGCCATGATGGCTGTTCTCGGCGTTCAGTACAGACCAGTCCAAGACATCTTTACATATAACGTAGACTTGAAATTGCCGTGTTCTTGGACTAAACGTCTCGTATTGTCTACTGTCGCCAGAACCTTTGATCCGAACGGTTGGATCTGTCCAATTATATTTTGGGCAAAATGCTTCTTGCAGAAGCTTTGGACAGCAGGATTGACCTGGGACGAACCTCTCCACGGTACTCTTGTTGAGGAATGGACCTCTTTTGTATCCTCACTTCCTGCCGTCAACGAGATCTCCTTGCCTCGTCCCATCCTTCCTCCCGGGAAGTACAAGGCCACCCTTCACGGGTTTTGTGACGCCTCGGAACGTGGTCACGCGGCCGTGGAGTACTTGCGCACAGTCAGTGCCTCAGGTCAGGTGAGAGTCTCCCTGATCATGGCGAAGAGCAAGGTAGCACCCCTTCGGACATCTTTGACCATTCCGAAATTGGAGCTCTCGGGAGCAGCACTACTTGTACGCTTATTGAACCACGTGTCTAGTACTTTGGGTAAAAGCATTTGCATTAATGGGACCTACGCCTGGACAGACAGCCAAATTGTTCTTTGTTGGTTGAAGGCTTCTGTCCACACCTTGGAGGTATTTGTCGCTAATCGCGTTTCCCAAATCCAGAAATCCGAAGTAAAGCTTGTTTGGAGACGCGTGCCAGGTGAGCTCAACCCCGTTGATTGTGCCTCGCGCGGATGCTTGACGCCTAGTTTGATAGGTCATTCGCTGTGGTGGGGTCCGGAATGGTTGAGTCGACCAGAAATTGATTGGCCTCGAACGCCAGTTTTGAATACTTCTAATTTGCCGGGTCTACGAACACTCGCTCTTGAGAAGGTAGAATGCGCCTTCGACCCCGATTTCCTGTTGAATCGTTACAGCTCCCTCGACAAGTTGTTAGGTGTTACTGCTTGGATAAAGCGTTTTGTTTTTAATTTTAGGCACCCACAACAGAAACGTCTGACACCGTTTCTCTCACCACAGGAACGACAGGAGTCCCTCACCTTTTGGGTTCGTTCTGTGCAATTGGCGCATTTTGAGAAGGAGATAGCTATCCTTAAGTCAGGGAAATCGAAATTGTCGGGAGCAATATCTAAATTGAACCCCTTTTTGGACGATACGGGCCTCTTGCGCGTTGGAGGGCGTCTCAAGAACGCCAACCTCCCTTACGGAGCACGTCACCCCCTTTTGTTACCTAAGGACGGTCATTTGGTACGCTTGTTGGTAACTGACCGTCACCTTAAAAATTCGCATGCTGGTTGTAATGCGCTCTTGGCCATTTTGCAACGCGAGTTTTGGATTTTGTCTGCCCGAAGAATTATTCGGAGTGTAGTCTTTCGCTGCATCCCTTGCTATAAGCTCAAGGCTTCTACCATGCAGCCCTTGATGGGAGACCTACCAGCAGATCGCGTAACTGAGAGCAGGACGTTTGACGGTGTTGGCACGGACTTCGCTGGTCCCTTTTTGGTGAAAACGTCGACACTTCGAAACAGCAAGACTGTTAAGGCCTACTTGTGCGTTTTTGTTTGTCTTTCCACAAAGGCCGTTCATTTGGAACTGGTCTCCTCGCTTACGACCGAGGCGTTTGTAGCCACATTTGACAGATTTGTATCCCGCAGAGGGCTGCTTTCCTTGATCCGTTCTGACTGCGGCACTAACTTCAAGGGCACCTATAATTATTTAAATGATGTTGTTAATTTCCTTGAAACCAACAAAGCTGATTAGGTGATAGGCTTGCCCGACGTGGGATAAATTGGTTGTTTTCCCCACCAAATTGTCCACACTGGGGTGGTATATTTGAGGCCGCCGTAAAATCGGCCAAAACACACTTGCGCAGGACAATCGGTGAATCTGTCCTTACATTTGAGGAACTCGCAACTGTGTTTGGTAAGATCGAGGCCGTTTTGAACTCTCGGCCGTTGTGCCCGATCTCCTCAGATCCGAATGATTTGGAGGCCCTTACGCCGGGCCATTTTTTGATTGGTCGCCCACTTGTCGCCTTGCCTGAGTACCCCTATATTGATACGAGACCTGGTCGTCTCTCGCGTTTTGAATTGGTACGCCAGATTACTCAGAGCTTTTGGAAACGCTGGAATTTGGAATATTTGCACATACTCCAGCAACGCGTTAAGTGGACCGACAAGACCGATCCACCCAAGATTGGTGACCTCGTTTTGATCAAGGAGGCCAACCTTCCGCCACTCAGATGGCGCAGGGGGCGCATCCTTCGTTTGGTAACTGGGGCTGATGGAGTTCCCCGATTTGCTGAGATCTTAGTGGACGGTTCGATTCTGAGGAGAGCGGTTGCAACATTGTCACGTCTACCAACTAATTAGCGGACCGGTAGGCCGGTCCGGGGCGGGTGGATGTTTGAAATAGAATTAGTTTTTATTATAAGTCGAATCGATTAGATCGATTGAGTAACATTTTGTTTAGTCTATTGAAAATTTCTGACAATGGTCACACTGAACTGTCACTTCCGTCCTTCCCGCGTTGAAAAATTACCACGTTGTCGTCTCGTACGTAAAATAATTGATTGCCTTTTGAAAAGCACATCCTTGTAGCTACGCGAATAGTTTGTGAAATCTTATAGATTGCCGCTTTTTGACTTCCGGTACGGTTTGTGACATATTGAACATTTTGTGAAAAGTTATTGTGAGCACACCTTTTTGCATTTCGTGTGAGTTGATTAATTGAACTAAATAGAGTAAACCGTCTTGAATGCCGCCTGATCTAGTGCTGGCAACGGTAAATTGTGATAAAAGACATTGTGAACTATTCATTGACATTTGCAAAGAGATTTTGTGAATCCTGTGAACTTGCATCGTGCATTGAAGACGCTGCGTTGGAGTCTGGTAAAGTAAAGATAATTCACTTGCTAATATTGGCCAATTTTAGTCTCGTGTGTGTCTAGCTTGCCTCCAGGACTCCACTCAAGAACATCACCAGGAGATATAAGGTAAAATTTTCATATAACTACATTATAATTTGTCATCGCTGAGAATCTCAGCAATATATGTCAGACATTTGATTGCTTTAGGACAACTGGATGAATATAAATTAGCTTCCACTGTGCCTACAACCAATTCCCAGTAAGCCTACGGTAATTCTAGACAATAATTTATGTATAGATAAATAAGGATTTAGGTTTATAAGAAGCTGGGGTTTGCAACATGTTGAAAAGAGGTCAGCTAGAATAGTGCCAGGTGCAGTAAATACACTTTTACTTTACCAACCAATCGAAATAGTATAAGTCTCCTTAGAAAAATAACTCATCATCATCGTCCTAACTATAATTATCCGGGTTGCATCCAAGAATTACACGCCTTGGAGCCCAAGGTCCGCTAACTGGTCTAACCAAAAATAACAGTACATCCTTAGTAAGATAACTGACAACAGCAAAAGATATTGTCATACTGATGAATTAATCATAGGATATGAGTTTATGCCTTGTACGCCCATTGTTATTTTTATGCCCCGCACTAATTTGCAACTTCTAAATATATATATATAAAACTCAAAGGTGACTGACTGACATTGTGATCTATCAACGCACAGCCCAAACCACTGGAGGGATCGGGCTAAAATTTGGCATGCAGGTAGATGTTATGACGTAGGCATCCGCTAAGAAAGGATTTTGATAAATTCCACCCTTAAGGGGATAAAATAGGAGATGAAAGTTTCTATAAATCTTATTAGATTTTCAACTCATTGAAATGAAATTAAAGATTAAGATTAAATACTAAGGTGAAGATGTCCGCTTAAATAGGATTTTGATAAATTCAACCCCCATGGGGATAAAATAAGGGATGATGGAGGATATAATGTGTTAGTTTGTACTATCAGTACCTAATGGAACGAATAAATTAAGACAAACAAAATAATTTTAGTTCTAAATGTTGACAATAGATGGCGTTGTGCAATTACGTCATATTTCTGAATCGCGGTGTTAAGATTTTCCGTGGATTAATGACCCTCTCCAGTTATTGTTTAACTTTCGTTATCAGGTAGGTAAGTTGTAGGCAATTGGTTGGATGTTGTTGGTCATTAAATTGTCTTGATTGCTGTATAGTACCTATATAGGTATAATATGTACGAAATCAAAGCAAATGCAAAATCGTCAAATATAATCCGCTAGAAATATATATTTCTAGCGGATTATATTTGACTATTTTGGCTGTTCTTTTCTTGGCATAGTCGTAGAACTAATGGGATATGTGGTAATAGATTCTAGATCGAGCGCAGATGTTATATGTTTATTTCCTTCGTTAGTATGAAGGGAACTCAAGATCTGAAAAAAACTAAATTTGTCGACACCTATCCACATCTACACGATACGATGTCATCATCAACTTACAGCATTTCGCAATCCAATGGTCGGCAAACAGCTCTCCAAATTTGCGTCACAATTACATTGTAAGTTAATGGCTTAATATACTATGCTAGCGGGCGGGTTAGAAGCTGGTTTCATGTCCATTTTTGTCTCTTTCCAAAGATACTAGGTGCCCCGTGTATTTTTCACAGAATTTTCTCTATCGGCACGCACTGAATCAAAGGAGGTGATGAAATTCTGTATTCTTATTCCGTTACCATGTGATAACTGAGTGATGAAGTAAGAAATTGAATTACTAATCATCACATCCAGCCATTCTGCCGCCACGTTCAACTCCATACATTTAAATTAAAAACTTGACTGTGCAGCGTCCGAAATTCATAATGAACGACGTCAAAGCGCAGTGTTGCGTGCAAATGGATAAATATTCAGTGTTTAGTGCCATAGTGCCATCCGCCATATTGTCAGATAGATTGGCACCATCATGGCGGATGCCAGTTTTGATGGGCCACGTCAAATTGTATTAGCCAGGTGATAAATTAGATTCATAGACCGTTCGTTGTTCCAACATCGCGGCGGTAATTAAGGTACGTGTAAAATGGAAAACGTGGTTCATTCGTATTATTGGGAAATCTATTTTCTTACATAATTGATAAGCAGCCTAATGGAAAATATACTGCTATGCATAGGGTCTCACGTTCGAATCATCGGTGCGCATCTTTAGCTTTTAGAATTGAAGTGCCTTTTGAATTGTTAGTTATCGCCTGATAAATAGTAAAAAAAAACCTTGCAGGGCAACCTATATGGCTTGTAAGCCATGTAGGTTGCCCAGCATTTATAAACTGTAGTTTATATTTTCTGCTTTTCGTAGGAGAAGAAGAATCGGCAGAGCTATTAGAAATGCTAGTGGTAGCTAGACAGAGTTAACTAACTAGTTTTCGTAAGCAATAGGCTTGTCTCCGTATCACTGGAAACAAAGATATAGGTAAAGATATAGATTATGTATGTATAACCAGTAAAAAAGTATAAATGTATGTTTATCTATTGTCTAGTACCCATAGTACAAGCTCTGATTAGTTTGGGACTAGATAGTGTTGCGTGAATGTTGTAGAATATTATTATTATTCTTACATACATTTCAAATTGAGTTCTTAATACTTCGAACTTTACTCAATCTTCATACCAATCATTCATAACAAAACCCTTCATAACAAAAGCCATTGCGCTATCGAAACTCAGACCATGATCGTCTACAAATCATAATAAAACATCGAACATCGCCATAACTCGAACATCAATTACGACGAACATGTTCGGGGGTCCAATTGACCCCAAGGGACCTCCTATAGCTGGTACGTGCTTGTTCCTCAAATTAAATTCGGCAATCGATAAGGTCATCGAAGAGTTGTGGTCTCTTGCGGGATGAAAATCTGTTGGTCGATGATGAGAAAGTGCGATATGTAGAAAGAGATTGTTAATTTAGAGGTATTGTTGAGTTACTATTGTTTTGTAGGTGCTCAATATGTTTAAGAATTGTTTGATAATGTTTGAATTTGACGTAAATCAAATTACTTAGATGAATAGTAATAATATGTCTGCACTACATCATTTTGTATGAACTTCTAGTAAACGAAACTAGACAGCAGTATTGAATTTAATGGAAAGACAGACAGACTGTTTACAGATTTTATCGCGGTATTGGTTTTACTGTCATAAAATTTAAACCGAATGAACTAGAAACTACATTATTTATTACAATCCGACGTTTCGGCTACTTTGCAGGAGCCGTAGTCGCGAAAGACCATGTCAGTTTGATTTCAATGTGTAACATTCGCGTAAACCTAAGAAAATACAATGTAACTGAATACTTACTTATATCATATCAATAAAATAGTGTTCTAATAACCTAATTTCCTCTTCAAACGTCTGGGGCCGATAATTCTATTATTGTTAGTCATTGTCGAGACTTTTCTTTGTCTCAAAAGAAAAATGGTGACCATTGTAATGTAATGGAGGCCAGACGAGGCAAAAAAAGGCATTTAAGCTATTGTATCACAGAATTCTTTAGGCGACATCATTTTGTGTTATTTAGAGAGATATTAGAAATGCTAGTGGTAACTAGCATTTCTAGTAGCTCTGCCGATTCTACCGCTAGACAGAGTTAACTAACTAGTTTTCATAAGCAATAGGCTTGTCTCCGTATTACTGGAAACAAAGATATAGGTAAATGTATAGATTATGTATGTATTACCAGAAAAAAAGTATAAATGTATGTTTATCTATTGTCTACTACCCATAGTACAAGCTCTGATTAGTTTGGGACTAGATAGTGTTGTGTGAATGTTGTAGAATATTATTATTATTCTTACATAAATTTCAAATTGAGTTCTTAATCTTCGAACTTTACTCAATCTTCATCATCATCAGCCTTTAACAGTCCACTGCTGGACTAAGCCTCTCCTTTGAAAGGAAGAATTGGCCTACTATATCACGCTGGCCAAACGGGATGGTATAGGGTTTGTATCAAGTTTTCCTTCTCTTACAGCGCTGTTCTTTGCATAGTATGCTCCCTTTGTCGTACCAATCAATAATTCTCTTCATAACAAAAGCCAATACGCCACCGAAACTCAGACCATGATCGTCTACAAATCATAATAAAACATCGAGCATCGCCATAACTCGAACATCGATTACGTCGAACATGTTCGGGGGTCCAATTGACACCAAGGGACCTCCTATAGCTGGTACGTGCTTGTTCCTCAAATTAAATTCGGCAATCGATAAGGTCATCGAAGAGTTGTGGTCTCTTGCGGGATGAAAATCTGTTGATCGATGATGAGAAAGTGCGATATGTAGAAAGAGATTGTTAATTTAGAGGTACTGTTGAGTTACTATTGTTTTGTAGGTGCTCAATATGTTTAAGAATTGTTTGATAAAGTTTGAATTTGACTTAAATCAAATCACTTAGATGAATAGTAATAATATGTCTGTACTATATCATTTTGTATGAACTTCTAGTAAACGAAACTAGACAGCAGTAATGAATTTAATGGAGAGACAGACAGACTGTTTACAGATTTTATCGCGGTATTGGTTTTACTGTCATAAAATTTAAACCGAATGAACTAGAAACTACATTATTTATTACAATCCGACGTTTCGGCTACTTTGCAGTAGCCGTAGTCGCGAAAAACCATGTCAGTTTGATTTCAATGTGTAACATTCGCGTAAACCTAAGAAATACAATGTAACTCAGTACTTACTATAAAATATCATATCAATAAAATAGTGTTCAAATAACCTAATTTCCTCTTCAAACGTCTGGGGCCGATAATTCTATTATTGTTAGTCATTGTCGAGATTTTTCTTTGTCTCAAAAGAAAAATGGTGACCATTGTGATGTAATGGAGGCCAGACGAGGCCAAAAAAGGCATTTAAGCTATTGTACCACAGAATTCTGTAGGCGACATCATTTTGTGTTATTTAGAGAACTTTTGGTCATGCTTCGTTGTGTAAAGGGGCCTCGATTTAAAAGATAAAAAAATCTTTCGTCTGGTCTGGAATTCTATACTTATTTATATAAACTCACGCCAATATCCTCGAAGGGGTAGGCACATGTGTAATACTACACCCACATATCGCTATGAATTTATGGGTCCCACATAATAGGGGGTGAGCCTATTGCCGTTACCGGGAACTTTGCCAGATGCCGTGCTGCTACTAAGAATTCGGAAAAACCTAGTAACACTTTTGCCCGACCCGGGAATCGAACCCGGGACCCGATCAGCAGACGTATGTGCTAACCACTGGACCACGGAGACAATAAAAAAAAATAACTGGATGGTTAATTTATTCTGAAATCTGATTATCATCGTCATCATTGGCCCTGTATATAAACTGTCCCACTGCTGGGCACGGGCCTATTTTCACTATGAGAAAGGATAAAGCCATACTCCACCACGCTGGCCAAGGGCGGGTTGGCAAACTTCATATGTCTTTCGAGATGCTTATGACTTGCTCTGTAGGTTTCCTCACAATGTTTTTTCACTGAGCAGAATATGTTTCATATTTAAAATGCTGCGTAGTTTGTAAAACGCAAACCATCTCATTAGATGTTCAGAGTGACCGAAAAATCGTTTGGTTTCATTTCTGTAAAAATATCAAAGTAGGTAGTATTTCAAAGAACTTGATAATGATGTAATAATGTGCAACATTTGATTGGATACATTAACAGAAGAAATATTTTTTAATAACGTGATTTTTTAAACGCTTAGTGCATGCACGCTATAATTAAATTAAGTATACAAAATAACATAGATGAAATTATATAAAAGCTTGCCACGAGATTTAAATACTGGTATTTACTTAGTTTATTATTTCTTTATTAGGGTTCCATAGCCAAGAGTGGCAAAAAACGGAACCCTTGTATATTCGCCATGTCTGTCTGTCTGTCCGTATGTCACAGCCACATTTTTATTTAAATCAAACGGACCATTAATTATTATTTAATGTTCTTGTTTGTCTACACAGGTAAAAGTAATCAACATCCAAATAGTTTCCTTTTTTCTAATAACAGCTTACAATTAATCTCAAATAAGTACAGTCAATACCACAGAAATACATAACGCCAGTCATAATAGTGGATCGCATGAATATTTTCACACAAAATCTCGTCCACGGCAAATTTCTTTGACGATTTGCTTTGAAACGCAACACAAAGTTAATGATAACAGGTAAGAGCTCCACTTGTTTGCCGTATCCTTTTTTTATTTTATTTTTATTCGTATGTCCCGACTAGCTTTCGAAACAAACACTGGTTGCACTGAAAAAAGATTAAATCGATCCAATTTGGTGCGATACTCTGTTTGGTGCGATTTTTTCGACGGTGTGAAATATTTGCCGGCTTTTGTGTGAAGGTGTGGAGATTTTGATTTTGCCATATCGTGTTTGTAAAATAGGTTAGTATTTTATACCCTAAGCATCAAACTGCTGAAGATGTTTGGAGTATTATAAAGACTTGAAGACTACAGCTTTATAGAGAGTTGCAGATACTCGTAGTTTTCGAATATGATAATTATATTACCGCATGTTTCGAACATATTCACAATAATCCAATTCTACGTCGTAATTTTGCTTATAATTTTTCTTGTCTTAAACTGTCATGTCTCACGCCTGTAGCCCGAAGAGGTAGATAGAGGTGGAATATGATCAGCAGATGTATACACTATTCACTGGACCATGTCTGCAGCTTATACATGACATGACTACATGAGCACATTAACCATCATTCACTATAACCAAATAATGTTTCAATTACTCAAATCAACGTAGCTTATTCCACTTAAAGTTGAACAACGACTCGGCTTTGAGTTTACAACGCTTTGACACTCTAAGAGTTAGTGCCTCGTATAATTTTATAGCAGTTTTTACACAACCACGCGATCGGTTCGGTTAAGGAGACTGTAGATTTAATGGTGGATTCTTATTCTTGTAAACAAGTATCTGCAATTCGTAGAAATTATTTCTGAACCGAAATAAATAACGACTTTCTTTAATTCAGTGTAAATCTAGGACTTCGTCTGGTGTTCTATACCTCTTGTTTTATATTAAACTTTGCAGGGTTTCATATTGCTATAAGTAAGGTTTTACAAAACATTAAACAATAATATTAATTATTAGTACCACCACAAATAGAACATTAGTACTTAAACGAAACAGAAACTTTACTGAAACGAAACAACTAAGTATGTATGAACCTTAACAGTACCGCAACAAAGTAACATACTATCTTTACCACCCAATCTGCTTCAGACAGACCTTGATGCTCAAAGAATAAGGTTAATATTCAAGTAGCATTTACTTATCAAATGTAAACAGTTCAAAGAGTTGATGACCTTACCGGTAGGTGGAACGCAGAGCGTTAAGAATTGGCATTCTCTCTTTAATTCGGTGGGGCCTTAGCGGGGAAGTTAAGTGGGTGACGATTTAGTATCTTTTTGGTGATATTTTGACTGTATTTTTACTGTATAGGCTCATCAATGCTTACTGTTACTGATTTTGTGTACAATCTTGTACAATATGCATTATAATCGATGTCTATACATAATATTGATGTTTGTTTTGTAAAGAAAAGCATATAATATAATTTACGTATGTATAGATAAATGGGACTAAAATAAATCTGGCGAAAAGTGGGTGTAGTAATATACCTCTGCCTACCTCTTCGGGGATATAGGCTTGATACTATGTCTGTATGTATGTATAGATAAGTAAGGATTTAGGTTTATAAGAAGCTGGGCTTTGCAACATGCTGAAAAAAGGTCAGCTAGAATAGTGCCAGGTGCAGTAAATACACTTTTACTTTACCAACCAATCGAAATAGTATAAGTCTCCTTAGTAAAATAACTCATCATCATCATCGTCCTAACGTTATCCGGGTTGCATCTAAGACTTACACGCCTTGGAGCCCAAGGTCCGCTAACTGGTCTAACCAGATATGACAGTACATCCTTAGTAAGACAACTGACAACAGTAAAAGACATTGTCATACTGATTAATTGACTGCACGGTTGGCGTAGTGGTGTAAGCGGCCGCCTCACTGCTTGACACTGCGCCGAGTGTTGTGGGTTCGATCCCCACACGAGGCAACAATTTGTGTAATTCACACATTGTTTCGAGTCTGGGTGTTCATTGTGTCCGTTAGTTGTATGTTTGTAAAGCCCCTGCGACACAGGATTTAGGACCAAATCCTGTGTCGCGTGGGCAGGAATGTCTTTATTAAAAAAAAAACATAGGACACGAGTTTATGCCTTGTACGCCCATTGTTATTTTTACGCCCCGCACTAATTTGCAACATATACGAGTACGCATAAACGTCAACACTTATAATGCGTGCCGGGCACTGTATAAGTGACGATGTGTTACCCAGTGATCTGACATCTTCGACTATGTAGGCAATTTAACCCATCCATGTAGATCGTAAAGATTTTCAATTTCTGCATAAATGGGCCGATTTGACCGGAAAAGTAGTAGCCTCTCACACAATATCTGTATCAGTAACAGTAGGTATATACCTATTCCTTGGCCCATCCTAAAGCTAGCAATTTACACGACTCCTCTGGTGTATCGGATTGTCATGGGCGGTAATATCTTAACATCTGGCGATCTATCTGCTAGTTTTCCTCCTATTACATAAAAAAACAAACAAACAAGAATAGTATTATTTTTCATCATTTATTTTTAGGGATCTAGCCAAGAGCATTCATAAAATATCGCCATAATACCTAAGTGCGGACATGGAGAGTAGTCACGAACATTGTGTTTTATTTAACATACGCTATATGCCATAGTGGTATTCAGAGAGCACTAGTCCATGGAATAGGCTCACATATTTATAAGCAGGCTTCACCATTGAGTTTGCATAGAGAATTTGTTGGGTGTGTAAAAAAAACATGGTGTGATTCGGACAGCTAATATTGCATCCAAATAAACATGGCCAATGAAACACGGCAACATTCAATAACTTTTAGCTGCAATCTAGTTACCTCAAGTGCTTTGTCAAAGAATACTAACTGCTGTGTGGATACACTATAACAGGAAGCAATAGCACAGCGTTTGAAATATTTCATTTAAGATCAAAGGTTTTAGTGATCTTCTCCTATAATGCAACTTGTTGATCTTCCGATTGCTTTAAGTAACATATAACGCATTATACCCTTAATTGCCGATTTGTGTAAAGTTCAACCGCATTATACTATTTTTGTCATTTTAACCCCAGAAAGATTTGAGTTACCGACAAACTAAAACACAGTTTTGTGTTATAGACAAGCTAAAACTGTTATTGAACATATCTTACAATCATTGTCGACTAATAGGTATATTATTTTATTGAAATCTATGTTTTAGATTGAATCCAAAATATAATAATACTTTACCGGTTCAGATGAAGCGCAGTAATTGATGATGATCCAAAAAAGCTTTGGAGACGTTAGTTTGGTAAATTTGTGATGGTCTTTCCCTCTGGGTTGCAGAGGTCAGACGGCAGCCACTCTTTGCAAAAACTAATATTCAGTCAAATCTGGTAAGACTAGTGACTAACAGATAATGCCAGGTGAATGATGATGGTTATTATCTTTTAGTTCTCCTATTTACGTAGTAGTAGTAGTAGGTAACTGAATATCTTATCATCACTTCCAGCCTTTCTGCCTCCACGTTCAACTCCATACATTTAAATTAAAAACTTGACTGTGCAGCGTCCGAAATTCATAATGAACGACGTCAAAGCGCAGTGTTGCGTGCAAATGGATAAATATTCAGTGTTTAGTGCCATAGTGCCATCCGCCATATTGCCAGATAGATTGGCACCATCATGGCGGATGCCAGTATTGATGTGTCACGTCAAATTGTATTAGCCAGGTGATAAATTAGATTCATAGATCGTTCGTTGTTCGAACATCGGGGCGGTAATTAACGTACGTGTAAAATGGAAAACGTGGTTCATTCGTATTATTGGGATATCTATTTTCTTATATAATTGATAAGCAGCCTAGTGGAAAATATACTGCTACTCATAGGTCCTTACGTTCGAATCATCGGTGCGCATTTTCAGCTTTTAGAATTCAAGTGCCTTTTGAATTGTTAGATATCGCCTGATAAATAGTAAAATAATACCTTGCAGGGAAACCTATATGGCTTGTAAGCCATGTAGGTTTCCCTGCATTTATAAACTGTAGTTTATCTTTTCTGCTTTTCTTAGGAGAAGAAGAATCGGCAGAGCTATTAGAAATGCTAGTGGTAGATAGACAGATTTAACTAACTAGTTTTCATAAGCAATAGGCTTGTCTCCGTATCACTGGAAACAAAGATGTAGGTAAAGGTATAGATTATGTATGTATTACCAGAAAAAAAGTATAAATGTATGTTTACCTATTGTCTAGTACCTATAGTACAAGCTCTGATTAGTTTGGGACTAGATAGTGTTGTATGAATGTTGTAGAATATTATTATTATCTATACTATAATAAAACTGTTGAGGTGAAAAAGTCTGTACATAAAATATTTTTTGACGAAAATTTGCTAAAAAATCTAGGAAAATGCTAAAAAGCAATACTTGATGTTTTTTAGAATTTATGTCTGTCTGTCTTTCCCTATGTTGCTAAAGATCTCTAAAATGTCGGAATTGATTTCAATAAAATTTACACTTATGTACAAAGGATACTCAAACCTATAAAATAGTATATGTTACATCACAATCGGTTGAGTGGTTTTCGGTGTATAGCTTGACTTCTCCTTTGTACGTAGTCCCAAACAAAACCGGGATCATCCAAAACTGGTTATATATATGGTGCCATCTATGATCATTATAAGTTTGTTAGTAAAAGTATAGTTACTCTAAATAGGTACCTTCAAAGTGTTTTATAGCTACTTACCGATCGATAGATGTCACTATTTTCAAATAATTTTCTAGCAAAATAAAAGTTTCTTGCAAAAAAGACAATAATTATGTGTCGTATATTTCTGTTATTAAAAAATAATAGAGTGTAATATTCGGCACTTTCATAAACAAAAAGTCTGTGTCAAAATTTATGACAATGTCCACTTAATTTAAGCGGTAAATCTCTGTATGTATGTACATACATACATAACGTCACGCCTTTTATCCCCGAAGGGGTAGGCAGAGGTGTATTTCTACACCCACTTTTACATATACTTTAGTCCCACGTAATAAGGGGCGAGCCTATTGCCGTACCGGGCACATTTCCAGACTCCGTGCAGCTACTGAGAATTTCGTGACAGAAAAACCCAATAACACTGCCCGACCCAGGAATCAAACCCGGGATCTCCCGATCCCACGCGCACATTTATGCCGCGAGACCAACGAGGCAGTCGCATAGGGTTTGATGTCGAGTATTCCGTCTCCACGCAAAGATGGTATTTGCATCGTGTTATCCCTTAGTCGCCTCTTACGACACCCACGGGAAGATAGGGGGTGGTGACACTTGTATTCTTTGCCGTCAACTACACGGCATGTATTTCAAATGATTATGTTTATATAATAGTTATATAATCATTTCATTATTATTTATTTTAAACTAGACGACGCCAGCAGCTACGCCTGAATTTTTTTAAATTTACCCGCTTTGGCCGACCCCGTGGGAATTTCGGGCAATCCCTTCTTAGTACAGGCACATATACCTAAACATAGACGACGTTGACAAATGACGTCATTTTCTGAATGGTGGTGTTAAGATTCTCCGAGGATTGATCAGGTTCTCGGATAATTTGCTTTCATCGTCGTTGGAATACTTGGATTGGATATTTGACGTTACTTATGAGTTTGTGATTGTTGAATGTTATCGAGTTTCTTTGATTTCTTTCGTTCGTGCGTGTTCTGTTCTTATACAGGTGTCTCATTATTCCTAATTTCCCACTCCTCACCTGACGTACGTGGGAATCTCTGAGCGGGAGAGTCCGCCCTGAATTCAGATTACTCAACGGGGCTATCCTACTTTCCGCAGGGCTGGATAGTCGTAGTCCTGTGTGTATTTTCTAAATAAATCGCAGGGACAGACACTTGAAACAGCTGGAATCGACATTCGAACATGTTGCTTTTCACATGATCGGTAAAAATAATTTAAATGTTCTATGTATGGTAATGAAACTTGGGTATGGCAGAAGAGTCATGAAAGTAGAATAAATGCTGTAGAAATTAGAGGACTGAGAAGTATGTGTGGCGTGTCTATGACCGACAGAGTAAAGAATTGTGTGATACGAGAGTGGTGTGCGGTAAAAGAAGATGTAGTGACAAGCATCGGGAAAGGCATTGTCGTTAGTTTATACGCATACTGCTGACATGTATGATAATGATATGATAATGATATAAATGATATAGGGTCGATCAGGAATGATAAAAGAAACCGCCCGAGCTGAATGCTGTAAGTGCACTGATTTATTCGTAATAAAATGATAGGTACTATACCGATGCAACGGTCTCGCGCATATAATGTAAATGCCGAGTAAGCATTTTGTACAGGTAGGTAAACTGTACATCCTGCCCACTCAAAAGATGATATCAGTATAATGATAAAGAATCTATAAAAACAATGAATTCTTACACTAAATGATATAATATTGAAATTAGATGATACATAGAATGATAATGAATAATTTATTTGTTAGTACCTACTTATAGCTACGAGTATAATTAAAGTTCATTAAATCGCGACCTAAGAGGAGTAGGGGAGGTCCCCACTTCTACACTTAACTCACACTCTATTGGCCTGATCACTTCATTCACAGTTTCACACTTTCATCACTTTTCTTGTACTGCTGCTGTAGAGGGGGCACGCCTGCCTCACAGCATGCCTCTAGGTACTACACCAATGCAACGGTGTCGCGCATATAATGTAAAAGCCGAGTAAGCATTTTGTACAGGTAAACTGTACAGGCATGTTGAGATGGTTTGGACATATGCAGAGTATGGATGACGAAAGACTGACAAAGAAGATATATAAGGCAAGTGTTAATGGGACAGGACGAAGGGGAAGACCTAGGCGGAGGTTCACTGATCAGATTGGAGATATCCTAAAAAAAGGACAGGTCAGAAGTACCCTAAACAGAAGAGCATGCATGAGAAACTTGATGGGAGTGAATGAAGCAAGAGAGGTATGTCAGGATCGTTGCAAATGGCGTTCCATGGTATCTAGCTACCCCTCCGGGAAACAGGCGTGAGTCTATGTATGTATGTATGTTCTATGTAAAGTTGGTAAAATAGTTAATGTTATGTATAAAGAAATTCTCTAAAGATATATATTAGGTATATAATATACATATTATAAAAGTTATAAATAATATATACTCTTAGCATAAATGTCATGCTAATTAAATTCCAACATTTACGCGAACGAAGTCGCGGGCACAGCTAGTCTCAAATAAGTACAATCAATACCACAGAAATACATAACGCCAGTCATAATAGTGGATCGCATGAATATTTTCACACAAAATCTCGTCCACGGCAAATTTCCTTTGACGATTTGCTTTGAAACGCAACACAAAGTTAATGATAACAGGTAAGAGCTCCACTTGTTTGCCGTATCCTTTTTTTATTCGTATGTCTCGACTAGCTTTCGACACAAACACTGGGTGCACTGAAAAAAGATTAAATCGATCCAATTTGGTGCGATACTCTGTTCTGTGCGAATTTTTCGACGGTGTGAAATATTTGCCGGCTTTCGTGTGAAGGTGTGGAGATTTTGATTATGTCATTTCGTGTTTGTAAAACAGGTTAGTATTTTATACCCTACGCATCAAACTGCTAAAGATGTTTGTAGTATTATAAAGACATGAAGACTACAGCTATAAAGAGAGTTGCAGATACCCGTAGTTTTCGAATATGGTAATTATATTACCGCATGTTTCGAACATATTCACAATAATCCAATTCTACGTCTTAAATTTAGCTTATACTTTTTCTTGTCTTTAACTCTCATATCTCAGGCCTGTATTCCGAAGAGGTAAGTAGAGGTGGAATATAATCAGCAGACTTATACACTATTCACTGGAGCATGTCTGCAGCTTATATATGACATGACTACATGAGCACATTAACCATCATTCACTATAACCAAATAATGTTTCAATTACTCAAATCAACGTCGTTGTTCAACTTTAAGTGGAATAAGCTACGTTGATTTGAGTAATTGAAACATTATTAGGTTATAGTGAATGATGGTTAATGTGCTCATGTAGTCATGTCATGTATAAGCTGCAGACATGCTCCAGTGAATAGTGTATACGTCTGCTGGTCATATTCCACCTCTACCTTGTAACGTATGTCCGGTACTTACCGCGTTGCGTCACAGTACCGCCCATACGCTCGGCCAATCAGAGAAAGCCATCGTCCGCACTCGCAAAGCCTGACCAAATATGGTCATAAACGGACTCTCAGCCTGATGGAGGGCTCGGTATATAAAGGGGCCGACAGAGAGGCCGGCACCGCTACTCTACACTAACCTACTACCGCTACTAAATTCTATACCGCTATATCTATAATTATACTACTTCATACGTGTATCCTGGTCCCAGCTGTGGGTAAGTTACTACATTTACTGCGTTAGCGTACTGCCCATCTCTCTACCTGCTAGCTGAGGCCGGCTGACGCCGCCTGCCTGACTCTATTGGTTGTGGCTCTCCTAATGCTGCTTTCCTTCAGGTTCCAGGTTCACCTTAAGACTTCGGCTACGCTCCTAGACCGCTACACTTCCTGCATCGCCTTCAGCGTCACTTCTGCCGAAGAGTCTGGCCTGCCCTGCTCCTCGTACTCGCACCGCCGGCGTCTGCCTGCTGAACCAACGGCCTGCGAGGATCTACCGCTACGCGCAGCCTTCGAGCAGCCTGCCTACACACTACCGGAGGGAACAGCGTGGGAGACTGCAGCCCTTAGTGTTCAGGTCAGTGTCGTGTTGTTGGTCGGTCATACTTGTGGCAAGGGAAGTGAGACAATACTCGGCAAATAAACGCATAGAACCTTTTCTGCGTTTTAATACCAGAACACGTCACAATGGCGCCTACGTGGGTTATTGTCTCGCTTTCCGTGCTCGAGTTCTCATCTAGCAGGTCTCCATCATTGTAAGCGAGCAGGTGCGGCTACAGCGAACCGGTACGTATTGTTGTACTAATTGCCTACCTTTTAGTGTAACTACCTACTACGTACTAGTTCGCAAATTTGAATCTAATGTTTTTCTAATTAGTCCTAACGGTCGAACTTTTACGCCTAATCGTAAAGTAGGCCATTTGTAAGGGCGGAACGCTTGCGCACTAAGTGTAGTGTGTAGTGTATACTTACGCGGTTATTCATACACCATGGGCTCACACCCCATAAAATACTTCCTGCTAAACAAGAACGAGTTAGCTTACGAGGTCGCGATTAGAGGTGAGGAGCCGGCTACCTCTGTCCTAGGTCTGCGGAAGCAGCTCCCTAAATTACTGGAAGCCATTCCAAATGATGATATTTTGAAGTCGGGTCTAGCCATAGCGGTGGACTTCGAGGGCGCTAGCGAGGCCGTCTCTGAGCTGGCCAAGCGACTAAATTCGTTATCTCTTTCTTACGACGCGAACCTAGCTAGGAGGTCTACCGCACTGCACAACCACATTTTCCATAGACTCCGTAGGATGGAACGTCCTACGGCGTTTTCAAAACGGATTACCGAATTGTGCAGCCGGTTCGACAAGCTCTCGGCGGAGCTGTCCGCCATTGAACAATCAGGTGTTCGCTCAGCTGATGCTGTGGCTGAGGCCCAACCTGCGCCGTCTACCTCGACGCAGGCAGGGTTAGCCCCAGTGTTGCATTGCGAGCATTTGAGAGTTAGCGAACTGTCTAAGCTAAAATACGACGGTACGGGATGCGTCCGAGCGTTCCTACAACGCGTAACCGAATTCCAAACCGCGCGTAATCTACCTTCCACTAAAATTTTATCATATGCCTCCGAAATTTTCACCGGTAACGCACTTCACTGGTACCGCGGCCTAAAAGAATATTTCACTACATGGGAAGAACTCACCACTAAATTAATAGACGATTTCACACCGTACGATTATGACTACCGGTTATTAAATGAAATCCGCCGACGTACTCAAGGTGCTACCGAAACTATAATTATTTATCTCTCGATTATGAATCAGCTATTCGCTAGGCTGTCTCCGTCAAAGCGATTGTCCGAACGCGAAAAGTTAGACATCCTATTGCATAACATACGTCCATGCTACTCACTAGTGCTAGCTCCGTCAATATCTTCAATAGACAGTATAGCAACACTGCAGACGTTATGTTTAAACTACGAACGGATGAAATGTTTGAACTCTCAATTCCGCGAACCGTATTATAATAACGACACGTTGGCACCAGACCTAGCTTACAGTCACAAACCTAATAACCGAGCGCGTAATAATTCCTACAATAATTATCCCGTTGCTACTATAGAGGGTACGTCCGAATACACTGTGAACAACGAACCTAGCAAACCTAAGTCTAAACCTAGCTCTGTCGCTCTAGTCACGTCCAAGTACTGCCCGCGCTGCCGTATCAATGATCACAGTTTGAATGAGTGCAAACGCGATCGGTTTGCAATTTGCTTCAAGAGCGGCTGTAGGGATGTGACATTCCCTAACTGCCCGAACTGTAAATCGACGAAACCAAAAAACTAGTTGGTCAGGGTCGGGGTGTGTCAAAATCTAAATTAGGTTCTACAACCTATTCAACCAATTTTGACAAAGATGATTGGAGAAATTGGCTAAACACTCTAAAAGTGTATTTCTCTAGTTATTCCGTCGCCTCGATCCTGGATAATAAACCTAAAAATGACCTACGGCCCTATGTTAACGTAACGATTAACAGTTTACCTATTTGTGGATTGCTCGATTCCGGTCCAGCCATTACAATTTTAGGTAACAACTCCCATCTGGAGGTAATTACTAAAACCGGGTTAGAAATACAGCAGTGTCACAACACTAATTCCATTCGGACCGCGAATGGAAATATCTTGTTGCCGCGCGGTCTTATCAACTTACCCACTACTTTTAATAATCAAACCCACTTATTGAAAGCTTATATTATTCCAGAAGTTACAAGTAATTTAATTTTAGGCATCGACTTCTGGAAACTATTTAAATTACTGCCTAACCATATCGCATCCGTATGCATGTCTAAAACATTGCCGTGTAGTGTGGTAAGTGAAAATAAGCCGAGTAACACGAACGTATTGCAATCTTTTAGTGAGTTGAGTGAGTCACAACAAAGAACGGCTAAGTTAATTTTAAAGCAATACGAGTCGATTTCCACTGAAAAAACCGGTTTAGGACGAACTCACTTAATAGA
Source organism: Euclidia mi (assembly GCA_944739405.2). NCBI lineage: Eukaryota > Metazoa > Arthropoda > Insecta > Lepidoptera > Erebidae > Euclidia > Euclidia mi. Next base: position 10,817,394 of record OX123193.2, on the reverse strand, counting down.
ACATGCAATAGACACTGGCGATTCTGCGCCGATACGCCAAAGATATTATAGGTTACCGCCGGCGAAATAAAAAAATATTATTGACGAATTAGACGAAATGCTTGCATCGGGAGTGGTAGAAAAATGCGAAAGTCCGTGGTCGTCACCGATTTTACTAACGCCTAAGAAGGACGGTAAACTAAGGTTTTGTTTAGATAGTCGGAAACTTAATTCTATTACTAAAAAAGACGCGTACAAACTACCTTACGTATCCGAAATTTTAGACAACCTTAGGAACGCTAGATATCTAAGTAGTATAGACTTATCTAAGTCCTTTTGGCAGACGCCTCTTCGCGAATGTGATCGTGATAAGACTGCGTTCTATGTGCCTACTAGAGGAACATTTAGATTTGTGACTATGCCGTTTGCTTTAACGAATGCACCTGCGACACAACAGCGTTTGGTAGATCACTTGTTTACGAACAGTCCTGAGTTCGAAAACTCTGTATTCGTTTTTTTAGATGATATCGTGCTTATATCGCCATCCTTTAATGCTCATGTATCACTATTAAATAAAGTATACGAAAAATTAAAATCGGCCAACCTTACAATAAACTTAGAAAAATCTAAATTCTTCCGTGATGAATTGAAGTACTTGGGCTACGTAGTAAACTCTAAAGGATTACAAGTAGACCCATGTAAGGTGGAAGCCATTCTTCAATATGCTACGCCTAAGAATAAAAAAGAAGTCAAAAGGTTCTTAGGCATTGCATCATGGTATCGGCGATTTATACCTAATTTTAGTACTATTGACGGTCCTTTGAACAAACTTACTTCTACCGGTAAGAAAGCCGCACCATTTCAGTGGTCGGTGGAAGCTGATGACTCGTTTTGTAAACTAAAACAATTGTTAAGCTCCGTACCAATATTATCGTGTCCCGATTACGAGAAACCTTTTCAAGTTCACACAGATGCGAGTGCGAGCGACATCGGTGGGTTACTTACACAAGAAATAGATGGCGTGGAACTACCTATCGCTTACATGACTAGGTCACTAAATGCACAGGAACAAAACTACAGTATAACAGAACGGGAGACATTAGCAGTTCTAACAGCCCTCGAATATTGGCGCTGTTATTTAGATAACGGGTTAAAGTTTGTTGTGTATACTGACCATTCCGCACTGAAATGGTTCCTAAACTTGAGCAACCCGACTGGTAGATTAGCTCGGTGGTCGGTTCGTCTGTCAGCCTTCAACTTCGAAATAAAGCATCGGCGCGGTGCGGATAATATTATAGCCGATGCGTTATCACGATCCCTACCTGTAAATATAATTAACGCGAATAATAATAACGTGAATGACCCTTATGTTGACACTGATCAATGGTATTCAGCCACCTACAATGGTTGTTTATCTTCGCCTAATGACTATCCAGACTATTCTGCCGTCGTAATTAGAAAAGGCACAGTTAACATTTTACAAATGTTGAGAAAATCGAGCTTAAAATATTTTTTGAATTTAAAAAAAAAAAACACGTTTAAAATGTGTTTTTCGAAATTAAGTAAATGTAAAAAATTGCGTTTTTAGGGTTCTGTACCTTACAAGGTAAAAAAAGGAACCCTTATAAGATCACTTTCTTGTCCGTCTGTCTGTCTGTCTGTCCGTGTGTCACCACCGATTTTCTCAGGAACGGGTGGACCTAGCAAATTGAAATTTATACCAGATACTAAGGTCTATGGTTCCTATTAGGTGTATAAAAATCAGGGTCCTGGGTCAACCCGACAAAAAGATATGGTCAAAATTAGATTTTTGCGAAAACTTGTAAGTACCAAAATTAACCTTAATTTTGAACTTTTTTTAATTTTTCGGAATTTTTCCTTTACTTGTGCTGTAATACCTTGGTTTTGACCAAAATTGACAATTCTAGGTCAACCGTAAGTACCCTATAGGTTTTGGGTCGAAAACCTATATGGTAGTTCCCGTTGAACTAGAATCACGAAATTTGGCCAAAAGCAGGGTCTTACAGCACAAATAAAGGAAAAATTACAAAAAATAAAAAAAGTGAAAAATTTAAGGGTGTCCCCATACATACATAGTAGACTCCATTTAAGATAGTCCTCTAAGTTGTATGGGCGCTCATACAGATTTAGAGGACTAGCGTAATTAGCACCAACCACAAAATTAAATAAGGTAAAATGCGTACGGAACCCTCGGTGCGCGGGTTAGACTCGCACTTGCCCGATTTTTATTTTAGTATGTATACAACGATAGCATTATTATATTTTAAGTTTAATGGAAATATTTAATAATTAGCATATTTCTTTTTAACTTAACATAAAAAATAACATGAAAAGAGCAGTATTATGTTTAAAAGGCACATATAACCAAATATGCCTTTTCAATGTAAAATTTTGAGTAAAAATTTAAAATGTTACGATAAAAAGGCATATTTACTCAGTTGTGCCTTTTCACTGTAAATTATTAAAATAAATACATAGGTACAGTAAATATTAGAATTAATTCCTAATATTTATATTTTATACTTTGTGAGTGTATTTTATTGTGTCTCCACAGTGGGATTATATATTTTAAAAGAGGCTGATAAATGTCATTGTATAAGAAATAAGTTAAGGCAGTTGTAAGAAAATAAAACATTTATTTCAAAAAGTTTACCCAAACAAATTTTCAAAAGTACTATCAAATATTAATTATATCAATAATTGAAGGACTCAACAAAACAAAAACAGAATTGTTTACTAAAAATGACACTTCAAAATCTCTCTTAGTTAAAATTAGGTAACACAACCAGTTAGGAACTTCAATGGTTAAGAAATGCTATCTGTATATCTATTAAAAAACCTATGTAATTATCCAGCCTTTAGAGACAAAGAAAATCACGTTAATGTTTTTAAACTTTCACGATTTATTTTATTAAACATGATTGTTTATACCGGGTCTTAATCGTGTTAATGTTTCCGAAACCCGCTCTTCACGAAGGCGCTGCTAAGCTGACATCAGTCTACCTGTGACCACGGCCGATGTAATTCGGTCGAAATGTCGGGAAACATTAAGGTATTTATGCCTTTAAAATATTAACACGATTAAGACCCGGTATAAACAATCATGTCTAAAGAAACTTACGTATCTATAATATAAAAATTAATCGCTGAATGTGTTGCTAAGCGCAAATCTCAAGAACTCCTGAACCGATTTTCTAATTCTTTTAGAATATTCCTTGAAGTACGAGGATGGTCACTTTGCGGGTGAAACCGTAAGGCGCAGCTAGTTATTAATAAAATTCGAAAATACTTAATTGATAGATAACTGAATAAAATTATTATCCACATATGTGGTTAAGTATTTTATGATCAATAATTTACACACGTACTCATAATAAAATTAATACATAGACCATACGTTATACGACCATAATTTTTTGACAGACATATTTTTTGTAACTTAATAAAACACTAATTAACAAATGCGTGGACATAACAATAATAAACTTTGAGTAAGCATATAAAGGTGTGTTATTCTATGTTTTAGTAACAAAAACTCTGTCAAAAAGCAAATCGTTAACACACGATCGAAACATTAATACCAATTACATTTTTGTAACGAGATTTGTAGAACAGTGCGGCTACGTGATGTTCGCTATAATTACCTACCAAAATATTTTAATAACAATGTAACCCTTTTAAAGCTAATCAATTTAAAAATACATATCAATTTAAATTACTAGTCTTATAATAAGTTATTATGGTAAGCCACGGAAATAAGTAATAAAAACAGTATTTACCAGAGCGCCGCACCGACAAGCGTGGACTCGCCTCGACTCATCAGGCACAGCTGTCGGCATTCCCTGCATACCTTGCCATACACTTCATCTCCGTTCAGAAATGTTTAGTAGTAAAGGCACAAACGCCAATGTGCCTTTTTTATATAACATTTATTAGCCTAGAGGTAAATAGAAAGGGCATAACTGCTAGTTGTGACTTTTCTTTCTACATTAATTGCTAAAGTGATCATATAAAAAATAAGCACAATTGCCACATAAGCCTTTTATATTTGGCGTACGTCTGTTATGCCCTTTCCATTAAATATATTTTTAGGAACCAGCAGGGTATTTGATAAAAAAATATGACAGATTACCAATAAACTCAGCTTAATTAAATAATCACAGTCACACTTGATCAATCGAAAATAATGCTATTCTAGCTTTATAATGAATTTAATATTTTATACAAAGGAAACAACCAACAACGGGAAAGGAAACAATAAACAAAGTATAAGTGCAATAAAATAACCACTTAGCTGAGATACGTAACGAACACCAACGACCTTCCTGCTCGAGCGCCAACCAACAAAATGGACGTCTAAGCGTTCGCACAGGTCTTTTATACAAGTCACTGGTGACGCTACCCACCTCGCTTACAAAATAACTAATAAAAAATATTTTGGCCTAATACGGCCTCTCCTGACTGTGCTCGTCCTCGGGCACCACTTCTACGGCGTATTCTTCGGTAGGTTTCACTGGGGCTTCAGTCGAACGTCCTGCCTCGGTTGAGGGTCCACTGTCCATTGAGACGCTAGCATTGGCTGGAGGTCCAACGTCGGCTGAAGTTCCAGCCTCTGTGAACTCATCGTCATCATCACCTGGAAATGTTATTGTTCACATTAGGGTTACGTCACCTAGTTGATTTTGATCTTTCATTCATCAAATATACAAGGCCCTCTGTCATACACACATCTCAAAGTAAAGCAAAATCTCGTTCGGAATCATGATAACATCACTTTGCAAACATCACACGTTCGTTCTGCATTTACTGCCATGGCTTACAAAACTACTACACATTAAGCAATGTGTCTGAAAAGGAATGCACCGCAGCACATTTTTATATGTGTGGACAGCGATACCGCAGTATGTGTCCAACACATCTACAGGACAGCACCGCAGCGCTTTGTCCAAATCATCGGTTCGGATACCGCAGCACCGAACCGAGCTCCAGGGGTGTCACCGCAGCGAACACCCCTCCTGACAAGTACCGCAGCACAAGTCAAGACTTCTCTGGACCATGCGCAACACGCGAAGCAGCTCAGAGTCGTCCGCATAACTAAGCGCTCGCATAATGCGCTCTGTATGCTCCTATATCACACAACCTCTGTAACATAGAACACACATTACTCACACTCAAAGAAGGATGCACAAGTATCGGGGCACCACTCTTTCTAGTCGTTCGGCCATTCCTGGCCCAAATCAGTGGGGAATAAAAGGCACTCTGATCAAAATCATTACAGGTTTGAATGAAAATCAAAACTAACTTTTCCCCCGTAGCTGACGTGTTGAACATAACACCCATACTCATCCAAATAATAGGAAAATCTTTAAAATATTGCAGTGCTCATACCCTGACATCTATCTGGTCTTCATCACGATATGTTACTTACATCCGGTTATACAACACCAGAGGCAACCTCCATCCGGTCGCATCCACTCGTAACCTCCATCTGGTTACACAACTCCGCCCAGATAATCTTTTCGAGCTTTATCAAAGTAATCTGAAACACTTAGAAAATCTCATTAGCTGATATTCTAGGTCTTGAGTTTACTAACAAGCAACCAGTTTTTTCAGCGTTATAATTTTTTTGTCATGGCCAATCTTAATACGAAATACTTATACTAAGCCAATCATTAGCGATGAGCAATGGAATTTGCCCGTTCAAAGCAATGGACAATGTTTTTGAAACTATGACACTGCACCAACGCCTTTTCTTACTTGCGCACTAACCGAAGCTATCATCTTCATCATCATTATCATCAGCCACATTTACGGTCCCACTGCTGGGCACGGGCCTCTTCTCACTATGAGAAGGGTAAGGCCATAGTCCACCACGCTGGCCAACTGCGGGTTGGCGGACTTCACATGCCGAACATTATGGAGAACTCTCAGGCATGCAGGTTTCCTCACGATGTTTTCCTTCACCGATAAGCAAACGATAATTAACAATTTAATACACACTTAACTTCGAAAACTACTTGGTGCGCGCCGTGGATTCGAACCCGAGACCTACGTAGCAGTCGTACAGTCTCTCCACTCGGCAAGCTAGAGCTATGCCTAACGCAAAAGCACCAGCGTAAACTAGGCTAACCATAAGAGCATGTTGTCGGTCCAAACAACGGCAGCGCATGGTTTTAAATATGCAGCTGCATTATCGGCTCCTTCTGTTTCTGCAAATCTACACCAACGGAAACGAAGCTACTACATCACAACATCAACTTACAAAGTTTCCATCTCAGTAAAAATAAAGATAAGCAAACAATCATCACTAACCTGGTTCTACCTACAATGAAAACCGCTTAAACTGATTATCATAACGCACCACAATTATAACTCAATCGCTTGCTTCTTCATCTGATAATCGAGTTCAACAGCTTCTACTAGAAACCTAGTACCGAAGGAATCGTCTGTTTACTGTATCGCTCTTAAACATCTTAAACATGACTTGGAACTGCCCAGAGAAATCGGGGCACTTAATAAACGTACCCAGAGCATCAAATGAATTTAGAAACACGCAGTAGATAATTTTTACGCATAACATCTTTAAATCGAATTTAATTTTTCTAGTGGTGCCATCTATTAAGCACAGTAAGGTAACAAACCAAACATTGTTATTTGCGCCATCTATTAACATTTTTAAAAAATAACATGTGTAGGAGCAACCTCTATTTGCGCACAATAAGAAGCAGGTTTAATGGTTTTACTTGAAATAACGGTTCCAAAAATATCGAGATTCGTCTTTACGAAACAGAACTACAACGAGTTAAAGTGCTACTTTTTTCAAGCTGTAATCTCATAACAACGCGATATTATCGTGCCTAACGCTATCTTCACGGGCTTCTCGCGACGTTTTGAACTAACCGATACAGCCCTATCACAGCGAGACCTACGGATAGCACGGCCACGAGAGTCGTAGCGTGTTCGAATAGGTGATTCGCGACGGTGGTATTCACGAGAGTAGTTTCGAGACCGAGAACGAGACGAACCACTACGAGAACGTTTACGACGCGATCCCCGTGACGATTTAGTACTTTTACGACGATAGTTCACATCAGAAGAGTCGCTATCGCTACATGAACACCACGAACGAGGCATTGTTAAAACACAATCTAGCAGTTGATTGTTTCCTATTTTAAACTTAAACATCACTTGTGGACAAAGATTTACCAATCCCACTTCTGATTTTAGGAACCAGCAGGGTATTTGATAAAAAAATATGACAGATTACCAATAAACTCAGCTTAATTAAATAATCACAGTCACACTTGATCAATCGAAAATAATGCTATTCTAGCTTTATAATGAATTTAATATTTTATACAAAGGAAACAACCAACAACGGGAAAGGAAACAATAAACAAAGTATAAGTGCAATAAAATAACCACTTAGCTGAGATACGTAACGAACACCAACGACCTTCCTGCTCGAGCGCCAACCAACAAAATGGACGTCTAAGCGTTCGCACAGGTCTTTTATACAAGTCACTGGTGACGCTACCCACCTCGCTTACAAAATAACTAATAAAAAATATTTTGGCCTAATAATATCAATAATAAAAAGGCGAAATAAAAGTCATATCTCACAATATGCCTTTTTATTGTAATAAAACTTAAAAAATGATGCAGTTGTGCCCTTTAAGCTTATGCTATCTCTGTTTATTTTGTAGTTAAAAATCCACAAAAAATTAGGCAGATAGGCCTTTTTTTTCCTGATTCCGAATATATATTTAACTCATTTTGACAAAAAGTGTTAGTTGTGCCCTTTTTCGGTAACACGGCAGTATTCTATTAAAAATAATAAATTGTATCGTTTGATTAAATCTAGGTGTATGCTACGTAAGGAGTTCGAATGGAAAGAAGTACTACCTTCTTCTGATCGAAATAATGCCATATTAGAGAACCATGCCGAACCCACTTCGGGGCATTTCGGTATATTTAAAACTTACAAGCGCTTAGCACTGCGTTACTATTGGCCCAAAATGCGCGATGACGTAGTTAAGTTCATAAATTCTTGCGACACTTGTATCGCGCACAAACATCAGAACCATGCACCATTAGGAACCATGGGACGACCCAAAGTGTGTTCACGACCCTTCCAAACCATTAGTGTAGATTTGGTGGGGCCACTACCCGTCACAAGAAAACAAAACGCCTAAATCTTCGTAGTAACTTGTTGTTTTAGTAAATACTGTCTACTTTTTCCTATCAGGCGCGCAACTGCTGAAATAATAACTAATATTTTGGAAGAAAAAATATTTTTAGTTCATGGTATACCATCTACAATTATATTGGACAATGGTAAACAGTTTGTCAGTGCTACTTTAAAAGCTATGTTGCTCAAGTACAAAATCCCTAATCTTCATTATACTCCTAAATATTCCCCACATGTCAATACGGTCGAACGCTATAATAAAACCATTGGTTCTACCTTAGCGGCGTTTGTAGGAAATGACCAGAGATTATGGGACACTCTCGTACCTAAGGTGCAGTTTGCATTAAATACTGCAGTTAATGAAGTCACGGGCTATACACCTAGTACTATAGTCTATGGACGTGAACTAGTTCCATGCGGCTCACACTATGTCGACACAGACGCTGATGATATAGTATACATACCTAGGGACGATTACGCAGAAAACATAGGTCACTTATCAGGCATATTTGACAAAGTTCAGGCACTCAAGCTCATGCTAGGAATTCCCAAACGTATAATTTACGCCGTAAACCAGCTGAGTTTAATGTGGGAGACACTGTGTGGAAACGGACTTTTTATCATAGCGACAAGGATAAGTCCTTCTGTAAGAAACTAGCCCCTAAATTCGTGAAGTGCACAGTGATTAATAAAAAGTCGCCTCTCGTTTACGAGTTGTCGGACGCGTCTGGAAATTCTATTGGGTTTTGGCACATAAAGGACCTAAAACTTATACACTATGGTGCCTAACTATTTGTTACAAACCGTAGAAGACTTTACCTTCCTTCTCTCTATATGCCGTCTTAGCTTGGACAGTAGCGGACTCATAGACCTAACGCAGCTAGTCGGATTTTCCTTGTTAGCCACGTAAAATCCTCTCCTAAGGCGGGCGGTATTGTAACGTATGTCCGGTACTTACCGCGTTGCGTCACAGTACCGCCCATACGCTCGGCCAATCAGAGAAAGCCATCGTCCGCACTCGCAAAGCCTGACCAAATATGGTCATAAACGGACTCTCAGCCTGATGGAGGGCTCGGTATATAAAGGGGCCGACAGAGAGGCCGGCACCGCTACTCTACACTAACCTACTACCGCTACTAAATTCTATACCGCTATATCTATAATTATACTACTTCATACGTGTATCCTGGTCCCAGCTGTGGGTAAGTTACTACATTTACTGCGTTAGCGTACTGCCCATCTCTCTATCTGCTAGCTGAGGCCGGCTGACGCCGCCTGCCTGACTCTATTGGTTGTAGCTCTCCTAATGCTGCTTTCCTTCAGCTTCCAGGTTCACCTTAAGACTTCGGCTACGCTCCTAGACCGCTACACTTCCTGCATCGCCTTCGGCGTCACTTCTGCCGAAGAGTCTGGCCTGCCCTGCTCCTCGTACTCGCACCGCCGGCGTCTGCCCGCTGAACCAACGGCCTGCGAGGATCTACCGCTACGCGCAGCCTTCGAGCAGCCTGCCTACACACTACCGGAGGGAACAGCGTGGGAGACTGCAGCCCTTAGTGTTCAGGCCAGTGTCGTGTTGTTGGTCGGTCATACTCGTGGCAAGGGAAGTGAGACAATACTCGGCAAATAAACGCATAGAACCTTTTCTGCGTTTTAATACCAGAACCCGTTACAACCTACCTCTTCGGAATACAGGCCTGAGATATGAGAGTTAAAGACAAGAAAAAGTATAAGCTAAATTTAAGACGTAGAATTGGATTATTGTGAATATGTTCGAAACATGCGGTAATATAATTACCATATTCGAAAACTACGGGTATCTGCAACTCTCTTTATAGCTGTAGTCTTCATGTCTTTATAATACTACAAACATCTTTAGCAGTTTGATGCGTAGGGTATAAAATACTAACCTGTTTTACAAACACGAAATGACATAATCAAAATATCCACACCTTCACACGAAAGCCGGCAAATATTTCACACCGTCGAAAAATTCGCACAAAACAGAGTATCGCACCAAATTGGATTGATTTAATCTTTTTTCAGTGCACCCAGTATTTGTGTCGAAAGCTAGTCGAGACATACGAATAAAAAAAGGATACGGCAAACAAGTGGAGCTCTTACCTGTTATCATTAACTTTGTGTTGCGTTTCAAAGCAAATCGTCAAAGGAAATTTGCCGTGGACGAGATTTTGTGTGAAAATATTCATGCGATCCACTATTATGACTGGCGTTATGTATTTCTGTGGTATTGATTGTACTTATTTGAGACTAGCTTTGCCCGCGACTTCGTTCGCGTAAATGTTGGAAATTAATTAGCATGACATTTATGCTAAGAGTATATATTATTTATAACTTTTATAATATGTATATTATATACCTAATATATATCTTTAGAGAATTTCTTTATACATAACATTAACTGTTTTACCAACTTTACATAGAACATACATACATACATAGACTCACGCCTGTTTCCCGGAGGGGTAGCTAGATACCATGGAACGCCATTTGCAACGATCCTGACATACCTCTCTTGCTTCATTCACTCCCATCAAGTTTCTCATGCATGCTCTTCTGTTTAGGGTACTTCTGACCTGTCCTTTTTTTAGGATGTCTCCAATCTGATCAGTGAACCTCCGCCTAGGTCTTCCCCTTCGTCCTGTCCCATTAACACTTACCTTATATATCTTCTTTGTCAGTCTTTCGTCATCCATCCTCTGCATGTGTCCAAACCATCTCAACATGCCTGTACAGTTTACCTGTACAAAATGCTTACTCGGCTTTTACATTATATGCGCGACACCGTTGCATCGGTGTAGTACCTATCATTTTATTACCTATAATAAAAGTCATGTTGAGGAGAGGACCTTGTGGCCGCACACCTTGCCCAGACGCAGCCGTGCCGCGGGAGGCATGCTGTGAGGCAGGCGTGCCCCCTCTACAGCAGCAGTACAAGAAAAGTGATGAAAGTGTGAAACTGTGAATGAAGTGATCAGGCCAATAGAGTGTGAGTTAAGTGTAGAAGTGGGGACCTCCCCTACTCCTCTTAGGTCGCGATTTAATGAACTTTAATTATACTCGTAGCTATAAGTAGGTACTAACAAATAAATTGTTCATTATCATTCTATGTATCATCTAATTTCAATATTATATCATTTAGTGTAAGAATTCATTGTTTTTATAGATTCTTTATCATTATACTGATATCATCTTTTGAGTGGGCAGGATGTACAGTTTACCTACCTGTACAAAATGCTTACTCGGCATTTACATTATATGCGCGAGACCGTTGCATCGGTATAGTACCTATCATTTTATTACGAATAAATCAGTGCACTTACAGCATTCAGCTCGGGCGGTTTCTTTTATCATTCCTGATCGACCCTATATCATTTATATCATTATCATATCATTATCATACATGTCAGCAGTATGCGTATAAACTAACGACAATGCCTTTCCCGATGCTTGTCACTACATCTTCTTTTACCGCACACCACTCTCGTATCACACAATTCTTTACTCTGTCGGTCATAGACACGCCACACATACTTCTCAGTCCTCTAATTTCTACAGCATTTATTCTACTTTCATGACTCTTCTGCCATACCCAACTTTCATTACCATACATAGAACATTTAAATTATTTTTACCGATCATGTGAAAAGCAACATGTTCGGATGTCGATTCCAGCTGTTTCAAGTGTCTGTCCCTGCGATTTATTTAGAAAATACACACAGGACTACGACTATCCAGCCCTGCGGAAAGTAGGATAGCCCCGTTGAGTAATCTGAATTCAGGGCGCACTCTCCCGCTCAGAGATTCCCACGTACGTCAGGTGAGGAGTGGGAAATTAGGAATAATGAGACACCTGTATAAGAACAGAACACGCACGAACGAAAGAAATCAAAGAAACTCGATAACATTCAACAATCACAAACTCATAAGTAACGTCAAATATCCAATCCAAGTATTCCAACGACGATGAAAGCAAATTATCCGAGAACCTGATCAATCCTCGGAGAATCTTAACACCACCATTCAGAAAATGACGTCATTTGTCAACGTCGTCTATGTTTAGGCATATGTGCCTGTACTAAGAAGGGATTGCCCGAAATTCCCACGGGGTCGGCCAAAGCGGGTAAATTTAAAAAAATGCAGGCGTAGCTGCTGGCGTCGTCTAGTTTAAAATAAATAATAATGAAATGATTATATAAGTATTATATAAACATAATAATTTGAAATACATGCCGTGTAGTTGACGGCAAAGAATACAAGTGTCACCACCCCCTCTCTTCCCGTGGGTGTCGTAAGAGGCGACTAAGGGATAACACGATGCAAATACCATCTTTGCGTGGAGACGGAATACTCGACATCAAACCCTATGCGACTGCCTCGTTGGTCTCGCGGCATAAATGTGCGCGTGGGATCGGGAGATCCCGGGTTTGATTCCTGGGTCGGGCAGTGTTATTGGCTTTTTCTGTCACGAAATTCTCAGTAGCCGCACGGAGTCTGGAAATGTGCCCGGTACGGCAATAGGCTCGCCCCTTATTACGTGGGACTAAAGTATATCTGGCGAAAAGTGGGTGTAGAAATACACCTCTGCCTACCCCTTCGGGGATAAAAGGCGTGACGTTATGTATGTATGTACATACATACAGAGATTTACCGTTTAAATTAAGTGGACATTGTAATAAATTTTGACACAGAGACTTTTTGTTTATGAAAGCGCCGAATATTACACTCTATTATTTTTTAATAACAGAAATATACGACACATAATTATTGTCTTTTTTGCAAGAAACATTTATTTTGCTAGAAAATTATTTGAAAATAGTGACATCTATCGATTGGTAAGTAGCTATAAAACACTTTGAAGGTACCTATTTAGAGTAACTATACTTTTACTAACAAACTTATAATGATCATAGATGGCACCATATATGTAACCAGTTTTGGATGATCCCGGTTTTGTTTGGGACTACGTACAAAGGAGAAGTCAAGCTGTACACCGAAAACCACTCAACCGATTGTGATGTAACATATACTATTTTATAGGTTTGAGTATCCTTTGTACATAAGTGTAAATTTTATTGAAATCAATTCCGACATTTTAGAGATCTTTAGCAACTTAGGGAAAGACAGACAGACAGACATAAATTCTAAAAAACACCAAGTATTGCTTTTTAGCATTTTCCTAGATTTTTTAGCTAATTTTCGTCAAAAAATATTTTATGTACAGACTTTTTCACCTCAACAGTTTTATTATAGTATAGATAATAATAATATTCTACAACATTCATACAACACTATCTAGTCCCAAACTAATCAGAGCTTGTACTATAGGTACTAGACAATAGGTAAACATACATTTATACTTTTTTCTGGTAATACATACATAATCTATACCTTTACCTACATCTTTGTTTCCAGTGATACGGAGACAAGCCTATTGCTTATGAAAACTAGTTAGTTAAATCTGTCTATCTACCACTAGCATTTCTAATAGCTCTGCCGATTCTTCTTCTCCTAAGAAAAGCAGAAAAGATAAACTACAGTTTATAAATGCAGGGAAACCTACATGGCTTGCAAGCCATATAGGTTTCCCTGCAAGGTATTATTTTACTATTTATCAGGCGATATCTAACAATTCAAAAGGCACTTGAATTCTAAAAGCTGAAAATGCGCACCGATGTTCGAACGTAAAAACCTATGAGTAGCAGTATATTTTCCACTAGGCTGTTTATCAATTATATAAGAAAATAGATATTCCAATAATACGAATGAACCACGTTTTCCATTTTACACGTACGTTAATTACCGCCCCGATGTTCGAACAACGAACGATCTATGAATCTAATTTATCACCTGGCTAATACAATTTGACGTGACACATCAATACTGGCATCCGCCATGATGGTGCCAATCTATCTGGCAATATGGCGGATGGCACTATGGCACTAAACACTGAATATTTATCCATTTGCACGCAACACTGCGCTTTGACGTCGTTCATTATGAATTTCGGACGCTGCACAGTCAAGTTTTTAATTTAAATGTATGGAGTTGAACGTGGAGGCAGAATGGCTGGAAGTGATGATAAGATATTCAGTTACCTACTACTACTACTACGTAAATAGGAGAACTAAAAGATAATAACCATCATCATTCACCTGGCATTATCTGTTAGTCACTAGTCTTACCAGATTTGACTGAATATTAGTTTTTGCAAAGAGTGGCTGCCGTCTGACCTCTGCAACCCAGAGGGAAAGACCATCACAAATTTACCAAACTAACGTCTCCAAAGCTTTTTTGGATCATCATCAATTACTGCGCTTCATCTGAACCGGTAAAGTATTATTATATTTTGGATTCAATCTAAAACATAGATTTCAATAAAATAATATACCTATTAGTCGACAATGATTGTAAGATATGTTCAATAACAGTTTTAGCTTGTCTATAACACAAAACTGTGTTTTAGTTTGTCGGTAACTCAAATCTTTCTGGGGTTAAAATGACAAAAATAGTATAATGCGGTTGAACTTTACACAAATCGGCAATTAAGGGTATAATGCGTTATATGTTACTTAAAGCAATCGGAAGATCAACAAGTTGCATTATAGGAGAAGATCACTAAAACCTTTGATCTTAAATGAAATATTTCAAACGCTGTGCTATTGCTTCCTGTTATAGTGTATCCACACAGCAGTTAGTATTCTTTGACAAAGCACTTGAGGTAACTAGATTGCAGCTAAAAGTTATTGAATGTTGCCGTGTTTCATTGGCCATGTTTATTTGGATGCACTATTAGCTGTCCGAATCACACCATGTTTTTTTTACACACCCAACAAATTCTCTATGCAAACTCAATGGTGAAGCCTGCTTATAAATATGTGAGCCTATTCCATGGACTAGTGCTCTCTGGATACCACTATGGCATATAGCGTATATTAAATAAAACACAATGTTCGTGACTACTCTCCATGCCAGCACTTAGGTATTATGGCAATTTTTTTATGAATGCTCTTGGCTAGATCCCTAAAAATAAATGATGAAAAATAATACTATTTTTGTTTGTTTGTTTTTTTTATGTAATAGGAGGTAAACGAGCAAATAGATCGCCAGATGTTAAGATATTACCGCCCATGGTAATCCGATACTCCAGAGGAGTCGTGTGAATTGCTAGCTTTAGGATGGGCAAAGGAATAGTCATATACTGTTACTGATACAGATATTGTTTGAGAAGCTACTACTTCTCCGGTCGAATCGGCCCATTTATGCAGAAATTGAAAATCATTACGATCTACATGGATGGGTTAAATTGCCTACATATTCGAAGATGTCAGATCACTGGGTAATACATCGTCACTTATACAGTGCCCGGCACGCATTATAAGTGTTTAATTTAATAATGTTTCAATTACTCAAATCAACGTAGCTTATTCCACTTAAAGTTGAACAACGACTCGGCTTTGAGTTTACAACGCTTTGACACTCTAAGAGTTAGTGCCTCGTACAATTTTATTGCAGTTTTTACACAACCACGCGATCGGCTCGGTTAAGGAGACTGTAGATTTAATGGTGGATTTTTATTTTATGTATTTGTAGACCATAAGAGACGAAGCAGACAAACTAGCGACCGTTCTTCTCCATAAATACAAACGAAATGGTTACATAACATAATGAAGATGATGGGTCGTAGCCAAGTATGCTAGTCGGGAATCGCATGATCCCTCCGCTAAGGGATGTCGACGAAACCACATAGAGGTGGATTTAGTGAGTGAGCTCTGAAGGACTGGACTTTGGAGGACTTTCTCACATACCTTCTTCTCCAGCCACAATCGGAGGGTGGCGGAGTGACTGGCTCGCAATAGTAGGTACCTATTTCTTTCCACGTCGTGAACTGAAAATAAAACATTTAAAGCATTTTTTTTCAGGCTTATGCATTCATGGAAGAACTCTGTTGTTTTTGGACTGCTCTGCGCTAAACAAAGTTTTAGTTAAATATCTTGCTCATGCAACACTGAATGCGTTACGTAATTTTAGTGGCAATTTCAATTATGTTCAATTATGGGAGAGTAGTAAAAGCAGCGATAGCCAAGTGGAGAGACCGATGGACTGCTACGCAGAGGGTCTCGGGTTTCAGCGTACTGCGCGCACCAATGACTTTTAGAAGTTATGTGCGTATTAAATTGTTAATTAACGCTAGCTAAACGGTGAAAGAAAACATCGTGATGAAACCTGCATATTAATGTTCTCGAATGGCATTGAAGTCTGCCAACCCATTCTTGGCCAGCGTGGTGGAATATGGCCTTACTCTTCTCATAGTGAGAAGAGGGCCGTGCCCAGCCAATGATGAGGGGAGCGTAAACCCTAATAGCGAATTCGCTGAAACCACATTTAGATTCAAGTATTCATGCAGTCACTTAATTAAATGTACTGATCCCAGTAACTCATCCAAATACTGTTAAAATTACTCGTCGGTCTGAATACTAAAATAAACCTATTTAATCCGTCCGAAGCAGAATTATATTCAAACGGTATTCCTAAATATTAAATTAATTCTAAAACAATTAGATACACTAAACTAACTACCAACTCTTCCAGCAGTAGATTAGCGTAGTGTTTATTAATATTTTATGTACAATCAACGACATAACTCGTGTAGTCTACTTCTGCGTAGAGAGACCACCCAAATCTACATATATGTTTGAAAACATAAGCAATTTCGTCACCGTCTTGTTTTGTGGAGGAGTGTCCGGACACAAAAAGTAAAACACTGTCATGCCTCGGAGATCACGTGAGGTTGTCAGTTAGGACATATGAAGAGCTCTGGCGGTCATGTCAGAGAATTTGTTTTAACACCAACGTCAACGTCGCGTCTTTCAGGGAATTTTTATTGGGTGGCTTAACTTATATATAGATTAATCCAGGTTCTCATTCTCAAACAGCAGTTACCCATTGGAATGTTATCATTCTTTCAAATCAGGTGACGATAGAAAGCAGACCTAGACTAAGGCGAAATTATTAGATCACAATCGGGGTCATGGTATGACATAACATTGAAATAAGTGTTCTGAAAATCTTTCAAAATTCTTATTAAAAATACTGTTACAAATTGAGCAGTACATTGGTGTTATTAAAAGATTTTAATAGATGAAATATAATTAATATAGTGATTACTTTATAAAGTTAAACAATGTATACTGTCAAAATATGTGTCTACTTATGATGCCGACTGTACGTGCATTAAAAGCAATATCCGCTATGGCCACCGGCGATATTCGATGGTGCACTTTATTTGCTGAATTAAATATGAATCCGGATAATTATTTGCTTTCATATTATTTTGTCATTAATCAAAGTAGTGCATGAGTCCGTGGCGTTGCCTGCGTAAAATTATTACTCAGTCAAAAGGTTTCCTATTTCAATTTCTGGAATTCAAAGTCACTCAGTACTAAAACGCTTTATCATTCAAAGCTTATTCACAGTCCAGTTCATATTATTTATTTATTTATTATACACTTTATTGTACACTTATACAAATATTTTAAGGAAATTCACATAACATACAGTACAATGGGCGGCCTTATCGCTAAAAGTGATTTCTACCAAAAAAACCTTTGGATGGAGATATTAGTGGTAGTTCATAGTTCAGTATCACATTTTTGGGCAGAATCAGTGTGTTGATAGAAAAAACTGACGCGGGTTCTGGCCAATAATGTAATATTATGGTGCTGATGAATGATATTTTTAGGGTTTTTTTATAAAACATGGTCTAAATATTGTAGTTCCAAGCTAAATCTTGACCCTCTCTATGAAAGAAGTTAAGTCAATGTTGATAAACTTACGTAGGCTTATGTTTTTTGTAAACTAGACTCTACAATTCGTAGAAATGAATTATGAACCGAAATAAATAACGACTTTTCTTTATTTTAGTGTAAATCTAGGACTTCATCTGGTGTTCGATACCTCTTGTTAAACTTTACAGGGTTTCATATTGCTATTAGTAAGGTTTTAAAAAATATTTTTCAACAAAACAAAACTGACTTCAAAAAACACTAAGGAACTAAAAAACAAATTAATTTTGGAGCAAACATTTTTGGAGTCGGTGCCAAGCCAAGTATTTCTGATCTGACTATAGAACCTCTAAACTTTTTGTTTGTAATTTATTAACTTTTTGCGTAACCGACTCCAAAAATGTTTGCTCCAAAACCAATTATTTTTTGTTTTTTAGTTCCTTAGTGTTTTTGAAGTCGGTTTTGTTTTATTTTAAAATATTTTTTATTTTTTGCTTTTTAGTAGTATACTAATAAAAAATAGTAATAGGTGGTAAGTAGGTACATAGGATAGTGTAGGTGGTACATTATGGGGAGGCCTTCCTTGCGTGCCTCAATTCTGAAATGTAGACCTGTACCTTTCTGGCAATTTCAAGTATTTTTTTTGTTTTCAACAAACTAGCCTAAACACGTTCGTTTCAGTTCCATCATCAGATCCCGGAAATCATCCAATACCAAAGTGTTTGCCAAGACAAAACAAACGAGCCTAAACTCGATGAGATTGCGTTATTGTATTACAAATAACCCATGGCCACCTTCCTGCTCCATCATCAGACCCTGGAAAACATCCAGTACCAAAGTCCATGTCAAGACGAATCAAACGACCCTAAAATCGATGAGATTGGGTTACCTTCTAGCTCTATCATCAGACCATGGAAATCATCCAGCATCAAAGTCTATGTAAAGACGACTCAAACGAGGCCAAACTCGATGGGATTGCATAATTGTATATTGCAAATATCCCATGGCTACCTTCCTGCTCCATCATCTGAGTTTGGTAAACATTCAGCACTAAAGTCGATCAAACGACCCTAAACTCAATGAGAGTGGGTTGTTGTATCACAAAGATCTCATAGTTACCTTCCAGCTCTATCATCAGACCATGGAAATCATCCAGCATCAAAGTCTATGTAAAGACGACTCAAACGAGCCCAAACTCGACGGCATTGGGTTGTTATCGTCAAATCGCTTCAAGTGTGCTTATAAAATTTGAAGAGTTCCTTCGATTTTTCAGGATTCCATGATCAGATCCTGACCTGATGATCATAGGACCAACTAGAAGGTACTTATACCCTTTCAATCAAAACAAGAATTTTCGAAATCGGTCCAGGCGTCTTAGAGAAATCGGGGAACATACATTAAAAAAAAAAGATTCCGACGAATTGAGAACCTCCTCCTTTTTTTGAAGTCGGTTAAAAAACATTAAACAACAAAATAAGTACCACCACAAATAGTATTTAATCGAAACAGAAACTTCACTGAAACGAAACATCTTAGTATGAATACACCTTAACAGTACCGCAACAAAGTAACATACCATCTTTACCATCCAATCTGCTCCTGTCAGACCTTGATGGTCAAAGAATAAGGTTTATTTTCGCTTAGCATTTATTTATCAAATGTAAACCGTTCAAAGAGTTGATTACCTTACCGGTAGGTGGAACGCTGAGCGTTAAGAATTGGCATTCTCTCTTTAATTCGGTGGGGCCTTAGCGGGGAAGTTAAGTGGGTGACGATTTAGTATCTTTTTGGAGACATTTTGACTGTCTTTTTACTGTGTAGGCTCATCAAGGCATACTGTTACTGATTGTGATTGTTTGTGTACAATCTTGTACAATATGCATTATAATCGATGTCTATCTTTACATAATATTGATATTCGTTTTGTGAACAAAAGCATATAATATAATTTATGTATCGATAAGTAAGGATTTAGGTTTATAAGAAGCTGGGCTTTGTAACATGCTGAAAAAAGGTCAGCTAGTGACAGGTGCAGTAAATATACTTTTACTTTACCAACCAATCGAAATAATATAAGGCTCCTTATTAAAATAACTCATCATCATCATCATCGTCCTAACGTTATCCGGGTTGCATCCAAGAATTACACGCCTTGGAGCACAAGGTCCGCTAACTGGTCTTACCAGAAATGACAGTACATCCTTAGTAAGACAACTGACAACAGCAAAAAACATTGTTATACTGATTAATTGACTGCACACGGTTAGCGTAGTGGTGTAAGCGGCCGCCTCACTGCTTGACACTGCGCCGAGTGTTGTGGGTTCGATCCCCACACGAGGCAACAATTTGTGTAATTCACACATTGTTTCGAGTCTGGGTGTTCATTGTGTTCGTTAGTTGTATGTTTGTAAAGTCGCCCGCGACACAGTATTTATTAAAAAAAAATCATCGGACATGAGTTTATACCTTGTATGCCCATTGTTATTTTTACGCCCCGCACTAATTTGCAACATAATATACGCATAAACGTCAACACTTATAATGCGTGCCGGGCACTGTATAAGTGACGATGTATTACCCAGTGATCTGACATCTTCGACTATGTAGGCAATCTAACCCATCCATGTAGATCGTAATGATTTTCAATTTCTGCATAAATGGGCCGATTCGACCGGAAAAGTAGTAGCCTCTCACACAATATATGTATTAGTAACAGTGTCTATTTCTTTGCCTATCCTAAAGCTAGCAATTCACACGACTCCTCTGGTGTATGGGATTACCATGGGCAGTAATATTTTAACATCAGGCAATCTATCTGCTCGTTTTCCTACTATTACATAAAAAAGCAAACAAACAAGAATAGTATTATTTTCCATGATTTATTTGCATGGTTCCAGCCAAGAGCATTCATAAAAAAATTGCCATAATACCTAAGTGCTGGCATGGAGAGTAGTCACGAACATTGTGTTTTATTTAATATAGCCATAGTAGCATCCAGAGAGCAGTAGCCGATGGAATAGACTCACATATTTATAAGCAGGCTCCACCATTGAGCTTGCATAGAGTATTAGTTGGGTGTGTAAAAAAAACATAGTGTGATTCGGATAGGTAATGGTGCATCTAAATAAACACGGCATGGCCAATGAAACACGGCAACATTTAATTACTTTTTATTCGTTAGTTTTTGTTTCATTTTAAAAATCCTTTCTATATTTAAAGTTCACATAATCCAAAAAATAAGCTGCAATCTAGTTACCTTAAGTGTTTTGATATACAACGTTGCTTAACAAACAGTAACTGCTGTGTGGATGCACTATAATAGGAAGCAATAGCACAGCGATTAAAATATTCCATTTAAGATCTAAGGTTTTAATGATCTTCACCCCTAATGCACCTTGTTGATCTTTAGATTGCTTTATGTACCATATAAGTTTCAGCATTGAACCCTAAATTGTCGATTTCTGTGCAGTTTAACTACATAACGCTATTTATTGATATTTTAATCCAACTAAGATTTAGGTTACCGACAAACTAAAACATAGTTTTGAGTCACAGGCAAGCTAAAATTCTTATCGTGCGTATCTTACAATCATTGTCGACTAATAGGTATATTATCTTATTGAAATCTATGTTTTAGGTTGAATCAAAAATATATAATTATTATACTGGTTTAGATTTAGCGCAGTAATTGATGATGATCCGAAGAAGCTTTGGAGACGTTAGTTTGGTAAATTGGTGATGGTCTTTCCCTCTGGGTGGCAGAGGTCAGACGGCAGCCACTCTATGGAAAAACTAATATGCAGTCAAATCTGGTAAGGCTTGTGACTAACAGATAACGCCAGGTGAATGATGATGGTGATTATCTTTTAGTTCTCTCATTTACGTCGTAGTAGTAGTAATTGAATATCCTATCATCACTTCCAGCCATTCTGCCTCCACATTCAACTCCATACATTTAAATTAAAAACTTGACTGTGCAGCGTCCGAAATTCATAATGAACGACGTCAAAGCGCAGTGTTGCGTGCAAATGGATAAATATTCAGTGTTTAGTGCCATAGTGCCATCCGCCATATTTCCAGATAGATTGGCACCATCATGGCGGATGCCAGTATTGATGCGTCACGTCAAATTGTATTAGCCAGGTGATAAATTAGATTCATAGATCGTTCGTTGTTTGAACATCGGGGCTGTAATTAAGGTACGTGTAAAATGGAAAACGTGGTTCATTCGTATTATTGGGAAATCTATTCTTAATATATAAAATCCTTGCTTTACTGACTGACTGACAGACACGCTACAGCCGAAACTATTGGGCGCAGGAAGCTGAAATTTGGCATGTATGTTCCTTGGGGACCGTAGAGGTGCACTAAGAAGGGATTTCCCGAAATTCCCACGGGATTGGCCAAAACGGGTAAATTTAAAAAAAATGCAGGCGTAGCTGCTGGCGTCCTCTAGTAATATGTAAAATCCTTGCGTTACTGACTGACTGACAGACACGCTACAGCCGAAACTATTGGGCGCAGGAAGCTGAAATTTGGCATGTATGTTCCTTGGGGACCGTAGGGGTGCACTAAGAAGGGATTTCCCGAAATTCCGACGGGATTGGCCAAAACAGGTAAATTTAAAAAAAATGCAGGCGTTCTGGCGTCCTCTAGTTTCTTATATAATTGATAAACAGCCTAGTGGAAAATATACTGCTATGCATAGGGTCGCACGTTCGAATCATCGGTGCGCATCTTCAGCTTTTAGAATTCAAGTGCCTTTTGAATTGTTAGTTATCGCCTGATAAATAGTAAAAAAAAACTTGCAGGGAAACCTACATGGCTTACAGTTTATCTTCTCTGCTTTTCTTAGGAGAAGAAGAATTTGCAGAGCTATTAGAAATGCTAGTGGTAGCTAGACAGAGTTAACTAACTAGTTGTCATAAGCAATAGACTTGTCTCCGCATCAGTGGAAACAAAGATATAGGTAAAGGTATAGATTATGTATGTATTTACAAAAATAGTATGAAAGTATGTTTATCCATTGTCTGCTACCCATAATAGGTACAAGCTCTGATTAGTTTGGAACTCGATAGTGTTGTGTGAATGTTGTAGAATATTATTATTATTCTTACATAAATTTCAAATTGAGTTCTTGATACTTCGAACTTTACTCAATCTTCATCATCATCAGCCTTTAATAGTCCACTGCTGGACTAAGCCTCTCCTTTGAAAGGAAGAATTGGCCTACTATATCACGCTGGCCAAACGGGTTGGTATAGGGTTTGTATCAAGTTTTCCTTCTCTTACAGCGCTGTTCTCTGCATAGTATGCTCCCTTTGTCGTACCAATCATTAATTCCCTTCATAACAAAAGCCAATACGCCACCGAAACTCAGACGATGATCGTCTACAAATCATAATAAAACATCGAGCATCGCCATAACTCGAACATCGATTACGTCGAACATGTTCGGCCAATTCAATTGACCCCCAGGGACCTCCTATAGCTGGTACGTGCTTGTTCCTCAAATTAAATTCAGCAATCGATAAGGTAGTCGAAGAGTTGTAGTCTCTTGCGGGATGCATCTGTTGGTCGATGATGAGATTGTTCATTTATGGGTATTGTTGAGTTACTATTGTTTTTGTAGTTGCTTAATAATTATGTTCAAGAATTGTTGAACATGCTTGCGATAGATCGCAAATGAATGACTAGGATGAATACTATGTAAACAATTAATACTAGCTTTAGACATATTTCGTATACAGAATTTTATTTTTAGATACAAAACAACTTATATTATTTATTTAGTTTCACGTAATTAAAAGACCCGTTTAATAAACTTAAAAAAACGTTTTCTTTTTATTTAACTTCCGTATGCCTCTTACTTAGTTTAGAATATAAAAAACTCAAAGCGTAGTTTATGCTCCAAGTAACAATATCGCCTGTAGTATACCTATACCGTGTGGTGACGGATTAAGAATACTGAATGTCACCACCCCATATCATCCCATGGGTGTCGTAAGAGCCGACAGAGGGAGTATATTATTATACAGAGAACAGCACTGTAAGAGAAGGAAAACTTGATACAAACCCTATACCAACCCGTTTGGCCAGCGAGGTATAGTAGGCCAATTCCTCCTTTCAAAGGCGAGGCCCAGTCCAGCAGTGGACTGTTAAAGGCTGATGATGATGATACCTATACTTTTGTATGAACTTCCAGTAAATGAAACTGTAGCTTAGTACTTACTATAAAATAGTGTTCAAATTACCTAATTTCTGAGGTCGATAATTCTATTATTGTGACTCATTGTCGAGATTTTTCTTTCTCTCAAAAGAAATGGTGACCATTGTGATGTAATGGAGGCCAGACGAGGCCAAAAAAAGCAATTCAAGCTATTGTACCACAGAAATCTTTAGGCGACATCATTTTGTGTTATTTAGAGAACTTTTGATCATGTTTAGTTGCTTGAAGGGGCCTCGATATAAAAGGTAAAAATGAATTTATTCTTTCATCTGGTCTGGATTTCTGGATTTGAAAAAGAAAATCTGGATGGTCAACTTTTTTCTGAAATCTGTTATCATCGTCATCATCAGTCCTGTGCACGGGCCTTTTTTTCACTATGAGAAGCGAGCCTTTTCTCACGCTGACCAAGTGCGGGTTGGGAGATTTTATAATTATGTCTTTTGAGATCCTAATGGAGAACTCTCAGACATGCAGGTTTCCTCACGATGTTTTCGTTCACCGTTTACCAAGTGATAATAAACAATTAAAATCTGTTGTGATGCTAGAATTTTAACTGGGCAGAAAAATTGAATATGTTTCGTAGGGAAATTGTTAATGTATTTTAAATTCTTTGTGAAACACGAACCGTTTCATTGGATGGTCAGAGTAACCGAAATATTTTGCTCCGTAATCCAAGCTTTGGTTTTATTTTGTTAAAATATACAGAGTAGTATTTTAAAGAACTTGAAAATTATGTAATACTGTGTACAGCATTCTATAAATTAACAGAAGAAATATTTTTTATTAACGCGTTTTATATAAATGCGCTAAATATAATTAAATTATATTAAACAGCACAATTTAAATGATATTAAAGCTATGTTGTGAAATTTAAATTATTTATTTATTTATTGCAGTTTTACAATAAATATATTAATAAAGTAGTCCTCCACAAAACCGGTTTAGCGGTTTGACTGTGGAAGAGTCATAATACTATTTTACATACATATTTTAACAAATGTTATTTAACAAATATTTTTTTAGTTTTTGTTTAAATTTAATTTTATCGTTTTCATGTCTGATGTCCGCGGGCAATCTGTTCAACAGATATGGTACTAAGTAAATTAAGTAAATACTGGTATTTACTTAGTTTATTATTTCTTTAAAGACGGAATCCTTATAAATTTACCATGTCTGTCTCTCTGTCTGTCCGTATGTCACAGCCACATTTTTATTTAAATCAAACGGATCAAATTATCTAATGTGCTTGTTTGTCTACACAGGTAAACGTTATCAACATCCAAATAGTTTCCTAATTTCTAAAAACAGCTCACAATTAATCTCAAAGAAGTACAATACCACAGAAATACATAACGCCAGTCATAACAGTGGTTACCTACTACCATGGATATTTTCACACATAATCTCGTCCACGGCAACTTTCCTTTGACGATTTGCTTTGAAACGCAACACAAAGTTAATGAAAACAGGTAAGAGCTCTACTTGTTTGCCGTATCTCTTTTTTTATTCGTATGTCCCGACTAGCTTTCGACACAAACACTGGGTGCACTGAAAAAAGATTAAATCGATCCAATTTGGTGCGATAATCTGTTTGGTGCGAATTCTTCGACGGTGTGAAATCTTTTCCCGCTTTTGTGTGAGGGTGTGGAGATTTTGATTTTGCCATTTCGTGTTCGTAAAATAGGTTAGTATTTTTTACCCTAAGTATCACAGTGCTGAAGATGTTTGGAGTCTTATAAAGACATGAAGACTACAGCTATAAAGAGAGTTGCAGATACTCGTAGTTTTCGAATATGATAATCATATTACCGCATGTTTCGAAGATATTAACAATAATCCAATTCTACGTCTTAATTTTGCTTATAACTTTTCTTGTCTTAAACTCTCATGTCTCACGCCTGTATACCGAAGTGGTAGGCAGAGGTGTAATATGATCAGCAGACGTATACACTATTCACTGGACCATGTCTGCAGCTTATAATTGATTCATAATAATGACGCTTTTATCACGGACTTCCTTTTATCCTATCCTATCTATCCTTTGCTTTTCGAATGCTTCTTAGATTTTGAACTCTTTCAGTCGGACATCAAACAGATCTTGTATAATTTTTATGCTACGAATTTAAATTCTGCCTTATTATATTATTTTTCAAAATTATATTGTCGTATGTCTTAAACAATGTTATGAGTTAAGCCGGTTTGTAAAATGTTAAAAGTACGTCAGTTTTTTATACATGCCTACATGATTCCTACTACTTCGTTCGCGGTTCCGCCCACATGAATTGTACACCTCAACATTCCCCAGGAATCGCACTAACTATTGCTGAAAACCATACAGAAATTTGTTCGCTAGTTTTTGAGCTTATCATGTCAGACAGACAGGATGTGGTGAGGACTACATTTTATAATACGTATACATGGGCACATCTTATAGTTACAGAGAAATTCGATCAAAGTAGTTGTTAGAAAATTTTCTAGCATTTATGCGGTAGACAACACAATCGAATTCGAGATCCTTACTAGCAACGTAGTTTCGTTCGCCGTCCTTTGAAGTCCGACCTCGAATACAGTACTCAATGACAGTTGAACAGATTCACTGAAAATGCCATTATTTTCCACAGCCAGTAGTCTTCAGGCTTTGTGGACCGGCCACGCGACCATTGCGCCTTTCGCTCTTTGAAACAGCCTTCGATACCGCTCGTCCAAAAAACTATGCAAATAAAACACCACTCGCCGCCGGAAATTCTTTTGTTTGAGATATTTTTTTAGATTATTTAGCAAAAATCCTCGAACAAGTTAGATTTAATAAAACGTATGTTCCATAGACAGTCAAGGTTTTTATGTGTCGGCACAGTTCAGTGTTTTTGATGTATTGGGTTTATTAAAGATTATGGATATGTAGGTATGCCACTTTCTTTAGTGAAAGATAAAACGCTACAACATTTTGAATTATACTAACGTTCACCCAAAAACTAAATTTTCTTATAACTACCGTAATGTATTATAACCTCGAATTCAACAAAAATGTTGAATTATACGGAGGCTTTGTCTTTAAGTGACCTTTGTATTATTATGGGGTACTCTTGCATCTTTATTCAGAGACAGAGGTTTGCACGATTTAACTTACTACGTTTTATTAGAAAACCAGATATTTTACATTGTGAATATTAGCGCTAGAGCAACTGGTATACACAGAAAATCTGCTGTGCAATTTTATTAAAAAGAAACGATTATTACATCTTCTTGGGTTTATGCGAATGTTACACGTTGAAATTAAAATTCAGTTTACGGCTAGTAATTGATAAAGAATAAAATTTTCTAGATCATTCAGTTTAAATGTAATACCTCAGTGTAACCAATATATCGCGATAAAATCCGTAAACTGTAGTTTAACTTTAATGAGAAACGTATATGGTTATACCTATACGTAACAAGTACAACGTTCACAGAACCGGCATAAATTATTATGACCTTCATATTAGCACTTGGAAATGTTTACAGCCATAAACTCTTTATGTATAATAAGTTTCCGTGCACAGCATGTTTATCTAGAACATGTCATTACCCAGCTAGGGCAAGATTGAGCTTTTAATAACGAGTTTCTGTCAAAAGCCGGTGTTCAATAGAGTGCAGCAATATTTTGTTAGATGATATTAAATGTGTTACAACACTTATAACAAATTGAGACAAGAGTTACGTAAGCAACTCTAAAATAATATGCAATGCATTCGTCTAATTGAGTAGTGTATATTGATTTAAGATTGTTCGGTAATATAGAAAGAAAAAATATACTAAGCAGGGTTGTTGATATTAATATTATAAAACACCGTTATTTTTAAGAAATTATAATAACTAAGCAAAATGTTTCTACTTTTGATTTCTATAATAAGACAGATAAAAAAATAGCATGAAATATGATGCTGTGCTATATTTATTTCAACACCACATGAATATTTTCCACTTATTTTACTGCACACGAAATTGTGTTATTTACACAGATAATAATGATTACCATTCTATAGTAGGGGAGCCCACGTTGCTAAATTAGGATTTACTCGAGCAGCATTGAGACATATTGGGTTGCAAAGGTAAGATGATAAAATGATAAAAATCTAAATTATGTATACCTTTTCATCGGTGGGGGGAGCGGCTATTGATTTTCAGAACTTAAAAAAGAACTGTTGCACTAATCCCTCCAGATAATCGTCATATTATGAGAATGCACGTCTAGGACGTTAGGATGAAGCATTATACATCTTAATTTAACGCGCTCGAGTAACTCAATTGGCGAATTCTTTTTGCTTGTTCTAGTGGTGACCAAGAGTTTGCGTCGCACACAAATCGTCAGATTATTCAGTGAGAGCCTTTTTTAGGTTCACTTAACATCCCCTTAGAAAATCTGACACACTCGATAAATTTTCTCTATTTTGTCTTTTAAAATCTTTCGAACGACCAACTCCAGTACGCAAACGATCAGATTAACATTCCTACTTTATTAAAAATACATAGGACATGGATCCTATAAATATCTGACGCGCTCGAGTTAATCCTGAAGTTCCTTCATGGGCACCTCTACTACTAAGGGCATATGGTTACTATGAATTTTTCTGCGATGGTATTTTTAAAGCCATTGTTTAATTGCCTTAAAACTTACAGCAGTAAGGAAACGATAGCTTTAAAATGGCCTACGTGGTCCAGTGGATAGCGTATACGTCTGCTGATCAGGAGGTCCTGGGTTCGATTCCCGAGTAAGGCAAAAGCGTTACCTACTGAATATTGCCGAATTCTCAGTAGCAGCACGGACTCTGGCAATGTATCGGGTATCGGCTGTAGGCTCGCCTTCTATTACGTGGGACCTAAACTTTATAAGGCAAAATGTGGTTGTAATATTACACCTCTGTCTGCCACTCCGGGGATACAGGCGTTATGATATAAATAAAAAAATAAAATGAAAACTGTCCGCCGCAAATCATACAACCAAAAACTAGACTATCCCAAGGGCTTTAGCAAATTTTGACGCCAGACAAACTAAACATATTTTTATCGCTCTATTTGCACCAGCCATGCTTTACTCTAGAGTATTGAAAATTTATAAAACTATTTTCATTCCCTAGGTGCAAAAATTTTAAAACGAAAATACAGTTTCAAACACACTTGTTGTGAAACTATTCGCTTAAGTTGTATCAAGGCATTGATAGATTAACTTGTTCTTGTATATGCTATTTACTCTACGGTGAAGTTGGGAAAATTGGTTCCAAAATTTTCATACTACATTGGTCACAATGGGTATACTGATGGCAAACGATTACAGGTACCTACTTAAACAGTGAGATATGGATACAAGACGTAGCTAGATGAAAGAAAGAATGGTAATAATGAGATGAAAGAAGACAGAATCTTGATCGTCCTAGCATTATCTCAGCTGCATTATTGTATCCGTGGGAAAAGCTACTCGTCGATATTATGTAGATGGATTACTTTTAGCGAAACCAATTAAAATACCAGAAATACAATAGCCAAAGATTGCCATTCTTATGAATCATGCAATAAATTTTTATATAATACCTTTATGTCGCAGCGAAATAGCCTTTTTCTCCCACGCGCAGTTGGGAAGGGACGTACACATTACAAAAAAGGTTAGGTATATTATTTTCAATCTTATTTTATAGATAGCTAAAGAATCCCAAGATACAAGAGCAGAACTTCTAAGAGTCTCTCTACCAAATATGACTGTCGCCCCAATCAAATCCCACATAATTTGTTTTATTCACCAATAACAAAGATAAATAAGTCTTCAAGGAGAAGGAAAGCAATTCACCACGAAATTAAACACATAGAAGATGTTAAAGCGCTTCCAGAAAAGAAAAAGTTTGCAGTTGTACAGATTGTGCCGCAAGTGACTTCTCAACTAGCTGGAGAACGGCGAAAATACGTGAGTGAAACACGTCCTATAAAAAAAGAACACTTGAATTTTTTCGATGTGCAAGCTGATGCTTTCTATCATCTTCTTCAAGACTTTTGGTTAGGCAGTCATGATCGATTTTAGTTATCTTCTATATTATAACGTTTGGTCACTTATGATCGATTTTAAACTTTCGCGATTTGTATACTGGTCATTTATGAATGTAACTAGATCATTATAATGAATCCGAAAAGTCATAAACTTAAAGTGAATACTTATTTATATATACTATGCAGAATATTGCATTCAATTTGTCTCTAGTACTTTTCGTATTTTTGTGGTAAGCAGGGATCCCAGTTGACTCTAAGTGTAATTTTAAGAAGAGAATAAATAGGTGATGCTTCCTTTAAAACATGTGTGTTGGGATCAGGCACACCATAATGTCGAACGTGGTGGTGTGAACGTAGAGTTTACATGTAATTCGCAAGGTTCCTTATTAATAGAGAATGATTTTTTTATCTTAGTAGTAGTACTGTGAGAACAAAAATGAATAATCAGTAAACTGTATTTGATACACAACAGTTTATAGCTCTTTCATAACGATGGAGTTAATAATGGCTAGTATCTCTGTACATGTTGACATGAACATTTTGTAAGATTTTAATATAAAAGATTGATTTACGAATGTTACCAAAACACTAAGTTTGTACGTTATTCACACTAGCCGTATATCGTAAATATAAATAAAACACATAGTATAACATAGGTGACAGTCGGTTATGTCGTAATGGCTCACTTGTTATTCAATTTCAAACTCAATACGACGAAGACCTGTTCATATTTCTATTCCACACTCGGAATTTAACTGCCGATGTTTGGTTAAATAACACTTTCGTCTGTATATGAAGTTGGGCATTAATGTTTTATCGTTTTTATTTTATGAAACATCAGATTTGACACTTTTCACAGTATGTGAAACTAGTTTTTGGAAAGTACCTGGAGGCCGCGGCGTTTTTTTCTTTTGGCTAACAATGTTTTTGTATAAAACACAGTTAGCCGGTTATTTCATAGGCTTTTGTAGCAGTTTGGCCAGAATACAGTTCTCATCACACATATGCTTCATAATCAGAAACGGAAGATTGTGGGATGCTGCTGTCTTCTTCTACTGCTTCTGGCTTGGCATAAGACAGAAGAGTGCAAAGGAAGCGTCACCACTCTTGCAAATCAGATCGAGGGGCAGAGCCAACTTGATCTCCCAGGGTGAATAGTATTGCACTGGTGTCTACTACGGTACTGTTTCAGTTGAGGGTATTGCTTGTATGACGTACAATACTCGTTATCTATCGTGGCTATCGCGTTTCTAGACTCGGATTTCTAAATCGCGATAGGCAGTCCTTTGCCAGATCATCTTTTAAAGAAATCCGTTGTTTTTTTTTGACAAAACTTCTAACGAAGCAAATTCACAAAAAAAATTATTTTGGTTTTCTTGTAGTTATTATTATACTAATAAGGCGAGGACTAACCATTGTACTATATTTGGTGCAGTTTTTTTAATAAGCCGTTACAGTCATAAATACCTTCAACGTCTGTATGTGTAGGTAACAGTTTAACACAGTTTTCTCCACCTATTAACATATCAACAAAATATTGCTATCAACCAACATTTCGCGGCATGCACTAAAGCTGTTCTATAGTAGCTCTATTTCAAACGGAAGCAATATCCGGCAATGGCGGTTTTCAAGATCAATTAAAAGTAGTTACAATTGTGAACAGCTAACTCCCATACCCGAAAGACTTGCATGCTTTAATATGTTGTATGAGGACTTTAATGTACTTTGGCCCTTAAGAAATATTAGGTGAGTATTTCTTAGAATAGGTGGTTGAGATTTTTTTTTGTGGATAGAAGTGTAAGAAAGTTCGAGAGCTTGGGATAGAATTAGGTCATTTTGACCACCAAAAATATTAATTTTATTAATTTTAAGGAAAGCTTACGAACTAATCAAATCTGTTTGGTTAGCAACTGCAATCAGGGTTTTATTTAAGGAAATAGTTATAAAGTTAATCTAATATAAAATGTAATCGGGACGTAGTTAATGCCATAAGTAATAATATCACCTGTACTGTATAATTCTGTATATAGTGCCAGGGAACGAAATTAGGTATAGTCTTTATATTCTATAAAATTCAGAACTTCCTGTATTTGTTTTTAAATGCGCCTCTACTAGGAATGTATCCTATGTCGTGAGGGACTTTACAAACGTACAATCAACGGACACAAAGTTCACCCAGATTCGAAAGAACAATTTATGGATCACACTCAGTGTAGTCACGTGCAGCAATCGAACCCTCAACACGCAGTGTCGTGTTAAATGGCGAGACAACCGCTTAAAACACTACGCCAACCATACAGTCTAGTGTACCTACTATAAAAGACCGTATCAATATAATAGTATTCAAATAACCTTATTTCCTCTTCAAACGTCTATGACCGATAACTCTATTATTGTGACTCATTGTCAAGAAATTTCTTTGTCTCAAAAGAAAAATGGTGACTATTGTGATGTAATGGAGGCCAGACGAGGCCAAAAAAGGCATTTAAGCAATTGTACCACAGAATTCTTTAGGCGACACCATTTCGTGTTATTTAGAGAACTTTTGGTCTTGTTTCGTTGCTTAAAGGGGCCTTGATTCAAAAGGTAACATGAATTTATTCTTTCATCTGGTCTGGATTTCTAGAATTGAAAAAGTGGGATGGTTTACTTTTTTTTGAAATCTGTTTATCATTGTCATCATTGGCCCTGTATATAAACTGTTCAACTGCACGGGCCTCTTCTCACTATGATAAGGGTAAAGCCATAGTCCATCATGCTGGCCAAGAGCGAGATGATCCTTAATAAGAACTCTCAGACATGCAGGTTTCCTCATCACAATGTATTCTTTCACAGTTTAGCAAGCGGGTAATTAACAATTCAAATCTGTTGTGAGGCTAGAATTTTCACTGAGCAGAAAAATGAATATGTTTCATACTGAAATTTTAAATGTATTTAAAATCCGGTGTTGTTTGTAAAACATAAACCGTCTCATTAGATGTTCAGAGTGACCGAAATATTTTGCTCCGTAATCCAAGCTTTGGTTCCATTTCTGTTGAAATAATTAAAGAACTTAAAAATTGTGTAATAATTGTGTACTATTTGGATACGACATATAGACAAAAAAATCTTTTCTTATTATAGGCTTTCTTGAAATTCACTAAATATAATTAAATTATACAAAACTAGAGGACGCCAGCAGCTACGCCAGCAATTTTTTTAAATTTACCCGTTTTGGCCGATCTCGTGAGAATTTTGGGTAATCCCTTCTTAGTGCACCCCTACTATCCCCAAGGAACATATGTACATGCCAAATTTCAGCTTCCTGCGCCCAATAGTTTCGGCTGTAGCGTGTCTGTCAGTCAGTAAGTAACGCAAGGATTTTATATATTAAGATAAGGCAGTTTAAATGATATAAAAGTTTGCCGCGACATTTACATAAATACTGGTATTTATGTTGTTTATTATTTCTTTTTAAGGATTCCGTAGCCAAGAGTGACAAAAACCCTTATAGATTCGCCATGTCTATCTGCCGGTGCGTCTGTCTGTCCGCATGTCACAGCCACATTTTTATTTAAATCAAACGGATTAAATTATCTAATGTGCTTGTTTGTCTACACAGGTACACGTAGTCAACATCCAAATAGTTTCCTGTTTTCTAATAACAACTTACAATAATTAATCTCTAAAAAGTACAGGCAATACGACACAAACACCCCAGTCAGCCAGTCGTAACAGTGGTTACTAGTACGTAGATATTTTCACACAAAATCTCGACCACGGCAAATTTTCTTTTACGATTTGCTTTGAAACGCAACACAAAGTTTATGAAAACAGGTAAGAGCTCTACTTGTTTGCCGTATCCTTTTTATTTTATATTTATTCGTAAGTCCCGTCTAGCTTTCGACACAAACACTGGGTGCACTGAAAAAAGATTAAATCGATCCAATTTGGTGCGATACTCTGTTTGGTGCGAGTTTTTCGAAGGTGTGAAATATTTTCCGGCTTTCGTGTGAAGGTGTGGAGATTTTGATTTTGCCATTTCGTGTTTGTAAAATAGGTTAGTATTTTATACCCTAAGCATCAAACTGCTGAAGATGTTTGGAGTATTATAAAGACATGAAGACTACAGCTTTATAGAGAGTTGCAGATATTCGTAGTTTTCGAATATGATAATTATATTACCGCATGTTTCGAACATATTCACAATAATCCAATTCTACGTCTTAATTTTGCTTATAATTTTTCTTGTCTTAAACTGTCAAGTCTCACGCCTGTAGCCCGAAGAGGTAGATAGAGGTGGAATATGATCAGCAGACGTATACACTATTCACTGGACCATGTCTGCAGCTTATTCGTGACATGACTACATGAGCACATTAACCATCATTCACTATAACCAAATAATGTTTCAATTACTCAAATCAACGTAGCTTATTCCACTTAAAGTTGAACAACGACTCGGCTTTGAGTTTACAACGCTTTGAAACTCTTAGAGTTAGTGCCTCGTACAATTTTATAGCGGATTTTACACAACCACGCGATCGGTTCGGTTAAGGGGACTATAGATTTACTGGTGGATTCTTATTTTATCTATTGGTAGACCATAAGAGACGAAGCAGACGAGCTAGCAACCCTTCTTCTCCTTAAATACAAACGAAATGGTTACGCAATGAAGATGATGGGTCGTAGCCAAGTGTGTTAATCGGGAATCGCATTATCCCTCCGCTAAGGGATGTCGACGACACTATGGTGGTTTTAGTGAGTGAGCTCTGAACGACTGGACTTTGGAGGACTTTCTCACATACCTTCTTCTCCAGCCACACTCGGAGGGTGGCGGAGTGACTGGCTCGCAATACTAGGTACCTATTTCTTTCCACGTCGTGAACTGAAAATAAAACATTTAAAGTATTTTTTTTCGGGCTTATGCATTCATGGAAGAACTCTGTTGTTTTGGACTGGACTACGCTAAACAAATTTTTAGGTATATATCTTGCTCATGCAACATTGAATGCGTTACGTAATTTTAGTGGCAATTACAATTATGTTCAATTATGGAAGAGCAGTAAAAGCAGCGATAGCCAAGTGGAGAGACCGATGAACTGCTACGCAGAGGGTGTCGGGTGCCAGTCTACGGCGCGCACCAATGAATTTTAGAAGGTATGTGCGTATTAAATTGTTAATGACCGCTTGCTAAACGGTGAAAGAAAATATCGTGATAAAACCTGCATGCTAATGTTCTCGAAAGACACGTGAATTCTGCCAACCCGTTCTTGGCCAGCGTGGTGGACGATGGCCTTACCCTTCTCATAGTGAGAAGAGGCCCTTGC
Organism: Euclidia mi; assembly: GCA_944739405.2. Lineage (NCBI taxonomy): Eukaryota > Metazoa > Arthropoda > Insecta > Lepidoptera > Erebidae > Euclidia > Euclidia mi. The sequence continues at coordinate 10,781,850 of OX123193.2, read as the reverse complement.
CCAGCAGTGGGACAGTTTAGGGCCGATGATGATGGGAGAGTAAGCCCTAATAGCAACGTCGCTGACACCACATTTAGATTCAAGTATTCATGCAGTCACTTAACTAAATATACTGATCGCGGTAACTCATCCAAATACTGTTAAAATTACTCGTCGGTCTGAATACTAAAATAAACCTATTTAATCCGTCCGAAGCAGAATTATATTCAAACACACTAGACACTTAGATACACTTAACTTACTACCAACTCTTCCAGCAGGAGATTAGCGTTGTGTTTATTAATATTTCATGTACAATCAACGACATAACTCGTGTAATCTACTTCTGCGTAGAGAGACCACCCAAATATTTGAAAATATAAGCAATTTCGTCACCGTCTTGTTTTGGTGGATGAGTGTCCGGACACAAAAAGTAAATCACTGTCATGCCTCGGAGATCACGTGAGGTTGTCAGTTAGGACATAGAGCTCTGGCGGTCATGTCAGAGAATCTGTCGTAACATCAACGTCAACGTCGCGTCTTTCAGGGATTTTTTATTGGGTGGCTTAACTTATATATAGATTATTCCAGGTTCACATTCTCAAACAGCAGTTTCCCATTGGAATGTTATCATTCTTTCAAATCAGGTGACGATAGAAAGCAGACCTAGACTAAGGCGAAATTATTAGATCACAATCGGGGTCATGGTATGATATAACAGTGAAATAAGTGTTTTGAAAATCTTTCAAAATATTTATTAAAAAATACTGTTATAAATTGAGCTGTACATTGGTGTTATTAAAAGATTTTAATAGATGAAATATAATTAATATAGTAATTACTTTATAAAGTTAAGCCGACTGTACGTGCATTAAAAGCAATATCCGCTATGGCCACCGGCAATATTCGGTGGTGCACTTTATTTGCTGAATTAAATATGAATCCGGATAATTATTTGCTTTTGTATTATTTTGTCATATGTATATAAAACATAATTATTTCAAAGTATTAAAACGGTAGTTTTTACATTCTCTTTGCAAAGTATTGCATGAGTCTGTGGCGTCGACTGCGTTAAATTATTACTCAGTCAAAAAGTTTCCTCTATCAATTTCTGGGATTCAAAGTCACTCAGTACTAAAACGCTTTATCATTCAAAGGTTATTCACAGTTGAGTTCATAGTTCAGTATCACATTATTGGGCAGAACCAGTGTGTTGATAGAAAAAACTTACGCGGGTTCTGGCCAATAATGTAATATAATGATGCTGATGGATGATATGTATGGTTTTTTTATAAAACATGGTCCAAATATTCTAGTTCCAAGCTAAATCTTGACCCTCCCTATGAAAGAAGTTAAGTCAATGTTGATAAACTTACGTAGGCTAATATTTTTTTAAATAAGACAACAATTCGTAGAAATTAATTCTGAACCGAAATAAATGACGACTTTTCTTTATTTAAGTGTAAATCTAGGACTTCATCTGGTGTTCCATACCTCTTGTTTTATATCAAACCTTACAGGGTTTCATATTTACAATAAGGTTTTACGAAACATTAAACAACAAAATAAGTACCACCACAAATAGTACATTAGTACTTAAACGAAACAGAAACTTTACTGAAACGAAACATCTAAGTATGTATACACCTTAACAGTACCGAAACAAAGTAACGTACCATCTTTACCACCCAATCTGCTTCAGACAGACCTTGATACTCACAGAATAAGGTTTATATTCAAGTAGCAAAACCGTTCAATGAGTTGATTACCTTACCGGTAGGTGGAACGCAGAGCGTTAAGAATTGTCATTCTCTCTTTAATTCGGTGGGGTCTTAGCGGGGAAGTTAAGTGGGTGACGATTTAGTATCTTTTTGGTGACATTTTGACTGTCTTTTTACTGTGTAGGCCCATCAAGACTTACTGTTACTGATTGTGATTGTTTGTGTACAATCTTGTACAATATGCATTATAATCGATGTCTATACATAATATTGATGTTTGTTTTGTAAACAAAAGCATATAATATAATTTACGTATGTATAGATAAATGGCACTAAAATAAATCTGGCGAAAAGTGGGTGTAGTAATATACCTCTGCCTACCTCTTCGGGGATATAGGCTTGAGACTATGTCTGTATGTATGTATAGATAAATCAGGATTTAGGTTTATAAGAAGCTGGGCTTTGCAACATGCCGAAAAAAGGTCAGCTAGAATAGTGCCAGGTGCAGTAAATACACTTTTACTTTACCAACCAATCGAAATAGTATAAGTCTCCTTAGTAAAATAACTCATCATCATCATCGTCCTAACGTTATCCGGGTTGCATCCAAGACTTACACGCCTTGGAGCCCAAGGTCCGCTAACTGGTCTAACCAGATATGACAGTACATCCTTAGTAAGACAACTGACAACAGTAAAAGACATTGTCATACTGATTAATTGACTGCACAGTTGGCGTAGTGATGTAAGCGGCCGCCTCACTGCTTGACACTGCGCCGAGTGTTGTGGGTTCGATCCCCACACGAGGCAACAATTTGTGTAATGCACACATTGTTTCGAGTCTGGGTGTTCATTGTGTCCGTTAGTTGTATGTTTGTAAAGCCCCCGCGACAAAGGATTTAGTCCTAATGCGGGAATGTCTTTATTAAAAAAAAAGAAATCATAGGACATGAGTTTATGCCTTGTACGTCCATTGTTATTTTAACGCCCCGCAATAATTTGCAACATATAGGCATAAACGTCAACAGTTATAATGCGTGCCGGGCACTGTATAAGTGACGAAGTATAACTAATTTAACCCATCCATGTACATCGTAAAGATTTTCAATTTCTGCATAAATGGGCCGATTCGACCGGGGAAGTAGTAGCCTCTCACACAACATTTGTATCAGTAACAGTATATATTCCTTTGCCCATCCTAAAGATAGCAATTCACACGACTCCTCTGGTGTATCGGATTGCCATGGGCGGTAATATCTTAACATTTGGCGATTCATCTGCTCGTTTTCCTCCTATTACATAAAAAAAAAACAAACAAGAATAGTATTTTTCCCATGATTTATTTGCATGGATCCAGCCAAGAGCATTCATAAAAAAAATCGCCATAATACCTAAGTGGCATGGATAGTAGTCACAACATAGTGTTTTATTTAATATACGCTATATGCCATAGTGGCAACCAGAGAGCAGTAGCCGATGGAATAGGCTCACATATTTATAAGCAGGCTCCACGATTGAGTTTGCATAGAGTATTAGTTGGGTGTGTAAAAAAAACATGGTGTGATTCGGATAGGTAATGGTGCATCCAAATAAACACGGCATGGCCAATGAAACACGGCAACATTTAATTACTTTTTATCAGTAAGTTTTTGTTTCATGTTAAAAATCCTTTCTATATTAATATATAAAGTTTACATAATCCAAAAAATAAGCTGCAATCTAGTTACCTTAAGTGTTTTGTTATACAACGTTGGTTAACAAACAGTAACTGCTGTGTGGATGCACTATAATAGGTAACGATAGCACAGCGATTAAAATATTTCATTTAAGATCTAAGGTTTTAATGATCTTCACCCCTAATGCACCTTGTTGATCTTTAGATTGCTTTATGTACCATATAAGTTTCAGCATTAAACCCTAAATTGTTGATTCCTGTGCAGCTTAACTACAAAACGCTATTTATTGATATTTTAATCCAACTAAGATTTCAGTTACCGACAAACTAAAACATAGATTTGAGTCACAGGCAAGCTAAAATTCTTATCGTGCGTATCTTACAATAATTGTCGACTAATAGGTATATTATCTTATTGAAATCTATGTTTAAGGTTGAATCAAAAATATATAATTATTATACTGGTATAGATTTAGCGCAGTAATTGATGATGATCCGAAAAAGCTTTGGAGGCGTTAGTTTGGTAAATTGGTGATGGTCTTTTCCTCTGGGTTGCAGAGGTCAGACGGCAGCCACTCTATGGAAAAACTAATATGCAGTCAAATCTGGTAAGGCTAGTGACTAACAGATAACGCCAGGTGAATGATGATGGTGATTATCTTTTAGTTCTCCCATTTATGTAGTAGTAGTATTAATTGAATATCCAAATTCAAATTCAAATTCAAACTTTATTCATTAACAATTTTCACATTGTGTTTGAAATACATAGTTATAAAAATAAACAGACATTAATATATATCCAATTCTATGAAATTACAGAAGAACAAAAAAAATACAATTAATTAGGCAGCACACCATTAGAAACATACAAGTCACGGAAATTAACTAAAACAATCAGTAGTCATTAGTCAATAATAAATTATAATTAAATAAAAGCAAATTTTTAAATAATAAAATAATGATGTCAATAATGAAATATGAATGTCAATAATATAATAACAATAAATAAATGAATTACGTTAGTAGAATTAATTGTAATAATTATAATTAATTATTGTTCGTCAATGTCACGATAAGTACACTTTTGCATGTCGTCGAGAGAATATAAACACCCTTCCAGCAGAAACGTCTTAAGCTTACTTTTAAAATTACTTTTATATAGCAAGCTCTTCAAACCAATGGGCAACTTATTAAAGATTTTGATAGCGCTGTAATAAAACAGCCATTTTGCCTCCACGTTCAACTCCATACATTTAAATTAAAAACTTGACTGTGCAGCTTCCGAAATTCATAATGAACGACTTCAAAGCGCAGTGTTGCGTGCAAATGGATAAATATTCAGTGTTTAGTGCCATAGTGCCATCCGCCATATTGCCAGATAGATTGGCACCATAATGGCGGATGCAAGTATTGACGTGCCACGTCAAATTGTATTAGCCAGGTGATAAATTAGATTCATAGATCGTTCGTTGTTCGAACATCGGGGCGGTAATTAAGGTACGTGTAAAATGGAAAACGTGGTTCATTCGTATTATTGGGAAATCTATTTTCTTATAGATGATAAGCAGCCTAGTGGAAAATATACTGCTATGCATAGGGTCTCACGTTCGAATCATCGGTGCGCATCTTCAGCTTTTAGAATTCAAGTGCCTTCTGAATTGTTAGTTATCGCCTGATAAATAGTAAAAGAACCTTGCAGGGAAACCTATATGGCTTGTAAGCCATGTAGGTTTCCCTGCATTTATAAACTGTAGTTTTTTCTTTTCTGCTTTTCTTATGAGAAGAAGAATCGGCAGAGCTATTAGAAATGCTAGTGGTAGCTAGACAGAGTTAACTAACTCGTTTTCATAAGCAATTGGCTTGTCTCCGTATCACTGGAAAGAAAGATATAGGTAAAGGAGGAATAGATTATGTATGTATTACCAGAAAAAAGTATAAATGTATGTTTATCTATTGTATAGTACCCATAGCACAAGCTCTGATTAGTTTGGGACTCGATAGTGTTGTGTGAATGTTGTAGAATATTATTATTATTCTTACATAAATTTCAAATTGAGTTCTTGATACTTCGAACTTTACTCAATCTTTATTCAAATCATTAATTCCCTTCATAACAAAAGCCAATACGCCACCGAAACTCAGACCATGATCGTCTACAAATCATAATAAAACATCGAGCATCGCCATAACTCGAACATCGATTACGTCGAACATGTTCGGGGTCCAATTGACACCAAGGGACCTCCTATAGCTGGTACGTGCTTGTTCCTCAAATTAAATTCGGCAATCGATAAGGTAGTCGAAGAGAGGTGGTCTATTGTCGGATGAAAATCTGTTGGTCGATGATGAGAAATTGCGATATGTAGAAAGAGATTGTTAATTTAGAGGTATTGTTGAGTTACTATTGTTTTGTAGGTGCTCAATTTGTTTAAGAATTGTTTGATAAAGTTTGAATTTGACTTAAATCAAATTACTTAGATGAATAGTAATAATATGTCTGTACTATATCATTTTGTATGAACTTTTAGTAAACGAAACTAGACAGCAGTAATGAATTTAATGGAGAGACAGACAGACTGTTTACAGATTTTATCGCGGTATTGGTTTTACTGTCATAAAATTTAAACCGAATGAACTAGAAACTACGTTATTTATTACAATCCGACGTTTCGGCTACTTTGCAGGAGCCGTAGTCGCGAAAGACCATGTCAGTTTGATTTCAATGTGTAACATTCGCGTAAACCTAAGAAAATACAATGTAACTGAGTACTTACTTTAATATCATATCACATCAATAAAATAGTGTTCTAATAACCTAATTTCCTCTTCAAACGTCTGGGGCCGATAATTCTATTATTGTGAGTCATTTTTTTGAATGAATGAATCATTAATTTCACTTAAATTTCTTACAATCTAGATACATTGCCCCACAAAACTGCTTACGCAGTTAAACTGTGAGATTGGTGAGCCTCTCTTACAGTAACATAATTTAAGGTACATTTATACCTAAATATACACTTAATACCTACATTTTCATAATTCCTAGTAAATATCTTTTAAGCTTACGTGCAAATATTGATTTATTGTTTTCCTGTCTGATGTTAACAGGCAAAGTATTTAATAGATAGGGAACGCGTTTTCTTAAGGTTCTATCACCATAGTAATTACAAACTCTGGGTAGGTCATATTTGCCTGCTGTCATCGACCTGGTAGTATACCTGTTAGATACCAATGAGTCATTATCCCGACTGCCATCTTAAACATAAATACCTATTATTGGTCAATAAGACCAATAATAGGTATTTATGTTTAAGACTAACTGGTAGAATTTTACGAATTTTGAATAACCTATTATAGTCTCCTTTACAACTTCTTTTAGTTTTTCTGTTTACTAGTAATTTTAAAAATCTTATTTGAATTGCTTCTATCTTCTGTATATTACTTTTAAAAGTCAAACCATAACTGTCAAGAGAATAACTCAGTATTGAGTCAACTAGGGACATATATAAACATTTTAAGGTGCTGGATGGAACTTTAAAAATTTAAGTGATAGAATTTACATAGCAATATTCTAAGCTTACTACAGATGTAATCAATATGTGAAGACCATGAAAAACTTTCATCTACTTTCATTCCAAGATATGTGACACTTTCTACTTGTTCTTTTGGTTTACATTTACAGTTTGAATTATTTTTATGCATACACTCATAGCTATGGTAATGCTAGGGTAATAATGGGAGGGCATGTTTTAGTCTGATGTATATATGGGGAATGTATTATCAACAGCTTAGTTTTATCACCATTAAGAACAATACCGTTGTCGTGAGACCACTTTACCACTGCGTCTACGTCCTCTTTTACGAGTCGACAGGTGCCAGCGAGGTCGGTGCCAGCGCGCAGCGCACACAGGTCGTCCGCGAACATGTGCGCCGTGCAGTGGCGCAGTACGCCGCACAAGCTGTTTACGTGCAGTAGGTAGCATACAGGTCTGCACACGGACCCCTGGGGCACCCCGCACCCCACCTTCCTCTCGTCGCTGTACATATCACCTACCTTAACTCGGTAGGACCGTGATGTGAGATAGTCGCGGAGCCATTTGTTCAGTGGCTCTCCCACTCCACACTCCCCCATGGCGTTCAATAAGGTGTCAGTTTCAAGAGTATCGACGGCCTTTTTATAATCAAAGAATACCGCAACTACAAACTTTTTCTCACTTAAATATGTATTCATTTCGTAAGTAAAACATGTAAGAAGTGTATTTGTACTTTTACCTTTCTGAAAGCCATGTTGACATTCAGTTATTATATTATTTTTCTGCAGATAATTTTGCAAACGGTTGACGATACATTTCTCAATAATCTTATCTACACTAGATAAAATTGATATAGGTCGATAGTTACTATATTATTTATGTTCCCCCTTTTTATATATAGGTCGCACAATAGCTTCTTTTAACATACTAGGAAACATACCATTTTGCACACACAAATTGACTAGCTTAGAAATCACAGGGCTAACTGTATCTATTAGCATTTTAAGATTGGACATTCGCACTAGATCGCTACCCGGCGACTTATTTTTATCTAAATGAGTTATTATTTGTTTAACATAGTTACTATCTACGGGCTGCCACCTCATGCTTCTGTCCGTCTGTCGGAGGTAGGTGATTCTATCTAATAGCTTAATACTACAAATATGTTTAGTTTTCTCTATCTCTTCGGCAAATGTACGAGCAAAATTATTACATATATTTTTCAAAGGTTCATTAACTCCCATATTCTTTATTATTGCTTTATCTCAACACTGTTTTTCATTTCCTAATAAGTAATTAATTATATCCCATAGTTACTTAATATTATTATTACAGTCTAGTCTTTGTCGAGATTTGTCTTTGTCTCAAAAGAAAAATGGTGACCATTGTAATGTAATGGAGGCCAGACGAGGCCAAAAAAGTCATTTAAGATATTGATTCACAAAATTCTTTAGGCGACATCATTTTGTGTTATTTAAAGCAATGTTGGTCATGTTTCGTTGCTTGAAGGGGCCTCGATTTAAAAGGTAAGAAAAAAAATCTTTCGTCTGGTCTGGATTTCTAGAATTATTTATATAAACTTACACCTGTAGCCTTGATGGGGTAGGCAGAGGTGTAATACTACACCCACATTTTGCCATGAATTTATGGGTCCCACGTAATAGGGGGTGAGCCTAGTGCCGTTACCGGGAACTTTGCCAGACGCCGTGCTGCTACTAAGAATTCGGAAAAACAAAGTAACACTTTTGCCCGACCCGGGAATCGAACCCGGGAATCGATCAGCAGACGCTTATGCTAACCACTGGACTACGGAGACAATAAAAAAAAATAACTAGATGGTTAATTTATTCTGAAATCTGATTATCATCGTCATCATCGGCCCTGTATATAAACTGTCCCACTGCTGGGCACGGGCCTATTCTCACTATGAGAAAGGATAAAGCCATAGTCCACCACGCTGGCCAAGGGTGGGTTGGCAAACTTCATATGGCTTTCGAGATCCTTATGACATGCTCTGCATGTTGCCTCACAATGTTATTTCACTGAGCAGAAAAATGAATATGTTTCATATTTAAAATGCAGCGTTGTTTGTAAAACACAAACCATCCCATTAGATGTTCAAAGTGACTGAAAAATCGTTTGGTTTCATTTCTGTTAAAATATCAAAGTAGGTAGTATTTCAAAGAACTTGAAAATGATATAATAATGTGCAACATTTGATTAGATACATTAACAGAAGAAATATTTTTAATAACATGATTTTTTAAATGCACTGAATATAATTAAAGTATACAAAATAACATAGATGAAATTATATAAAAGCTTGCCACGAGATTTAAATACTAGTATTTACTTAGTTTATTATTTCTTTATTAGGGTTCCATAGCCAAAAGTGGCAAAAAACGGAACCCTTGTATATTCGCCATATCTGTCTGTCTATCTTTCCGTATGTCACAGCCACATTTTTATTTAAATCAAACGGACCATTAATTATTATTTAATGTGCTTGTTTGTCTACACAGGTAACAGTTATCAACATCCAAATAGTTTCCTATTTTCTAATAACAGCTTACAATTAATCTCAAATAAGTACAGTCAATACCACAGAAATACATAACGCCAGTCATAATAGTGGATCGCATGAATATTTTCACACAAAATCTCGTCCACGGCAAATTTCCTTTGACGATTTACTTTGAAACGCAACACAAAGTTAATGATAACAGGTAAGAGCTCCACTTGTTTGCCGTATCCTTTTTTTATTCGTATGTCTCGACTAGCTTTCGAAACAAACACTGGGTGCACTGAAAAAAGATTAAATCGATCCAATTTGGTGCGATACTCTGTTTGGTGCGAATTTTTCGACGGTGTGAAATATTTTCTGGCTTTTGTGTGAAGGTGTGGAGATTTTGATTTTGCCATTTCGTGTTTGTAAAATAGGTTAGTAATTTACACCCTAAGCATCAAACTGCTGAAGATGTTTGGAGTATTATAAAGACTTGAAGACTACAGCTTTATAGATAGTTGCAGATACTCGTAGTTTTCGAATATGATAATTATATTACCGCATGTTTCGAACATATTCACAATAATCCAATTCTACGTCGTAATTTTGCTTATAATTTTTCTTGTCTTAAACTGTCATGTCTCACGCCTGTAGCCCGAAGAGGTAGATAGAGGTGGAATATGATCAGCAGATGTATTCACTGGACCATGTCTGCAGCTTATACATGACATGACTACATGAGCACATTAACCATCATTCACTATAACCAAATAATGTTTCAATTACTCAAATCAACGTAGCTTATTCCACTTAAAGTTGAACAACGACTCGGCTTTGAGTTTACAACGCTTTGAAACTCTAAGAGTTAGTGCCTCGTACAATTTTATAGCAGTTTTTACACAACCACGCGATCGGTTCGGTTAAGGAGACTGTAGATTTAATGGTGGATTCTTATTCTTGTAAACAAGTATCTGCAATTCGTTGAAATTATTTCTGAACCGAAATAAATAACGACTTTCTTTAATTCAGTGTAAATCTAGGACTTCGTCTGGTGTTCTATACCTCTTGTTTTATATTAAACTTTGCAGGGTTTCATATTGCTATAAGTAAGGTTTTACAAAACATTAAACAATAATATTAATTATTAGTACCACCACAAATAGAACATTAGTACTTAAACGAAACAGAAACTTTACTGAAACGAAACAACTAAGTATGTATGCACCTTAACAGTACCGCAACAAAGTAACATACTATCTTTACCACCCAATCTGCTTCAGACAGACCTTGATATTCAAAGAATAAGGTTAATATTCAAGTAGCATTTACTTATTAAATGTAAACAGTTCAAAGAGTTGATTACCTTATCGGTAGGTGGAACGCAGAGCGTTAAGAATTGGCATTCTCTCTTTAATTCGGTGGGGCCTTAGCGGGGAAGTTAAGTGGGTGACGATTTAGTATCTTTTTGGTGACATTTTGACTGTCTTTTTACTGTGTAGGCTCATCAATGCTTACTGTTACTGATTTTGTGTACAATCTTGTACAATATGCATTATAATCGATGTCTATACATAATATTGATGTTTGTTTTGTAAAGAAAAGCATATAATATAATTTACGTATGTATAGATAAATGGGACTAAAATAAATCTGGCGAAAAGTGAGTGTAGTAATATACCTCTGCCTACCTCTTCGGGGATATAGGCTTGAGACTATGTCTGTATGTATGTAGTATGTATGTATAGATAAATAAGGATTTAGGTTTATAAGAAGCTGGGCTTTGCAACATGCTGAAAAAAGGTCAGCTAGAATAGTGCCAGGTGCAGTAAATACACTTTTACTTTACCAACCAATCGAAATAGTATAAGTCTCCTTAGTAAAATAACTCATCATCATCATCGTCCTAACGTTATCCGGGTTGCATCCAAGACTTACACGCCTTGGAGCCCAAGGTCCGCTAACTGGTCTAACCAGATATGACAGTACATCCTTAGTAAGACAACTGACAACAGTAAAAGACATTGTCATACTGATTAATTGACTGCACGGTTGGCGTAGTGGTGTAAGCGGCCGCCTCACTGCTTGACACTGCGCCGAGTGTTGTGGGTTCGATCCCCACACGAGACAACAATTTGTGTCATTCACACATTGTTTCGAGTCTGGGTGTTCATTGTGTCCGTTAGTTGTATGTTTGTAAAGCCCCCGCGACACAGGATTTAGTGCTAATGCGGAAAAATCTTTATTAAAAAAAATATCATAGGATATGAGTTTATGCCTTGTAGGCCCATTGTTATTTTTACGCCCCGCACTAATTTGTAAAATATACGCATATACGTGAACACTTATAATGCGTGCCGGGCACTGTATAAATAACGATGTATTCCCCAGAGACTGACTCTGACATCTTTGACTATGTAGGTGTAATTTAACCCATCCATGTAGATCGTAAAGATTTTCAATTTCTGCATAAATGGGCCGATTCGACCGGGGAAGTACTAGCCTCTAACACAATATATATTAATCCTACCCATCATTTCTCACATCCTCAATTATTCCCTATCCAGTGGTGTGTTTCCATCAACGTGGAAGGACGCCCTAATTACCCCAATTCCGAAAACTTCTCATCCTAAATCCTTTTCTGATTATCGACCAATTTCTATCCTACCATTCCTCTCCAAAGTCCTCCAACGCCTTGTCTTCAACCAAATGAACTTGTTCCTCTCCAAAAATAATCTCCTTAATCCGTATCAATCCGGTTTCCGTTCGGGTCATAGCACCGTTACATCCCTAGTCAATATTACGGATGACATCAGGACCGGCATGGAAGGCGGTCAGCTTACAATTCTTGCTCTGCTAGATTTTAGCAACGCCTTCAACACAGTGGACTTTGATATTCTACTTAGCCGTCTTTGCTCTCTTAACATATCTCCTACGGTGATTGATTGATTGATTTTCGAAGTTACCTGTGTGGCCGCCGACAGCGTATACGCATTGAAGACTCACTTTCTTCCTGGTGTGATACAACTGTCGGTGTGCCCCAGGGTGGCGTGCTGTCTCCATTACTCTTCGCAATTTTTATAAATTCTATATCAAATAATCTTTGCTCCTCCTATCACCTATATGCAGATGATCTCCAAATTTATACACAGTCGCCATTGACACAGATGTCATCTTCTGTGAGTACTATTAACAGTGACTTGGTACTGATCAGTAGTTGGAGCAAATCCTTTGGACTTAAAGTCAATCCCTCGAAAACCCAGGTCATTGTTATTGGTAGTTCACGAATGATATCGAAGATCGACTGGTCCCAGCTTCCTCACGTTACTTTCGATGGCACTGTAATCCCCATACAGGATAAAGTAAAGAACCTGGGTATAACTATTGACTCTTCTTTTACTTGGCGGTCGCAAATACAGGAAGTGAGTCGAAAGGTGTTTGCTTCAGCAGGATCACTACGAAGATTAAGAAACTTTCTACCCACTGCCACCAAAATTGCGCTTGCTAACTCTCTTCTTCTACCCATTATTGATTATGCAGATGTCAGCTATCTAGATCTCACCGAATACCAGCTAGACAAACTTGAGCGCCTTCAAAATCTCTGTATACGATTCATATTTGGATTACGCAAATACGATCATGTTTCACAATTTCGAACACAGCTCAAGTGGTTACCCATACGACATCGCCGGAATGCTCATATTCTCTCTTTGCTGTACAATATACTGTTCAACCCTTCAACTCCCTCCTATCTTAAAGGAAGATTCGAATTCCTTCATGATACGCATAATCGTTATTTGAGGTCATCAGAAAATTTTAAACTAAAAATGCCGGTACATTCCACGTCATTTCTCGATAAATCTTTCTCTGTCACTGCTGTCCGCCTATGGAATGCGTTACCATTAAATATTAGACAGGCTTGGACGGTAAGCAGGTTCAAAACTTTAGTCAAGGACTACTATCTAACATTATAAAATTTCCTGTTTCACTACTATATACTATTATGTATTTGTGTATTATATATGTGTATGTATGTATAAGTATTTATGTAGGTATATGTATGTATATATATATTTATATACATGTATTTAAGCATATTATTATTGTATAAGTATCACAATATTATATTTATTTATATATATATATTAAGTCTATGCAAATTTTTACATAGGGACTGGTACACTTCTACAACTACCATTTATTTCCTACCAATAATATCTCCATCCAAAGGTTGCCTGGTAGAAATCGCTTTTAGCGATAAGGCCGCCCATTGTACTGTATTTCATTTATAATTCCTTAAAATGTTCTATATAAGTGTACAATAAAGTATAAAATAAATAAATAAATAAATATATGTATCAGTAACAGTAGGTATATACGTATTCCTTTGCTCATAATAAAGTTAGCAATACACACGACTCCTCTGGTGTATCGGATTGCCATGGACGGTAATATCTTAATATCTGGCTATCTATCTGCTCGTTTTCCTCCTATTACATAAAAAAACAAACAAACAAGAATAGTATTATTTTTCATCATTTATTTTTAGGGATCTAGCCAAGAGCATTCATAAAATATCGCCATAATACCTAAGTGCGGGCATGAAGAGTAGTCACGAACATTGTGTTTTATTTAATATACGCTATATGCCATAGTGGCATCCAGAGAGCAATAGTCCATGGAATAGGCTCACATATTTATAAGCAGGCTTCACCATTGAGTTTGCATAGAGAATTTGTTGGGTGTGTAAAAAATACATGGTGTGATTTGGACAGCTAATGGTGCATCCATATAAACACGCCATGGCCAATGAAATACGGCAACATTCAATAACTTTTAGCTGCAATCTTGTTACCTCAAGTGCTTTGTCAAAGAACGTTGCTTAACAAATAGTAACTGCTGTGTGGATACACCATAACAGGAAGCAATAGCACAGCGATTGAAATATTTCATTTAATATCAAAGATTTTAGTGATCTTCTCCTATAATGCACCACAATTGCTTTAAGTAACATATAAAGCATTATACCCTTAATTGCCGATTTGTTTAAAGTTCAACCGCTTAATGCTATTTGTTGTCATTTTAACCCCAGAAATATTTGAGTTACCGACAAACTAAAACACAGTTTTGGGTTATAGACAAGCTAAAACTGTTATTGAACGTATCTTACAATCATTGTCGACTAATAGGTATATTATTTTATTGAAATCTATGTTTTAGATTGAATCCAAAATATAAAAATACTTTACTGGTTCAGATTACGCGCAGTAATTGATGATGGTTCAAAAAACCTTTGGAGAATAAATTTGGTGATGGTGTTTCCCTTTGGGTTGCGGAGGTCAGATGGCAGTCGCTCCATGGAAAAACGAATACTGTCAAATCTGGTTTGACTAACGGATAACGCCAGGTGAATGATGATGGTGATTATCTTTTAGTTCTCGCATTTACGTAGTTCAATTCAATTTAATTCATTATTCTTTATTGTGAAACTTAGGTAGGTATACATAATAAGGTTTTTACAGAGTGGTTGTGTTCAAGTATGTTCTACCAATAGGGTTACAATTATTTTGCTTATCACATTAAAAAAAAAAGTTGTAGTAGTAGTAGTTGAATAACTTATCATCACATCCAGCCATTCTGCCTCCACGTTCAACTCCATACATTTAAATTAAAAACTTGACTGTGCAGCGTCCGAAATTCATAATAAACGACGTCAAAGCGCAGTGTTGCGTGCAAATGGATAAATATTCAGTGTTTAGTGCCATAGTGCCATCCGCCATATTGCCAGATAGATTGGCACCAATATGGCGGATGCCAGTATTGATGTGCCACGTCAAATTGTATTAGCCAGGTGATAAATTAGATACATAGATCGTTCGTTGTTCGAACATTGGGCGGTAATTAAGGTACGTGTAAAATGGAAAACGTGGTTCATTCGTATTATTGGGAAATCTATTTTCTTATATAATTGATAAGCAGCCTAGTGGAAAATATACTGCTATGCATAGGGTCTCACGTTCGAATCATCGGTGCGCATCTTCAGCTTTTAGAATTCAAGTGCCTTTTGAATTGTTAGTTATCGCCTGATAAATAGTAAAAAAAAAACCTTGCAGGGAAATTTCAATCTCTGCATTAATAAACAGCTGTAGTTTATATTTTCTGCTTTTCTTAGGAGAAGAAGAATCGGCAGAGCTATTAGAAATACTAGTGATAGCTAGACAGAGTTAACTAACTAGTTTTCATAAGCAATAGGCTTGTCTCCGTATCACTATAAAAGAGGATATAGGTGAAGGTATAGATTATGTATGTATTACCAGAAAAAAGTATAAATGTATGTTTATCTATTGTCTGGTACCCATAGTACAAGCTCTGATTAGTTTGGGACTAGATAGTGTTGTGTGAATGTTGTAGAATATTATTATTATTCTTATATAAATTTCGAATTGAGTTCTTAATACTTCGAACTTTACTCAATCTTCATACCAATCATTAATTCCCTTCATAACAAAAGCCAATAAGCCACCGAAACTCAGTCCATGATCGTCTACAAATCATAATAAAACATCGAGCATCGCCATAACTCGAACATCGATTACGACGAACATGTTCGGGGGTCCAATTGACCCCAAGGGACCTCCTATAGCTGGTACGTGCTTGTTCCTCAAATTAAATTCGGCAATCGATAAGGTAGTCGAAGGGTTGTAGTCTCTTGCGGGATGAATCTGTTGGTCGATGATGAGAAAGTGCGATATGTAGAAAGAGATTGTTCATTTAGAGGTAGGTATTGTTGAGTTACTATTGTTTTGTAGGT
This sequence comes from Euclidia mi, assembly GCA_944739405.2. Classification (NCBI taxonomy): domain Eukaryota; kingdom Metazoa; phylum Arthropoda; class Insecta; order Lepidoptera; family Erebidae; genus Euclidia; species Euclidia mi. The sequence goes on along the minus strand of OX123193.2, from coordinate 10,765,629 downwards.
GCTCAATATGTTTAAGAATTGTTTGGTAAAGTTTGAATTTGACGTAAATCAAATTACTTATGAATAGTAAAATATGTCTGTACTACACATTTTCTATAAACTTCTAGTAAACGAAACTATACAGCAGTATTGAATTTAATGGAGAGACAGACAGACTGTTCGCAGATTTTATCGCGGTATTGGTTTTACTGTCATAAAATTTAAACCGAATGAACAAGAAACTACATTATTTATTACAATCCGACGTTTCGGCTACTTTGCAGGAGCCGTAGTCGCGAAAGACCATGTCAGTTTGATTTCAATGTGTAACATTCGCGTAAGCCTAAGAAATACAATGTAACTCAGTACTTACTATAAAATATCATATCAATAAAATAGTGTTCAAATAACCTAATTTCCTCTTCAAACGTCTGGGGCCGATAATTCTATTATTGTGAGTAATTGTCGAGATTTTTCTTTGTCTCAAAAGAAAAATGGTTACCATTGTAATGTAATGGAGGCCAGACGAGGCCAAAAAAGGCATTTAAGCTATTGTACCACAGAATTCTTTAGGCGACATCATTTTGTGTTATTTAGAGAGAACTTTTGGTCGTGCTTCGTTGCGTGAAGGGGCCTCGATGTAAAAGATAAAAATAATCTTTCGTCTGGTCTGGATTTCTAGATTTATTTATATAAACTCACGCTTTTATTCTCGAAGGGGTAGGCAGAGGTGTAATATTACACCCACATATTGCCATGAATTTATGGGTCCCACGTAATAGGGGGTGCGCCTATTGCCGTTACCGGAAACTTTGCCAGACGCCGTGCTGCTACTAAGAATTTTGCCCGACCCGGGAATCGAACCCGGGACCCGATCAGCAGACGCATATGCTAACCACTGGAACACGGAGACGGTAAAAATAAATAACTGGATGGTTAATTTATTCTGAAATCTGAATATCATCGTAATCATCGGCCCTGTATATAAACTGTCCCACTGCTGGGCACAGGCCTATTCTCACTATAAGAAGGATAAAGCCATAGTCCACCACGCTGGCCAAGGGTGGGTTGGCAAACTTCATATGTCTTTCGAGATCCTTATGACATGCTCTGCAAGTTTCCTCACGATGTTTTTTTTCACTGAGAAGACTTATGAATATGTTTCATAGTGAAATTGTAAATGTATTTAAAATGCTGCGTTGTTTGTAAAACACAAACCATCTCATTAGATGTTCAGAGTGACCGAAAAATCGTTTGGTTTCATTTCTGTTAAAATATCAAAGTAGGTACTATTTCAAAGAACTTGAAAATGATATAATAATGTGCAACATTTGATTAGATACATTAACAGAAGAAATATTTTTTAATAACGTGATTTTTAAATGCACGAAATATAATTAAATTAAGTATACAAAATAACATAGATGAAATTATATAAAAGCTTGCCACGAGATTTAAATACTGGTATTTACTTAGTTTATTATTTCTTTATTAGGGTTCCATAGCCAAGAGTGGCAAAAAACGTAACCCTTGTATATTCGCCATGTCTGTCTGTCTGTCAGTCAGTATGTCGCAGCCACATTTTTATTTAAATCAAACGGGCCACATTTTTTAATGTGCTTGTTTGTCTACACAGGTTAAAGTAATCAACATCCAAATAGTTTCCTATTTTCTAATAACAGCTAACAATTAATCTCAAATAAGTACAGTCAATACCACAGAAATACATAACGCCAGTCATAATAGTGGATCGCATGAATATTTTTGCACACAAAATCTCGTCCACGGCAAATTTCCTTTGACGATTTGCTTTGAAACGCAACACAAAGTTAATGATAACAGGTAAGAGCTCCACTTGTTTGCCGTATCCTTTTTTTATTTTATTTTTATTCGTATGTCCCGACTAGCTTTCGACACAAACACTGGGTGCACTGAAAAAAGATTAAATCGATCCAATTTGGTGCGATACTCTGTTTGGTGCGAATTTTTCGACGGTGTGAAATATTTGCCGGCTTTCGTGTGAAGGTGTGGAGATTTTGATTATGCCATTTCGTGTTTGTAAAATAGGTTAGTATTTTATACCCTAAGCATCAAACAGCTAAAGATGTTTGGAGTGTTATAAAGACATGAAGAGTTGAAGACTACAGCTATAAAGAGAGTTGCAGATACTCGTAGTTTTCGAATATGATAATTATATTACCGCATGTTTCGAACATGTTCACAATAATCCAATTCTACGTCTTAATTTAGCTTATAATTTTTCTTGTCTTTAACTCTCATGTCTCAGGCCTGTATTCCGAAGAGGTAGGTAGAGGTGGAATATGATCAGCAGACGTATACACTATTCACTGGACCATGGCTGCAGCTTATAATTGATTCATAATAATGACGCTTTTATCACGGACTTCCTTTTATCCTATCCTATCTATTTTTTCGAATGCTTCTTAGATTTTGAACTCTTTCAGTCGGACATCAAACAGATCTTGTATAATTTTTATGCTACGAATTTAAATTCTGCCTTATTATATTATTTTTCAAAATTATATTGTCGTATGTCTTAAACAATGTTATGAGTTAAGCCGGTTTGTAAAATGTTAAAAGTAAGTCAGTTTTTTATACATTCCTACACTTCGTTCGCGGTTCCGCCCACATGAATTGTACACCTCAACATTCCCCAGGAATCACACTAACTATTGGTGAAAACCATACAGAAATTTGTTCGGTAGTTTTTGAGCTTATCATGTCAGATAGACAGGATGCGGCGGGGACTTAATTTAATAATTCGTATACATAGGCGCATCTTGTAGTTCTAGAGAGATTCGATCAAAGTAGTTGTTAGAGAATTTTCTGGCATTTGTGCGGCAGACAACACAATCGAATTCAAGATCCTTACTAAGCAACGTAGTTTCGTTCGCCGTCCTTTGAAGTCCAACCTTGAATACAGTACTCAATTAGAGTTGAACAGATTCACTGAAAATACCATTATTTTCCACAGCCAGTAGTTTTCAGGCTTTGTGGACCGGCCACGCGGCCATTGCGGTTTTTCGCTCTTTGAAACAGCCTACGATGCCGCCCGTCCAAAAAACTATGAAAATAAAACAGCACTTGCCGCTGACGATTCTTTTGTTCGAAATCATTTTTTAGGTTATTTTGCAAAAAAATCTCGAACAAGTTAGATTTACTAAAACGTATGTACGATGTACACTGAAGTTTTCGCGTATCGGAAAAGTTCAGTGTTTTGATGTACTGTGTTTTTAGAAGATTGAGGGTAGTGAAAGATAAAAGCTAAGACATTTTGTATTATAATAACGTAGGTACATCCACATAAATATATAACTTCGAATAAAACAAATGTTGAATATTACGAAAGCTTTATCTTCTAAATTGACCCTCATATTATTATGAGGTACTTTTGCATCTTTAATAATCAGAGTTTTGCAAGACTTAAGACGGATTTGAATTACTTCGTTTTATTAGAAAACCAAATACTTTAAATGTTGACTATAAAGTGCTAGAGCAACTGGTAAACAAAGTAAACCTGCTAAGCACTTTTATAAAAAGCTACAGAATGCCCGCAGCTACGCCATCGCATTTTACTTTAATTTAACCGTTTCTGCACGACGTCGGGGGAATCTTGAAAACTCCTTCTTCTTCCAGCTGTGCGTTGTCTGTCAGTCAATCAGTAACGCAAGAATTTTATATGATATACAGATAGGCGAATATTGTTATGCCTGTATGTAACAAGTACAACGTTCACAGAACCGGTTTAAATTATTATGAACTTCATGTTAGCACTTGGAAACGTTTACAGCCATAAATTCTCTATGTATAATAAGTTTCCGTGCACAGCACGTTTACCTAGTACATAGCTAGGGCGAGACTGAACTTTAAATAACGAGTTTCCTTCAAAAGCCGGTGTTTCCAATACAGTGCGGCAATATTTTGTTGGGTGATATCAAATGTGTTATTTTTTTTATTTTTTTTAAATTTTAAAAAAGACAACTCCCGCATTATAGGTAGCACTTATAGCAAATTGAGACAAGAATTACTTTCGTGTAACATATAATATACTAGGCAATGAATTTGACTAGTTGAATTATGTTCAATATTTTATATTGATTTGAGATTGGTCGTGAATTTAGCAAGCGAAACTATACAAACCAAGGTTGTTGTTATTAATAAAAAATCTTTATTTGACATGAAATGATAATCAAAGATGTTCAACTTTTAATTCCTAACGATACTTACGACAAAAACAATAACGATGGTGCTGTGCTTGGTTTATTTCAACATCACATGAATGTATGCCTTTTTCACTTATTCTACTACACAAAAAATGGTAGTATCTACACAGATAATAATTATTACCATCCTAGGGGCATGGCGTAATATAGAAGGCATTTAATTGTTCTGCTGATATTGTAAGTTTTAAGGGTATTATGCCTACACCTTCAAAACATACAGACAAGACTGCAAATCATAAAACCAAAAGCCAGACTATCCTAAGGATGTCAACGAATTTTGACGCCAGACAAACTAAACATATTTTTATCGCTCTATTTTCAGCAGCCAAGCTTTACTCTAGAGCATTGAAAATTCATAAAACTATTTTTATTCCCTAGGTACAAAAATTTTAAAACGAAAATACAGTTTCAAACACACTTGTTGTGAAACTATTATACACTTGTATCAAGGCATTGTTAGATTAACTTGTTCGTGTATTACTATTTACACTACGACGAAGTTGGGAAAATTGGTTGCAAGATTTTTATGCTGCATTGGTCGCAACGGATTACAAGTACCTACTTTAATAGTAGTTTAATAAGACATGGTGAAAGATGAGTGGTGATAATCATGAGGAAGAAGATAGAATCATGATCATCCTAGCGTTTTCTCAATCGCATCCAAAACTTAAAAAAATCCGCCTTAAAGCCCAGAATCCTTGGATTTGAACACATATAAGAGCGGCTTAAGAGGAAGAAGACAGAATGAGAAAGTAAAGACAGTAAAGTGAGTATGAAAAGGAGAAGGAAAAAGAGTAAGAGTCGTTTGGGCAGATGAGAAGGAGTAATCAGGAGGAGGAGACAGAGGCTGTAAGACATTTTATTATGGAAATAAACGCAATAGTATTGACACTACTACTCGTCGATATTCCGTAAGAGAACTTTAGTAAAGCCAAAAACTACTACTAACTGCCTGAAATCCAAGAGGCTGAGATCGACTTTTTACGAATCAGGCAGTTAATTTTTATACTTTTGTGCTGGAGCGAGAAGGCTTTTTTCTAGGTACGCTTTGGTGTTTATAATATATGAAGAGCATATCCCACGAGCAGGTTACAACAAAGGTCAAGCACGAAAACTGGTTTTCTGTATATACCACAAGAAAAAAGGACAGGGCTTCTGCAAATCTTACTACCAAATATCACTGACGCTCCAAAACAATCCCAGCTAATTTGTTTTATTAACCAATAACAAAGTTAAATAAGTCTTCAAGGGAAAGAAAAGCAATTCACCACAAAATAAAACACATAGAAGATGTTAAAGCGCTGACACAAAAGAAAAAGTTTGCAGTTGTACAGATTGTGCCGCAAGTGACTTCTCAACTAGCTGATGAATTGCGAAAATACGTGACACACGTACTACTAAAATAGAACACTTGGAATTTTTTGTTGTGAAAGTATTGCTGTCTGTCACCTCCTACGAGTCTTTCGGTAAGATAATCATGATTGATTTCGGTCACCTGTTTATATAAAATCCTAAAATTACTGATTGACTGACAGACAAGCTACATCCAAAACTAATAGGCGCAAATAATTACAATTTGGCATGTATGTTCCTCGGCAACTATAGAGGCGCACTGATAAAGGATTTGCTGAAATTACCAGGGGATTGACTGCCTCCGTGATACAGTAGATAGCGCATGCGACTGCTGATCGGGGGTCCCGGGTTCGATTCCCGGGTCCGGCAAAATTGTTACTGGGTATTCCAAATTCGCAGTAGCAGCACGGAGTCTGGTGATGTGCCCGGTAACGGTAATAGGCTCGCCCCTTAATACGTGGGACCTAAAAATTATTGGCAAAATGTGGGTGTAGTATAACAACTCTGCCTACACCTTCGGGGATACAGGCGTGAGTCTATAAAAAAAAGAAAAACCTGGGTATTGGGCAAAAACAGTTAAGTAAAAACAAAATGTGCAGGTGTAGCTGCGGGACATCTTCAAATCATCTATATTTGCAGTTGTTCAGATTGTGCCACAACTTACTTCTCAACTAGCTGAAGAATTGCGAAAATACGTAAGTGACACACGTACTACTAAAATCGAATACTTGGCTTTTTTCGTTGTGAAAGTATTGCTGTCTACCGTCTTCTATGTGTCTTTCGGTTGGACAGTCTTGATCGGATTAGGTCATCTTCTATATGTTGTTTGGTCAATTATGAATTTGTTATCTGGATATGGTGAATACAGAAAGTCTTGAACTAGATTGCTATATTTATTCTACAGAAGATCTAGCAGTTTATTAATATGTTTCTATCTATAAAAGTGTGTTTACAAATTCCTTATATGGATTGCTGGATATTCAGACTATCTATCTCAGTTTCCTGTAAAAAATATAGATTCTGAGTAGACAAACAATTATTTTCTGTGATATAGAATGGTACCTACAACAGTTCATCACTTACTGAACATTGATATGCAACTGCTTATTGTGAAAGGTATTTTATAAGGAAAGACAAATATCAAATAATTTCGTACATATAACAATATTTTAGAATTCAGACTGTGACGTCTGATAATAAGAAAAAATAAATACTGAACTTTGCCATGTATATGAAAATGGTACAATATCCAAACTAGCCGTATGTCGTCTGTATAAATAAAAACACGTAGTATATAAGCGACAGTGTTTATGTCGTAATGGCTCACTGCTATTCAATTTCAAACTCAATACGAATGCAAGACCGCTTCATATTTCTATTTCACACTTGGAATTAAACTGCCGATGTTTGGCTGAATAACACTTTCGGCTGTATACATTGTGAAGTTTGGGATTAATGTTTTTATTTTATGAAATGCCAGATTTCACGCTTTTTAGAGTATGTAAAACTACTTTTCGGAAAGCACCTAAATGAGGGCCAGTGCATTTATTCTTTTGGCTAACAATGTTTTTTTTTTTCACCAGCACTGATTGCTGAGTGGAGAGACCGACATGCTGGTACGCAAAGGAACTCAGGTTTGAATCCACGGCACGCAACAATGACTTTTCGAAGTTATGTGCGAATTAAATTGCTAATTATCGCTTGCTAAACGGTGAAGAAAAACGGCGTGAGGAAACCTGCATGACTGAGAGTTCTCCATAATGTTCTCGAAGACATGTGAAGTCTGCCAATCCGCACTAGGCCAGCGTGATGGACTATGGCCTTACCCTTCTCATAGTGGAAGAGGCCCGTTCCCAGCGGTGGGACAGATTATATACAGGGCCGACGATGTTAAGGCCAGGACTTAACTTCGAACCATATTTGGTTTAGCTTATATAACAAGCCGAGACAGTCACAAATACTTTCAATTTCCGTATATGTTGGTCATATTTTTACATAATACTCGATGACCCGGCGAACTTCGTTCCGCCATTTTTCTATATTCGCATTTTTTTGTGAATCTAAACTCTAAGCCATTCTTAAGTCCCCTTCAATACACACAAAAAATTTCATCAAAATCGGTCCAGTCGTTTAGGAGGAGTTCAGTGACATACACACGCACATAAGAAATATATATATATATATATATATATACACCGCTATTTTTTAATTAGTACAAAAAATTTAACAGGGCACTAAGTATCTTTAACTGATCATAATTATGTAGTTGAAAAATAAAAACACTAAGTCCCAAAACTGTCTCAAAACTGTCCACAAAAATACGTGATAATTATAAATGCAATACTAATACTATGACCGACCCGTGTACTATCATACCATTGATAAATTACTAACAAAATTAAAAAATAACTACCTACATTTATTATTTTTCTTCATTTTATTTTCTATTGCTACCTACATCATAAGTGCGACAGAGAGAATGCGAATGAGCAGGATGGAATATTATCAATGAATTAGTGAATGGATTGTAAAATATGACTATGATTTAAGTGAGATTTTCTACAATAAACAAATGATAATAACTTTGCTCTTTATTGATATTATGAAATTCTTACGTCACATATATGATAATAATATCTTCGCTAATCTGTCCTTAAAGTTTTTGTATTAATTAACAAATAGCGGTGTGTATATATGTGTGTGTGTGTGTGTGTGTCACACATCATTCATTTTATTAAAAGCCTAATTTATGTCCCACTAAGGCACCAGGCAAAGGCCTCCCCTTCTATCTTCCACTAGTCGCGATCACACGCGAGTGCTTGCCAATCCTTTCGACTTTTTAATGATTAGCGAACATTTCGCGGCATGTACTGTAGCTGTTCTATAGTACCTCTATTTCAACCGGAGGCAATATCCGACGATAGTGATTTTCAAGAACAATTAAAAGTAGTTATACTTGTGAACAGCTGTCTGCCACACCCGACAGACTTGCACGCTTTAATATGTTGTATGAGGTCTTTAAGGTACCTTGGTCCTTAAGAAATATTAGGTGAGTCTTTCTAAGAATAGGTGGTTGGAAAAGTTTTAATTGTGGGTGGGAATGGAACTTAGTATTATTGTGATGGAGTTTTCATATATAAGTGTAAGAAAGTTTTTAGGAGTTTCGATTAGGATTGGAGAATTTTGTGTACGGAGTGTATTGGGATATGAATTAAAACAACGAAATCATGATTAAGACTGAACATTTATTCATATTAAACATTGCTTAAGTATTGTCGAATAATGGGGTTACACGTGTACATAATAAATGATGGAATAATTAGGATAGATTACATAGGGTATGTACTTACACACTACACCTCCTTTCTGATAGAAAAAAAAACATAAGTACATTTGTTTTTTTTTTATATCATATCAAAGGATTACAATTGCGTTTATAGTAATTCTATGTTAAGCTAATTCGAATAACTATTATAATGTTTATTAAGAAATATATAGCTTAGTCCTATTTTTATGAATTATGTCTAACTTATTATTCTTCATAATTTCTACGTTTGGTGGTATGTCCCTAATAACTTTATAAGGACCTGAATATAAATCGTCTAGTTTGTTACCTACTTCATTTTTCACTAATATTAAATCATTTTCCTTATATGTAACAGGTTTGGTATATTTATCATAATCTATTTTTCTGTTCAATTTATTTTAAGTAGATTATCTCTCGCTTCTTTTTGTGAAAGCTGTATACGATATTTTAATTCACTTGGATAACTTTCATAATTATATATAGATTCCACTAAGTCTTTACACAAGTTACTTGGTAGTATACATCTCTTACCAAATACTAATTCATAAGGCGTAAACTTCGTTTCGGAATGTACCGAAGTGTTGTATGCAAAGCACCAGAAGGGAAGCCAGTGGCTCCAAGTCTCTGGGTGCTTATCTGTATGAATTCTAAGAAAAGAGTTTAAATGTTTATGAGATACTTCTAATGCTCCTATGCTTTGATGATGATAGGCAGTAGAATTTCATTGTTTAATTTGCAATAATTTACAAACTTCTTGGAATGTAGATGATATGAATTCCTTACCTCTGTCAGAAGCTATCTCCTTGGGAACTCCATATCTAAGGATAAAATTATTGACAAATGATCTTGCAACATCTTCAGTCCTTTTGGAAACTAAAGGGTAAGCTTCAACGTATTTACTGAGTTCACACTGTAAAGTCAGTATATAAGAAAAGTTATCATTATCAGTTTCTAAGGGCCCAACTAGATCTAAAAATACTTTTTCAAATGCTGAATTGGCTGTTGTTGTTATACTCATAGGCTCTTTATGTGGAATTGAATGTTTTTGTCGTTGGCACTTATCACAACGTTTTACAAAATCCTTTACATCTTTATCAATCCCAGGCCAATAATAATACTTTTTTATATTATTTGACATTCTTCTCATACCAGCATGGCCACTACTAGGTAGGAGATGAAAGTCGTTCAAAATTACGCGTCTATCATCTTTATCATTTATTCGCTCTATATCTTTTATAATACACAATCGTGGTCCGGACCTATCTTTCAATTTCTTTATTTCTTCTAACAATTTACGAATAAATTCTGTATTATCCTTATTTTTCACTATACAAACTTCCTCAACGTTTATATCTTTACATAATTTATCTAGTTCTCTCACGAATTCACCTCGTGTACTTCGCGATTGAGATTCTAAATATTTAATAAAAATTGTTCGCTTACTATTAACGTAACAAAATAATTCAGTTTCATGATTTATAATATCTTCTTTCTTAATTCTTTCATAATTTCTTAAATCGATGAATACTCATTCAACTGATTCTTTCGGTTTAATATGAGTCCCTACGACATTTGGTTGATCAGGTTAATTATCTGAGGGTGCTATATCAACCGAAGAATCTTGAAGTTTCTTGGCTTGTCTACGCGTTAAAACATTAACGTTATGCTCATGCATTTCTTTTAGTTCTTTTAAGGAAATTCAAGATAAAGCGTCTGCTACACTATTATTACAACCTTTTACATATTCTACAGTAAAATTATAAATATTCTTCTAGAGCAAGTCTGAATTTCATTAGTCGACTTGATGGATCTTTCATATTAAAAAGGTAAATTAAGGGTCTATGATCTGTACGAATTTTAAAATGTCTACCATATAAATATGGACGAAAATATTTGACCGCCCACACTATTGCCAATAATTCCTTCTCAATTACAGGGTAGTTCTTTTCAGCTTTGTTTAGCGTTCTACTTGCAAAAGCAACAGGACGCCCATCTTTATTCGCTAAAACGGATCCTATGGCATAATTAGACGCATCAATCCCGAGAATAAACTCATTTTGTTCCGAAAAATCGGGATATTGTAAAATGGGAGGAGAAATAATTTTCTCTCTAAGTGTTTCAAATGCATGCTGACACTTTTGATCCCAATGAAATGATACATTTTTTCTACAAAGTGCATTTAAAGGCTGTGCGATTTCTGCAAAATTTTGTATAAACTTTCGGTAATAATTCACAAAAGCTACAAATCTCTTAACTTCGTCACAATTTTTTGGACACGGGTAATTTTTAACTGTATTAATTTTTGCCGGATCAGGTTGTATGCCATTATTAGATATTACATGTCCCAAGTACAAAATTTCTTTCTTTAGGAAATCACATTTTGAAGGGTTTAATTTCAAATTAACTTTACGCAACCTTTCAAAAATGTCCTGCAGATTTTTATTATGAATATTTAAAGAGCGTCCAAAACAGACTAAATCATCTAAATAAATTAAGCATTTTTCGTAATTAAGACCCGCTAAGGCAATATTCATCATGCGAGAGAAGGAACTAGGACTTGTTTTTAAACCCATTGGCATTCTGGTCATTTGATATTGACCAGAGCCAAATGCAGTTAACTTTCGGCTATTTTCATCTAAATTTACATTATAGTACCCTTGGTGTAAATCTAAATGACTGAAATAAACACTCCCAGACAAAGACTCTAATATCTCAGTGATATCCGGTAAAGGGTACTTGTCATCTACTATACAATTATTCAACTTCCGATAGTCAATAACCAATCGCCATTTTTAGCACCCGTTGAGTCTATTTTTTTCGGTACTAATAAGACAGGACTAGACCAATCGCTTTGACTTGGTTCTGCTATGCCTTCTTCAACCATTTTATCTATCTGTTGTTTAATTTCATGTTTCTGGGCTTGGGGTAACCTATACTGCTTAGAAAATATTGGAGTGGTATCTGGTTTCAAAGTTATGGTGTGTGTATAAATATTAGTTGTTTTTAATGTATCACCCGGTAAATAAAAAATATCAGCATACTTAGCGCATAAATTTTCGATAGAAGTCTTTTCCTCAGTATTCATATGCGAAAAATTCATATAAGAAAATAGCTGTTTTACCCTATCTGCTTTATTTTCTACTTTATTAAAAGAACATATATTATAATCACTTAATTTTTGTATATTAAAATTTAATTTTGGTAAAATTACACTATTTTCCGTTGTATTTAGTATTTTAATAGGTACAACGCCATTTATAGGAGTAGCAATTGAACTAGCTAAATAAATACCATCTGGTATCTCAGTTGAAAAAATTACACAATCTTCCTGGCAGTCTGTTTGAATATAGTGAATAGACTCGCATCTAGCCGATATTTCCAAATGACTATTAAAATATGTATTTCTAATCGGTAAATTAATTGGTATATTAGAACTATCACGCATTGTCAAAATATTTTTATCGAAATCTAAAACAGAATTGAACCTTCTTAAAAAGTCTCGACCAATTATACCACTACACCTAATTGGTAATGTATCAAATACATAAAACTTGTGACTAATAATTAAATCATCGCAACTCAATTGTATAAACACGTATCCTATTGCTTGGACTTTGCCCCCGAGACCATTGATAATTATATCTTCATTGTATACAGTAAGATTCAAATCCAAGACATGTTTATATTTAATTGCACACAAAGATGCGCCTGTATCTAATAAAAACGGAAATGTTGTGCCATTTACTGAAAAATTTATATAAAAGTCACTATGGCAAGATAAAATTGTATGGTCAATTTTATTAGTCACGAAAAAATGTTTCTGTATTTACTGAATTTACAGGCTGATTTTCGGACATAATGTGAACATTTTGTTGTTGGCTTATCCTTCGGTTTCCTCTAGACATACCTGCATTCTGCTGACCTCAAAACTGGTGACCACGCATTGAAGTACCTCTGATAGCGAACTGATGATTCTGTCCTCGCTGGTTGCCTCGAAAACCTCGACCTTGACCCCTATAGAACGGAGACTGGTTGTTGTATCTTCCACGCTGACCTCTAAAATGATGCCTCGTACCTCTATAATTAGAATTAAAATAATTAGTTTTATTCATACCTAAAATTTCGCCGGAACCGGATGTACTGGTGCCTTCCTCGTCGAGAGCCCCTTGGATTGCGTCCTTTAGAGTGGTAAAATTCCTAGCGGCTATGATCGTACTGAGCCTACGATTTCGCAAACCGTCAGCGAATTTTTTAATGGCTATATTTTCATTTAATGGTTTTAATATTTTATAATTTTCAGAATTTCCATTCGCTTGCGATATCGTAAGGTCCACAAACAATTCAGATATTTGTTGGCCATAATCTGAAATAGACAAATTATTTTGTTTGATGTTCTCTAATTTACTCGAAATTGCGGTTGCCGCCTTATGGGGTAAAAGTTCTCTTTTCATATCCAAAATCAAATCATTCACATTTGAATAACTAGTATTTAATCGTAACTTTGCAGCTTGAGACAACCTACTTTTTAAAATAAAATTAATTAAATTTTGTTTACATGTTTCTTTCTCCAATAACGAGTTATAATATTCAATATTATCTATTAATTGCTTGGACAGGGCAATAAATGTAATGCAGTTTTCAAATCAAAAGTATTCATTGTTAAAATAGTTTCAGAGCTGGATGTATCACTTTGACATAAATCAGTTATCTCGTTATATAACGCTAAAAACTGTTTGCAAAAATTATGCACTAGAGGATCATCATCACACTTGCTTAATTTTAAATTGTACTCATTAAGCCAGTCTTTATATCGCACATATATTTTATTAGCTGCAATTAACTTATTTACTAAAATATTACCTTGTCTTCTTTTAGGGCCTATCTTTATTAAATACGATCTAACTTCTTTGAATTCGTTATATAAAGACTGTAAATAAATTGCCATAACTTACCACCAAAACGTTGCTTATACATTATTCGTGTACTTACACATGTAGGCATATACCTACGACACATTGTTATACTATAGTGCATCATATTAATAACAACTACAGTCCACTAAATATTCCATTAAATATACCTTTTAATTTCGTTATATACCGTTTTACGAAAGCCGTACCGTAACGCACAATCTGCACGCATATGATAGATTTAACCGAACACTTGTCGACACACGCACTTTTATTATTTCCGAGCACTTATCGATATCGAGCCACGCACTTCAAACGGATTTTACACAACACCTGGATAGAGTTTATTCGGAGCCTGTGCCTGAGTTTCGCCCTCAAGACACCCGGAGATTGCTGGTGGTCGCCGAAAAATAGAAGCTCTCAATGCAGCTCTATTGATTTGCCGCGATATCCATTGCATATGGCATTTCTTGTATAGCTTATATGCAAAATACAGCACACCCATAAGCATGCCTATAGATATGACCATGAGCAGTAAATTTGTGGTTGACATATGCTGCTGTATTTCGTCTGCCCTGGCCTGGTTTTTTCCATCCGCTGCGTTCTGGGCGATAACGACCTCCTGTGATTTTTGGTTACCCATCACGCTTATTTGAAGATTTACGGAATACACGAATCACAACGTCCAACTTGTCAGATCGATTTCTTTGTTCTAATTGCGCCATAATCATAACGTAGATTATTTTTCCACTACGTTATGCACAAAGTCTAATAAAAGTTCCACTCTCTTTAAGGTAAAGTCGTATCAAATAACCGAGTCGCGCGGGTGGTCGACTGTTGGCAGGGTCGCCATGTACGGAGTGTATTGGGAGATGAATTAAAACAATGAAATCATGATTAAGACTGAACATTTATTCATATCAAACATTGCTTAAGTATTGCCGAATAATGGGGTTACACGTGTACATAATAAATGATGGAATAATTAGGATAGATTACATAGGGTATGTACTTACACACTACATTTGTCTACGAGAACAATTCATTTTATTTATTTTTTGGAAAACTTTACAAACTAAAAAAAGGTTATTTAACGTATCATAACATCTATGAAATAAACACATTGCTAATTGGAAGCTTCTTCAGTTTGATAAGTTATTTCTGTTATACCTCTGCCTATCCCTTTGAGGACACAAGCGTGAGTCTATAAAAATATATATTTCTAAAGTACTAACTTACTAAGTTTCACTCACTATGCAATGCTTACTAAAGTATATTCTAATTTTCGTTAGTATTACCTAAATTACATTACAATGTATATTTATTCACACATTTACACGCCTTTATGAATTTTTACCAACGCAAAATGTCACTAATTACATAATAATCCGTGTTAAGCACGCGTCACATTGCCATTTTTGCCCACGTACAGGGCCCTTTTTGTAACGGTTTGGTAAATATACCATACGACATAGAGACGATGTTTGGTTATTGCCAATGAAGGTTGACTTACAAAAAAAGAAAATCAGCCCCTTGACTGATTAACTTGAACTAAGGTATGTCAGAAACTTATGGCTCAACATTGCTGTCCTTTTCTCTCGCACGAAATAAAGAAAGGTGGCTAAAGAAGTAAGTTTTAGATTGATAAAAGTCAACCTGCTCTCGCCAAAAATAAAGAAATGTGGCTAAAGAAGTAAGTTTTAGATTGATAAAAGTTAACCTGCTCTCGCCAAAAATAAAGAAAGGTGGCTAAAGAAGTAAGTTTTAGATTGATAAAAGTCAACCTGCTCTCGCCAAAAATAAAATTCAATTTAAGATAAAACTTGACTTAATAAACATAATTATGTTTTGACTAATTTACAGTATTTGAGGAACTAGTAAAATTTGACAATGTTGTTATTAAAAAAATAAGCTAAACATAGTTTTCCAATGCAATGTCATTTATAGACTACAGTTGTAATGAGGTAGTTAAAATTACCATTGACGGCGTACATGGCTTAAACGGCAGGTTTTCGGGTAACTCTTAAACAACCTTAATCTTAGGCAGGTTGTACCACACCCTCATTTTGCTAGTTACCTTTAGGTCCCATGTAATAGGCTCGAAGTCATTACCTTACGCAGTATCACTTCCATACATAATAATTAGTTCAGCTTTATCGGTGTCGTATCGTCTAATATAAACTGCCTTTTACGTAGGGGTATAGGACAATTTACTACTTTCCGCCCCGGATTCGCTCACGTACGATACCCACGTATCACCCGATGTATGGGTCACCTTGTTTTTAGGGGAAAATTGCAAAAAATTACATTTCGCCCCAAAAAGTTTGTATGTAGAAGTTGCGATGTGAAGTGTTGATTTTGTGTTTGGAATTGTTTGAATATAAAGTAAGTGAAAATGGATGGTTGATGTTTGTTCTCTGAATAACGTAGCAAGAATACGGACAGAAGCTTAACTTGGAAATGTAAAGATATTGCTTTTTCTGCTTACGTATAACTCAGTACAGAAGTAATAAGAGTGTTTGTCGCACATTATTCTAATTTTTTGAAGGTTATTACAAGTAATAGAAGGCTAGCGGTTGGACTGTAGATATAAAAGAAATATGCCTTCACTGTGTCATATTTTGTAGTGTTAGTGTCACCAATGGTCAACAGATTCAGTTTGTTTTGGTAAGCCGTAACTGCACCTGGCGCTACCATTACGGTTTTTTATAGTTTCTTGTCTTCTCCTGGCTTCAGATGTTGTAAGTTTTATGCATTTAGTGAACACGTATGGTATTTTTTACAAACGACTTACCTACAAACTGTACTGCATTATGAAAGTATGTATAAAATGTTTATCAAATAGCAAATTCGTTTAATAAAATCCGTGAAATTTGTGTTGTATTCGTGGAAAAGTCGCTTTAATATAATATAATAATAGTAGTATCAAAATTATTAGTTTTCAAAACTCAATATCTTTGATGCGCTCCAGAATGTATTCATCAACGTCGTCACTATTGTGATCAAAACTGCGTGCGGTAGCTAAACAGATGACGATGACAGTTTGACAGTAGCAGTTTGAGTGGATATAGTCCTAAATACGGCGACCGATGGATTTGCCTTGTGAATGTTAATCGTGGACTTTATTAGTCAATATTGAGCCCTTAAGCGACATTTTCTGAGTATGTTACGTGTCATTTCTATATGATTTCAAAACTGCGGCACTTATATAATAAGCTATGATAACTACGAAATGAAAGCATATCGCCCGAAAATCTATTTCTGACGTCTACACGCGAATTCATGTGTAATTAAAATTTAAATAAGCACAACTTGCTTCGAGAGCTCGAACGTTGTCCTGATCCGTATTAACTAAAACATTTCCCAGTTCTGATAAGCCGAGCTTTTACTATTTGGTGAATATTATAAATGTATAAACATTAAAAATGAAATCTATGATTACAATTAAAACATAATTGTGATCATAGAATACATTTCATAAAATCTATGATCACACGTTTATTAGTCGCCAAAAGGTAATGCGGTCGCTAGAAAGTCGCTGGCGACCAACATATTTAAGTTATTTATTAATAAAACACCATCAGTTAGTAAATTCTTAACGGCTGCAAGAAAATTTCAATGTTTTTCTTTCACAAACATTTTTTACCACAGTATTTGAATTAGAGATAATGTTATATTTTATTAATAAAACCTAATATCTTCAAATTTTTTTGCATATTACAAATAAACGAAGCTCAAGTATCAGATATATTTACGAACCACAGTATAAAAGCTCCATTCCAGGTTTCGCATTCCACACAAAACTCCCTAAAATTTAAATCCGGTACAATGTGGACTTGATGCTTAACGAGAATGTGAACTATGAAACGTGAAGTGTCGACCAATAAAGTGAAGGCCGAGTGCGTTCAAGTGCGTTCGAGCATCGTCGTGTGACGTGCCGACGTACGTGATCGTGAATCGAATTTTGAATTCACTTGAAGACTGATTTCATTCCGCCACATATCCAATTTGTGCATTTAGGTGTTAGAAATGTATAGAAATTTGAGAGTGAAAGAAAAATGTATGGCGATAGCGTATAGGAATTTTTGTTAGATGTTTTTTTATTGATCTTGGATGAAGTAATATTGTACTGTCTTAGTATTTTACCCACCATCAAGGTACAATTAAATTGAAATTAAATAAATATATTATGTCCTTATGTTTAAATAACGTTATTTGTAATATAAATCACTTATTGTATGATTGTACTTGTTATTAGGAATAACTTACGTTCATTAATTTTAAGTAATACAATTAAGTAGAAAACACTTAAAACACGGACATGCCACAATTTTCATCAACACGTAAAACACAAACGGGCACAATTAAGTTTAAAATCGTCCTCATTCACATAATCAGATAATGCTATCTGCCACGGTATGTACTCGGTATCGATATTGGCGAAATTGGTTAAGTTTGCAGAAGTTCAATTATAATTCTGTTGATTGTTATGTTGTTCAGGATTTTTTGTTGTCTGTTGTGGATTGTGATGGTTTATAATACTACCTGTGGCTGGGATTGCACCCGTATCATTTATGAAGAAAAACCGTATTAAAGACACACATTAATTATCTTTGCCGACGATACAAATGCAATAGTTACTGCAGACGATATACTGAAATAAGAATCCAAACTCAATCTCTCCTGATCGCTTTTGAAAATTGGTTTAGTACGAACAATATGAAACTGAATGTTAATAAAACAAAATGTGTCTTATTTAAGACCACTACACGGAATGACGTCAAGTTGGATATTGTATCTGGTGGAAGCAATGTCGATACAGTTGATAGTGTCAAGTTCCTGGGTGTACACATTGATGCATTGTTAAATTGGAAGGTTGAGACATTAGCTTTAACTAAATCAGTTAGCGCGGCATGTTACGCGATCTGAACTCTGAGAGAAGTATTAACTTTGCCTCAACTTAGGAGTGTGTACTTCGCTTTGGTAGAGTCCAGGCTTAGATACAGCATCGAATTTTGGGGTAACAGTTACAAGTATAACATGCAAATGTCATTTGTTATTCAAAAAAGAGCTCTTAGGACAATGCTCCGCATGAAACAGACGGTTTCATGTAAAGAGCATTTCATAAGACTACAAATCTTCACAGTGCCATGCCTTTATATATTGGTGTTAATGACTAGCTTCGTAAAAAAATTGCACACAATTGAGACCGATGAGCAGAGAGTAGCTAGAGCTAGTACACGGAGGAAAGATGTGCCCTACAACATACAACCAAAATTACAAGTTGTGCATCACAGCCCACGGTATCAATCTGTAGTTTTATACAATAAATTGCCCATAGAATTCAAAAGTATTTATAGTGTCAACTTATTTAAAAATAAATTGAGGGCTTATTTATTGAGGAAAGGTTATTATATTGTCAATGAATTCATGGAAGATATTTGACATTGTAACTTGTATTTGTATAGTGGTAATTTATATAATTTACTTTGACATTTACTATTTACTTTGACATTTACATTTACTTTGAAATTTACTATTGACATAATAATCATCTTACTTGTTAATTTATTTGACTGTTATTGTTTTTATTTACTGACTGTTCTAAATGTGTTATAATGAATTTTAATCTGATTTAACTGTAATTTTTAATGTTATGTTTTATGAAATTTTTTATCCAATTTAATTTAGTTTTAAAATCCAACACATGATCTATCAATGGCTGTTACTGTTTTTCTAAACGCATTTTAATGAATTTGGATCTATTTTAAATGTAATATTGTATGTTATTTTCATTTAATTTATTTGCAATTTGTTATGTTTAAATTTTCAACACAATATTTCTATTGTTATGAAATAAATTACTTATGACTTATGGCTACTTCTCGATACCCATGGCTCATCGCATGATGTTATAAATATAAAGGATAAAGCCTTTGAGAAATGGATTATCTAACACTGAAAGTTTTATTTCAAATCCAACTAGAAGTGCCTAAGATTACTATGCTCAACCAAGGAAACACACTCTTCGGTTCTATCACACTGGTATAGATAGGTTAATAGTTTTTTCTTATTCTTAAGGTATTTTATCTAGTTATTGTTGTGTAGACCGGCCGGCCGTGTAAATCTATTGTCATGGAACGATGCTTTGTCAAAACTTTTTATGTACCTGCTTTACTTACAGTTTAGTCACGACGCAGCCACCATAGTGCGCTGAAAGCAATCATACGCCAACCATGTTTATATATCCTAATATATCTTATACTAATGTATAAAGCTGAAGAGTTTGTTTGTTTGTTTGGTTGAACGCGCTAATCTCATTTGAAAAATTCTTTCAGTGTTAGATAGCCCATACATACATACATAGTATCATGCCTATAATCCCGAAGAGGTAGGCAGAGGTGTATTTCTACACCCACTTTCCGCCAGATATACTTTAGTCCCACGTAATAAGGGGCGAGCCCATTGCCGTACCGGGCACATTTCCAGACTCCGTGCTGCTACTGAGAATTTCGTGACAGAAAAACCCAATAACACTGCCCGACCCAGGAATCGAACCCGGGACCTCCCGATCCCACGCGCACATTTTTGCAGCGAGACCAACGAGGCAGTCGGTTTGATGTCGAGTTTTCCGTCTCTACGCAAAGATGGTATTTGCATTGTGTTATCCCTTAGTCGCCTCCATTTTACTTATTAATGACTAGAGGATGCCCGAGGTTACACCCGCGTTATTTAAGGCTACTGCTCCGCTCCCGTCGCTCATAGGGCGATGTTATAATTATAGCTTATAGCCTTTCTCGATAAATGGGCCATGTGGTTGACGGCATAGAATACAAGTGTCACCACCCCCTATCTTCCCGTGTCGTAAGAGGCGACTAAGGGATAACACGATGCAAATACCATCTTTGCGTAGAGACGGAAAACTCGACATCAAACCCTATACGACTGCGTCTTTGGTCTCGCGGCATAAATGTGCGCGTGGGATCGGTAGGTCCTGGGTTCGATTGTCGGGCAGTGTTATTGGATTTTCTGTCACGAAATTCTCAGTACTGCTACTGGAGTCTGGAAATGTGCCCGGTACGGCAATAGGCTCGCCCCATATTACGTGGGACTAAAGTATATCTGGCGAAAAGTGGGTGTAGAAATACACCTCTGCCTACCCCTTCGGGGATAAAAGGCATGACGATATGTATGTGTATGTATGTTTATCTAATAAAGCATGACGAAAAAGAATTGTCAATTTATTGATCATCATTACCCAATTTAAGACCAAAAAGCTATGTCTAACTACTTCATATTTCATACGAAATCCATACAAAGAAATATCTTTGTATGGATTTCGTCACAAGCAATACCTTGTGACATGAATTGATTAAAAGTGTCTGATTTGACGAGTTGGAATCATTACAATTGTAATGAACATACTAATGTTATTAACACGAAGTAACATTCTGTCTCCGAGTGGTGATGTATATAGAATACAAAGTGTCTTAACCCCTATATCATTGGGTCAGTGCTATAAGATGCGATTAATTAACTACTAAACTGATTTTGATGAAGTTTGACTATGACAGCCGGGACTAAGGGCTTGATCTGTTCTTCAAAGCAGTTCTTCTTAACAAGCAATTATTAATGATTTCATATTAACATAAATATGAAATCTCAGTGGTATACATCCGGACTTATAAACCAAAATTTTGCGTAGTCGATTAGCCTTTCCACTAGGCTATTACTGCCGAATAATCATCTTTGCTCATTTGCCGCAATGAACTAAACCAGTACCTTCTACGATCCTGACATACACTTTTAAACCTATAATGCTTCGAAACTTTTGGACGGTGTACATCAAGCTCTATTTTTCTGACGTAGAGCAAATGTTTAACATCAATGTTCACACACAAATTCATAATTAAAACTCCAACTAAAGGATTAATCAGACTAATGGCATTTTAAATACATAATTTTATCCGGATGATTAAATATCCGCTAAAATGGCGCATGTTATAAATTAATACCCCCGTTGACACTGACATGTCCCGCCATGACAGTTCGCGGTGTGATGCCGATACACGTTTATTAATTGAAATTGTTTTTGAACATTAATTAAAACTTTATTAGGCCATTTATTGAAAGTGCGTTTGGGATTACTGACACCACGTTTTATTAATTGAAAGTGGGATAAAATAAACTGCACCAAGGGAATAATTATATGCTTTGAATATTTTAAACAATAGTAATTTTTAATTTTTGACATCTTGTTCACCAATTTAATCTAGTTTATGAGACGCTTGAATTAGACGCATGACACTACGAACTTTATACATAATATGAAAATCAAGTATCAAGTTTAGTTGATGGTGAATGGCTAGTTTGATTTGCAAAATCGGTTTTTCTCACTGGAACTAGTAAAGAAACTAGGTGATCTGTGTGGCCAGTACAAGCACTAAAGATTGGCGTTACTGGTCTTTCTCAGATAAACATATCCTCGTGAAGTTGATTCAGATTATGGTAAGAGCATCTCTGCTTCGTTTCTCACTGATTATGTTTACTATACTGTAAAAAGTGAAGCTAATTTGTCTGTATTAGCTTCACTTTTTAGTTGCAGTTGCTATTTTGTCTGAATCTACAATATTATTTTATCATCATCATCATCAGCCTTTAATAGTCTACTGCTGGACTAGGCCTCTCCTTTGAAAGGAGGTATTGGCCTACTATACCACGCTGGCCAAACGGGTTGGTATAGGGTTTGTATCAAGTTTTCCGTCTCTTAAAGTGCTGTTCTCTGCATAATATGCTCCCTCTGTCGGCTCTTACGACTCCCATGGGATGATATGGGGTGGTGACATGCCGTATTCTTAATCTGTCACCACACTTAAAATAATAAAATTAATCTTATCTTAATATATAAAATCCTTGCGTTACTGACTGACTGACAGACACGCTACAGCCGAAACTATTGGGCGCAGGAAGCTGAAATTTGGCATGTATGTTCCTTGGGGACCGTAGGGGTGCACTAAGAAGGGATTTCTCGAAATTCCCACGGGATTGGCCAAAACGGGTAAATTAAAAAAAATGCAGGCGTAGCTGCGGACGTCCTCTAGTTATGTTATATATTACAATAAATACTTATGGAAAAAATTATGATAGCAATAATGTCTCAATAATATCAACACTAAATAAGTTTAAAAAGAACATAAAAAGAGAAATCTCTCCTTTTAAAAGCGTTATTAAAATCACTACGGTCCTAAAAAGGAAGCCACGTACAAAAACCCTTAAGCAAAGTTCTTAAAAGAAACGTGATCAGCCGGAATACATTTCAAACATGAAATGCATTCTAGAAAATTGCCAGCGCATAAAAAATCCACCCACAAATCCGTTATAATAAAATCAGTGTAACAGACCGTTTAAAAAGATAATTTAGAAAAATGCAATTCATTTCATCCCCCGGTTTCATCCCCCACTCTTGAAGGGTCATTACGTGACGAACGTGTGGATAATGTCTTCCACTGTGCTTTGAGTGCTCCGAAACGATCGTTCAACTAAATGGTAACAGCAGTTAAATTTCGTTTCACTTTTTACTGAAGAATCTTTTGCATGCGGTCCTTTTTTGACAGTGTTCATGACGCGTGTATTAGCGGTTTTAGGCTCAGTGCTTTGAGTACCACTTAGGCTTAGATACCACCAGTTAAATTTGGGTCGATATGTTTCAAGTCCATAGCTTGCTGAGAGGGACTATTGTGAGGGACAGTTATTGTACGTAGAGTACGTAGAGACTAAATAGACAATAAAGTTATTGGACTGTGATTAAGGTCCTATTTCAATTCCATTTTTTTTCGAATGCAGATGGTTTTTGAAAAAGAGTATTTTGTTACTCAGTGCAAGTATTGGGTAGCGGAAGTTTTTCATGTTATGTTTTCGTCTACATCACGTAAAAATTAAATATGATAAATATGATTTAAAACTTTTGCATTTTTGTTGTTCACTTACCCAATATCTATAAATATAATATAATGACTTTTTATCAAGAAACCTGACAAAAAATTGCAACATGGCATGTGTTATAGGTTGAGTAGTCAATTAAAAATTGGACAGAAACATACAAACATAAAATTCAAGCAATATTTGTATATTTGGGCCAAATTCATGATATCACGATTAACAGCTAAATAAAATGGTATAAACAAATCCAAAATATGCCATAAATGGTCACAATATTTGGGTAAAACTGCGAAAATACTTAAAAACATGGCTCTCGTAAACCGTATGATGGTTACCCCAATATTATGTAGATTAGCCTTATATTTCTGCAGTCCACGCAATAAATAACTAGCTATCTCGATACCACAAACCATTTAAACCAAGCTCAATTTCCCATTCAAATTTTATCTGTACATCACAAAATATTACACATGCGGGGTGAAGTCGGCGGGGAGCACCACGCTAAAACCCAAGCTTAAGAGGCCATTTTGAATGAGAGTGGCAACGTCGTAATTTCCTGTCAAAATGTTGCAGTTTTTTACTTTCATTTTGGTTTTTTACTATAGGTACTTATAACAAGTAAAACCCTATTCTATTCGAAGCCGGTTTTTCGTAGCTAAATGATTTCTTGAGAAGAAAAGCCGAAAAAGTCATTTCAGAACAACGCACAGACGGAACTACTGGGCGCAAGAAGCTGCGATTTCTTGAGGACCGTAAAAGTGCACTAAGGAATTTCAAAAAATTACTACGGCATTCGCCAGAAAGGGTAAAATAAAAAAAGTGGGTGCGTAGCTGCGGGTGTCATCTTATTTAGTTTAAAGAAAAAGACAGAAGAAAATGTGGGTAGTAAAGATTTTAATTGTGACCTTTGCCGTATTTTATGTTAGCATATGGTTGTCTGACTACCACAGTGACCTAGCTATAGCGTAGATATCGAATGGGTTTTGAGTTTGATACGCCAGTTAAAAAGAAAGCGATTATTTTTATTTCTTCATGCGAGGGTGGCTCGCACTCACGAACCTTGTGATCATATTGTGACGGCCGATGTCATGTCAAACCGTCGTCACGAAACACAATAATTAGCAAAGAGGTTTGAAGACTATTTTGGTATAATAAATAGGTATAATAATGAAGACAATTCACAGAGCTGTCAATATATAATAATCATATTTGCAATTAATTTTAAAATTATATAAACCCATGAATAAATTCAATAGTCGTACTAAAGATATTTGAATAGAGCTAAATAAGTTAATAAATAAATTTGCCGCTTTGCGTGACGCAGTATAAGCAATTCTGTGCTGTAATTTATACAGTGCCACAAAGACAACCACATCAAACCAATAATGGAAACGTTGGAATTTTTATTGAGATGCAGTTGAGGCAATATATTGCTGGCGAGAGAGGCTGATTCGACGGTGGGCCTCAATGCCGGCCTCCGCTAACATACTGGCCGCCGCGTCGGCTCCGACCCGCCGCCACGGAAAAGAAAAATTTTCTGTTGTCAAACGTCATAATTTTTAATACTATTGTTATTGTATTTTATTGTATATAAGTTTTTAGTGTATATATTAAGTTTTTATGTTGAATAACGGTGGCAAAAGTGGTGAGGAAACAGGTGCCAGTCAACCTGGCACATCGACTACCCTGGTGCGCTGCCCTATTTGTTCCCAGGCGCGTTTCTTTAAAGGTGAGCGGGGCCTAAAAGTACATTTTGGTAAAATACACAAAAACCAGAATGTAATTTCTGGCCCCAATATATCAACACACAACTCCACACAAAATACGCAAACAGTCCCAAATGAAATTCCTTTTTGGCAATATTTAAGTAAATTAAAAAATTCAATTCCGATCATCAAACGAATTCCCCGGGGTGCAAGGCCTTCAGTGGCCCAAAATCTGGCACATTGCGTAGGTCTTGTGGTCCGGGAGAATTCTTTGACGGCTTGGGAACAACTTCTCACCTTCCCTTATAGAATATTACACGCACAAGAAGACCGGCTAACTAAAAAATCTCTTACAGCAAAAATTAAGGAAAATTGTACCTTTTCGGCATTAAAATTAAACTACAATTCATCTAAAATATATCGTAATAATTCTATCTACCACCACGTAGAAACAAAACTGAGGGAAGGTGATATTAGGGGAGCGTCCAGGCTCTTATTTAGTAGCGATGTGGTGGCGCCTTGCTCTGCCGACACACTCGCGAGTCTGCAGAGCAAGCATCCAGCGCCAGGGGATAACCTCTCTTTCCCTGATCCACCTAACATGGATTCTGATTTTCTCAGCATTACAGCCAAGGACGTGGTTGGTGCCGTTTGCTCCTTCCAAAGTGGTTCCGCTGGTGGTCTCGACGGCTTGACACCACAACATCTGAAGGATCTTGTGTGTTCAAGCGCCGGGGCGGCCGGCGACACGCTTTTGAGGGAGCTTAC
Organism: Euclidia mi; assembly: GCA_944739405.2. Lineage (NCBI taxonomy): Eukaryota > Metazoa > Arthropoda > Insecta > Lepidoptera > Erebidae > Euclidia > Euclidia mi. The sequence continues at coordinate 10,739,423 of OX123193.2, read as the reverse complement.
GGCCTTAATCAACCTAATGCTCTCCGGCAATGTGAACGGTGACATCGTCGATATTTTGTATGGTGCTAATTTATGTGCCTTACAGAAGAAAGACGGTGGCATTCGTCCCATTGCCGTTGGGAGTACATACAGGCGTATGGCAGCCAAGATATGCTGCCGACATTATAAATCTACTTTGGCAAGTAAATTTCAGCCCCTGCAGCTTGGCTTCGGTTCTAAGGGGGGCTGCGAGGCTGCCATACATGCCCTGTCTACGTACCTTGGCTGTAATGGAGGTGAGGTTATCCTGAAGGTTGATTTGAAAAATGCCTTTAACTCGGTGAACAGGGACACCTTGTTGACACAAGTTAAATTAGAAACACCCAAAATTTATAACTTTATTTGGCAGTGTTACAGATACCCTTCTAAATTAATATATAAAGAAAATCTTTTGGAATCCGCTGTTGGCTGTCAACAAGGTGACCCTCTTGGACCACTAATTTTCAGTTTAGCTATTCATCCAATCATCAACCAGTTAAATTCAAAATTTAATGTCTGGTACCTGGACGATGGAACCCTCGCGGGGCGGGTTGAGACAGTTTATGAGGATCTAGCACTCCTGAAATCAAAATTCTTGTCAATCGGTTTAGAACTCAACCCAAGCAAATGCGAAATTTTTATTAACAACAGTTTAGACAAATCTGCCATACTGTCAAAATTCCAAAATCTGGCGCCGAATATTACCCACATCGAAAAAAGTTCTCTTCGCCTCCTTGGGTCCCCAATTTTAGACGAAGTTTTTGATTCATTTTTACACGAAAAAATTCAAAATTTTAGTGAAATTTCAGATAGATTACTCAAAATTAATATTCACTCGGCTTTCACTATTATTAGATATTGTCTTTTTGTGCCTAAATTTACACATGCTATTCGATCTTCACCATTTTGGAAAAACCCATCATCACTCTTTCAAATTGACAATATTATAAAAAATACCTTAAGCAAAATTCTAAATGTGGCCTTGAACGACCGAGTGTGGCTACAGGCGTCCTTACCTGTACGCCTGGGCGGCCTCGGCGTTCGCAAAATTTCCGATGTGAGCTTACCAGCATTCCTGTCCTCGGTCCACGGCACTGCAGAATTGACCAGGAAAATCTTAGCACCTACACTGGTCGATTCTGAGGTGCCGTGTGTGATCGATGCCGTGAATGCTTGGAGAATGGCTTGTCCAAACACCGAGTTAGTTATAGGATAAGTCTCGGACTTATCCTCTCAGAGGCAGTGGGACGGGCCGCTTTGCAGCGCAGTACGAGAAAATCTCCTAAGTACATCGTCCAATGCTGCAGAGCGTGCCCGTTTGCTGGCTGTGGGAGAATGGGAATCGGGTCTCTGGCTTCAGGCACTGCCATCGTCCAACATAGGTACCATGTTGGACGATACCACTTTCCGCATCGCTGCTTGCCTCCGTTTGGGTGCGTCATGTGTTTCTCCACATCGCTGTCACTGTGGGGAGGCTGTCGACAGCCTTGGTCACCATGGCTTATCATGCAGCAGGAGCGCAGGTCGTATATCACGACACGGCAATCTAAATGACATACTTCGCCGGGCTCTTGTCACCGCTGGCGTTCCAGCCCAACTTGAACCGCAGGGGCTGGCACGTGACGATGGCAAAAGACCGGATGGTATGTCTTTACTCCCATGGAAGTTGGGTAGGCCTTTGGTGTGGGACGCAACGTGTGTCGATACCCTCGCGCCATCTCATCTTCCTGGCACAGCGGGTTGTGCGGGCGCTGCTGCTGCTACAGCGGAGACCTTCAAACGGCGCAAATACGCAAACCTAGTAGGGGATTACGTATTTGAGCCGTTTGGGGTCGAAACGTTGGGGCCATGGGGTCCAAGTGCAAGATCTCTTTTTAAAGATATCGCAAAGAGACTGGTCGACGCCTCGTGTGACCAGAAGGCTGGGTTGTACTTGGCCCAAAAATTTAGCATTGCCATTCAACGTGGCAATGCTGCCAGCGTTCTGGGCACGCTCCCGGTCGACGGCGATGTGGAGGACTTTTATGACGCCCTCTAAATTATTCTTTTTTTTCTTTTTTCGTTTTGTTTGTTTTGTATATACATATTTCGTAGGATAGTATTTTAACATTTATGTTTAATTAAATAGGTATTTAGTGATATCTAAATAATATTATGTAAGTACATAGACAAAAAATAAATAAAAATTTTATTATTTGGAAATGAGTTTTAATTCGATGACGTATACATTTTGTCAAGTGTTCGCCAAATTCAGCATCCGTTGACAACAAGGCGATGGCCGTGCGGATAACGCATCCCGTTCACGTTCTGACGGCGTGGGTTCAAATCCCAGTTATAACAGTTATGTGGATTTTGGTTTTTATGAAATTTGGAAAATGTTTATAAATATTTGGCAAATATTTAAAAAAGATTATTTAAATATTTCGAATAAAAATTAGAAAATTCTAGAAACTTCAGGAAAGAATGGAAAGGTTAAAAAGAGACAGGAGATGGAAAAACAATTGAATAACGAAAAGACAATCGAAATTAGTAGATCTAGAACATTCTTAGGGGTATATAAGGCGGTGTAGACGCGCTATGCGCCAGTTTAAGTTGAAAAGTGGTAAAGTGAAGAAGTAAAGGAAGAAAGAAGAAGTAGTAAAAAAAGTGAAGTGAAAGTATAGTGCAGTAAAGTGCAGTGAAGTGCAGTGAAGTGCAGTGAAAAGTGCAGTGCAAAAGACGCTAGTGTTGGTGCTGTCTGCGTCGGAATTAAACGGCGTGTCGTGTGTCAAGTCGAATAAAGTGTCATCAGTGCTACTCGGTGTTTCCTTCCAATCCCGTTACCCCGTCCGTAACAATTGGTGTCAGAAGTGGGATTGGAAGAATCAAAGATGCCAGTCATGCCAAGGGAAGGGCCTACGACACGTGCAAGGGCTGCCGCTCAAGAGCAAGGTGACTCTAGCCTGGAAGTTGTGAGCAGGGATGCTCCTTCACAAGGAAGTGGATCTGAAGGTGGGGTATCAACGTCCGCAAGCGCGGCTAACCCGCTATCTCTCGCAGACCTCGCAGCACTATTCCAACAATCACTTAAGGAAAACTCGCAGCAGCTTAAATCCGAACTCCAGCAAAACTCGCAGCAGCTACAATCGCAGCTTGAATCTCGACTCGAGCAAAACTCGCAGCAGCTCAAATCCGAACTCCAGCAAAACTCGCAGCAGCTCAAATCCGAACTCCAGCAAAACTCGCAGCAACTCAGCGAGATAAAGGAGAGCCAGGTTGAGATTCGCCGTTATATATCCGAGAACGAACGTAAGATCGCCGAGATGGAGATGCGTATCGGTGAAGTGCAATCTCGCGTGGTTACTATAGAGGAAGAGATGCAGACCCGCATGGCGTCAGTAGTATCGGAAGAGGTGCAGTCCCGCATGGCGTCAGTATCAGAAGAGATATATACCCGTATAGCTACGATAGAGGAGGAGTTAAAGAAGATGAAGTCCAACAGCCCTTCGGTCTCTATCAAGTTCTGGTGGTTATTTAAAAGTACCATTATTCGATGGTAACACTCCCTGGGAGGCCTACAGAATACAGTTCGAAGCCGCTTCTATTAGCAATGGTTGGGATGTCGACCAGGCCAAGTTTGCACTCATCCTGGCGTTGCGTGGAGAAGCATTATCGGTGCTTGAGGCCGTGGGAAAGGATGCTACTTACGCACAGCTGTTTGAGGCTCTAGAATTCAGGTTTGGAGACGAGCACTTAAAATATGTGTTCCGAACTAAGTTACGCAATCGCCGTCAGTATCCGAACGAATCCTTGCAGCAGTGGGTGATGGAAGTGACGAAGATGGTGCGAAAAGCTTATCAGTCGACACCCGCGGAACAAGTTCAAAGCATGCGACTCCAGGCGTTCATCGACGGAATTTATGACGATGAAGTCAGAGCTGCCGTGCGCCTTAAACACCACAAAAATGTTAAAGACGCATTAGCACATGCTCTAGAAGTGGAGGCTTTTCGACAAGAAATTACGAGTGATCGAGACAGGGTTATTGCAGCGGAAGCAGAGAGAACTGGTCGCAGATCTTTTGTCCTAAAGTGTTATAACTGTAGAGAGCCCGGACATTTAAGGCGTAGCTGTCCAAAACATGTAGCAGAAAGGCGTAAGATTGACGCTAGTGTTCAAGTGTTGAAAGATGATCAGGAAGCAATTACAGCCAAGACTTCAATGCAAGCGCTGATCAGAAGACGGAAAGCTCCGAAAGTTCGTATTCGACAACGCACGGATGGAAATGGTTTAACTATCGATGGAACAGTCAATGGCGTTCTATGTTCGCTGACCCTGGACACCGGTGCGACACGAACGGTTATAGGCACTCGTTTGACAAGAAAGAACGGAAAGATTCTAACGCCGTCAACTTCACTTCGACTGACGGCGGCTACCGGTCAGTACATCCCAGTTAAAGGCGAACAGATGGTGGCTATAAAAATTGGTGACAACCTTTACTGGCAACGAGCGGTGATTGCAGACATCGTAGACGATTGTATAGTTGGGCTGGATTTCTTTAGAGATCATCAGTGCAGATTAGACATTAAAGGTGGTATACTTAAGTGTGGATATGTGGAAATTCCAATGAAAGGTGGTAGCATGGGGAAAGTTTTGTGCCTCAAAGAAAGCAAACTTACACATAGATCACTGGCTTCTATAGCTACGAAGTTTAATGATTTGGTCCATGTCAATAGGAGAGCGGTGTATTATGGGTTTAAGGATGCGCGGGACGCGCATGTCTTAGAGGGGGGTAGTGTGACGGCCGATGTCATGTCAAACCGTCGTCACGAAACACAATAATTAGCAAAGAGGTTTGAAGACTATTTTATTATTTGGAAATGAGTTTTAATTCGATGACGTATACATTTTGTCAAGTGTTCGCCAAATTCAGCATCCGTTGACAACAAGGCGATGGCCGTGCGGATAACGCATCCCGTTCACGTTCTGACGGCGTGGGTTCAAATCCCAGTTATAACAGTTATGTGGATTTTGGTTTTTATGAAATTTGGAAAATGTTTATAAATATTTGGCAAATATTTAAAAAAGATTATTTAAATATTTCGAATAAAAATTAGAAAATTCTAGAAACTTCAGGAAAGAATGGAAAGGTTAAAAAGAGACAGGAGATGGAAAAACAATTGAATAACGAAAAGACAATCGAAATTAGTAGATCTAGAACATTCTTAGGGGTATATAAGGCGGTGTAGACGCGCTATGCGCCAGTTTAAGTTGAAAAGTGGTAAAGTGAAGAAGTAAAGGAAGAAAGAAGAAGTAGTAAAAAAAGTGAAGTGAAAGTATAGTGCAGTAAAGTGCAGTGAAGTGCAGTGAAGTGCAGTGAAAAGTGCAGTGCAAAAGACGCTAGTGTTGGTGCTGTCTGCGTCGGAATTAAACGGCGTGTCGTGTGTCAAGTCGAATAAAGTGTCATCAGTGCTACTCGGTGTTTCCTTCCAATCCCGTTACCCCGTCCGTAACAATATTATGCTTGCTTGCAAATAGATTATCTTTTCTCGGTCTTACTTTATGGACTGTAATAGTAACGAGAGTGAGCGTACAGGCCGACTTGCATTATTCCAAGCAAGTGCGTTTTAGTGAAACGTGCTAGTTATTGTTGTAGTGCAGTTGTAATATTGGTTTTAGAATCATCACCCAGCTTGGTTGGTTTTCTGCTAAATCTAGAACAATAACTCCGGTCTAGACTATCCTTCGCAGGGCAGCAGTGCTAAAGTTGCTAAACTAATCGAATCGTACATACTTACTAAGTTCATATAGTAAGACTGTGCGGAGCTATTGATTGTGACTGCTGATTTTGTAGAACAGCTTGTAGCTTTTATTTCTTAAATAGATGTGTGAACTGCAGTGCTGTTTAGATTAGTGCGGTTGGTTGGCTAGTGTAACCGAACCATAGTCAGAAAACATTACCAGCGCCATTGTTTTATCGACTTGTGGTACTGATAATACGTAACGGTTTTCGTTTAAACGTAATCAGAGCCAATAAATAGTGACACGGTCTATCCTCACACAACCGGGCCGTGGACGGGACGGGGACGGGACGTGGACGGCACGGAGCACAGAAAAGAATCGTTGCATACATTTTATATGGACTCGTTCACACACGTCCGTGGACGGGCCGGGGACGGAGCTTCCGTGCCGTGTCAGTGCGCAGTCAGTGCCTCGACCGGGGCCATGACGTGCACGGGCCGGAGACGGGCGGCATAGACATAATATATTTAGCACTAGATGCGCTAAGTGAGACTTGACATCCACAAGAACAATATTATAAATGTAACATATATTAAGCACTAGATGCGCAGTGTTTGATGTAATCTTCAGAAGAACCACATGGCAGTGAATTGTAGTTAGGGCACAATGACACTTTACTTAGTCCTTAGCTTCCTTAGTTCATAAACTTGAGAGAGAAAAAATCGAAAAAAGATAATCGATTTTTCTGAAAAACAATCGAAGCTTAAATTTTTATTTTGTATTATTTTGCAATTAAGAAACTACTTGTTCTAATAAAATGTTATAAACGCGTTTAATAGAAAATATAACTAAATAATATTTTTTTTGTTCTGGGCCAGTCTATTATGAATAAAAAAGGACGAGTCTATTAACTATTATGCAAACTATCACTTTCAAACGCGAGTGAAATGACGCATGAAAAAAAAATACTTACAATTAAGCACATTTTATATTTAAAACTCCCGTTGTATATTCTTCACTACAATATTTAATTTGTCACTTCAAGGACAGACGTGACAAAAGATTAGAAAGATTCTGTATTTTTAATGAAAGTTGTATCTTTTCCATGGGTTACCCTGTAACCCAGTTGTGATCACAATATTATTACACGTTATAATGCCTGTTTTTTATATTGATATTTTATATTGTATGTGTACTAAAGGTTGAAACAGATATACTTACCGCACCCCACCCCACCCCACGTGTCGACACCCGATGCGAACGGTTTACATTTACAACATCCCACGCTACAATAACCTTCGTTCAAAATCACTATTTATGAAACTATGACCTAATTTCCTAAATAGTAATTTTGAGGAAGATTCTCATTTATAGTGAGGCATTATTTCTATTATAATGATAACGGTATTAGCCTGAAATCGAATCGTATAATGTGGGCTTACATTTTAATAATTCAAGTAACTAATGTTGTGATTTTAAACCAACACTAAAAAAGTATCATCATGACAGAAATGTTTTCAACTGACGCATGGCGTTGTGTGTTAACTAGAAACACATTGCTTGTCAAGCGTCGGATGGCGTGTGTTTCCCCTCCACCGTTAACGCGCCGATCTGGATTGAATGGATGGTGACGCGTGGGGTGGCGTAGGGTGAAGTGTTGTAAATCTGTACCTCACCATACTAAATATATGGGATTAATTAGTCTCAACATGCGTGGGGTGGCGTGAGATAGGGTGGGGTGTCGTATACTATAAAGGAATCTTAATCTATTCTTATTTCAATGTAAGTCTATGGCCAATTACTCACAACTACGTCGTACTGACAATAGATGACAGCAAGTTGCGCTATAACATTTGTATAAATATGGTGCTTATTTGTAAAAGCGGGTCTATGTCGTAGCAGTATCGTGAAATTGGCCATTTTATTAAATGATCGCATTTCAAGAAAATTCTTATAATAAATTATCCATTGGTAATTTCATGATTTGCATTGGTCAGATCTATGATAACAAATTGTTTAATCAACAAACTTCATAAAATGGTCAATCATAATTGAGAAAATCGTAACATAATTACATTTTAAGGTAACGAGTCAAATAAAGTAAAAACACCCAACCCGCGTAAACGGGCATGTTTGCTCGAAGTGGTAGTGACATCGTGTCAGTATCAACATAGACTCTGACGGCTCAAGCTTAGACGAGCTTAGATGTGCATCAACGCTCGTACGAGTGGAATAATTAGAAAAAAAAAGTCGTGACTTTGAGTCTCAATATCTCCTGAACCAGGAATTTCCCAGTTACTACAGACACATGCAGGGTGCGTATGAGTATGAGGTTTTGTTTTGTTAATAATTCCAAAATCGTGTTTTGAATGATAAATGTAAACTTTCTTCCATATAAAGATAAACAAATTTTCAATATTTCTCTAAAATAAGCAGCTTTAAAGTTCTCTAAACGCAATGGACGCGATACAAGTCATCAGCTGAGCTGTGGACAAATGCATTACCCCCTCGGCCGCGCGACCACGTGATCATAAACTGCCGTCGTCGCGTAGATACGGCCGGTGTAGGTACAGTGCATTCCTGGCGGCAATTTTTCTGCAAGCGCTCGCTATACATTGCGACTTATAAAATGTGTCTATTTCTTTAAGCTTAAAAAAATATTTCGTTTCCCAGGTATTATTTTCGCGTAGATGACTTGGTATGATGTGCAAAACGAGTAGACTTCGTCTTGGTGATGGGTCTTGTGACACCCTGTATACATAAACGATGACACTAAATTTATATATGAGATAATTCCGTTTTAACCGATATAAATTCCTCGATTCAAATATTTGTCACTTCTAGGATATCATATATCAATAGACACGCTATGACACATATAACTAGTGAATAATTTGGCCATAGATTAATACTGAAATAAAACAGATGTGACAAAGATTTGTTGACATGTATTAAGTACTCACAAAAAATTGGCAAAATTTTAATTTATGTTTGTAAACATGGTTGATTGGAGTTTTAGACTGCTATAAAATAGGACTCGGGTTTGATTTTTGAGACTTGTTAATATTGTTGACTTTAAGAATGAAGTTCTGCAGATAAACATTATAGGGATAACTATATATGAGGTAAAAAAATGTTGTGAAGTGGTAATGTGAAATAAATTGCCGCAATTACTAATTATCAAAGGCATCTAACCTAACCCTTCATATTCATTCCATATGAAATGAATTATTGGGACATAGAAACGTAGGTAGTACCTACAAACAAAATAGAATAAGGATCACTGGTAGAAATTAACTTCTTGAAACTTTATTTATATTTTTCGAAGTATTTCATCATACAGCGAGAAGTGCGACGGTACTGTAGCGTTAAGAAATACTATAAAATGTATGCAGGTTCAATTTCATGCTAACTAACTTCATCAGCATATTGGCCAATAAACGTCCACTGCAGGACATAAGTCTACCAAGAAAACGCTTACTTATAAACTGGTAATAAATCTTGTAGTATTTGTTATTATGCTTTCCTGATTTGCATAAGAATTTATCTAGTTCATAATAACTGCAAATTAACTTATCTTTCTAATTAATCTATGACCCAAACCTGACATAATAAGTTTGATAGATTGCAATGGACTCGCCCATTTTTGTTTGTATTCTTTGAGTAAAGAATATACATGGAGAGGGCAGATAGTAAATAATTATGGAAAATTATTGTTTTTGCCAAAAGATAACATGAACAGCAACTGTATGCGAGAATTCCTAGAAATGAAACGTTGAATAAAATAAAATTATTAATAAATAAAATTAATCAATCAAATTTGTTTTTATTATTCCCTTATGGTATTTCAGTGTGGCAGTGTGTTTCATTACGGTATGAATGGCGCCATTCATGTCCGTTTCTTTCTCAGCGACACTGTAGGTATCGATGTTGGCTACCGGAGAATATTTTGTTTCATGTTTAGTTTGTCTTCATGTCAAAGGACGCTATTTGCTTTACCTTGTTTGCCCGCATTTGCGTAATGGAGTAAACTAATCTGGAAAAGCATTTAAACAGATTTGGAACTAAAGTAACTCACAGCAAATATAAATTTACATATTTTTACACAATTTTTTTTTTTAATCGTATGTATGCACGCTTATTTCGTAGGTAGGTATGTCCAATCCATGTTATTCCCAGATCGGTGTTTTGTATTGGACTTGCCCAAGTGCAAATAGTGACAGATGAAAGGTCCCGGCTAGGGCTTGCAAATGTTCTAAATTTTTATTCGAATACTTATTTGATATTTTTATATTCAAAATTTTTTTCTTTATTGAACTTCATAACTATAGGCCTATATTCCTGGCAACCATTACAACTAAGGTGCTCGATAGTTTGCTAGATACATATATACATGGCCCCTAAAATGTGTCTGCACGTCGCATAGTTTAATTAGTTTAGTTTTGTTTTTAACACAGACCGTCCGGTACTATATAGTTAGAAACACATGTAAATCCGGTTTTCTTAGACCTTTATAAGGCATTGGACCTTAAACCTCTTGTTGTTTAGTTGTTGTTTTTCGTGAGAGTTTGTGGCCAACTCTAGTGTCGGAGTTTTCTTCATAGCCTAACGATTCCAATCCTGAGACAAGGACCGGGACCAACAGCTTTACGTGCCCTCCGAAGCAAGATAGCGGTCAGATGTAAATGCCACACGTGGTCACCCATCCAAGTGGCAACATATGCAAGCGTTGCTTAACTTTGCGATCTGTATGGGGTAATTTAAAAACTGACAGTGAGGTAGATACTGGTATGAACTATGAGGTAGGTACGTGAATGCTACAATATTGGTATGCAAATCCAATAACCACTGTAAGGCGGGCGCGTACAGCTCTGCATGAGGAATATGGGCTGAAATCTGGCGTGACGCAAGAGGAAATCACCTCGCCACGCCTTTATATATATATATATATATATATTTTATTATTTATAAATCAGCTAATTGTTGTACCTACTCAGCAAGGCTGGTGTCGACTGTCATGATGACGGAGTTGTTATGAACAACATCAGCTATAGGTACGGACGACATGGTCTTGCTGGACCCAACAATCGGTGCAATGAGACGCATATTACAGTTGTGTAAAGTTGCGGGCGCTTTTGGAAATCCACTCCAACGATCCAATAACGGCAAGCCGAAGACGAGGCCCTGACTTGAGCACTGACAGCTCGCCACAAAGCTGCCCTGTGATTTGTAACCTTTCTTTTCATCCTGTGATGCTGTTTTTGTTTATCATAAGATGAAGGTGATGTTTGAAAGCTGTCACTCTGCCCTCCGATTGCGTTAGTCTCATGTTGAGATAATGACTGCCCCCCAGAGATGTTTATTATTATTATGATTCTTTTTTCTCGGCTATTCTTCTTATTAATATTAGAACTACTCCTTTTAGAGCTTCATACGCAAAAAGAACAAAATCTAATTTATGTTGTAATATAATTATGTCAAGAATGTCAACTAAATGTGCTTATTGGTGCATGTATTTAGGACAATTTTGAGAACGCTATTCGAACTACAATCGGATATTGCAATTTCCTTTGGAATATTTGACACAAATCATAATTCGATTAATTCAAATATTAAAATGCAAGCTCTAGTGACAGCCCGTCCACGCTCCGGTTGCACCCCTGACGTGTGTGAACGAAATATCCCGGCCGGGACCCGGAAGCACGGTGACGGCCCGTCCCCGTCCCGTCCACGTCCCGTCCACGGCCCGGGTGTGTGTGGATAGACCATTACTCCTTGTAATTCTGAGTTGTACAGACGATCTCGGTGTTGCAATTACACCTGCTTTTTTTGTGACCATAATTTTTTAACATGGCACATTAAAATGTTTCTTTCTCTGATTATTAGATGGCACCACTAGTAAAATTAAATTAAATTTTAAGAATTTACTCGTGAAAATTACCTACTGTGTGTTTTTAAAATTCATGTTATACGCTAGGAATTGTTATCAAGTGCCCCGAGTTATGTTTAGGACGTTTAGGAGTGATAGTGTTCCTAGTAGAAGTTGTTAAACTCGATTATCAGACGTAGAAGAAAATGATTGAGTTATCGTCGTAGTGCGTTACGATAATCAGTTTCAGAGATTTTAATTTTCATCGTAGGTAGAACTAGGTTAGTGATCGTTAGTGGCGATTGTATGCTTAACCTTATTCTCATTAAATGGGTTCTTTGTTGCTTCGTTGCTGTGATAATTTTGTGGTACCCACGTTACCGTCAGTGTAGATTTGCATAAACGGGATAAGCCGTTTGTGCGGCTGCATGTTTAGCCATGCGTTGCCATTGGTTGGACCGGTAAAGTGCCTTTCTGGTTAGCCTAGTTTAACCCTTGAGCTTTTATGTTTGTCATTGTCTCCGTTTTTACAAAAACAAGACAGGCGTTAATGCATTGTCATAGTATCACAAACGTTGTCCATCGTCTTGATCGCGATAGGTCCGTTGCTGTATCGCTAATAAGGTTAGGATAAGCTTCGTATTTAGACTATTCATGACAAATTATAACGCTGAAAAGACTGGTTGGATACTTGGTAGTAAAATTAACATCTAGAGTAGTAGCCTAGTATGATTTTCTTATAGTCTGCTATGTGATAAGGAAAACCAAAGCAACATGTTGAACAAACCTAGTTTAAGATTACTTTGTTAGACGCTCGAAATGATTATCCGGGTGGTGTTGTGTAACCGGATGGTGGTTTCGTGATTGCGTGGTAGCGTGATTTTAAAGACCCGATGGATGTCGGAGTATGAGCAATGCAATATTTTAATGAGTTTCCTATTATTTTTGCGAGTACGATTTGTGATTTTCATTAAAACCTGTAATGATTTTGATCGGAGTACCTTTTATTGCCCACCGACTTGTGCCAGGAATGGCCGAACGACGTAATGCTGTTCGAGAATTTTCTCTTAATCATAGAGCGCAGTACATTAAAGAGTGGTTGTTGATCGCAATCACGGATACCCTGCTACTCAAGTAGCTCTCATTTGATTTTTGATCGCTAAAATCATCTACCTCTGGTTTCTGAGTCGTATGACAAGAGCGTGTTGCGAGAATCTGAAAGTACTCATAGACTGTCAATTGGTTATCTCAGAACTGTAGTCGTTGCCTCTATGTAGCCAAAGGAAATCAGTTTGTCCGAATGTAGCTTATCAGTTCTCACCATGTTCGCATTTGGTTTTAGTTTTTGTCAGAAGTCAAATCCAGTTTTGACATAGCTCATTGAGAGTATGAACGGGAGTTACGTTCTGTGCAGTTGTGAAGTTGTAAACGAATTTTATAATCGGTTAAAATTTACGAAGTGCGGACGATGAATTAGTCTGAAAGAACGGATACTCTATTTAGTGAGTATACTATGAGACGAATCTTTGAAATACTAATGGTAGATTTATTTCCTTTTTGGGTAACCCTGGTGGCTAGCGCGGCCTGATGGCCCGCGCGGCCTGATAGCCGGTGCGGCATGGTGGCTGGCGCGGCATGGTGGCCGGCGCGGTCTGGCGGCCGGCGCTGCCTGGCGGCTGGCGCGGCCTGGTGGCAAGTGTGGCTTGGTGGCCAGCATAGCCCGTGTGTGTCGCGCGGCCCGTGTGTGTCGCGCGACCCGTGTGTGTCGCGCGGCCCGTGTGTATCGTGCGGCCCGTGTGTGTTGCGCGGCCCGTGTGTGGTGCGTGGGTCGTGTGTGGTGCGCGGCCCGTGTGTGGCGCGCGGCCCGTGTGTGGCGCGCGGTCCGTGTGTGGCGCGGGGCCTGTGTGAGGCCTGTATGTGGCTTTGAAGAGCTTGGTAACTGGTATAGCTAAAGCCTATCTGGCCAAAACTGTCAATGAAAGTGAAGGTAGTTTATTAAAGGAGTTTGGTTAGAAGATGTAAGAGTACAAAGACCTTAGCTTAAATGTTTTGGTTAACGTGGTTTGAAATATCTTAAAGTAAAAAGGCCCATTTGAGGTCACAGAAGTTCTTAACGATGATCGTTATAATCGCACTGCCCATAATTCTAAGCGTAACTGTAAGTACGCACTCGACAGGTTGCGACAATTAATGCCCGAAGGTCAAAGTACAACTGACGAAACTGAGGTAGAACAAAGTAGTTCTGATATTGAAGAAAGTGTTTAAGGTTACATGATGATCGGATCGGACTGTACCAGAGGCTGACGTGTAGCCGTAGCTCAATAGAAATCGGCGTCTGCTAACTTAGTAGTCCGTGAGTAGGCGGTATTGCAGTCAGCTCTAGTGGAGGTCGGGTTTCAGTGGCGTTCCCATGTGGGGTTAGCAGAAAGTAGAGTAACTGGAGGTTACCGGGCTATGCATAGCCATGATCACATGTAGAGCTTAAATGTTATGGTTTACTTGGTTTGAAATAATATCTAGAGAGATACAGCGATAGTGACATGTCAGTTTTACTTTGAGTTTCCTGATTATTGATTTTGATACTGAAACTTTGTGCCAGAGGATCGGAGCATAACTGACGATCTTAAAGAGAGCAAATTGTGAAACTTAATACTGACGAGTCAGTAGAAAACTAGGCTTACATGTTGATTGGTTGTGTGATTAAATGTCAGAGGTCGATTTGTAGCCGTAATAGCCGTAAATCAGTACAAATCGGATTCAATACAACTGTGAAGGCAGTTGTCCGTGAGTACACGGTAGGTAGGCAGATGACTCTGGTGTTGGGGGTTTCGTGGAAACCATAAAGTCCAGGAGGGACTTGGCGATCCTTGTGAGGATGCGCAGATAAATGGGTGGCAACCGAGTGACTGATGTAAGTCCTGGTTTAGTAACTGGAGGTTACTGAATGGAGGCAACCGAGTGGCTGGTTGAGTGCCTGGTTTAGTAATTGGAGGTTACTGAACGGTTATGAATCACATGTAGAGCTTTAGTTATTTGATTTGGTAATAACGTGAGTCTAATGTAATTGACTGTATTGTCAGTAATGCTTTGAATCCAGCTCGTATAATAAACACTGTTTTGATTCAACCCTTACCTGGGTTAAGTCAGGAGTGACTGAGCAATGTGATACTGTGCGTGTAAAATTTTGTTACAGATTAACACACAGGGACGTATGTCTTGTAGGATGGCCGTAACGGAATGGTCATCAGTACGGACGTCAATTGACTACGAAACGGAAGTGCATGGATGGCGCGCCTCGACAGAGTCTAGTGGCGTTCGCTACAGTCGAAGAGGGGGGTGACGGTTAACGTTCAACGGAGCGACACAACAAGGATCACTTCTCTTGGAGACTCCGGGCGGGCAACAAGTACCTAGAAACTGTCACTCGTTTCGTGTTCAGTAAAACAAAATAGTTATAGTCAGTTTTGTTAGATTTGATTTGGTGTGAACTTATTACGAACTGTGATGTGAAGTGTTGATACCGGCCAAGAATCAAGCAAATCGCCGACATTAATAAATTATTAATGTTATTATATGAGGGAATATCAAACCGAAGTTAGCCACACTTAGGTAATGGTTGGTTTAGTTAGCAAGGCTATTTGACATTTAGCAATCAGCTGACGCATGCAACACTAAAGACCAGTTAAATATTTCTGCTGTTAGTTACCTATTCAAAGTCTTTCGATGTTTAGTGAATATGTTAATCAAGAACTTACAGATTAATAAGCATACTTTTAAAATAAAACATTGAAATTATCCTTGTTAATGGGAAGGAACTATAAAAAGCCGCAACATTCTGACAGTAAATTGCGGCGTTGCCGCATTTTACTGAAACCGTCCTATTGAAACGGCCTCTTAAAATCTTCAACTAAAATCCCTTAACCTTTCAGATTCCGTATGTGTGCCTAATAAAAAGGCGCGTACAGATTTGAATATGCATTGACGTTATTTTGTTTGCGCCTCTTCGCAGGCAGGGCTTCTAAAACAGGGTTGTCAAATAGTTTATTTTTGATGCCGATATTAGATTGATGTGTTTCTTACCGTGTAAATAGTTAGCAGTTATAAATTTCTTCGATTATGCTTGACTATTATGTAAAGTAAATATATAAAAGTGACATAGAAGGTGTAACAGTTGCTGTAACTGTTTACAAAATTGAAATTGTTATGTATTATGCAAAACCTGGCGATGAAAAAGAGTGAACTTGAGTTTTATTGCCCATTCTTTCTCATGGCTCTACGCCCTTGCTTTGCTAACTTGGCAGTAAAATCTAAATTAAGAAGATTTAAGTAATTATTTTTTACATTTGACGTTCATTAGTGTCACTTTGTGATCTAAATGAATAAAGGATTTTGATTTTGACTTTGATTAGATTTGCGTTTAATATTTACAATATTAATGATTATTTCAATACTCAGACATATTAAAAAAGAATCACATCGTTATGTACCCACCGACAAAATTGTTTACTGAAAGGCAATTGCGTTCGCGATCTCCGGTTTAGAAATCGCATGGACACTAACCACTAGATCAACAGAACTGTCAGATTTATCTGAAAAATAAATTGAGAAATAAATAAAAGTTACTGACAACCCTACTAAAAAGGCCCATTAGGCGGAGTGTTATTTTAACGAATACACGTTCTGAAAGTGAAGTTTTGTACTTGTCCGTGTCATTAAGTGGCTCGAAATTGTTAATTATTACTGTTAGACGTTCCCCTTTTACTCGAAGCACTGTAAATATTATAGTAAGTATAAGTTTGTATAGGTATAATAGAACGAAAGAGCACTAACCGTTTTCTTAATTTTAGTAATTTGATTTCATTTCAGCTGTATTTACTGAAGTTGTTCCTTCAAATAAACGCCAATTAGATTGCCAATTACAGTCCGTGTTGTTAGTTTGTCACTTTGTTGAGTCTTAAATTGTAGCTTGCAGTTCGAAATAAGTTGGCAAAGTCAAGCAACGGGTGCGTGTGTTGCCCCTTGGATGGGTGACCGCGTGTGGATTTTATATCACGGTGCTACCGTGCTTAGGAGAGAACGTAAAGCTGTCGGTCCCGGTTCCTGTCTCCGTCTCATGGCAATAATCGTAAGGCCATTCGTTTTCAACCTTCGTTTGG
The DNA here is from genome assembly GCA_944739405.2 of Euclidia mi. Lineage (NCBI taxonomy): Eukaryota > Metazoa > Arthropoda > Insecta > Lepidoptera > Erebidae > Euclidia > Euclidia mi. The sequence goes on along the minus strand of OX123193.2, from coordinate 10,722,662 downwards.
CCTTCGGGCGGTCTGAAATGTCGAAGAGTTGGTCACACACTCACACGAATATTAGTAGAAAATTGTATTCTGTTTCTGATTCTAACTATAGAATGATAGACTAGAAAGTGGACCCCACAGACGTGCAACTAGATGACTATAGTATGAAAATATTACGCATGATCATCTCCTGGCTTAAGTGCCTAAGCAATATATCACAATGGATATTTTATCAAAGTACACACACACACGCACAGGTTACCAAGCAACGCAGTTTGATAAAATATCCGCATGCCAAAAAATCTAGAAATCCTGTTCCTTAAATTAGAGCAAGTTTTAGTTCCTATCGACATTTCTAAGTATTTTGATTCCGTTCCACTTTCGGTCCAGCACACATCCGACACGTGAATGCTCCAATTGGCGCTGGATCTGTTTTCAATTGGAGTCACGTGCTCCAATATGAGCGGACGTAAGTAATGACAGGACGCTTCTTAGGTTATGAGTACTATTGAGGTTTGTACTGATAAATGAATTTTGGAGTTATAGAAGCGATGTGGAGGAAATCAAATGCGTTCCGGTAGCTGGAGTTTACCGTGAGCTTTTTCTTTCCAGTTTGCTTTTTATACAATTTTGTTTTTGTTAATTTTAGACTAGTGTCTAGAATGCGTAGAATATTTAACTAATGTAGTAGTATATTATTAATACTTAAAATCAGTTTGAAATAAAATGTCAATTTTTATTAGCTATCGTTTAGTTGCTATAGTGCCGTGAGTAATTCGATCTTCGTTGACCACGTGAGATAACGAAAGCCTATGTCAGTTCCACACATTTTGGCACTTAGCGAAGCGATATCGCTAATCGAATGTTACTTGTCTACAGGGCCTGTGCAGTAAAGTATTTACAAAATAGTTCATATTGAATCATTTTAAACTATTGCCATTTGTACTCTGCTTACTACACCCAAGTTTACCGAATAAACGGTTTGTAACGTGTATGTGGAAGTAGCGATGGCAATGCAAATAAGAGGTACATACATACATACATAGACTCACGCCTGTTTCCCCGAAGGGGTAGGCAGAGGCATATTAAACGCCCACTTTTCACCAGTGTTTTGATCCCACGTAATAGGTGGCGAGCCTATTGTCGCTTATCGGGATATTTTGTTTGCCAGAGCCTCGTCCGTTGATCGGCAGGTGCACCACTTGCAGGTGAGGTTGGCTTGGGACCCTAAGTTCTTGGTGGAAACCCTATGCACCCCTTGGTGGGAACCCTATGCACCAATAAGAGGTAATACATTAAATACAAATTAATCCGATTATGACTCCTGAAGTACTTCTCATCACCATTAAGGGTGCGTTAAAAATGGCCCACCGCTTAGCAAAGGCGTTATCTCACTATGAGAAGGGTTACTTAGTCGCCGCCACTGCAAAGTGTGGGTAAGGAGACTTCAACAGGATAAACATTATTAAAACAGTACTATGAAACTGTGTAACGGAGTCGTTGTACTAAGTTTCGTATAGAATATGCCACAATTAGACTAAAACCGAGTACTCAATCAAATCTGGTCGGACTAGAAGGTGTAAAAGGTGTGTGTACACGTGTACAAATTTAATGTCTTATTGTGTCAGACTCTTATATGTCTTTGTATCTTGTGTACAATAAAGTATTATCGATCACGCTTTACAATATTAACTCTAAACCGGTTATATTTTTGTAAATATGTCTGTAAAACGGCTGTCTTTTTTCCTTCCTATAATTTTATGGGATAGTATGAGCGGTTTTCAGTAAGCCGATATCGCGATGTATTGGACCCACCCATAACAGCTACGTATACCATAACCGTAGTCCTTAACAAACCCTCTTTATTTAGACAAAGATTATTTTTCAGATGAGACACAACTGATTTCTACCAGTTAAGTACTTTGACAAAATGAATTTTAAATTTTCTTTCGTGATGTATATGTCATACCTATTACTTTGCGTCAGTGATCATAGCGTTCACAAACACAGATCTTTTTCCCAAGAGTGTCCAAATATATATGGTAATTTTAAAGTTATTTTTACTGACCATGAAAGTTTAATTGTCTATAAATAGTAGTAACGTAATCACATTACTATTATTGTAAATCTACAATCTTTTATTGTACTGATATGTACGAGTCGTTATGAGTCGTCTCAACTCCGCCAACCCAGCCATTAAAACGGCTGGGCTTGGGACTGGCGGAGGAGGTATGTGGAGGCTCCCCCCTACAGGCGTTCGGGGCATACCCACTAAAAACCACCGCGGTGTCCCTACGGGTCCCGTGTGTTGGCGGGGTCACGCGATTCGCGATTAGCATACTTTCTCGCGACCCCGCCCGGGATTGGCCCGCCGTTGGTGTTGGCGGGCCCCGTCTCGTCATGATCTCGCAATCATCCATCAAACTTCTTGCATCCATCAAACTTCTCGCATCCATCACCTCTCAAAGCTACTTGTGAGGCGGCGAGGACACGCGCCGCATCCCGCCTTTTGGCGGACAGGGAGCAGCCCCAGCGCTCACCGTCCGCAGGCACTGAATTCAGGGTGGTCGGAGGTCGTCTCTTGTCCGACGTCCCCGACGCCCGGACCTACGGTTGGGGAGAGGGCGATGTATTTCCCTCTCCCGCTCCGCCGCCTCCTTGCTCAGCATGACTGCTTCGCAGAAGGAGGCGACGGCGTTCCAAGACCTCTCACTCCAGACCATAGACAGAACTACGGCCGGGAGCGAGAGGACAACCGTATTCAGAGCCGCGACCAGATCACGGCGCTGCGATGCCCAAGCTGGGCATTCCGCCAAAGTATGCAACGCCGTGTCTTCGACAGGGTCGCGGCTGCTGCCACAATGGTGGCATCCGGGCGTTTCCTTCCGGCCTATCCTCCACAAATACCGGCCAAAACAACCATGGCCGGTAAGGATTTGAGTCAACCGGAAGGTGAGGACGCCGTGACGTCTCTCCAACCACTCATCAACCACGGGACTTACCGCCACTATCGTTGCGTGCCCAGCGCTGGGGTGCACAAGTCGTGCCTTCCACTCCACCACTAGGTCTTGGCGGAGCTCCGACCGACGCGCCTCGATGTCACGGTGCGCCGGTCTCTCGCCCTGCTCCAGGGCTTGCTGGCGCCATGTATAGAGTGACTGCTTCCAGATCCCAGGGCGGTGATCCGGCTAGGAGGCTCGCTGTCTCGAAGGAGACCGTGCGGTAGCCTCGTATCAACCTGACGGCCATGGCGCGCTGCGGTGCGCGAAGCGCCTTGATGTTGTGGGCCGTCAGGTCGTGCGCCCATATCGGGGCCCCATAAAGGGCTATGGACCGCACTACTCCTTCGTAGAGCCTCCGGCAGGAGGCGGTTGGCCCCCCACAGATTGGGCAGCAGTCTTGATAATCCTACTGCCGCCCCTAAAAGTTTGGGGGCCAAGCGTCTAAAGTGCTCACGGAAATCCCATCGGCTATCGAGTACGAGCCCCAGGTATTTTAGGCTCGTCCCGATACCGATGCGGACCCCTCCTACCATAATGTGGGCCCCTGCGGGTGGCCGTTTCCGAGGCCCGTGGAAACAAATGGCCTCGGATTTAGAGAGGGCCACCTCTAGACCCAAACGCCGGATCCTTCCAACGACTTGTGCGACCCCAGCGGTCGCCCTTATAGCCGCCGCCCGGTACGTCTTATCACTCGCAGTGACGAGGGTGTCGTCGGCGTAACAAGTGACACCCACGCCAGGGAGGAGCGTACCGCGCAGCACCCAGTCGTAGCCGATGTTCCACAGAAGGGGGCCGAGGACCGACCCCTGTGGAACACCGCACGACATAACTCGCCGACTTTGACCGAGATGACTCGGGTAGACAATTGCTCTTGCATTGAGATAATCCCCGACTATACGGCGGAGGTATGGAGGCACTCGATGGTAGGTGAGTGCCTCTCGAATACAACTCCAGGGCAGGGTGTTGAAGGCGTTGGCGATGTCTAAAGACACCGCCAGGACCACCCCGCCCCTTGAAACCTCTTCCTCCGCCAGACTCCTCACTGATTTTATCGCGTCAATTGTTGAGTGCCCTCGGCGGAAACCGAACTGCACGTCCGCCAAATCCGGGCCCACCGTGGAAAGGTGGTGGACGAGGCGCTCCGCGATGATGAACTCGAAAATCTTCGTGACCTCGTCCAACAACACTATGGGCCGATAGGCGGACGGGCTGTCCGCCGGGCGCCCTGCCTTTCTGATGAGGACCAGTTTCCCCGTCTTCCAGGCTCGTGGAAACTGGCCCACCTCAAGGCACGTTGTGAGGAGTCTCCCCAGTCGGAGTCCGAGCTCCTCCATTGCCAGGACCCACGCTCAGCCAGGAATGCCGTCGGGTCCTGGGGCGGTGTTTTTAATCCTCAACACCACCGCTCGGAGTTCTACCCGAGTCACCTCGGGAACGTCGTCTATGTTCGCGTTGGCTGCCTCGGAAGGCGACGCCGTCATGGGCGGAGGGATATGTTCCGCCCGCGACGGGAACAGAGCGGCCAAAACATCTTCGACCAGCTCTGGCCGGAGACTTTCCGTTAGAGGGGGCGCCCAGGAACGTAACTTGTTCCTGACCATCAAATATGGGCGCCCCCACGGATCTCGGTTGAGGGTCTCCAGCAATTCCTGGCGGGCGTCTTGCTTTGCCCGCCAGATGGCCTCTTTCAAGTTATTCTTTGCCGCTCTGTACTCCTCGTACAATGCCACCTCCCGGACAGTAAAATCGGGAGGGCGGCGACGCCTCCTGCGAAACCGGGCGTACTGGCGGCGCGCTGCGACGCAAATCTTGCGCAGGCGCGCGATGGTGTCGTTCCACCAGTACACCCGGCGTGGCCCAGATGTTCTACGGATTCTAGGCATCGCCGCGTCACAAACTTGAGTCATTGCCCCCCTGAACCAATCGGCCTCCATATTGATATCGTCAGGCCTGGTAGGTGTTGAAACCCAGGCCTGAACTATGGAGGCTTCCAGGAGGGCCTCCCGATTCAGCCTTTTCAAGGCCCAACGCGGACCGCCCTCAATCGGGCCTCTTCGGACCGGGGCGTCGGAGCTGACTGTTTCGCCGGAGACGTCGAACCGAATATAGCGGTGGTCCGACAACGTCTCCACCTCCTCGACGACGCGCCAGTCTCGGATACGGCGTGCTAGTGCGGGGCTCGCAAATGAAACGTCCACAATGGAACCGCCCCGCTGACGCACGCACGTATGTACCGACCCACGATTGAGGACGAGCAGGCCGTTCTCAACGGCCCACTGCTCCAGCAGCTCACCTCTAGCGTCCGTGGCCGGAGAACCCCAAGCCGTAGACTTGGCGTTGAGGTCCCCGGCGAAGAGCACAACGCGAGGACGGCTGCGAGCGACGACGACGTTCAATTCGAGGAGATACTCCTCGAAGTCGGCGAGGGAACGGTTGGGTGAGAAGTAGCCACCCACCACAACCGTATCCTTTACGAGTGCTGCGACGCAGCCCCGCCCTCGGTAGATGTTCTCGAAGGACGGGGTGCGGGCGGTGGCTAACGAAATTAGCGCCACCAAGCCGCTGAGGTCCCCCACCCAATCATCACGTGGGGGGGGATAAAATACGGCTCGGCGACGAGGGCGACGTTGATTGACCACTGCGCCATGCTCTGGAGAAGAAGATCCTGAGCCCTGGCGCAGTGGTTTAAAGTCGCTTGTAGAAGGCGTAGTGGAGCCATTAATCCTGCTCCATATTTCCCGGCGCTTTACTGGCCACGGGAGTGGCGCCCTTGTTGGCCGATTGGCCGTCCCTTGCACCCTTTTGTATTTTGGGTGCAGCGCAACTCTTTGTGCCGGCCCTGTGATCGGCCGGCTTGCCCGCCGCCGCACACAAAACGCAGTGCGGCGGGGCCTCACAACTGCCGGCCAAGTGGCCGGGCTGGCCGCATCTGAAGCAGCGGCCGCTGCAGTCCACCGCAGAGGTGCACTTGACACCAACGTGGCCACCGCTCAGACAGCGGAAGCACCTCTGCGGTTTCGGCTCCAGGAGCCGCACTTGCGCTGACACCCAACCAATCAAATTTCGACGGCCATCGGCCAACTTTTTGGCAATCGCACTTGGCATACCTAATGGATTATGATTCTGTAGTAGTATGCGTGTAGAACTTCCTGCAGGCATTTATCCAAGAAATATATAGAAAGATAAAATAGTCACAAAACTAATAAAGATTTGGAGAATTTGAAATTTTGGAAAGTTTGCAATGCAGACATAGAGAATCGAATCCGTGTGTACTCGCAGGCACAACTAGTAACCGTAAAAATATTTTCATATCAGCTGAAAGACGTCCACTGCTGATTAATTTATAAATTGAGAACATAATAACCATCATTGTTTACAGATAGGAACAAAACCATCAACCACTAGTCTTAACTTCAGCCTACTCTATGACAAACTTTTACACAAGGGACGCCTAGTTTTTGAAGAGAAGGGGACTTGAATTACAACCTACGTTTATCTGATATGACCCTTGCAATCTGAGAGAGGTTGTTACGGTAATCTATGGATATTGCACCAGGGATGGACCACCTTTATATGTATGTCCTGGCTGTATAATTTTACTGCCCAGACTTTTATTTGGGTAAGCAGGAACTTTAATAAATGGAATGGCAGGAAAAATATATGCATGGCAAAGAATTTTCTTGGCTTCTAATCTGTGACTGCTGTTTTTATCCTTCTTTTATGTTTCGACTTTACATGTTTTTTTCGTTATATTAAAACAAGGATGTTAAATTGGAACATGCATCAAAAAAATCATATTCGCTGCAAAATGTCCGTTTGGTTAGAAAAGTTTTGCAGCGTTTCATGTTAGATGGTAGGTATTGGAAAGCCAACCGAGTGTCGTAAAAGTTTTTATAAACAAGTCATTGTAAAATCCACCAACCTGTAATAAAATTTGAAAGTAACACATACATACATACATACATACATACATATCGTCACGCCTTTTATCCCCGAAGGGGTAGGCAGAGGTGTATTTCTACACCCACTTTTCGCCAGATATACTTTAGTCCCACGTAATAAGGGGTGAGCCTATTGCCGTACCGCGCACATTTCCAGACTCCGTGCTGCTACTGAGAATTTCGTGACAGAAAAACCCAATAACACTGCCCGACCCAGGAATCGAACCCGGGACCTCCCGATCCCACGTGCACATTTATGCCGCGAGACCAACGAGGCAGTCGTATTGGGTTTGATGTCGAGTTTTCCGTCTCTACGCAAAGATGGTATTTGCATCGTGTCATCCCTTAGTCGCCTTTTACGACACCCACGGGAAGATAGGGGGTGGTGACACTTGTATTCTATGCCGTCAACCACACGGCAACACCTTTAAGGTAACACCTTTTTTTTAAAATATCATGTAATGCTAGAGGAAGCCCGCAGCTACTGCCGCAATGCTTTCTTAATTTAACTGATTCTGTTCGAACCCGTGAGTATTTCGGGAAATCCCTTCTTAGTGCAATCCTACGTATTCCCATGCAAATACATGCCAAACTTCAGCTTCATACGCCTGATAGTTTGGGCTGTGCGTTGTCTGTCAGGCAGCAAGTAACACACGGATTTTATACAGGGAGTTGATATGAACTTGAAAAATATTTGCACTGAATACAAATTTATGAAAATATAGCTCACTAAAACTTAAAATTCTTTTTCATAACTTTTTTTTTGGTTTATTGGTTTGTTGACCCGCCGCACCCGCTCAGCTGATCGTCACGAGCTCGAATTTCAGGTACCTTACACACACAAGCACACATACCTACCGTACAGTCTTATTTAGCACCAGCCAACAGATAAATCTGATTTCCTATCTAAGTAACATTTAATGAAAATAGGTTCATACACCATCGCACACTGTTTGAAATAATTTTAGGTGAATAAGTATACTGTGTTCATTGTATTATTAAAATATTTTGCAAATGCAGATTAACATATTGTATATACAGATTTGTCAAACAATCGTATATTGCACTCAATGAACCTTTTAAGTACCACTAAATTTATTTTAACGTCCTATGTTATGGATAAGCTAAAACATACGAGACAAAAAGTACAGCTTTTAATATATGGTACTAATTTCACTGTAGATTTCCAGTTGGTTCTGCCTTTGCTCAAAGTCATATAGATGGTAGCTGTGTTTATTAGTATACCACTAAAAAGAAAACACGAGCAATATATTCCAGCAAGTACCTTACCGAGGTCATTAACCTATTCAAAGCACCGACATAAACAGGTGATCACTGTATACCTACCTTCATCGTGAAGGCAAAAAATTATTTACTTAAACATTTACAAAGCACCCCTATTTTGCATAATGATTTTTTCTAAAATTAGTGAGTAGGTATTACTGTAAATGGGAACATTTTTAATTTCGTACGTTTTGCGAACCTATCTCTTTAACAACAATGTTTCTCAAAACAGCTGGTTTTCGTCGTGACTACTTAAAAAGTAATCTGTTGTGTTTCAAATCTGTAAGGATTTCGAGGTAATCTTTGAATCTTTATTTTATTCAAAGTTAGTAGGATGACTTTTTTCTAAGCTTTTGTTTATGACAGTTATGTTGGTTGAAACTTTTAAATTTTAGTGCACTTGTATTTGGCTTTTGTACAGCGATTTATAGTTACTAAGGAAAGTATCATAGCTCTCAGTAGCCACCCAGTTGTATGAGTTTTGAAGTTTCAGTGAAGTAAGCTCATGTCAACGGGTGCTCACTTAAAAAGAGTATGGCTCTAAATCGAATCACCCCACTTGACTTTCACGGTATAGAAGATTTTTTTTATAGAAGCAGCAGTTAATTTGATGTTTGTAAATACTCATGTGATAATAATATGTCAATAGTAGGCGTCGGCTGTTTTATGAAAAGTACACAAAAGATAAAAAAATACAAATAAAACAACGCAAAATATTTATAAACCTGCCATGCCATCTATTTTTCCGTGTACAAAACCATATCGGATCCTTTCATTGAAATTCCATTATTTTTTACACAGACTTTTCGGTGAACCACTGCATTTTCGTGAAACATATTTTTTATCTTGATGACAAATCTGCGGGCGGCCGCTTCGTTTCCGGCTACGAAGAGAAACCCCCGGCTATCCCAGGAGCCCTTTAAAAAACAACCGAGCCAAACCACGGAAGTGTAGGGAAATTCATCTATATCGACGAATGGCCATTCGTGGAAATACATTTTTGGAGATTTCTGAGCGAAATCTTTCATATAATCGTACCAATAAGGTAAAAATATTGTTTATGTGTATTGCACGTTTTGATCGTTTTATGTCATATGAAGACATATTGTTTGTGTTCGACTGATGAGAGATGGGATAAAAAATATGCAAGTAAAATCCAGCGGAATCTGGTATCACGTATGCCATACTACAGTCAAGCGGATTCGCGTAACTCCATTATTAAGGGAAACCAAGAACACCACAATGGTTTAAAGTGCGTTGGCTGAACTTCTTTTGCGTTATTACATAATTACTATATCAGACAAACAAACTGAACTCTTAGTAGTGGAGGGAAACTCGCAGTATGTGGCTTCCATAGTATCGCTTACTTTTATATAATAATAGCTGACCCAGCAAACAATCTTTTTTATACAAACCTTCGCCTGACAATAACAAACACATAAAAAAATGATTTATCCAATTTGGTGCAGTCGTTACATATAGATTTTTGTAATGTTCAGTAAAGTATAAATTAATAAATAAAATTGGAGATAGATAGATAATTTTATAGACTCACACATATAAGAATACACCCACATTTCACAATGAATTTTTACGTCCCACGTAATAGGGAGCGAGCCTATTGCCGTTACCGGGCACATCATCAGGCTCCTTGCTGTTACTGAGAATTCGGAATAACCCAGTAACACTTTTGCCCTACCCGGGAATCGAACCCGGGACCTCCGATCAGCAGTTGCATACGCTATCCACTGGACCACGGAGGCAGTTATTATAATAGTAATATAATAAATAAGATAGATAGATGAACACTTTATTGTACACCGGTATACCTAAGGAATTACAATGGTAAAGATAACTTAAAACAAGTTACAAGTTATTATGTGCTTGTCTAAATAACCTACATCTTGCAACATAGTAACCAGCTAATAACAGTATGCCATTGCCCGATGTTCACAACAATATCGAAATATAATTTCGGTTCGAATCTTGACTGCACAACTGAACATCCATTTGAATAACACTGTAGCGTTTATATCAGATATTATTCTGAATTAGGCTTGTTACACACTGAGAAAGCGAAGCGATGCTTTTCCTAGGCCGATCATGAAGGGCAAGAGGGCTTATATGATCATGCCTTTTGTATTTATAGTTTAACATAACAATTTAAGCTTGCAAAATAGTGATTCACGTTTACTTTCAATGTTATCAAAATTTGACTCACCATAAAAAATCCATAGCTCGTACCTATACCGGTCACATTTCTTAACATTTTATATAAATTTATTTCGATCTCTTATACCATTACATTGCCAAAATTAATCGGTGAACGATGAAGACATAAAATTGAGGTACCATTTGTATTGATGTGACTTCAATATCGAATAAAACAAATAGTCGGATCTGACCTTTACACCTTCACGTTATAGTTAATTCATAATCCATTACCTAAATCAACATCATCGTATTAGCATTGTACTGGTTGCATTAAAGACTTTATGGAGTCCGTAGTCCGTTATCTAGTCTAACCGGATTTGACAATATATTATAAGATGTTCCACAGAGCCACTCTCGTCTGAACAACGCAACCTAAAGGGAAAACGATACTTACGTATCGTCAGTGGATAATAATATTATATTATTTAATAATATTATTTTCGTACTGATGATAACCACTGTCAAACATCTTCATGACATGCGATATTAAACAATTTAATATGCATTTACAAATAGAAAAAGCTCTAGGTCATCATTATTAATATTTTACTGGCATGACGACTTTTGCTATGGGACAACATGTAGTCTTAAGATCAGGCGGCATGGAGTCATATTCATATATAGGCTTCAATAAAAAAGTAAAATAAATAAAAAACAGCAGAGCGTGCCGTGAGTTTGAACTAGATACTCTTTGTAGGGCAGTCTTATACATTTAGTTTATCCTAGCTACTCAAAATACACATTTAAACATAAAGCAATAAAGTACAAATTATCGCTGACAGTGTACTAAAGCTTCTCAAAGTCTCGCTCACCAAGTTTATGACATAAACAAGTAACATCTGCTTGTCTTATTGAGTTTGGAACTCAATATTGACTCTCAATAGTAAATACGTACCTACAAATCAAATTTCAACTTCATGTGGATGTACGCAGTATTGTACGTAACGTGATTTATATAAAAAAGATGTGTTTTGATATTAATGTAGTCGTAGCTCCGTAGCGGGGTCGTAGCAGATTCGTAGAAGTCGAGTACATAATCTGTAGCAAAAGCTACGATCACAAATATCTTCTACGAACTCGATCAACGAATGCGAACATAGACTAATGACTCACTGATAGAGCGGTAGTTAACATGGTCGCTTCGACTCTTGGTACTGCATTTAGTGTTGTGGGTTTGATTCTCACACTCGAAAATACTTTGCGCCACCAATTTCATCTACATCTACAACATACATCTAAAAAATTAATGACAAAAAAGCTGACTTATAAATAGCACATCAAACTCACAATATTCACGAATTAGTACAGACGATCGCTGCAAATACTACCACATCCTAGAACAAACTGGCCTAAAACCACTAAATCTAGGTTACCCGAAACCAAAAACCTTTGTCCCCAATAAAGATTAGGCTTTAATAATTATGACAGGCGACCCCTATTCCCTTATTCAAGTCAATCTGAGGTCCGCCTGAGGCGATAGGTTAGGTGAGGTCATCGGGCCGAGCCAACAATCTTTCAGAGTTCTCGCCAAAACTGTCACGGAAGGTGGATCCACTGTGAATTATTTATTACCACAGTTTAACTTGGAGTTATATTTATATGGCAGAGTTGATTTTTTAATTAACTGGGTGTTTTTTGGCTTTCTCAGAAGTAGATATAATTGTTTTTATGTGTTATACAGTGGATAACACGGATGTCATATTCGTAAAGTTAGACAGATAATAATTATTACATCTTGATAAAAAAATAAATCATAATATGATGGTATTCTATACTCTGCGATTCTTTCATATAATTACATAACTTACATAACTTCACGCCTTTTATCCCCGAAGGGGAAGGCAGAGGTGTATTACAATACCCACACTTCGCCAGTTATGTTTCGGTCCCAATGTAATAGGGGGCGGGCCTATTGCCATTTACCGGGCACATTGTTAAGCGAGCGATAATTAACATTTTATTACACACATAACTTCGAAAAGTCAGAGGTGTGTGCCCGGGGTTACTGGGGATCGAACCCGAGACCATAATCATCACGATATAATTATCACGATAATTTGGTTTAATAGGAGAATCAATTCATTACACGGGAAAAATTCAAATAATTATCATTATCATCGTCATAAAGGTATCTGGATGTCATCAAAGACTTTTGTCTTGGAGCCCGGGGTCCGCTTTTTAGTCTACCTACATAATTATGACAGAATATCAGCTTTTAAGCAATATACCTACTTAAAGTACTCAAACCCAGAGCTATTACCTATGAAGCACTCACTGCAATGGAAATCAATGATTACTATTTAGAATTGCAGATAGCTGTATGAAGTAATGATGGAAGCAGGCAGAAACCTAAGCTTTCATAACCTTCGTATTAGTTTCAAAATATCGTGACACACACAGTACAAAATACGAACTAAAACTAGCATTTGATAGAGGCGATAAAGAAACATACACGAACCAAATAGAATATTTGCGAAGAAAGGAACACGACAGCAAACCTTACACTAAACCATTTGGCCAATATGGTATAGTAGGCCAAATACTCTTTTATTCACTCCAAATGCCATTGTGACGCAAATTTAGAGACGGTTATATCCAGTACTGGACCGTAAATGACTGAATCTCTCTTTCAACCAAGTCAATGCTAAAGCAAAATAATGTTCATTTTGAAGCTACATTTGAATAGATAATAATTCATACGAAACGAACAGTGAATACGTTTATTCATCCTCACAGAATTAGAGGCACTGTGAACAAAATTATTCCGCTCCAATATGACGCTATGTCCAACTCTAGCGTACCAATATCGATATAATTCCCATCTGTATCCTGTACTCTAGAGGTGTATCGATTTGCCTTCAGATGTGCAGACTAATCGAGTTATGGAGTATCGATGCAGCCGAGTGTTCCAGCTTTGAATTATGTGTATATGTTACTTGTTGTTATTGAGTGTGAGAAATGAATGATACCAGGCGTTTGTATGTAGTAGTGCTAAGTAAATTTACCAGTTATGGTTTAGGGTATCGTATAGCAGTTTAGGCACAGATTAGATAGTACTAACGTACAGAAGGATCACTTCTCAAACCAATTTATTAAAATTGCGACTTTTGCTACTAAGCAACAAAGTGCAATTCAGCTCGCATAAGCACTCAGTGCCTAACGCAATATTCACCTACCCGTTCCCGCTCTTTTCTAACACATAACGCTGTCACTGTCTGGCACGGAGTGGCGCGCTAGCTGTCGCGCTAGGGTTGTCGACTTGCCGCTGTTACTATAATATTTATTCATCGTCTATCTACCTACTTGACCACGTACCTAATTATAAATAATTATCCTATAAGTATCCTATCCCACTATTCGAGCTCGTAGAACAAAAAACACAAAAAGTCGTTAAAATTTTCACTATACTAATTCTTAGTTATTTCCTAAACGCGTGGACCGATTTACATGATTCAAACAGATAAAATGGTTTTTTAACTAGATCATTAATTTGACAACATAACCATTGGGATATCTCAACAAACAATAAATCAAATTTTCAAGTTGCTCTCGTAAAATAAATAAAATCCAATTTGCACCTTGCTTTCGACACACATCCGTTAAATGAGCAATACTTTGCGCACCAGACTTGTGATGAGACATTTTTGTTGTTCACTATTAAAATTCACGTTATTAGCAAGCTCTGCGCGCGAGCTGTGACAACCGACTAACGACGCGGCTTGAAAGCCGCGCGAAAGTGTAGGCACTTATCGCTGGGTCTAGTTCATAATATCGACAGTCACTACATCGATGGTCGCTGTATCGAAAACGTTCCATCGACGGGCTAATGTATCGACAGTACCCCAAATCGATGGTACGCTACATCGACAGTACCCCAAATCGATGTTATGCTACATCGACAGTACCCCAAATCGATGGTACGCTTCATCGTTAGTACACTAAAACGACGGTATGCTACATCGACAGTAAACCAAATCGAAAGTACGCTGCATCGACTACCCCAACAAGTAACTCCTAAGATTTAGCAGCATGAGTTGGTAAATGTCCGAATTTTTAAATAAAAAAAAACACTCAGTTGACGGAGCCCTGCTTGGCAGGGCTCCTATTTTTGGATTAAGGGTCACAAGACAATCTAACATAACCTACTCACTTGAGTTGCAGTCTCACCTAACCTTCATTTCTTTTTGTCTAGGCAAATTGAGATTAAAACTTTAAAAAATCCTGTGTTTTTATTTAAATCTGGCTCGGGTCGGGTAGTCGACGCAGCGTACTTTCGATTTGGTTTACTGTCGATGTAGCGTACGATCGATTTGGGGTACTGTCGATGTAGCGTACCATCGATTTGGGGTACTGTCGATGTAGCGTACCATCGCTTTGGGGTACTGTCGATGTAGCGTACCATCGATTTGGGGTACTGTCGATACATTAGCCCGTCGATGGAACGTTTTCGATACAGCGACCATCGATGTAGTGACTGTCGATATTATGAACTAGACCCCTTATCGCTGTAGGTACGGCCGAGTGAAGGAGGCCTGGTTTAGGTGATACGACTAAAATTGTAAGTGGCCAATCAGATAGGTAAAGTAATTTATCTTCAATATTCAGAAGGAGCTGTTGATATGAGAAAGAAAGTTTCAATATTCATTAATTTTAGGGAGCAATTCCTCAATGTTACAAAAAAATTGTGTTGTAAAACTGTTCTCAGAGACAAGACCTCGTAGAAACTGTGCACCTACTTGACCATTATTCACATTTAGGAAAAATATGTTATTATCGCTAAATTATACAAGATATTAATTTTGCTAAACAAAAATTCAAACAGGTAATAGATACAGATTCAGGTGATAGAAATTAGCAGTTACAAACACAAACAACCACAAAGGCGGTATTCTTAAAGCAATTTCCAACCGATATCGTTTAGCGTGGCTCCGTTTATATATTTTTAAGCCATAACTCCACGGTCAAAAGGAAGCCTTTCGCTGAAGTATTCTGAGTATCATCTTCAAAGAGAACTCTCAAAGGGCGAAACGGAAAATAATATAAATTTTCTTGGAGGAAAAAAATCTTGGTCCATTTACAGACGCTAAGTTAGTTATTAAATAAAAAATTGTTAAAACTCTTTTGTAGATGCTAATGTGGAACTATTTGAAATCTTTTGTGTTTAAGAAATTGGATAGTCTGAAATGTTTTTGCTGTGGGATATTTGAGTTTAGACCCTTGTCGATTTTTTTTTGACACAGTTTCACCACCGTTTTATGTCGGTACGGTATATTAGCCGAAGTCTACATAGAATTGAAATTTTGTGTCCTTGTCTTCAAATCCGCTTTACACAATTCTGGATATAATGTCAAACCGTGCTTATCATAAAAACCTTTTGACACCCTTGCCACAAAAAGACAGGAAGTGATTCTAAACTCGCACGAATTGACCAACTCACTGATTAACAAAACAACTTGAATACAAAATAAATCTTCTTAGCAAGATTTATGATTCGGAAGTAACGTTATCAACATTGTTTCTGCTTATAAAATTATATTTTCTTAGGAAGATCCTCCTTCTTAGAACCCATATTTGTATAAGCGGCAAAATGAATAAGATTTTCAATTTGCCGAGGGTTGTGGTTCAAACGTCTCAAACTTTAATTGCATCGCTATTGAACGAAAAACTCTTTATCATCAGAACAATTAAAAATCTTAGAAAAACTCCATGACAATAGTGAATAATCTTAATGACAACTCAAGGTGCGGCGGGCAGGGACAATAACGAATTATTCAAAGAATCAACCCTTGCAACCCCCAATTATATACAAAAGGAAACCTAAAAAAACCAACGCAAAGAAGTGAATTAATTTTTGAAGAATCCTTTGTAAAAAGTGAAAGTTAAGATGGATGGCAGATTTTAAAATTATGTCTTCACTTAAAAATGGAAGGTCATTGGAGTCAAATTATGTAGCAAAATTTAAAATATGCTACTGAGGTTTTGATTATTGGATTTTAAACTAGCTCGCCGTGGGTTTAGGTTACCTGACTTTTCAAACATTATTTGCGAATTCAGGTGTTATTTATAGCTTGCTAAATGGTCAGACACATGTATGTCTCATCAATCAATGTTCTTAACCCTAGTGTACTAATCTTATTTTTTTACCGCTTAATAGTAATGATCGCTCGGGAGGCTACTTCCTATATGATATAAGATTTAAGAAAGTGTTTTTATTAAAAATTGTTTTAAATTTAACTATATTTATATAATGTTAATGAATTATATAGAGCTGCTATTACACACCCTTCTTGGTTTTGTTTTCAAAGGTGAATTTAATTACCTTATTCAAATTTAAATAGTTTATTTTGTAAAATAGGTACATATACTAACATTTTTCACGGCTTGTTAATATAAAAAAATTAAAAATACCTACTTTAAATACATATTAAGTACTAGAAAAAACATTTTAAAAAGATACACACAATAAATCTTAATATATAAAATCCTTGCGTTACTGACTGACTGACAGACACGCTACAGCCGAAACTATTGGGCGCAGGAAGCTGAAATTTGGCATGTATGTTTCTCGGGCACCGTAGGGGTGCACTAAGAAGGGATTTCCCGAAATTCCCACGGGATCGGCCAAAACTGGTAAATTAAAAAAAAATGCAGGCGTAGCTGCTGGCGTCCTCTAGTAAATAGATATAGGAATAAATAATATTATAAAAATTTTATCTTTTTTTAAATTTTAAATTGATAATAACTGACATTTTCTTCTACATATTAATAATTTATCATTGTTATTTATTGTACATTATTATTTACAGACTTGGACAATTATCTTATAAAAATATTGTATGTATAACGATGAGCATGAGTAACTTAGTATCTAAATTGTTAAAAAACTAGTCTTGTAAGCGTTTTGGATTTTACATCTGTTAGTTTGTAAGACAAAACTGTATAAATAAATAAATAATTAAAATAAATAAAGTATATTAGTACATAATGCAATAATACAACAAATAAATAAAAATATGTCTAACTCTGCCCATACCATTTTTTTTCAGACGTATTCTTCCAGAATGGATAAATTTAAGCGTGGTTAAAGCCACTCAAGTCACAAGCACGGCCAATGGTATTTAATGTGTACCTTTATTTGTTAAATGAAGCCAATGTTTTCAAACAAGACCATGGTGGTTATTTAAAAAAAAATCAGGACCGTGTTACAAAAGCTACAGGAATTTCACGACAAACTTTGACTAATATTTTAAACGAAAAAAAAACAGAATCAATCAATGAAATTTTCCACACCGAAAAAAGGAAAACCTAAAAGTAGATTTCGGCTGGGACTTGATGATTTCGACTACTGTGTTATTCGTAATATGATATACAATTTTCACTTGACGCTCAAAGAACACCCAACTGTAAATAATTTGAGAAAAAATTGATCGAAGCTATTAATTTCAAAGGCTGTGCAGAGACTTTAAGGCTGATCTTGAAAGAAATGGGGTTTAGGTTTCTGAAAACTGATAATAACAGACGGTTACTTATGGAAAAGTATGATATACGTTTAAAAAGGATCAAATATCTCAGAGAAATACAACAGCTGAGGAATTCTGGTAGAAATATAATGTTTATGGACGAGTCATACGTGCATACATCACATACTAAGGGTAAAACTTGGCAAGATAGCAGCAAAAAAGGTATCAAACAACCCATTTCCAAAGGAGAGAGAATAATTATTGTACACGCAGGCAATGAAAAAGGCTTCGTCCCAGGGGCTCTAATATTACATAAATGTGTTGACTCAGAAGGTGATTATCATAAAGAAATAAACGCGGAACGTTATCAAGCTTGGCTACGCAATCAGTTGATTCCTAACTTGCCTCCTAATAGTGTGTTGGTAATTGAAAACGCCCCATATCATAATAAGCTGTCTGTGAAACCACCAAACTCAAACACACCTAAACCACAAATGATAGCTTGGTTACAACAACACAACATTCCGCATGACCTAAAGAAACTGAAACCCGATTTGTATGAAATTATAAAAAGACATAAAGATAAATACACAGAATTTGTCATTGACCGTATAATGGAGGAAGGTGGGCATCAAATTATATGATATGGTGGCACCATATCATCCCAATTTTAACCCCATTGAAAATATTTGGTCCCAAATAAAGCAACACGAAGCCAAAAAAAATATTGCAATGACTGTCACGTCAGTTAAAGATGCTATATTAGAAAAAAACAATAATATAGGACCAGAAAAATGGAAAAAAGTTTGTGATCATGCTGTTAAATGCGAAGATGAATATAGAAAATTTGACCCAAGAATCGATAGTTTTTCTGATGAAATGATTATTTACACAGGTGATAGCAGTGAGGAAAGTGTCAATGAACAAGAGCATAATGAAAGTTCTGATGAATCTACGATGTCAGGAATAGATATCCTCCCTGATTCTGATAATTTTTTTTGTAATTGTAATATTATTCTGGAATGATCACTGCTGTAAATACTTTTGAACTGAGATGTTATGATTAGATTTCTAAGATTTTAATGTAACCTGTGTTTGAAAACCATTTTTCTTCTTCTAATATAAACCTTGTATTACTTAAACCTTCTTTTCTTCCATCATTACACCAGCTACAGCAAGACACTAAGAGGACTTTCTAAGAGGATCTCAGTTGCTGGTACTACATCCTTCAGTGAATGGGCTACCACTGGAATTTATAAAAGTAGGAATAAGCTTTACGAATTATATGAACAGAAAGTAATTAATAAAAATGATGAACAATGGTTCGGCGTTACACCGAAACCGTAGGGTAGGGCGACTTGGAGAAGGAAATGGACTGTATAGAGAGGATAGAGGTTCTTCGCCGCTAGGAGATGGTTACTGGAAGGGGTGATTGAGTGGGTATAGGATATTTCAAGGATGGAGGGCACTTACCTTATACAACCTTGTTCGTTTTCGTAGGGCAGTCTCCTGGTGGTTTCGTGATGCAGCTGCTTGTTTTCACTTCAATTCACCATTCGCGAGCGGGTTTTCCTTGGTGGAAGCGGTAATAAATCACATACAACGGTGCGGCGCGGTACGGTATCGAGACGGCGTTCTCAGCGAGCGGAATGTTCTAGACTGTCACTCGCGTCCACGATCGCGTCGACGAATCAGGCGAAGGCAGTGCCTCTTCCAGGGAGTGGGATAGAGCGGGACGGAAATATGGTATCGCTCGCACTAGACGTGGAACGATTGATCTTGATGCGATTCGTTATAGATAGGAAGGTAGATGGCGCTACCATATCCCCCCGGCCCTAAAGGGTTGCCTTTAAAACAAATAGAATTGAACTTAGCTATGTTGGGTATACTACCGCAAAACCCATCAATAGGCTAAGACAGCGATATGGCAAAAAAATTAATCTAAATTAACTTTAGCGAAAGCTACAAACGCAATAATAGCGAAAACTACTAACTAAATACTTAAACTAAGAGGTAAGTCCAACTTCAGGCTAGATCTCACTGAGTTGGAAGCGGACAGAGACGTACAACAGGGCGCACGTAACTCCCCTTGGCGGTTTTCACGGTAACAACTCGAGTTGTACCGTCCTTGGAAGTATGCAATTTCTCTACGATGGCTAACGGCCATGAAAGCGGCGGAGCATTATCATGTATTATGACGACCAACGTACCCTCCTGTATAGGGGATGCAGGACTATTCCACTTGGATCTAGCCTGAAGCTGGTGTAGATATTCCGCACGCCAGCGCCGCCAGAACGACTGCACGAGTTTATCCAGCAGAGTATGTCTCTGGAGCAAGCTTGAAGAGTCTGCTTCAGAAGCCGGAAATGACGATAATGGCACTGTGTTCAGAAAATGTGCAGGGCTTAACGCGGATGGTTCTGCAGGGTCACTACTCAATGCCGTGAGCGGACGCGAGTTCATCAGTGCCTCGACTTGTGCAAGGACAGTTAAAAGCTCTTCGTAAGAGAGGATCTGTTGACCTATAACCTTGAAGAGATGCGTTTTAATTACTTTGACCATGCTTTCCCAACATCCACCGAAATGCGGTGATGCTGGTGGAATAAACTTCCAGTCAATATGATTTATGGAAAGTTCCTCCTGAAGACGAGTACGATATTCTTCCCTGAGAAACTTATAAAGGTCACGTAAATAAGAGCTTGCGCCCACAAAACAAGTGCCATTATCCGTGTACAAACACTGTATAGGGCCGCGCCGTGAGAGAAATCGTTTAAGGGCTGCCAGGAATGACACCGTGCTTAAATCTGTCGCAACTTCAATATGCGTAGCGCGCGTCGTTAAGCATGTAAAAATACATAGCCAGGCTTTACGGCTTTTAACACCTCGACCACGCACTGGCGTATACTGCAGTGGTCCTGCGTAATCACAACCGGTGTGTGTAAACGCTTTAGCAACCTGGTTGACGCGCTGGCTAGGGAGATCGGCCATGGGAGGGAAAGTCGGACGCGGACGAAATTTGAAACAGACGTTACATTTATGTATTCTGTGACGAATTATTCGTCGAGCGGCTAAAATCCAATACTTATGCCTAAGTAAGGACATAAGCAACTCCGGACCGGCATGGAGGTGCTTCTTGTGATAAAAATCAACAAGAAGGTCGACAACATGATCATGTCGCGGCAGAATACAAGGATGTTTGTAGTTATAAGGTTCATCCGAATTTGACAGACGACCCCCAACGCGTATGACGCCATGTTTATCGAGAAACGGCTTGAGTCTAAGGATAGCGGGAAAACAAGGTACATTGTCCTTTAAATTTTGAATGTCGTTACTAAAATGAACAGCTTGTACAGCTCGTAGTAACTTACATTCTGCGAATTTGAGATCAGTACTTGATACAAAAGTCTCATTAGGTAGGTGCCTAAGAAACCTATAGACATAAACGATGGCGCGGAGTAACTTAGACCACGATGACATGCGTAGTGCTAGTGCATAGATAGGAGACTCCGCAACCTCAGCAATCACGGGATAAGAAACAGACTTCCGCTCGGGTACATCTTCGTCTTCTGCACTGTGGTCAAAGGGTTGCATGGGCCATTCTGACGGATCATGGGAGATCCAAGAAGGTCCACGACGCCACGATGGATGATGCAGAAGATTAAGTGGAGTGACACCACGAGACAAGCAATCTGCGGGGTTCTCAATACCCGCGACGTGATTGAAACAAGTAGCAGGAACCAGTTCAATCAATTTGCTAACGCGGTTGGCGACAAAAGTCTGCCAGCGATGAGGAGAAGAATGAATCCAAGCGAGCACTACTTTGGAGTCGGAAAATGCGTATAATTTATTAATGGGGTAGTGGGGCAAAACTGTGTCTTGAACCTTGCGGAGCAACTGAGATAGCAGAAGGGCCGCGCACAACTCCAGTCTTGCAACTGAAACGGTTTTAACAGGCGAGACCTTAGACTTGGCACAAACTAACTGCACCGAGTAGTTAGAACCAATGCGGACTTGCAGATATACGACTCCGCCGTAAGCACGCTCGCTGGCGTCAGCGAAACCTATCAAGTTGATGGTACATCCATCTACCAACCCAAGATGACGCGGAATAGTAACTTGATTGAGCGCGGTAAGCTCAATACAAAACTGGCCCCAAGCGGCGACAATATGGTCAGGGGGTGTTTCATCCCACTCACACTTTGATAGCCAAAGCTCTTTGATCAAGAGCTTGGCGTACAAAATTGTGGGAGCCACAAAACCCATTATGTCCCATAGTCGAGCCACTGTGGACAGCATAGTGCGTTTGGTGCACTTATCATCTGGTGGTGAGACGTCAAACCGAAAACTATCGCAGGATTTGTCCCAGCGTAAACCGAGAACCTTATGCGGTACAGACTTCTCAAACTCAATGTCTGGAGAAGCCTTATGAGAATCTGGTATGCGTGCGAGAACCTCCTTAGAGTTGCTTGTCCATTTGACAAGATCAAACTGGCCTCGCTTGAAAAGCTGAATAAGCTCTTCACAAAGCGAAATTGCTAGCGGAGCGGATATGACACTACAGGCGATGTCATCCATGTACAAAGCGGAAGTGGCAACAGCCGCTGCGGCGGGAAAGTGATCGCCTTCATCAGCGATCAACTGGCGAACAACTCGTAACGCGTGATATGGGCTAGACTTGAGTCCAAAGCAAACACGATTGAACTGATACACAGATAAAGGTTCTTTCTTGTCAAAACGATAAAAGACCCGTTGAAATCTACGGTCAGATTCGCGAACGCCGATATTGAGGAACATTTGGCGGCAATCAGCTGACAGAGCGATTTGGAAAAGACGAAACTTTATTATGA
Organism: Euclidia mi; assembly: GCA_944739405.2. NCBI lineage: Eukaryota > Metazoa > Arthropoda > Insecta > Lepidoptera > Erebidae > Euclidia > Euclidia mi. The sequence goes on along the minus strand of OX123193.2, from coordinate 10,699,935 downwards.
TGTTAAATAAATCACCCTGTAGATTGGGGCCGGCATGCAAAATGTCATTAATCGACTGACCCGATGTAGTCTTACAACTAGCGTCTAAAACCACACGAAGTTTAGTAGAGGTTTTATCTTCGCGAACTACGCCGTGATGCGGGATATAATATGAGGGCAGAGAGTTGCCCTCGTTGTTTACAACTACACTCAAAAAACCATTATCTATGTAGTCACGAATGACGTCATTATAGGCGCTGCGTAACTTAGGTGATGCATCAAGTTTACGTTCCAAACAATGGAAACGTCTGAGCGCAGCAGCGTATGAGTCGCCTAACGAATAAGGGTCACCACAGAATGGCAACGCCACTACGTATCTGCCACTGTCGTCACGAACAGTGGTAGCGCGGAAATGTTCTTCACACTCGAGATCTTTACGGCTCATCGAGGGCGGTGCGGTAACCTCTTCAAGCTCCCAAAATCGCTTGAGAAGAGATTCAATATTGTTTTCTTGAAGAACAGAACAACAGCAAGACGTAACGTATTGAGAAGTATGTAATGTAGGTACGGTACCCATAATCACATACCCGAATACCGTCTCAATAGCGGGCGGTAAGTTATTTTGCTCACTACGTACCACTTTAGTAAGTAGCAAGTGCGGGAATATTGCGGCTCCGATCAAAACATCAATGTCTGCCGGATTCGCAAACTCCGAATCCGCTAGTGGTAATGACTCGAGATGTGTGAGGAGCGACACGTCCACATTAGCGTTTGGCAACGTGTCCGTAATACGTTCCACGATAAGCGAAGAAATGTTAAAATTAATGTCCCTATTAAAACGCGAATGTATTTTAATATCTATGGAACCTTTGCAATGTTTTTCTGATCCGCCTATCCCTCGGATTATTGAGTTCGTATTTTTAAAGTTATTCCATAATCCGAGGCGTTTGAACAATTCTAACGTTATTAAATTGGTCTGAGATGCGCTATCTAGCAGACAACGTACCATGTGCGGCGACCCATTGACATCATATATGATAACTTGCGCTGTCGCTAACAGAGCTACCGTGTTCTGCACTTGCGTGAGTGTGTCAAGGTTAGCGGCTTGACTTGACAACCGGTTATTTATATCAAAATGTAACAGTGTATGATGTTTTTGTTTACACGAGCGACATCTCGTTCTACTGGAACAATTACTCGTTTTATGTTTTATGCTTAAGCAATTAATGCAAGCTTTGTTATCTTTCACGCTTTTAAAACGAGTAATTGGATTTAAATCATTAAAGGTGGGACACTTATAGTAATGGTCGTGCACTATATTACTGCACAGACACTTCTGTGAATTATTACTATTAGATTCCGAACATGTTACGTAAGATTGTGGATTAGGGATCGAGTTATTACTACTATTTCGCGATTTATTCAACCTTTGTTTGTTGTTGTTAGTGTTAGACGGGCCAGGTGAACCAGACTGCGTATTATGAAATATTCGACACTGATCTTTGATGAACGAAATAAAACTATCTAGTGTAGGTATTTTATTATTGCGTTCCGTCATCTCGAATGCGCGAATTGTATCAGTGTCAAACTTTTTTAAAGCGAGTTGAAGCAACATAAAGTCGGAAAGATCTTCTAATTTTAAATTCCTAAGAGAATTAACCGCGGTTATGAAGTTATCAATAAACAGCTGGAAATTCGAGACAGACGCGTTGCCGGACAGTTTGAGATTTAAAGCTTGGTCAAAGTACGTAGACGCTAGGACGCGCGTGTCCTGATATCTGTCAAGTAGTGACTGAAATATGACCTGATAATTCTCAGCACTGGGTGTGACACCTGCAAATACGGACTGGGCCTTCGGTGACAGTTTACCTAGTAAATAGTACAACCTGTCAGCATCTGTCAGAGAACCATTATCGTGCACTGTAGACTTAAAACTCGCATAGAATAACGGCCAATTTCGTATATCTCCGTCAAACGACATAATCTCGATTGGCGGTAATCTCGGTTTGCGGGCAACGGGCTCTGCCTAACATTTACCCTCCAATTGCGATTGTATACGCTTAATAATACAATAAAGATCTTCGAATGAGGTATACGCCTGATAGTTCGGTTTTTCATCAGGATTGATAGAAAGTAATCTTGCGTTATAATCGTCTAACAACTTATGAAAATCCGTTCGAATACTATCTACTGTTATACAATAACTGAGAAATGCTTCGCTATTACTGTCAGACATAGATGCGGTTTTTGAGCATTCATAGATATTTTGAATGCGCTCAAATAAAATATTGCGTTTTGCTTCTAAAATTGTCATCTCTTTGTCTTCCGACACGCGTGACTTCTTTTGTTGTGACATGCTTACGTAAGTATAAGCTAATGAGAACGAAACAAAATAAGAATATCTAATGTATCTATTATTTTACCTAAGTAGGCTAAGTAGGCAACACTTTAGAGCTGAGGAACTAAAAGTTGCTTGAAATATGAGATTTATAAGACAACTATGATAGTTCCAGAATTAATAATTTAATAAGTAGGTAGCTACATAAAAGTTTACCTACTGATGCGGGCGGAAATAACCATGTGACGGTTATGTAAATATATTAGGAGTATAGCTAGGTGCTATAACTGCCTAGGTATAGCGGTATAACGTATAAAAACGTAAATGAATCCGACTCGTATGGATAAAAAAAAAATGGTTCGGCGTTACACCGAAACCGTAGGGTAGGGCGACTTGGAGAAGGAAATAGACTGTATAGAGAGGATAGCGGTTCTTCGCCGCTAGGAGATGGTTACTGGAAGGGGTGATTGAGTGGGTATAGGATATTTCAAGGATGGAGGGCACTTACCTTATACAACCTTGTTCGTTTTCGTAGGGCAGTCTCCTGGTGGTTTCGTGATGCAGCTGCTTGTTTTCACTTCAATTCACCATTCGCGAGCGGGTTTTCCTTGGTGGAAGCGGTAATAAATCACATACAACGGTGCGGCGCGGTACGGTATCGAGACGGCGTTCTCAGCGAGCGGAATGTTCTAGACTGTCACTCGCGTCCACGATCGCGTCAACGAATCAGGCGAAGGCAGTGCCTCTTCCAGGGAGTGGGATAGAGCGGGACGGAAATATGGTATCGCTCACACTAGACGTGGAACGATTGATCTTGATGCGATTCGTTATAGATAGGAAGGTAGATGGCGCTACCAAACAATTTTGTCAATATGTAAGAAATTATTCCAAGTTATTTAAAAAGATTTGTCGTGAAGCTAAGACACTTTATTTAAAATCAAAAATTAAAAACAGTGACAATATAATAAAAGCAACGTGGGATTATAAACAATGAGACTGGAAGGGTCAAGATTAAAAGTAACGATTTCACTCTTCAATTAAATAAAAAGATATTAAAGTCAGATTTTGAGGTTGCCACAGCATTTGAAAATTTCTTCACAGACATTCCAGTCTCAACCACTAAATCCCTCAACTCGTCCTCTAATGAAGCCGAATCTCTATTGAAACAAAATGTCAATAGGTGTAACATTGAATTTAGTTATAGTTATGTCACTGACAGAGATATTGTAAAAACTTTTAATACCCTTAATTTGAAGAAGACTAGTAATCTTTGGGGCAATTCTGTTGTGATTCTGAAATCCATAATCAACACAGTAGCATCTGAACTGGCAATGATTTTCAATAGATGCATTGACTGTGGTGTGTTTCCTGATCAAATGAAAAGTAGTAACGTAATTCCGTTATTTAAATCAGGTAGCACATCTGACCCCACAAATTATAGGCCAATATCTGTGCTACCCACGTTTAGTACAATTTTTGAAAAATTAATTCTAGGTCAGCTTCAAATTCATTTTAATAACAATAAGCTGTTACATGAAAAACAATTTGGTTTTACTGGGGGTCGCTCAACTACCAATGCTGGAGTTGAGCTTTTAGATAGTATTTTTTATGCCTAGGAGGAGTCGCATGATGCTCTGGGAGTGTTTTGTGACTTATCTAAGGCTTTTGATTGCGTGTTTCATGAAACATTGATCAGAAAATTACATTAGTATGGAGTTAAGAACACTGCTTTGGATCTCCTAACATCATATTTGAGTAATAGGATACAGAGAGTTGAGGTAAATGGAAAAGTTTCTATGGGTTCAGTGGTCACAATGGGTGTGCCGCAAGGTTCTATTCTTGGTCCATTCCTTCTCCTTTTATATATTAATGATTTGCCATACATTATGCAAAATAATGAAGAGATAGTGTTATTTGCTGATGATACATCATTTATTTTTAAACTTAGACGACAAAAATCAAATAATGACGATGTAAATAACGCTCTCTCTAAAGTAGTTCAATGGTTTACAGCTAATAATTTACTGTTAAAAGAAAGAAAAACAAAATGTATACGATTTTCAAGACCGAATGTAAAACAAGTTAAACCTAACATATGTTTGAATGGAGAAGAGTTGGATCTTATAGATAACACCGTATTCTTAGGCATAACCTTAGATTCTAAGCTACAGTGGGGCCCACATATAGGTCAGTTGTCGAATAGACTTAGCTCTGCAGCGTACGCGGTTTACAAAATTCGTCAGTTAACTGATATAGATACGGCCAGATTAGTATATTTTTTTTTATTTTTTTATTTATTTAACTTTTTGCACAGCACAAAACATGTGGTACATAGGCGGACTTAATGCCTTAGGCATTCTCTACCAGTCAACCTAGGGTGATGCAGAGATAGAAGATAGTAGGTGCGTGACTATAAGAAAGTTATTATTTGGAATTGGATAATAATTACTATATATGAAAATTACTACTTAAATCTATACTATAATAAAACTGTAGAGGTGAAAAAGTCTGTACATTAAAGATATTTTGACGAAAATTAGCTAAAAAATCTAGGAAAATGCTAAAAAGCAATACTTGATAATTTTTTGAATTTATGTCTGTCTGTCTGTCCGATGTCTTTCCCTATATTGCTAAAGATCTCTAAAATGGCGAAATTGATTTCAATAAAACTTACACTCATGTACAAAGGATACTCAAACCTATAAAATAGTATATGTTACATCACAATCGGTTGACTGGTTTTCGGTGTACAGCTTGACCTCTCCTTTGTACGTAGTCCCAAACAAAACAGGGATCATCAAAAACTGGTTATATATGTGGTGCCATCTATGATCATTATAAGTTTGTTAGTAAAAGTATAGTTAGTCTAAATAGGTACCTTCAAAGTGTTTTATGGCTATTTACCCGACTTTAAAATAGGAGGCGTCAGTATAGTATTCGTCAGTATATTTTTATGTATTTTCGATGCATAAATTACTGGAACCGAGTCAACCGACCATATTTATAGTTATCCTTCCGACGGATAGATGTCACTATTTTCAAATAATTTTCTAGCAAAATAAATGTTTCTTGCAAAAAAGACAATAATTATGTGTCGAGTATCTTTCTGTTATTAAAAAAATTATAGAGTATAATATTCGGCACTTTCATAAACGTAAAGTCTCTGTGTCAAAATTTATTACAATGTCCACTTAATTTAAACGGTCAATCTCATTTATTTCAAATTATTATGTTTATAATACTAGTTTTCATTTCGTTTTATTTGAAATGATAAAACAATGACTATAGATCCCTTTTTCAATAAATTGTCGATTAGTCCATACGTATTATTTTCTATCTCGGTCGGTTTGTATATGTAAACATACATAGCGTTGAGCAAATGACGTCATTTTCTGAATTGCGGTGTTAAGATTCTCCGTGGATTGATGAGAAGAAATTTAACCGAGAACGGTTGAATTTCTTTTGTTTTCGTCGGATTGGTGTCTTTGTCAAGTCCGATCCGCGGCCGGTATCACAGCCAGATTCGATGTGGCCGTAGGCTTGCACCAGGGGTCGGCCTTTAGCCCCTATCTGTTCCTGTTAGTTATGGATGCTATATCATCGGATATACAGGAAGAGGCACCCTGGTGCATGCTGTTTGCCGATGACATCGTTCTGGTAGCAGAGAGTGGACAAAAGGTGCAGAGCAAGTTCGAGGAGTGGCGAGAGATTGGAGAATGTAGGCCTGAGAATAAGCAGAACCAAGACAGAGTACATGTTCTGTGACTTTGGCGGTCTCTCCAGTCCTATACCGGTTACGCTCGGTGGTACACCTCTACCAGTATGCTCCGATTTTCGCTACCTAGGTTCACTCCTGCAAGATGACGGCGAAATTAATCGGGATGTTAGGCAACGAATTAACGCAGGATGGATGAAATGGCGACAGGTCTCAGGCACAATATGCGATCACAAAATGCCTGTGAAGTTAAAAGGCCGCATGTATAAGACGGTTATAAGGCCTGTCGTACTGTAAGGAGCTGAGTGTTCGGCTACAAAGAAGATGGATGAGAAACGATTGCATGAGGCAGAGATGAGAATGTTACGATGGATGTGTGGAGTGACAAGAATGGACAGAAGGTAAATTAGGAATGATTACATTAGAGGTAGTATGAAAGTGGCGCCCTTGATGAAAAGGTAAAAGGGAGTCGGTTGGCCTGGTATGGACATGTTATGCGAAGAGATAAGAATGTACGTAGGTAAGAAAGTGATGAATATGCACGTAGAAGGACGAAAAGGGAGAGGGCGGCCAAGGAAAAGATGGATGGACTGTGTGAGGATGGATATGAAAGAGAAAGGGATATAAACGATAGGATGACTGGTGACAGAGAAGTATGGAAGCGAAGGACATACTGCGCCAGCCCCAAATAAATTGGGACCATCATGTGGTTGCGTTTTTTTTATGTCTATCGTTCGTTCGTGTTCTGTACTTATACAGGTGTCTCATTATTCCCAAATTCCCACACGTCACGTACGTGGGAATTTGTGGGTGGGAGACTGAGGCCTGAATTCAGATAGGTACCTCTTGAGTAACTCAACGGGGCTATCTTACTTTCGGCAGGGCTGGATATTCGTAGCCCTGTGTGTATTTTCTAAATAAATCGCAGGGACAGACTTGAAAATGCTGGAATCGACCCCCGAACATGTTGTTTTTCACATGGTCAGTTATATGTGGCATGTTCACGAGTAAGCGGTAAAAAAAATTTACATGTTCTATGTGAAGGTGGTAAAACAAGTAATGTTGAGTATAAAGAAATTCTCTAAGGATATGTTTTATATAATATACATATGAAAGTTATAAATATTGTATACTTTTGGCATAAATGTCATGCTAATTAAATTCCAACATTTACGCGAACGAAGTCGCGGGCACAGCTAGTTATAGATAAATATTTAAAATATATAAATATATTTATATAGGTATACACGTATTAATTATATATAAATACATATATATGTATATGAATAAATACTTGCAGATTATAAATATATATACATAATAATATATAAGTCAGTAAATACAGTCATTATGATATTATTCCGCCATTTTACTCCGAACAAACTCTCGAGCCTTTAGTTTGAACGTGAGCCGATTGTTTGCCATCCTGGCTTCGAGATGGAGCGTATTCCATAATGAGACAGCTTGAACGAAGAAAGAAGAGTTAACAAACCCAGAACTATGGGAGGGACACAAAAGGAGACGATTATTAGATGACCGTAAATTTTTGTCGTGATTGGTGCCTAAATATTGTAGAACAGGACTTAGATAAGAGGGAAGACAGGGAGAGTTAAGAAAAGAGTAGTGAGAGCACGCAAACTACGGCGTTGACGAATAGTTAGCCATTTGAGTTGGGAACGGTATTCAGAGACATGGTCATATTTTCGAAGGTTGTAAACAAATCGAATGCAGTTATTGAGAAGCCGGTCTAGTTTGTTGAGAAGGTCTGCATTCAGGTCAAAATAGCACACATCACCATAGTCGATAATAGGGAAAATTAAAGTCTGCATGAGCATTACCTTAGTGCTAGGAGGGAGGAAGTTCTTCAAACGGTACAACGATCGCAAGCCTGTCACTCTCTGACTAATAGATGTAACTTGAGCCCGCCAGTTGAGGTGGCTATCCATGTATAAGCCAAGATTTTTAACGACAGGGCTGAAGGGTATTGCTATATGGTTGTACATGACAGATGGAAGCGTTGAAAGATCAACTTTGCTCATGTTGCGTTGACTACCTGTGATGATGGTATATATATTTTAGTTATTTCCACAGCATAATGTCATATGGCATTTTATTATGGGGCAACGCAGCTGACATTCAAACTGTGTTTGTACTGCAGAAGCGGGCTATTCGTGCAATCTACAGTCTTGGTTCAAGGTATTCACTGAGGGAAAAATTTAAAGAAATTAAGATAATGACTGTCGCATCTCAATACATTTATGAGAACTTGTTATATGTCAGGAAAAATATAAATATGTTTTCTAAATTCAGCGACATTCATAAATTAAATACACGAAATAAAAACAAACTTGTTCTACCTTCAACTAGACTACAAAAAATAAGTAACTCATACAAGTGTCAAAGCATACGTTTTTACAACGAAATTCCGGGCAATATTCAGGAACTAAGTATTAATAAATTCAGTATTTATTAAACAGAGCTTGTGTTCAAAATCTTACTACACAGTTAAAGATTATTTAGCAGACAAAAATGCCTGGAATTGAGTTTAAAAATTATGAATTTTGACATTTTGAAATTAGTGACATGATATTTTTATACATTTGTAATACTTATATTTTTACATTTTGACATTTTTAATTTGACATTTGTAATTTTATTTATTTTGTTTTGACATTGTTTGATTTGACATTGTTATTTTATTTATTTTCTTTTGACATTTAAAATTACTTAAGTAATATATTATTATTCCTAAATTGACATTCAATAATATTTTCTGACATTTTAAATGTATGACATTTTATTGTTTAAATTTTTATTATTTTTACTTATTGTTTGCAACATGTATTTTACTGTGTATTAGCATGTAAAGTTGTGAGTACGATGTGGGTATTATTAAACATATAAACAAGTAGTTGTGGCAACCTGTCTGATGGCTTAGGCTGACATGCTTATGCATACACCTTCTGATGGCGTGGAGGCATAGTGATACAGATCGTGCTGGCTCCCTCAATCAAGGTTGAGCCGTACGATTGCTGTTGAATGCGGGCCCTCAGTGGGCCGAGTCAGTCAAAAGCGTCAGATAATTTCCTTCATTGTACTTGCATACTAAACCCTTTTTTGTCTGGACTTTAAAAGAGGAAGAAAAGACTAAAGAAATTGAAGTGACAGTTGTTTCGGCCTTTCTTCTCAAGAAGTCATTTAGCTAGGAAAAGCCGGCATCATCTAGAATAGGGTTTTGACATGTATAAGTGTTGTAAACAACCAAAATGCAGAAATAAATATGTCTTTATGTCTTTATGTCTTTACACTTAAAAAGTATTATAATCGAAGTAAATCAATTCAACAAAAATTGTAGCATATTCGCTATCGTGTGGTTTTCTTCACTATTTACTTACATGGAACTATCGAATCAAATTTCTTTACTGATAAATCAATATTTATTCTTTTTAGCACAAAAAACATAATTTTACTAAATTATGCACTTAACAACTCTATATACATATCGTCTTCCGACGCTCGGGGAATACGACCGTTGCCGAACAGTGACGAAGATTTCTATGCGCATTATCACTTTGGGAGACCTGTACTTGCTTGTATTTGAGATGTTCAAGGAGGTAAATCCAGATTGTTCGGAGCAATATATGGAAGATCATCTTCAAGTTGGCACGAACGATCAGCCACACTGTCGTCTGAATCGTAATCCTCAACGTACTCTTCAGTTACTATCCGATTCTTCGTTTTCCAAATATTTTTTTATCTGGTTGTCATCGAGATTCGTCTATGAAACAAAATAACTAATTCTCAGCTTTATCAAACAAATAAATAAAAAGATAATTGCAAAAATCTAAGAAACGTTGAACCCGTGACCACTCTTCACTGCGTCACGGGGTGCACTGTATTGGCGCGAACGCACCCCGCAATACATAGACATAATTTAAAAATATTCTTAAAAAATCAACTGAACGCGGCCTCTCAGGCGATGATTAGTATTCTAGGGTTAAAATACATGAGCGGTCTTCCAACACACACTTGACACGCACAATAAAAACGATTCCGGGCGGGGTCACGGCAAAGTATGCTATCCGCAAATCGCATGACCCCGCCATTACACAGGACCCGTAGGGTCACTGCGGTGGTTTTAGTGGATACGCCCCGCCTTTGGGGGAGATCATCCACACACCTCCTCCGCCAGTCTCAAGCCCGGTCGATCACACTCTGGCCGGGTTGGCGTCGAGTTGTGATGGCTCATAAGGAGAGTTTCCACCGTAGTAAACAAAAAAAAAAGTCAAGCTACACTTCAAGTCCAGACCAAATGCAATACTTGAACATTATTTATCGAGTTTCTTTGCGTTAGGTAGTTCGTTTATGGTGGCAGGGTAAAGATTATAAAGCATGATGATATCATGCAAAGTTGTAGAGCAATAAACTATTTGTGTTAGTTTCAGCTGGAAGTCTGGACCAGAAACGTATGTAGGTACAATCAAACAAGTTGGCGGTGGACCAGTATGACAAAAAAGCCCTTGATTTGGCACACTAGAAACTGCTTTTGTATACGAATCTCAATGTTTGTGTAAAGTAGCACTGGAAGCGACGATGTCTTGCTGGGCGATTCTCACCCTTATGGTGGTCTAGCGGGAAGTTTTTCGACTGTACATACATATAACCCATATGACTATTACCTGCTTTTTTAGAGATTACTGCCGCACTAGGATATACTTTGTGTCGCGGAGACTTTATATATAATTCAATCAAAGGACATAAAAAACATCTAGACTCGAATAAAAAAAATGGATAATATTAAGTGTTTTCTCGTATGGAGATCAAGCCCACGATACTCGCAATGCTTCATAGTAAGGCGATCACTTACACGACTACGTCATCCGTAATTATAGTAACAAAATTTACAGATTGCGTTCGCTTTTGCCAATACAATTCAATCATTACTCGCGTGGAATCTTGCCATAACTCTGGCAAACGGGCAATGTTGGGCAAACTATGCTTGGTCTTCCTCTAACCGTCGAACACACTCGCTACATTAAACACAAGACATTACTTGTTACCAATATTCTGGGCGAGATTAGTACTTATCTGGTTGAACCAGTTAATTCATGCTTTGAACCGCTCTGAGCCGCGCCTGGCTGTTCGTCTTGCGAATGAAAGCCTGGAGATCAGCCCACTTAATATCTCAACTATCATCTAGCTTATTTTCGTTTTCTTTTTTTTTTAGGCATCGGCTCATTGTTTTACGTCTCATTTACCGGCATTACTAGGTAGTCTACAGATTGAAAAACACATGCTGCTTTTATGTCACATTGCCACTTTATTATAGAGATAGCAGAACTCAAAACATAGTGCTAGTGTTGTCGCTTTAGATGAACCATTGACCTATTTATCATTGAGAGTAATAAAAAATCTTCAAGTGAACTATAAAAACTTATCACGGGCGAGTCGGACTTGCACTTGAAATGTTCCGTATTATCTTACTACGTTCTTATATATTTTTGTAAATTATCATGATCTCTTTTCATGTGTTTTCCGTATGATGCCATTTTGTTTTTTTTTAGGATGGTGGCCAAACATGGTGCCAACCTATTGACTTCGCGTATTTTGGTGGCCAAACATGGTGCCAACCTATTGACTTCGCGTATTTTGGTTCACCTCTTACGACACTTTAGGAATTAAATGGGCTAATGATACTCGTATTCAATATCTATCAACTTCTTACTATGACTCTTCATGTCATACAGAAAAACGGATAGATGGGCAGTTGACTTTTAAAATCGGGGTCTCGTTTACTCTGTTCAGGTACAGAACTCTAAAAAGTAACAACATAGCAAAATTCTCACAGCTATAAAACACTTTGATTGCCAAACTTGGCAAGCTAGCGATAGTTCATTTTAATATTGAGCCAATAAACTTTGCTTGAACTAGTTTGCGCCCGTTTATAGCAGAGCAAATAATGACAGTCTGCAATACTTAAGTTCGTTCTGTTAAAGGTTAAGTTTATAGATAACGGGCGGAAGAACTTATTGAGTAAATAAAAGGGCTTGAGGCGTTCATGCTAGTAACTATTGATTTGCATTGTCTTTTGCGCTACGTACCTGGTTGTCATATTACAAGTTCTGCTTAGCTTGGAATCGGATGACCGTTTTTAGTTGGCCGACTCGACCTGAGAAGAACTCACAGAAAAACGACGTAAAGCAAGTACTTTTGCGTTTTGTTCGGCGAGTGAAAGAGCCGAAGGTCCTATCCCCAATAACTTCTTCCTCGACCTACTTCTCCTCTAATTTCATTTTCCTAACCGATTTGATTATGCATGGGCGGTAGCAATCGGTAATATAAAAGAAAAATATTTACCTGCAAACACGCTGCTTGCAGGTAAATATTATTCATGGTTGTGCTGAACATGACGCTGTAGTATATCCAAATGAGCATGTTTGCATTATTGATAAATATTCAATTGACAAGCACTGACCGACCAAAATAAAGGCTGTACGCAAAAGTTTCACAATCCAAGCTCAAGTTTATCTATACAATACATCGACAATTTACTTTGCGTGACAGTCGTGAGCATTGCCTCAGCAAAGCTGCCAAGGTGCGTCGGCACGTAAGATATATCGTCACTACACATCCGAACAGGTCGCAGTAACAGGTTTCAATCGATTTTCACTCGCTACTTCAATAGAAAGCGTAAGATTGAACAGCAGTTTAGATGTACTTATAATACAAGCAGTTACTTATAATAAAAGCGAAAAATTTTAAATACTTTTTCTTTCAGCTGAAACTTAATAAAAAGTTTTCGATTCATTCGATTTTAATATTGACAAATAAAACGTTACCCTTTCAAAATCATTACTAACAGCTCATTCAACATTATTACATCTGTCATTAAGCATAGCAGAAGTAATGGGGAAAATTACTTTCAGCGTTTTCGTGAAATTGCAGGATAAAGCGAACTATCGAAGAAGCGGGATTTCATTTTTTTACGAGGAGACAGAAATAGACGTAGAGAAAAAAATACAGACAATGCATATTTTTATAGCAATCCGGTAGAGAATAAATGATATAAAATTAAGAGAAGAACAATTCACCCATATAATCGACCAGAATGACACATTTCAATCCACATAGGTTTTCATAAAATCAATAAAATATTATTTCTTTTATTATATACAAAAGCTATAGATTAATATGTAGTCGACTCGATTATCCTCTGGGAAAGTAAGTTGACACCTACAGACCATAATTGTTTAGAGAAAATATAGAAACTTTGCACTGAATCCAGCTCCTCGGAGCTTTAATGGTGGCATGGCAGTATGGATTGGTTTGTGATAAATTGCAACTGTAAGTGATGAAGAACTATTTAGTTTATAAGCTGTAGGAAATAATTTGTTTTATGTCAGAATGCACTGTATTATGACTGTCCCACAAATTAATCCTGTGCAGAATTTTGTGTGATACTGAGATCCTTGGGCTATAAAGAGACTTCACCCGCGGTTTAGGCAGAATATCTGCGTTTTGACAGAATGACTGCCGTCTGACCGCCACAATCCCAAGGGATAGCGATATTTCTGGATGCACCCCCTAACGACTGTCAATTATCTTCATGACTAAAGAAAATACATTAGTGCGTGCCGTGGTATTGAACCTGAAACCATCTGCATGTCGGTCTGTCGGTATCTCAACAGAATTAGGCTATCGCTGTCTTCGCATTCTGCATAACGAAAAAAAGATTTTACTCATAATTTTCTATCACGTTTTCAATATTTAGTTTCATTGCTCATATTCAGCTCTTCTATAAAAGTAAATCAGAGTTGGCATTGCAATGTAAAATTTCTGCACTAAGCCTTCAGAAAATCCATTACGTTGTGCAGTTAAAAACTGTCCAGGTTTCGTGTACGCTACACGTAAATAAAATACCACGGTGCGTTTTCAGTAGTTGTACATTAAATCATAGTAGTGCTAACCAACCTCAACTTTATTAGTAGTTGTACGTGAAAAATACTGTTTTGTAGAGTCTAAATATATTTTACTGTGGAAGTGTTTCATTGACTGCTTCGGTGGTTACATAGCTTTAAGTTGTTTTATCCGTCTAGAAAACAACTGGCATCGACACAAAGACAACTTTATGTTAAATACTCTACTAATAAAAATAAATATGAAGTGAAATTTTGACTACACGTATGGTATAGTGGATAAGCGGTCGCCTGGTTGTTTGAAACTGGGTGTTGTGTGTTCGATCTCCATACGAGACAACCTTTTGTGTAATCTCCATTGTTGTTTTGAGTCTGGGTGTCCTCTGATCTAATGTTCTATGTGAAGGTGGTAAAACAAGTAATGTTGAGTATAAAGAAATGCTCTAAGGATATGTTTTATATAATATACATATGAAAGTTATAAATATTGTATACTTTTGGCATAAATGTCATGCTAATTAAATTCCAACATTTACGCGAACGAAGTCGCGGGTACAGCTAGTTATAGATAAATATTTAAAATATATAAATATATTTATATAGGTATACACGTATTAATTATATATAAATACATATATATGTATATGAATAAATACTTGCAGATTATAAATATATATACATAATAATATATAAGTCAGTAAATACAGTCATTATGATATTATTCCGCCATTTTACTCCGAACAAACTCTCGAGCCTTTAGTTTGAACGTGAGCCGATTGTTTGCCATCCTGGCTTCGAGATGGAGCGTATTCCATAATGAGACAGCTTGAACGAAGAAAGAAGAGTTAACAAACCCAGAACTATGGGAGGGACACAAAAGGAGACGATTATTAGATGACCGTAAATTTTTGTCGTGATTGGTGCCTAAATATTGTAGAACAGGACTTAGATAAGAGGGAAGACAGGGAGAGTTAAGAAAAGAGTAGTGAGAGCACGCAAACTACGGCGTTGACGAATAGTTAGCCATTTGAGTTGGGAACGGTATTCAGAGACATGGTCATATTTTCGAAGGTTGTAAACAAATCGAATGCAGTTATTGAGAAGCCGGTCTAGTTTGTTGAGAAGGTCTGCATTCAGGTCAAAATAGCACACATCACCATAGTCGATAATAGGGAAAATTAAAGTCTGCATGAGCATTACCTTAGTGCTAGGAGGGAGGAAGTTCTTCAAACGGTACAACGATCGCAAGCCTGTCACTCTCTGACTAATAGATGTAACTTGAGCCCGCCAGTTGAGGTGGCTATCCATGTATAAGCCAAGATTTTTAACGACAGGGCTGAAGGGTATTGCTATATGGTTGTACATGACAGATGGAAGCGTTGAAAGATCAACTTTGCTCATGTTGCGTTGACTACCTGTGATGATGGTATATATATTTTAGTTATTTCCACAGCATAATGTCATATGGCATTTTATTATGGGGCAACGCAGCTGACATTCAAACTGTGTTTGTACTGCAGAAGCGGGCTATTCGTGCAATCTACAGTCTTGGTTCAAGGTATTCACTGAGGGAAAAATTTAAAGAAATTAAGATAATGACTGTCGCATCTCAATACATTTATGAGAACTTGTTATATGTCAGGAAAAATATAAATATGTTTTCTAAATTCAGCGACATTCATAAATTAAATACACGAAATAAAAACAAACTTGTTCTACCTTCAACTAGACTACAAAAAATAAGTAACTCATACAAGTGTCAAAGCATACGTTTTTACAACGAAATTCCGGGCAATATTCAGGAACTAAGTATTAATAAATTCAGTATTTATTAAACAGAGCTTGTGTTCAAAATCTTACTACACAGTTAAAGATTATTTAGCAGACAAAAATGCCTGGAATTGAGTTTAAAAATTATGAATTTTGACATTTTGAAATTAGTGACATGATATTTTTATACATTTGTAATACTTATATTTTTACATTTTGACATTTTTAATTTGACATTTGTAATTTTATTTATTTTGTTTTGACATTGTTTGATTTGACATTGTTATTTTATTTATTTTCTTTTGACATTTAAAATTACTTAAGTAATATATTATTATTCCTAAATTGACATTCAATAATATTTTCTGACATTTTAAATGTATGACATTTTATTGTTTAAATTTTTATTATTTTTACTTATTGTTTGCAACATGTATTTTACTGTGTATTAGCATGTAAAGTTGTGAGTACGATGTGGGTATTATTAAACATATAAACAAGTAGTTGTGGCAACCTGTCTGATGGCTTAGGCTGACATGCTTATGCATACACCTTCTGATGGCGTGGAGGCATAGTGATACAGATCGTGCTGGCTCCCTCAATCAAGGTTGAGCCGTACGATTGCTGTTGAATGCGGGCCCTCAGTGGGCCGAGTCAGTCAAAAGCGTCAGATAATTTCCTTCATTGTACTTGCATACTAAACCCTTTTTTGTCTGGACTTTAAAAGAGGAAGAAAAGACTAAAGAAATTGAAGTGACAGTTGTTTCGGCCTTTCTTCTCAAGAAGTCATTTAGCTAGGAAAAGCCGGCATCATCTAGAATAGGGTTTTGACATGTATAAGTGTTGTAAACAACCAAAATGCAGAAATAAATATGTCTTTATGTCTTTATGTCTTTACACTTAAAAAAATTAGTTGCCTGTAAAGTCGGTATACGGGCGAAAGTTTTACGTGACAACGACTTTGAGTGGTAAAATAATTTTAATGTGAATATTCATTCGTATAGTAGGAAGAAGGATGAAAGACGCGTGCCTTTCACTTTTTATGTCTGTCTCTCTCGCTCTTAGGCGGGACGCGTGCCTCTCACTCGCTCTCATTGTGAGCGCATAACGTGAGCGGAGCGTAACGCAGTTTCTTGAAGTATCACCCGGCAAACCAATTTATAAGACGTTGTCACGTCAAAAGTATTATAATCGAAGTAAATCAATTCAACAAAAATTGTAGCATATTCGCTATCGTGTGGTTTTCTTCACTATTTACTTACATGGAACTATCGAATCAAATTTCTTTACTGATAAATCAATATTTATTCTTTTTAGCACAAAAAACATAATTTTACTAAATTATGCACTTAACAACTCTATATACATATCGTCTTCCGACGCTCGGGGAATACGACCGTTGCCGAACAGTGACGAAGATTTCTATGCGCATTATCACTTTGGGAGACCTGTACTTGCTTGTATTTGAGATGTTCAAGGAGGTAAATCCAGATTGTTCGGAGCAATATATGGAAGATCATCTTCAAGTTGGCACGAACGATCAGCCACACTGTCGTCTGAATCGTAATCCTCAACGTACTCTTCAGTTACTATCCGATTCTTCGTTTTCCAAATATTTTTTTATCTGGTTGTCATCGAGATTCGTCTATGAAACAAAATAACTAATTCTCAGCTTTATCAAACAAATAAATAAAAAGATAATTGCAAAAATCTAAGAAACCTTGAACCCGTGACCACTCTTCACTGCGTCACGGGGTGCACTGTATTGGCGCGAACGCACCCCGCAATACATAGACATAATTTAAAAATATTCTTAAAAAATCAACTGAACGCGGCCTCTCAGGCGATGATTAGTATTCTAGGGTTAAAATACATGAGCGGTCTTCCAACACACACTTGACACGCACAATAAAAACGATTCCGGGCGGGGTCACGGCAAAGTATGCTATCCGCAAATCGCATGACCCCGCCATTACACAGGACCCGTAGGGTCACTGCGGTGGTTTTAGTGGATACGCCCCGCCTTTGGGGGAGATCATCCACACACCTCCTCCGCCAGTCTCAAGCCCGGTCGATCACACTCTGGCCGGGTTGGCGTCGAGTTGTGATGGCTCATAAGGAGAGTTTCCACCGTAGTAAACAAAAAAAAAAAGTCAAGCTACACTTCAAGTCCAGACCAAATGCAATACTTGAACATTATTTATCGAGTTTCTTTGCGTTAGGTAGTTCGTTTATGGTGGCAGGGTAAAGATTATAAAGCATGATGATATCATGCAAAGTTGTAGAGCAATAAACTATTTGTGTTAGTTTCAGCTGGAAGTCTGGACCAGAAACGTATGTAGGTACAATCAAACAAGTTGGCGGTGGACCAGTATGACAAAAAAGCCCTTGATTTGGCACACTAGAAACTGCTTTTGTATACGAATCTCAATGTTTGTGTAAAGTAGCACTGGAAGCGACGATGTCTTGCTGGGCGATTCTCACCCTTATGGTGGTCTAGCGGGAAGTTTTTCGACTGTACATACATATAACCCATATGACTATTACCTGCTTTTTTAGAGATTACTGCCGCACTAGGATATACTTTGTGTCGCGGAGACTTTATATATAATTCAATCAAAGGACATAAAAAACATCTAGACTCGAATAAAAAAAATGGATAATATTAAGTGTTTTCTCGTATGGAGATCAAGCCCACGATACTCGCAATGCTTCATAGTAAGGCGATCACTTACACGACTACGTCATCCGTAATTATAGTAACAAAATTTACAGATTGCGTTCGCTTTTGCCAATACAATTCAATCATTACTCGCGTGGAATCTTGCCATAACTCTGGCAAACGGGCAATGTTGGGCAAACTATGCTTGGTCTTCCTCTAACCGTCGAACACACTCGCTACATTAAACACAAGACATTACTTGTTACCAATATTCTGGGCGAGATTAGTACTTATCTGGTTGAACCAGTTAATTCATGCTTTGAACCGCTCTGAGCCGCGCCTGGCTGTTCGTCTTGCGAATGAAAGCCTGGAGATCAGCCCACTTAATATCTCAACTATCATCTAGCTTATTTTCGTTTTCTTTTTTTTTTAGGCATCGGCTCATTGTTTTACGTCTCATTTACCGGCATTACTAGGTAGTCTACAGATTGAAAAACACATGCTGTTTTTATGTCACATTGCCACTTTATTATAGAGATAGCAGAACTCAAAACATAGTGCTAGTGTTGTCGCTTTAGATGAACCATTGACCTATTTATCATTGAGAGTAATAAAAAATCTTCAAGTGAACTATAAAAACTTATCACGGGCGAGTCGGACTTGCACTTGAAATGTTCCGTATTATCTTACTACGTTCTTATATATTTTTGTAAATTATCATGATCTCTTTTCATGTGTTTTCCGTATGATGCCATTTTGTTTTTTTTTAGGATGGTGGCCAAACATGGTGCCAACCTATTGACTTCGCGTATTTTGGTGGCCAAACATGGTGCCAACCTATTGACTTCGCGTATTTTGGTTCACCTCTTACGACACTTTAGGAATTAAATGGGCTAATGATACTCGTATTCAATATCTATCAACTTCTTACTATGACTCTTCATGTCATACAGAAAAACGGATAGATGGGCAGTTGACTTTTAAAATCGGGGTCTCGTTTACTCTGTTCAGGTACAGAACTCTAAAAAGTAACAACATAGCAAAATTCTCACAGCTATAAAACACTTTGATTGCCAAACTTGGCAAGCTAGCGATAGTTCATTTTAATATTGAGCCAATAAACTTTGCTTGAACTAGTTTGCGCCCGTTTATAGCAGAGCAAATAATGACAGTCTGCAATACTTAAGTTCGTTCTGTTAAAGGTTAAGTTTATAGATAACGGGCGGAAGAACTTATTGAGTAAATAAAAGGGCTTGAGGCGTTCATGCTAGTAACTATTGATTTGCATTGTCTTTTGCGCTACGTACCTGGTTGTCATATTACAAGTTCTGCTTAGCTTGGAATCGGATGACCGTTTTTAGTTGGCCGACTCGACCTGAGAAGAACTCACAGAAAAACGACGTAAAGCAAGTACTTTTGCGTTTTGTTCGGCGAGTGAAAGAGCCGAAGGTCCTATCCCCAATAACTTCTTCCTCGACCTACTTCTCCTCTAATTTCATTTTCCTAACCGATTTGATTATGCATGGGCGGTAGCAATCGGTAATATAAAAGAAAAATATTTACCTGCAAACACGCTGCTTGCAGGTAAATATTATTCATGGTTGTGCTGAACATGACGCTGTAGTATATCCAAATGAGCATGTTTGCATTATTGATAAATATTCAATTGACAAGCACTGACCGACCAAAATAAAGGCTGTACGCAAAAGTTTCACAATCCAAGCTCAAGTTTATCTATACAATACATCGACAATTTACTTTGCGTGACAGTCGTGAGCATTGCCTCAGCAAAGCTGCCAAGGTGCGTCGGCACGTAAGATATATCGTCACTACACATCCGAACAGGTCGCAGTAACAGGTTTCAATCGATTTTCACTCGCTACTTCAATAGAAAGCGTAAGATTGAACAGCAGTTTAGATGTACTTATAATACAAGCAGTTACTTATAATAAAAGCGAAAAATTTTAAATACTTTTTCTTTCAGCTGAAACTTAATAAAAAGTTTTCGATTCATTCGATTTTAATATTGACAAATAAAACGTTACCCTTTCAAAATCATTACTAACAGCTCATTCAACATTATTACATCTGTCATTAAGCATAGCAGAAGTAATGGGGAAAATTACTTTCAGCGTTTTCGTGAAATTGCAGGATAAAGCGAACTATCGAAGAAGCGGGATTTCATTTTTTTACGAGGAGACAGAAATAGACGTAGAGAAAAAAATACAGACAATGCATATTTTTATAGCAATCCGGTAGAGAATAAATGATATAAAATTAAGAGAAGAACAATTCACCCATATAATCGACCAGAATGACACATTTCAATCCACATAGGTTTTCATAAAATCAATAAAATATTATTTCTTTTATTATATACAAAAGCTATAGATTAATATGTAGTCGACTCGATTATCCTCTGGGAAAGTAAGTTGACACCTACAGACCATAATTGTTTAGAGAAAATATAGAAACTTTGCACTGAATCCAGCTCCTCGGAGCTTTAATGGTGGCATGGCAGTATGGATTGGTTTGTGATAAATTGCAACTGTAAGTGATGAAGAACTATTTAGTTTATAAGCTGTAGGAAATAATTTGTTTTATGTCAGAATGCACTGTATTATGACTGTCCCACAAATTAATCCTGTGCAGAATTTTGTGTGATACTGAGATCCTTGGGCTATAAAGAGACTTCACCCGCGGTTTAGGCAGAATATCTGCGTTTTGACAGAATGACTGCCGTCTGACCGCCACAATCCCAAGGGATAGCGATATTTCTGGATGCACCCCCTAACGACTGTCAATTATCTTCATGACTAAAGAAAATACATTAGTGCGTGCCGTGGTATTGAACCTGAAACCATCTGCATGTCGGTCTGTCGGTATCTCAACAGAATTAGGCTATCGCTGTCTTCGCATTCTGCATAACGAAAAAAAGATTTTACTCATAATTTTCTATCACGTTTTCAATATTTAGTTTCATTGCTCATATTCAGCTCTTCTATAAAAGTAAATCAGAGTTGGCATTGCAATGTAAAATTTCTGCACTAAGCCTTCAGAAAATCCATTACGTTGTGCAGTTAAAAACTGTCCAGGTTTCGTGTACGCTACACGTAAATAAAATACCACGGTGCGTTTTCAGTAGTTGTACATTAAATCATAGTAGTGCTAACCAACCTCAACTTTATTAGTAGTTGTACGTGAAAAATACTGTTTTGTAGAGTCTAAATATATTTTACTGTGGAAGTGTTTCATTGACTGCTTCGGTGGTTACATAGCTTTAAGTTGTTTTATCCGTCTAGAAAACAACTGGCATCGACACAAAGACAACTTTATGTTAAATACTCTACTAATAAAAATAAATATGAAGTGAAATTTTGACTACACGTATGGTATAGTGGATAAGCGGTCGCCTGGTTGTTTGAAACTGGGTGTTGTGTGTTCGATCTCCATACGAGACAACCTTTTGTGTAATCTCCATTGTTGTTTTGAGTCTGGGTGTCCTCTGATCTAATGTTCTATGTGAAGGTGGTAAAACAAGTAATGTTGAGTATAAAGAAATGCTCTAAGGATATGTTTTATATAATATACATATGAAAGTTATAAATATTGTATACTTTTGGCATAAATGTCATGCTAATTAAATTCCAACATTTACGCGAACGAAGTCGCGGGTACAGCTAGTTATAGATAAATATTTAAAATATATAAATATATTTATATAGGTATACACGTATTAATTATATATAAATACATATATATGTATATGAATAAATACTTGCAGATTATAAATATATATACATAATAATATATAAGTCAGTAAATACAGTCATTATGATATTATTCCGCCATTTTACTCCGAACAAACTCTCGAGCCTTTAGTTTGAACGTGAGCCGATTGTTTGCCATCCTGGCTTCGAGATGGAGCGTATTCCATAATGAGACAGCTTGAACGAAGAAAGAAGAGTTAACAAACCCAGAACTATGGGAGGGACACAAAAGGAGACGATTATTAGATGACCGTAAATTTTTGTCGTGATTGGTGCCTAAATATTGTAGAACAGGACTTAGATAAGAGGGAAGACAGGGAGAGTTAAGAAAAGAGTAGTGAGAGCACGCAAACTACGGCGTTGACGAATAGTTAGCCATTTGAGTTGGGAACGGTATTCAGAGACATGGTCATATTTTCGAAGGTTGTAAACAAATCGAATGCAGTTATTGAGAAGCCGGTCTAGTTTGTTGAGAAGGTCTGCATTCAGGTCAAAATAGCACACATCACCATAGTCGATAATAGGGAAAATTAAAGTCTGCATGAGCATTACCTTAGTGCTAGGAGGGAGGAAGTTCTTCAAACGGTACAACGATCGCAAGCCTGTCACTCTCTGACTAATAGATGTAACTTGAGCCCGCCAGTTGAGGTGGCTATCCATGTATAAGCCAAGATTTTTAACGACAGGGCTGAAGGGTATTGCTATATGGTTGTACATGACAGATGGAAGCGTTGAAAGATCAACTTTGCTCATGTTGCGTTGACTACCTGTGATGATGGTATATATATTTTAGTTATTTCCACAGCATAATGTCATATGGCATTTTATTATGGGGCAACGCAGCTGACATTCAAACTGTGTTTGTACTGCAGAAGCGGGCTATTCGTGCAATCTACAGTCTTGGTTCAAGGTATTCACTGAGGGAAAAATTTAAAGAAATTAAGATAATGACTGTCGCATCTCAATACATTTATGAGAACTTGTTATATGTCAGGAAAAATATAAATATGTTTTCTAAATTCAGCGACATTCATAAATTAAATACACGAAATAAAAACAAACTTGTTCTACCTTCAACTAGACTACAAAAAATAAGTAACTCATACAAGTGTCAAAGCATACGTTTTTACAACGAAATTCCGGGCAATATTCAGGAACTAAGTATTAATAAATTCAGTATTTATTAAACAGAGCTTGTGTTCAAAATCTTACTACACAGTTAAAGATTATTTAGCAGACAAAAATGCCTGGAATTGAGTTTAAAAATTATGAATTTTGACATTTTGAAATTAGTGACATGATATTTTTATACATTTGTAATACTTATATTTTTACATTTTGACATTTTTAATTTGACATTTGTAATTTTATTTATTTTGTTTTGACATTGTTTGATTTGACATTGTTATTTTATTTATTTTCTTTTGACATTTAAAATTACTTAAGTAATATATTATTATTCCTAAATTGACATTCAATAATATTTTCTGACATTTTAAATGTATGACATTTTATTGTTTAAATTTTTATTATTTTTACTTATTGTTTGCAACATGTATTTTACTGTGTATTAGCATGTAAAGTTGTGAGTACGATGTGGGTATTATTAAACATATAAACAAGTAGTTGTGGCAACCTGTCTGATGGCTTAGGCTGACATGCTTATGCATACACCTTCTGATGGCGTGGAGGCATAGTGATACAGATCGTGCTGGCTCCCTCAATCAAGGTTGAGCCGTACGATTGCTGTTGAATGCGGGCCCTCAGTGGGCCGAGTCAGTCAAAAGCGTCAGATAATTTCCTTCATTGTACTTGCATACTAAACCCTTTTTTGTCTGGACTTTAAAAGAGGAAGAAAAGACTAAAGAAATTGAAGTGACAGTTGTTTCGGCCTTTCTTCTCAAGAAGTCATTTAGCTAGGAAAAGCCGGCATCATCTAGAATAGGGTTTTGACATGTATAAGTGTTGTAAACAACCAAAATGCAGAAATAAATATGTCTTTATGTCTTTATGTCTTTACACTTAAAAAAATTAGTTGCCTGTAAAGTCGGTATACGGGCGAAAGTTTTACGTGACAACGACTTTGAGTGGTAAAATAATTTTAATGTGAATATTCATTCGTATAGTAGGAAGAAGGATGAAAGACGCGTGCCTTTCACTTTTTATGTCTGTCTCTCTCGCTCTTAGGCGGGACGCGTGCCTCTCACTCGCTCTCATTGTGAGCGCATAACGTGAGCGGAGCGTAACGCAGTTTCTTGAAGTATCACCCGGCAAACCAATTTATAAGACGTTGTCACGTCAAAAGTATTATAATCGAAGTAAATCAATTCAACAAAAATTGTAGCATATTCGCTATCGTGTGGTTTTCTTCACTATTTACTTACATGGAACTATCGAATCAAATTTCTTTACTGATAAATCAATATTTATTCTTTTTAGCACAAAAAACATAATTTTACTAAATTATGCACTTAACAACTCTATATACATATCGTCTTCCGACGCTCGGGGAATACGACCGTTGCCGAACAGTGACGAAGATTTCTATGCGCATTATCACTTTGGGAGACCTGTACTTGCTTGTATTTGAGATGTTCAAGGAGGTAAATCCAGATTGTTCGGAGCAATATATGGAAGATCATCTTCAAGTTGGCACGAACGATCAGCCACACTGTCGTCTGAATCGTAATCCTCAACGTACTCTTCAGTTACTATCCGATTCTTCGTTTTCCAAATATTTTTTTATCTGGTTGTCATCGAGATTCGTCTATGAAACAAAATAACTAATTCTCAGCTTTATCAAACAAATAAATAAAAAGATAATTGCAAAAATCTAAGAAACCTTGAACCCGTGACCACTCTTCACTGCGTCACGGGGTGCACTGTATTGGCGCGAACGCACCCCGCAATACATAGACATAATTTAAAAATATTCTTAAAAAATCAACTGAACGCGGCCTCTCAGGCGATGATTAGTATTCTAGGGTTAAAATACATGAGCGGTCTTCCAACACACACTTGACACGCACAATAAAAACGATTCCGGGCGGGGTCACGGCAAAGTATGCTATCCGCAAATCGCATGACCCCGCCATTACACAGGACCCGTAGGGTCACTGCGGTGGTTTTAGTGGATACGCCCCGCCTTTGGGGGAGATCATCCACACACCTCCTCCGCCAGTCTCAAGCCCGGTCGATCACACTCTGGCCGGGTTGGCGTCGAGTTGTGATGGCTCATAAGGAGAGTTTCCACCGTAGTAAACAAAAAAAAAAAGTCAAGCTACACTTCAAGTCCAGACCAAATGCAATACTTGAACATTATTTATCGAGTTTCTTTGCGTTAGGTAGTTCGTTTATGGTGGCAGGGTAAAGATTATAAAGCATGATGATATCATGCAAAGTTGTAGAGCAATAAACTATTTGTGTTAGTTTCAGCTGGAAGTCTGGACCAGAAACGTATGTAGGTACAATCAAACAAGTTGGCGGTGGACCAGTATGACAAAAAAGCCCTTGATTTGGCACACTAGAAACTGCTTTTGTATACGAATCTCAATGTTTGTGTAAAGTAGCACTGGAAGCGACGATGTCTTGCTGGGCGATTCTCACCCTTATGGTGGTCTAGCGGGAAGTTTTTCGACTGTACATACATATAACCCATATGACTATTACCTGCTTTTTTAGAGATTACTGCCGCACTAGGATATACTTTGTGTCGCGGAGACTTTATATATAATTCAATCAAAGGACATAAAAAACATCTAGACTCGAATAAAAAAAATGGATAATATTAAGTGTTTTCTCGTATGGAGATCAAGCCCACGATACTCGCAATGCTTCATAGTAAGGCGATCACTTACACGACTACGTCATCCGTAATTATAGTAACAAAATTTACAGATTGCGTTCGCTTTTGCCAATACAATTCAATCATTACTCGCGTGGAATCTTGCCATAACTCTGGCAAACGGGCAATGTTGGGCAAACTATGCTTGGTCTTCCTCTAACCGTCGAACACACTCGCTACATTAAACACAAGACATTACTTGTTACCAATATTCTGGGCGAGATTAGTACTTATCTGGTTGAACCAGTTAATTCATGCTTTGAACCGCTCTGAGCCGCGCCTGGCTGTTCGTCTTGCGAATGAAAGCCTGGAGATCAGCCCACTTAATATCTCAACTATCATCTAGCTTATTTTCGTTTTCTTTTTTTTTTAGGCATCGGCTCATTGTTTTACGTCTCATTTACCGGCATTACTAGGTAGTCTACAGATTGAAAAACACATGCTGTTTTTATGTCACATTGCCACTTTATTATAGAGATAGCAGAACTCAAAACATAGTGCTAGTGTTGTCGCTTTAGATGAACCATTGACCTATTTATCATTGAGAGTAATAAAAAATCTTCAAGTGAACTATAAAAACTTATCAAGGGCGAGTCGGACTTGCACTTGAAATGTTCCGTATTATCTTACTACGTTCTTATATATTTTTGTAAATTATCATGATCTCTTTTCATGTGTTTTCCGTATGATGCCATTTTGTTTTTTTTTTAGGATGGTGGCCAAACATGGTGCCAACCTATTGACTTCGCGTATTTTGGTTCACCTCTTACGACACTTTAGGAATTAAATGGGCTAATGATACTCGTATTCAATATCTATCAACTTCTTACTATGACTCTTCATGTCATACAGAAAAACGGATAGATGGGCAGTTGACTTTTAAAATCGGGGTCTCGTTTACTCTGTTCAGGTACAGAACTCTAAAAAGTAACAACATAGCAAAATTCTCACAGCTATAAAACACTTTGATTGCCAAACTTGGCAAGCTAGGGATAGTTCATATTAATATTGAGCCAATAAACTATGCTTGAACTAGTTTGCGCCCGTTTATAGCAGAGCAAATAATGACAGTCTGCAATACTTAAGTTCGTTCTGTTAAAGGTTAAGTTTATAGATAACGGGCGGAAGAACTTATTGAGTAAATAAAAGGGCTTGAGGCGTTCATGCTAGTAACTATTGATTTGCATTGTCTTTTGCGCTACGTACCTGGTTGTCATATTACAAGTTCTGCTTAGCTTGGAATCGGATGACCGTTTTTAGTTGGCCGACTCGACCTGAGAAGAACTCACAGAAAAACGACGTAAAGCAAGTACTTTTGCGTTTTGTTCGGCGAGTGAAAGAGCCGAAGGTCCTATCCCCAATAACTTCTTCCTCGACCTACTTCTCCTCTAATTTCATTTTCCTAACCGATTTGATTATGCATGGGCGGTAGCAATCGGTAATATAAAAGAAAAATATTTACCTGCAAACACGCTGCTTGCAGGTAAATATTATTCATGGTTGTGCTGAACATGACGCTGTAGTATATCCAAATGAGCATGTTTGCATTATTGATAAATATTCAATTGACAAGCACTGACCGACCAAAATAAAGGCTGTACGCAAAAGTTTCACAATCCAAGCTCAAGTTTATCTATACAATACATCGACAATTTACTTTGCGTGACAGTCGTGAGCATTGCCTCAGCAAAGCTGCCAAGGTGCGTCAGCACGTAAGATATATCGTCACTACACATCCGAACAGGTCGCAGTAACAGGTTTCAATCGATTTTCACTCGCTACTTCAATAGAAAGCGTAAGATTGAACAGCAGTTTAGATGTACTTATAATACAAGCAGTTACTTATAATAAAAGCGAAAAATTTTAAATACTTTTACTTTCAGCTGAAACTTAATAAAACGTTTTCGATTCATTCGATTTTAATATTGACAAATAAAACGTGACCCTTTCAAAATCATTACTAACAGCTCATTCAACATTATTACATCTGTCATTAAGCATAGCAGAAGTAATGGGGAAAATTACTTTCAGCGTTTTCGTGAAATTGCAGGATAAAGCGAACTATCGAAGAAGCGGGATTTCATTTTTTTACGAGGAGACAAAAATAGAGGTAGAGAAAATAATACAGACAATGCATCTTTTTATAGCAATCCGGTAGAGAATAAATGATATAAAATTAAGAGAAGAACAATTCACCCATATAATCGACCAGAATGACACATTTCAATCCACATAGGTTTTCATAAAATCAATAAAATATTATTTATTTTATTATATACAAAAGCTATAGATTAATATGTAGTCGACTCGATTATCCTCTGGGAAAGTAAGTTGACACCTACAGACCATAATTGTTTAGAGAAAATATAGAAACTTTGCACTGAATCCAGCTCCTCGGAGCTTTAATGGTGGCATGGCAGTATGGATTGGTTTGTGATAAATTGCAACTGTAAGTGAAGAAGAACTATTTAGTTTATAAGCTGTAGGGAATAATTTGTTTTATTTCAGAATGCACTGTATTATAACTGTCCCATAAATTAATTCAGTGCAGAATTTTTTGCGATAATGAAATTCTTGGGCCATAAAGAGACATCGCCCGCAGTTTAGGCAGAATATCTGCGTTTTGACAGAACGACTGCCATCTGACCACCACCATCCAAAGGGATAGCTATATTTATGTAACGACTGTCAACTATCTTCATTACTAAAGAAAAGATATCACTGCGCCGTGGTTTTGAACCTGATATTATCTGCAATTCGGTCTGTCGGTGTCTCAACAGAATTAGGCTATCGCTGCCTTCACATTCTGCATAGCGAAAAAAAAGTTATTACATGTTAATTTCTGTCAAGTTTTTAAATATCTAATTTCACTGCTCATATTCAGCTCTTCTATAAAATAAAATCACAGGCGGTGTAAGCGATGCAAATTACTGCACAAAGCCTTTAGAAAATCCATTACGTTGGTGAATGTA
This sequence comes from Euclidia mi, assembly GCA_944739405.2. Taxonomy (NCBI): domain Eukaryota; kingdom Metazoa; phylum Arthropoda; class Insecta; order Lepidoptera; family Erebidae; genus Euclidia; species Euclidia mi. Next base: position 10,670,969 of record OX123193.2, on the reverse strand, counting down.
TGGCGCGAACAATCCATGCAAATCCCCTTTCCCCTTAGTTGTGCAGTTTTAAAACTGCCCAGTTTTCGTGTACGCTACACATAAATAAAATACCTCGGTGTGTTTTCAGTAGTTGTACGTTAAATCATAGTAGTGCTAACCAACCTCAACTTTGTTAGTAGTTGTACGTGAAAAATACTGTTTTGTAGAGTCTAAATATATTTTACTGTGGCAATGTTCCATTGACTGCCTCGAGTATATGTATGTGTGTAAATAAATATTAGTCCTTGTGAGTATATGTATGTAAATAAAATATTAGTTTAAAATAATACTAATCTACGTGTTTTCAAATTTTATGATTAATTAAATAAAAATACCTATAGATTGATACATGTCCTTGACTATCCTCTGGGTACGTAAGATGACACCTACATAACATAATTGTGTAGAGAAAATATAGAAACTTTGCGCTGAATCTAGCTCCTCGGAGTTTTAATGGTGGCACTGTTGTATGGATCGGTTTTATGATAGATTGCAATAGTAAATGATGAAGAACTATTTACTTTATAAGCCGTGAAGAATAATTTATTTACTTAAGTATGCACTGCATTATAACTGTGCTATCAATTGATGCAGTGCATAATTTTGTGGAGTATTGAGCTTATTAACCTATGATATAACTAAACTTAACTACTAACTAAACCGGGGCAAGAATTATGTATATACCAAATCTTGCTCAGGAATTATACATATTGATAAAAACCGTTGAAAATTCGTTGGGTAGTTCTTGAGTTTGTCGCGAAAAAGAGAGAGACTTAATTTTATAATATTTATGCTTTTAGACTGGTTAATTTTAGTGGTTCCGATATACTTAAAAAAATTGTGAACTATTTTATTCACAGAGTTTGTTTTTATATATCCGGCATGACTACGTATGATTTCGTGGGTAGAAATGCTTAACAGAACGGCATTACCACTCTATGTTTTGAGTTTGGGCTGGTGGAGGTGAGTGGCCCTCCCTAAGTCATCCACACCGTACTCTCTTAACCCACCACGGATACTTAGATGTCTCGTAGCGCGAATCACAGTCATCATACTTTGCCCCGGCGCCACCCGTTCGCGCTTATGACTTAAAATAAACATAAATATTATGACGAGTATTAGCGATATGACAGAATATCAGTTTTTCTCGAAAGCGATATGACATCAGCTTGAATATCAGCTGTTCTACCGAGGTGTGATGTTTGACCTCCGCAATCCAAAAGGATAGCAATATCTCATGGTTTAGACCAGTATATAAGTTTATTTCAGGGTACTGACTCCCCTTAAAGTCTGTCAAAGATCTTCAGCATATGAGGCACAAGGCAAGCGATGATTAACAATTTAATTTGCACATAACTTGAATACAAACCCGTCACCTTCTGCATGGCAGACTGTAGTCAGTTTTTAGGGTTCCGTACCTAAAAGGTAAAAAACGGGACCCTATTACTAAGCCTCCGCTGTCTGTCTGTCCATCTATCTGTCTGTCACTAGGCTGTATCTCACAAACCGTGATAGCTAGAAAGCTGAAATTTTCACAAATTATGTATTTTGGTTGCCGCTATAACAATAAATACTAAAAATAAAAAAATGAAAATATTAAATTAATACAAAAAACGTGCTTTTTTTTTCGTTTTTTTGCTCAAAATTACTAACTGTAACAGGTAGACGCTTTAAATGTTCACAGAATATGAAGTTGTATATTACCTTTCAAAATAAATAATTCAATAAAAAAAGTTAATAATAAAGGGGGGCTCCCATACAACAAACGTAATTTTTAAGCAATTTGTTACTCGATCTTAATAAACAGGTAGAAACTTAAAAAGTATTTAAGTATACATATAACGAACGTGATTTTCTTTTATAGATGATGGTACGGAACCCTTCGTGCGCGAGTCCGACTCGCACTTGCCCAATTTTTATAAATATCTGGTTTCATTGCTCATATTCAACTCTTCTATAAAATTAAATCACGGTCAGCGTTAGCGATGCAAATTACTGCAGAAAGCCTTTAGAAAATCCATTACGTTGGTGAATGTATGGTGCTAACAATTCGTGCAAATCCCCTTTCCCCTTAGTAGTGCTGTTTTAAAACTGCCCAGTTTTCGTGTACGCTACATATAAATAAAATACTACAGTGTGTTGTCAGTAGTTGTACGCTAAATCATAGTAGTGCTAACCAACCCCAACTTTGTTAGTAGTCGAGTGTGAAAAATACTGTTTTGTAGAGTCTAAATATATTTTACTGTGGAAATGTTCCATTGACTGCCTCGGTGGTTCCATGGCTTAAACTTGCTTTATCAATCTAGTAAACCCCTGACATTGATAAAAAGACAACTTTATGTTAGATACGTTACTAATAAAAATAAAATATTAAGTGCAATTTTGACTACACGTATGGCAAAGTGCATAAGCGGTCGCCTGGTTGTTTGAAACTGGGTATTGTGTGTTCAATCTCCATACGAGACAAAATTTTGTGTAATCTCCATTGTTGTTTTGAGTCTGGGTGTCCTCTGTAATTTTTGCCGCGCCAAAGGATTCATAATCCGGGAGCCGTCTTAACCAAACACGATCTAATGCTTTAGAAATATACCTACAAATCGGTGCTTCGCTATATGTATTTTATCTAGATGAATAATCACTAGTAGTGTATAGTGATAATGCTTCGGCCACAAGCGTTGTGTGCCATCAACGAAATTGTGCCCCGGGAAATATTGGAATTTACCAGCCTTTCATAGTAATGGACGTTGTGTTTGAATATTGCAGTATATACATTCAAAGTGCTTTATGGCGTGTTATAAGGATTTTCTAGTATGAAATGCCAAGCTCGCTTCAAGAGACTTTTCACCATAATTTTATCCCATCACATTATTCGTTTGACATTCACTGCCATTACAGTTGTAATTTCTCCTTTTTGTTCCTCTCTTGCAGTACCTCCTTGTCCTATAATCTCCTCATATTTTCTAGATATAGAACGCGAGTGGAGTAAAATCTGATCCGACACTATTGTCTACAGGCTGCCGACTACCTTATTTTGATCACCATCATGTTCACAATATACTGGTTTTTCTACTAGACTTTGAATTAAAGTAAAACCTTTGAAGCGAAAAAAGTATTTAAAACTTTCCTATAAACATAATCCGTACTTATTGAAGAACTTCGTGAATACAGTCCTAAGAATCTTATAAACGTACACTTCATACGACCTTCCTAAGCTGAGAACCGAAACTTAGTAACCGTTATGTTTGGCGAGTGTACATTATTAATTTGGTGTAGCCGCGTTTAATATTGTAGTACTTAGTTAATTAATATAGCTTTTGTTGTAGGCGGGGTAGTGGCATTGTAAAACTGTCGGTTTAAAATTAATTGAAGGGGTAACGAAAAGTAAGGCTGATTTAGATTTAGGATATTTCGACGGTCCCTACGTATATAAAGACATGTCAAAAATGACATATTTTTTTATTGCATCATTGGCTTTAGATTATCTATGCGCACATACTGACATACGATTTTTTTTAAACTTTATTTATTTACCCTGTTTTACAAATCGTATAAAAGAACAAGTTTTATAAATAAAACGAATAAGTGTCGTGGATACGGACATCTGTACATATATTTTTGTACGGTGTTTTAAAATGCGTGCCACTCGGTGCGAATGCGGTCTTGTATAAGGGGGTTGGTATAGGGTTTGTATCAAGTTTCCTTCTATTACAGTGCTGTTCTCTGCATAATATGCTCCCTCTGTCGGCTCTTACGACACCCATGGGATGATATGGGGTGGTGACATTCCGTATTCTTAATCCGTCAGCACACGGACAGCGTATAAAAAGGTATAATAGAAACGGTCATCTATCAGTTTTTTCAAGAAAACGTAAAAAACACAATTTTGTGTAAATAGCATTATAAATCTCTTAAAACTGTTAAAATATTGTAGAAAGAAAATATTTATTATTGGTCATAGAACTTTTTCTAGGGCGTGTTGAACACAAATTACGCTCTCCTGTAAACCTCGATTTTTGACTTGACCTTATGTACGAAGGCACCGTCGATTTAGGTTTTATGCTAATTCTTTGAACAGTGGATGTAATACAACTACTGTTGGAATTGGTATACATGTCGTGGCTTAATTCATAATTAATGACCGGCTTTTTCTCTAGTGGTTCCTGAACCTGACCGCTAAGCCGCAGATCTTGAGTTAGATTTTTACCCAGGACAAGTCATTATAATTATGATGTACAACTATTTACAAAATTATCAATTTTGGTCACTAACAATGTTAAAAAACATCACATCAGCCTGTTGCGGCCCGGTGCTGGGCTGATCGTACGCGTCCCACATAATATGCCACAAAACGATTCCCGATTCCCGATTTCGCCATCCAGCCTCTACCAGCCACCCTCTTCAAGTCGTCGGTCTATCTGGCGCGGGGGCGTTTAATACTTCGCTTGTCAAGACCTGGGTTCCACTCGAGAAGGTCTGATTTGCCTTTTAAAGCAGAAGGCCTATCCTCGTATTCTTCTATTCTTCTTCTGCCTGGCAATTATTAATCCCAGTCTATACCAGAGTCCACCTTCCTGCTCAATTTGATAGCATAATTCGTTTTATACAGGTTTGCGCAATAGTAATGACCCTATATTATAATTTCTTTATATTTTTTTATGACATCTCCTGTCATTCTGATATTGAAAATCCTTGTTGAAAATTTTGTAGTAATCAAATGTAAAATTCACAAAACCGCTTTAATCCCCAAGAACGTGGAATAATCGTGTCAATGTAAAAATATTGAATGAAAATATAGAAGCTGTGCGCCAAAATGTGGAAGAGTGTCCAGAAACATTAACGAGGCGACGTGCCACGCAATTGGGGATCTCCAGGCGGACTCTGCAGCGTATTTTGGTCAAAGAATTGAAGATGTTTTGGCCTGCTAACCACCTGCACCCGATCTCACCTGTGCAGACTTCTTTCTTTGGGGTTATTTTAAATCTCGGGTGTATGTGAACAAACCACACACTCACGCAGCTTTAAAAAAAAACATACACCAAGAAATAAAAAACATATCGCAGAAAGTGTTAGGGCTAGTTATGGAAAATGTCATAAATAGGGCTCAAATGTGATTCAGCTCTGGACGTCAAAATTTAATAGACATCATATTTAAATTATAATGTAACTAAATTTCATGGCACAAATATGTATATTGTAAAAACTAATGCTAGTTTTCTAATTTAGAAACGAAGTCGTAGCTGAACCAAGTAGGGTCATTACTTTTACGCCACGAATTATTATCGAAATGCAATTTGATTTATAATTAACTAACAATTGGTAATCTGTTACACTTCATGTCATTATCATCAAATTTGACACATACAGTTCGACGTTGACACATAGTTTAACACTTTGTTAATTTAATATCTAGTCGCTGTATCATTCAAGTATCAGTTCATTTATGAGAATAGGTACCATTTTTGATTGACATATTAAGTATGGCATCGATCGATCATTTTGAACAAATATACGAAATACGAGATTTGGGCTACAGAGCGTTGATATCCCGCCAATATGTCATGTCTACAGATAAAAATTACGTGATTGACAGGTAGTAATGAGCGAATTAACTCGACGATTAACACATGATTTACTACAAATAATTAGCATCAATCATGACCTGTCCTCTGATTGACAATGTGACCATTTTTGTCAGGTCCATATTGAAGTTGGTAATACATTTTGTATTACCAACTTCAATATGACAAACAAATTTTACTTTGAAAGCAAGTTGAAAGAAATAAAATATTGAAGTTTGAGGTGATCTACCCTGTGTAAATAGGCAGAGTACTGCCTAGGTGACCAGAAACGTGTCTTGAATTTTATCATCAGCTCTGCCTTTTCTCACTTGAAGAGTAAGGCTGCGTTTCCACAGAAGCTGAGCTGCGCAGACCTGAGCAGAGCCTTATAAAAATTGACCAATCACATTGCTCAAAATACACATTTCACCTCCGCTCCGATTCATTGGAAACAGTGTTAGCGGAGTAGAGAAGATTTACATTAAAATGTATGGTGCGCGGAGATAACCAGGGCACAGCGGTGTCGAGCTTAGCAGAGCTGTGCCGGGTGAAGCGAGGCTGTGCGGTGTAGAGCGGGGATGCGCGCGGTAGAGCGGGATTGCGCGAGGTGGAGCTGGGCTGAGAGGGGTAACGCAACGTTAGGCGCGGGAGTTGGTTTGTAGTAGTAGTTGAGACACCGTAATGACTGAAAACAAAATGTATTCACAGCCCCGTTCAGCTCATTTCCACTTCACAGCTCCGCTCCGCTAGACTCAGCTCTGGCCGCCCAGGTCATCTCAGCTCCGCTCGGCTCCAATTCACCCAGCTACATTCCCCAGCTCTGCACCGCTCATCTTTGCGCAGCTTTAGTGGAAACACCTACCTATTTACACGGCTCTGCTCCGCTGAACTCCGCGCAGCTTCGCTTCTGTGGAAACGCACCCTAATGCGAAAATTCACCAAGTTCAGGTTTGCGGATCTCACACGTAATTTAAAACATGATGGAGAACCGCTTAAGAACTTCTGACATGCAGGTTCCGTCACGATATCTTCCTTCATCGTTTAGCAAGCGATAATAATTAAAAATCTAAGACGCACATATTTTCGAAAACTTGCTGCATTTAGGAGACATCTTTGACAGAAAACATCTTGTATTTGTGTGAGCCAAGCTCTTGTTCTCATATCATATTTGAGTAAAATACGATATAGTGAAATTTTCAGCTCTATAACTTATTAATATAAGCTGAAAAATTTGTGTCTATGATTGGTTGAACGCGCCTATCTCAAGAACTATTGGTTCGATTTTTTTTTGGGTTTGCCACCGCGTTTATTGAGGAAGGCTAAGCTATTTATAACAGTAGCTGCAAATAACAGGCGTGTAACTGTACGCTCAGCTAGTGGATTATAAATAGTCCAGGTAGGCAAGGTTTTTTGGCAGCAAAACCTATTGACTTTTGTGACCTAACACCATTAGATAAAAATACCTCAGTATATTGTACACATCTCACTGTTTGTAATCAGGTGATAGACAAACTCGTCGACGCTGTGACAACATCCTCCTGATATCACGTTACGAACAATCCCTTCTTGAAGCCTATTTGCGTCACAGTCGATAAGCTGCGAGAATTGATGGAGAGGAAAATATTGAGTGCTTCACTGTAATCTCTATAATGTATAAGGTTTCGCTATTTATGTAATACAATACAGCAAATTTTGATGGGTAGCATAGGATTATATTCATCCAGAGGAGTTTTAAATCTGTAAATGTTGTGTTTAAACTAGAAGTTCATAAGCGTCGCATTGTGACCTAAGTTAATTAAACGGTATTGAGTTTGTTCATCATCCTCTTAGCGTTATCCCAGTTTCGATCTGGGATCTGCTTACTAGTCTAACCGGATTTGGTTGAATATTAGCTTTTCCACAGAGCGACTGCCTGTCTGACCTCCGCAACCCAAAGGGATAGTGATATTCCATGGTTTAGACTAGTGTCAGTTTATTTAGAAGGTACTGACGCCCTGTAACGACTGTCAAAGATCTTCATGACAACCGGGACCGGCGGCTTAACGTGCTCTCCGAGGCACGGGACAAGCGATAATTAACGGTATTGAGTTTGTTGTGAACTGTAAATGATCTCAGCGGTTATGTTTAAATTTTTCATTTTGCATTACCATTTCACATTTCTAAGGCTATTTTGTAAATAAAAAATTGTATAAATATTCATACAATAACTTACCAGTTACCAGTTTTTATAGTAAAGTTGAATATTTTTCCTTTGTTATTGATCAACTTGTTCTTGAAATTTTTTACACAAACTTCATCCCACGAGACATGTCCGGTACAGTTATTTCGTATTTAGTAACTTGACTACGCTTCAAATGCATTTTTTGTAGCAGTTCAGTGTAGCATTTTCACAAAATATGTTATCATGTCAAGTATGAAGTAGAAAAAGAGCGAAATATCAAGTGTTTAAAATTTCCTCGCATACGAAGGAAATAAAGTCCTCATACTTATCTTACCCATAAGATAAAAACTCAACTTATCTCGTGTTATCGATTGCTCTACAAATTCTAGCGTACACCGGTACAGTCTGGCTTCACCCGCCCATAACCGGTTAAGACCGGTTTATGGCGGGGCATCGTATCAATTATTACCAGCAAAACTCTAAAAGTTCAGTCCAAGACAAATTTTATAAGTTTTCCTGTGAAAATGTAACGCTTCCCAACACGTTCGAGGTACCAAATTATTCAATTATTAAAGGTCCGAACGACCTAATAAAATTGAACTCTATACCACCTCAGATCTATTGCTTTTGGTAAAAAGGTCGTAAAATGTAAATTTGAACTTTATTTCCTATGTGCTAGAGCTGAAAATGTTCCTCGGTGATGTTTATAAATTAAATATTTTTAAAGTTCTTTGTCGAATTCTGATTAAAATATGGCCCTGCAAAATGAGGGAAGCGTTGTTCGTAAAAAAGTCTTCATGATTATTTTAAAGTCTTTACATAAAACTTTGTCTTTTATAGCAACTGTGTGAACAGAGCACTTTACAGTATAACATACTTTCTTTAGTTTACAAGACAAGTATACTGCTCAATATAAAGCAATTTCGCTGCTGACATTTATAATTCACAAATAAATCTACTCTTTCAGGCAAATATAAGAACTTGCTTGGCTCTATGGTGTCATAAAAGCGTAAGTATGCTTACCACCGGATAAGCAACAGTGTTAATATATTCACCGGATTATAATTACAGACAAAAATTTAAAAATATACAGTATAATATATATAATAATAATATTCTACTACATACACACATCACCATCTAGTCCCAAACTAAGCAGAGCTAGTACTATGGGTACTAAATAATGGATAAACATACATATATACTTTTTTTTGTAAACACATACGTATTATACATAGAAACACCCAAACCAAGACAAACATCCATGTTCATGCACACAAATGTTTGACTTGAGCGGGAATCGAACCCGCGACCTTCAGCGTGGCAGTCGCTTACACTCCCGCTGCGCCAACCGGTCGACCGTAAAAGTCTAGTAAATACAAACTACTTAAGAGAGAAAAGGAGAATTACATACATTCATACTCTCGAATCCGTGTGGTGTCAGATTAAGAATACGGAATGTCACCACCCCAAATCATCCCATGGGTGTCGTAAGAGCCGACAGAGGGAGTATATTATGCAGAGAAGAGCACAGTAAGAGAGGGAAAACTTGATACAAACCCTATACCAACCCGTTTGGCCAAAGTGGTAAAGTAGGCCAATTCCTCCTTTCAAAGGAGAGGCCTAGTCCAGCAGTGGACTGATAAAGGCTGATGATAATGATGATGATGATACATACATACATATATAGACTCACGCCTGTTTCCCGGAGGGGTAGGCAGAGACTACAGAACGCCATTTGCAAAGATCCTGACATATGTCTCTTGCTTCATTCACTCCCATCAGATTCCTCATGCATGCTCTTCTGTTCAGGGTACTTCTCACCTGTTCTGTTTTTAGGATGTCTCCAATCTGGTCAGAGAACGTCCGCCTAGGTCTTCCCTTTCGTCCTGTCCCTTCCACACTTGCCTTATATATCTGCTTGGTCAGTCTTTTGTCATCCATCCTCTCCACGTGCCCAAACCATCTTAGCATACCTTTCTCGATGCTTGTCACTACGTCTTCTTTAACCCCACAACACTCTCTTATCACACAATTCTTTACTCTGTCAGTCAGAGAGACACCACACATACTTCTCAGTGCTCTCATTTCTACAGCATTTATTCTACTTTCATGACTCTTCTGCCATACCCAACTATCACTACCATACATAAGAGTAGGTACTAGCACCCCTCTATGCACAGCCAATCGTGCCTTTTTGGACACGTTTTGGCTATTCATAAACGCCTTCAGAGCTCCATTCACTCTATTACCTGCATTAACTCTTCTTTCAATATCTTCTACATTCTTACCATCTCTTGTAAACAGCGTACCTAAATATACAAACTCATTCACTTGCTCCACTCGCTGTCCATCGATCATAACATTACAAGCCGTAACGCATTCCTCCTTTTCAAAAACCATAACTTTCGTTTTACTTACATTCACTTTCATTCCTTTCCTCTCTAACGCACCATGCATGATTGTCATCATTTCCTGCAACTCCTCCGCTGAAGACGCAAGTATAACTTGATCATCAGCATAAAGGAGGCATTTGACAAGTAACTCATTCATCCTTCTAAGCGTCTTAAGTCGTCGTAAGTCTTGCAAACAACTGTCCATGAAGAGGTTGAACAACCATGGCGACGCTACACATCCCTGTCTAACACTTGTGTTGATGGTAAACCAGTCAGTGTATGCCCCATTTATCCTCACACAAGCTCTAGAATCCTCATAAAGGGATTTCAGAGCTCGAAAGAGGCTGCTGTTCACCTCATACATCGACAGTACCGACCACATTTCATTCCTCACCTAGACCTTTCGACCTTTGGCCAAAAATTTCTCGGTTATGCATCGCAAGGAAAAGACTTGATCCGTACACCCCATACCCTTTCGAAATCCCGCTTGTACATCCCATATTTTCTTGTCGGTTACTTTCATAACTCTTTCAATCAGTACCTTCGCATACAATTTGCCAACAATGCTGAGAAGGCTAATGCCTCTATAGTTTTTGCAGTCTTGTTGCGAGCCTTTTCCTTTATAAGGAGGCACAACTACTGCTGTGGCCCAGTCATAAGGTACTCGGCCGGTGCTCCAGCACAAGTTGAATAAAACGCTGCAGCTGACTAACTATGATGCCCTGTCCAGCCTTCAGCATTTCAACTGTAATCCTGTCATACCCTGCAGCCTTACCTAATTTCATACTGGCTAGTGCCTTCGAAATCTCATCCACGCCAATATCGCTTTCATAATTGCTATCATTACCATTCATTTCACCTGTCGATGTCTCTGTCGTCGTTCTTTCAAATAATCCTTCAAAATACTCTTTCCATCTCTTCAGCACACACGATTCACCATTCAGTACCTTTCCATTCTTGTCTCTTATTGCTGTGTATTCTGAGGATTGAGTTTTTCCTCGAACCACACGAACGGACTTCCAGAAAAACTTCATGTTTCTCCGAAAGTCGTCAGATAATCTACTATCAAACTCATCTTTCTTTTCCTCTTTTTTCCTTTTAACCATTTCTTTCACTATTCTTTTAGGTCTAACAAATTCCTTTCTTGCTTCATCTATGTCATCACTCGTTTCCGCCGTTTAACGCCTTTCCCATTCTTTCATTTGCTCTGGCAGCCAACCAATCTAACCACGCTTTCTTTTTCTCTGTTACTGCTGATTGTACATCCTTGTCCCACCATGTATTCTTGACCTTTCGTAGTTTCCTTCTCTTGATCACACCACATACTTCAGACGCTACACATACTACCTCTTTTTTAAAGGAATGCCATAAATCTTCCATATCATTTATGTCATCGAACCTCTCAAATCTTGCCATCAATCTCCGTTTATACTCATCTTTCACATCTTTCTCTTGCAGATTTTCTACTTTTATTCTTTCCAAGACCCTCTCTTCATTATTTTCTCGGTGTCGCCATCCTCTAAAGAGCCCACTTATCCGGCTTAATACCAAAAAGTGGTCTGTATGGATGCCGATCCCTCGAAAAACTCTCGTATCCAACACATTATTTCTCAGTCGTTCATCTACTATTACAAAATCAATCATACTTCGTCTAACATTTTTCGCCTCACGTGTATACAAATGTATCTTTTTGTGATCAAACATGGTGTTTGTCACACAAAGGCTCCACTCCAAACAAACCTCAAGCAGTTCTTTTCCATTTCCGTTCACACTTTTATCACCGAATCCACCTAAAACCCTTTCAAATCCATCTCGCTATACTCCCACCCATCCATTGAAATCACCTAACAAAATCAATCTTTCGTTATCCTTACAGGTCCTCAGAATCTCTCTTAAACTCTCCCAAAACGCCTGCCTTTCGTCTTTTTCTTGTTGTGACATACCCGTTACTATATTGACCGGGGCGTAAACCCCTACAATAAGAAGACGAGTAAGTCCTACTTTCATTCTCATCCATAGTAGCCTTGCATTTACATATTCAAACTCTTTTACGCACTCATTCATTCGCGCAGACAGTATTAAACCTACTCCCTTGCAGGCTCTGGTGGTTCTATCTACTCCGGACCAATACGCCGTGTAGTTGCCATGCTTGGTAGTGTCACATCCTTTCTTTTTCGTTTCATTCACACACAGAACATCAATCTTTCTATCATCCATCATCTGGCATACTTCATCCAATTTTCCGTCCATTCCACCGCCAACATTCAATGTTGCAAATCGGCTTTCCGTAGGCCGCTTTTCGCCCTTGCGGGAAACGAGACGTGACGGGTTGCGAACCGCGTCGCCGCCATTTGAAGTATAATTAATGACTGTCCTCATAGCGTTCCCACGAGTAATAGGGATTTAAAATGTCCATCCCCGCAGAGCCCTGTACGGGGGTAAGATGGAATCCTAGCTGTTCCCTGTGACCACCAACCCAGGCACCCTCCGTTTGAGACCAGCTTGCCCTCTGGCCACGACTACCTCGGCACGGGTCGGTTTACACTTTAGATCGGGGTTTTGTGTCGAGTGTGCTCCCTGAAAGTTGGTTTAATTTCGGAGTTTTCCTTCTCCTAGACAGGTTGCCAACCAAGGCTAACGAGGCCCATCTCCCCGAACGTTTAGTTTAATTTCGGAGTTTTCCTTCTCCTAGACAGGTTGCCAACCAAGGCTAACGAGGCCCATCTCCCCGAATAATAAAAAAGGAGAATTTTATTTGAAGATTAAAGACATGAAAGAATTTGTCAACACACCGTATAAAGTCACTTTGTATTTGTCATGAATATGATATGGAGCTATCTGGAAATACCACGGACTCGCCTTAATTACGGTACTTTGACAAAAATTATGGCTCTAATAAAATTTTGCTTAAATTTACCAATCATGAATAATTTTAAAATTTGGTGACACCTAATAATACTTAGTTGTCCGTGTGGTGACGAACGGTGAATCTTAATTTTACAATTTGTGGTACCATACCATACCACTTAGCGTCATTGATTGGAAATAAATGAAGTAAAAAATAAAATAAAGCAAAACATGCGAATATTACAATAATAAAACACTATAGCTCAGTAGTATAGATGTATCAGCAACCAATAGGTTAAATAATTTTGTGAAGGTGACAAGTAAACAATGATATGATCAGGGATAATTAATGTTAAACTACATTCAACAAATCATAAAAATATCCAAATCCTGCAAAATCATGTGTTCACGAGGCACCTCCACTTAACATGACACCTATCAAAACGAGAATTTAACAAATTTATATAACAATTATGTTAAATGGTCAGAAATGAAAATAATCGTCAGTTAAACAAGCCTAAATCTATCCCCATGGTGTCTTATCATTTAAAAATTATTTAATAGTGTAGTAAGCCCTCTGTATAAGAAAGTTCCTAATTGTCCGTTTGTATTTGTGTATGGGTAAATTCATTATTTCAGTAGGCAATTTGTTGAAAAATCGTATACCAATTCCCGAAAATGAGTTATGAACTTTATGTAAACAGTAGTTAGTTCCCACTAGTTTATGCTTATTCCTTGTGTTCACTTTGTGCAAATCACTATTTTTGCGGTATAGAACTAAGTTTTTCTCGGACTCATAGACGCCTCGCGTGATCAGAGGGCCGGCACGTATTTGGCTCAAAAAATAAGTATAGCCATCCAACGAGGCTATGCTGCCAGTCTTCTGGGCACGCTTCCAATTGACTGCGATGCGGATGAGTTTCATGACGCTTTCTAAATTTTAGTTTTAAATGTTTTGAATTTTCCCTTGTATATATTAATTAGTTTTTTTATTATTTTAAGACTTTATTTAATTATATTGTTAATCATTTAAATAATAATAAAAAAAAAGATTTTCTTAATGTACATTAAGTTAGCATATATATATTGCGATGGAACTGTCAATATATCTACTTCCTTAAATTTATTACGTAAAGTATCTCTAGCACCTAACTTATAAATTGCACGTATGGCCCTCTTTTGAATGACAAAAATAGTCTGTATATCAGCAGCCGTACCCCATAACATAATACCATAAGACATAACGCTGTGAAAATAACTAAATTAAACTAATCTAGCAGTATTTATATCTGTGAATTCCCTTACTTTTCTAACTGCAAACGCTGCAGAACTAAGTTTGACTGCGAGACAGGCTATTTGGGCGCCCCACTGAAGCTTACAATCTAAAGTTAGACCTAACCAAACCACTTTTGCCCGACCCGGGAATCGAACCCAGGATCTACGATCAGCAGTCGCATTCGCTATCCACTAGACCACGGAGGCAGTCACAGTTTTTCACATGTAAAATATATTAACGAAATTTACTACAAATAAAAATAAAAGTCCACCCTTTACATAAAAAGGATGCATTTAACAAATTGCACACAGAGACACCGCAACCATTAAACGGTAAACTCATCCGGAACCCGTTGATATCCGGCTTGGCCCATAACTACGATCGCTCGCTTCCTCTGCTAATGAATATCTAATTCCGTTCCAATATAAAATTGCTATAGCTGGTACCTGGTATAGATTTTAGCTGCTTTAATGGTTGGTGTGGTGCTTCTAAAGGTTGTTTGGAAGTGGTTTTATTAAACTCTCTTTTTCTTTATTTTTTTACTGCATGGAAAGAAGAAATAGGTAGTTCAAACCGATCGACGGTAGTTCGAACCTTATCTTTAAGTATACCGTAACTGTCATAGGACATGAGATCTTAGTATACTAGTATATATAATATACGTACTTATGCATGAACTGTACAACCAGGCAAAGAAATGGTTCTAATTTAAAACTTCACAAGACTTAAGCTTTATATACTTATTATATAAATAGAGGCTATTATCTTGCATATTATAAAGTCTTTTTATCGACTGCCAAGATCAATAATACCTAAGACCACAGCTCAATAAAATAAAATAACATGTGTCTAGAAACATTTTACTGTAGATATTTGGCTTGTAATACAAATTTCACTTAACCATCCTCTGGGACAGTTTCATGGGAGTACTGAGGCCCATCAAAATAACAATACTGCTCGTAATGACATACTCATGACATGATATTTACTCACCTACATTTAATTATTTATATTTTACATGTCATTACAATATCATAGTGTATTAGATTCATTGCTACTACTATCTCAATCAAAATTTAAAAATGATTTTAATATATTATGCTGTTTCAGCTGCCCTGTTAAATTATGCATGCAAAATTTATAAAATTATATTAAAATCTCTGTCAGCTACAAAAGCATGTTATAAATTGTCGCTGTAATGTATAAGCTAATATTTGTACGCCGCTCGGCAAAACATAGTGATACTCTTTTGTAACACCTAACATGTAATTAACCTATGTTTACAAATAAACAAACAAATAAATAAATGATTATGAAATGATTATGATTATTATAATAATTTTTGTATATATTCCGTATTAGCCGAAAGTAATAAAAATACTAAATTCAACTAAAGGCCTTTACGATAAAAAACCTTTTATTATTTTCTTACTTACTACTACTTTACTACTTACTTACTTACTCCTTTGTTCCGAAGATGAATAGATAGTGGTCAGTCAACTGTGAAAATGCCTAACATAATAATAGTTAGTAGTCCAATTATCCCTCTTCAGTTTGATGCCCTTAGATAGCAGTTATTTGTGCACCTAATTCCACAGTATTACACACTACATTATTACTATTTAAGGCATGTCTACCTACATACATGTACATATATGTACAGGTAAAATAACACCACGTTATATATATATATAAATTCAGAAATTGACATTCCTAAAAATTTAGAATAGATGGCATCGAAATATTTAATCGTTAAACTTTCCGTCATTCCCGCCATATTACGTGCGGTACGTCAACCCTAAAAATAAGCCATACACCCCATTACCAAAATTTTATTACAAATCCCATTCCATGGGTAAGTCAAATTATAAACTTTAGTGAAACCTAAACATCACTGCACGTCCCTCAAATATCTTACCATTTAGAGGCCTTTTAACTTTCACAATGGGGAAATATCCCATGAACAGTGATACATATACTTGGGCCTTTATTTCTAATGGCACAAAAGATTATCTTCTCACCATTAATTAATTTAAGGGCTATCTAGTTTACAGTCCAGTGGTGGCTTTTGTTCTCGCGGCCTATCGCTTCGCAGACACTGTTCGTGTCAAAGCCTATATACTAAATATTTCCAGATAGGTCGATTGATAAATTTGTTTTATGGACCATTTATATCTTGAATGAAAGATTTATTTTGTATTTCAATCTAGACTCTGCTAAAGACATAAAGACATATTTATTTCTGCATTTTGGTTGTTTACAACACTTATACATGTCAAAACCCTATTCTAGATGAGGCCGATATTTGAAGTTGAAATTTTTGCTGGCAAATATTATATGGCATCTAGAAATTTAGAAATCAAAAAGTGATTGTTAATCGTTGCTTATTACAATAATAATTATGTTCGTGATCGGCTTAATATCCAAAATCTTTTCCTTAAAAAATATCACACCTTATCGAAAAGGAACAGACCCGTATTTAAATTGTGACATAAAGATAAAAGAAAATAATTATAATGTTCAAATCTTATATTTTATACTTACATATAAAGCTGAAGAGTTAAGAGTATTTGTTTGTTTGGTTGAACGCGCTAATCTCAGGAACGATTTGTCGAGTCCGATTTTGAAAATTCTTTCAGTGTAAGCCCATTTATCGAAGAAGGCTACAGGCTATATAACATCACGCTATGAGCGACGGGAGCAGAGCAGTAGCCTTAAATGACGCCGGCGGGTGTAACCGCGGACATCGTTTAGTTCCAGATAAGTCGAAACTTCACAGCCTTTCGTATTACTAAGATATTGTTATCAAATAGTCCTTTAAAGAATGCAGCTATTTGAAGTGAAAATATAGGTTTCTTTACTTTAGGCGCGAATCTCGACGGTTGTCATTTTTTTTTCATAGGTACTTATTTCATTAAACTTGTAAAATTAGGCATAAAATAGTAACTTTTGACCGTATCTTATGCGAATTAATCTTTGCCCGAGGGAACCCTCGAATATAATAGTTGAACAATGCACATGTATAGGGTACACCGTAGTGGTCACTTGCTTTCAATTAGACTATTACACTACATAATCATGTGTGTATTTGCGCAGATTATTTTGTCTTATACTCTACCACAAACAATTTAAGATAAAGTCAAAATCTTTTCCAAACTGCCTTGAATATACTTTGTGTTATTTTAGGTGAAATGGTATTGGATATATCGGCTGCTAAATCCAAAGTATGAATCTTCAGTAGAGGTTTTAGAAAGTTACAAATTGATTTAAAATTAGACAATTATAATTTAGACATAGTAGACATATACAAATACTTTGGTGTTTGGTAAGACAAATCTCTAAGATAGAGTAAACATATTAATAATTATGACGGTTGAAAAGGTGCAAAGGAATCTTAATTTACTAATAGTGTTTGGTAGCGCCATCTACCTTCCTATCTATAACTAATCGCATCAACGTCAATGGTTGGTTGCTGCTTGGCCAATGCGAGCGATGCCCTTTGTTTCTATCCCTCTCTATCCCATTCCCAAGAAGGGGCACTGCCTTTCGCGGATTGGTCGCCGCGAAACGTCGACACGAGAGACAGTCCAGAACTTTCGAGAACATTCGATTCGCTAAATACGCGTCCGCCATACCGTATCACCGCGCCGCTCCCGTTATTGTTATTACCGCTTATAAAACCGCTCGCAAGTGGAAGTGACTGTGTAGTGAAGTGAATCAAGCAGCTGCATCACGAAACCACCAGGAGACTGCCCTTCGGAAACGAAGAAGATTGCCGTATAAGATAAGTGCCCTCCATCCTTGGAATATCCTATACCCACTCACAATCATCTCTCCCATTCCAATCCTACATCCTCTTCCCGTATCCAATCATAGGCGGCTAAAAACCCGCTATCCTTTGTATACAGTCCATTTCCTTCTCCAAGTCGCCTAGAACCTACGGTTTCGGTGTATCGCCGAACCATTTTTTTGGTCCTTCGAGCCGGATTCATTTACGTTTTTATACGTTATACCGCTATACCTAGGCAGTTATAGCACCTAGCTGTACTCCTAATATATTCACATAACCGTCACATGGTTGTTTCCGCCCGCATCAGTAGGTAAACTTTTATGTAGCTACCTACTTACTCAATTATCATTTCTGGAACTATCATAGTTGTGTTATAAATCTCATATTTCAAGCAACTTTTAATTCCTCCGCTTTAAAGTGTTGCCTAGGTACTTGGGTAAAATAATAGGTACTTTAGATATTCTTATTTTGTTTCGTTCTCATTAGCTTATACCTACGTAAGCATGTCACAACAAAATAAGTCACGCGTGTCGGAAGACAAAGAGATGACAATCTTAGAAGCAAAACGCAATATTTTATTTAAGCGCATTCAAAACATCTATAAACGCTCAAAAACCGCATCTATGTCTGACAGTAATAGCGAAGCATTTCTCAGTTATTGTATGACAGTAGATAGTATTCGAACAGATTTTCATAAGTTGTTAGACGATTATAACGCAAGATTACTTTCTATCAATCCTGATGAAAAGCCGAACTATCAGGCGTACACCTCATTCGAAGATCTTTATTGTATTATTAAGCGTATACAATCGCAATTGGAGGGTAAATCTTCAGCAGAGCCCATTGCCCGCAAACCGAGATTACCGCAAATCGAGATTATGTCGTTTGACGGAGATATACGAAATTGGCCGTTATTCTATGCGAGCTTTAAGTCTAAAGTGCACGATAATGGTTCTCTGACAGATGCTGACAGGTTGTACTATTTAATAGGTAAACTGTCACCGAAGGCCCAGTCCGTATTTGCAGGTGTCACACCCAGTGCTGAGAATTATCAGGTCATATTTCAGTCACTACTTGATAGATATCAGGACACGCGCGTCCTAGCGTCTACCTACTTTGACCAAGCTTTAAATCTCAAACTGTCCGGCAACGCGTCTGTCTCGAATTTCCTGCTGTTTATTGATAACTTTGTAACCGCGGTTAATTCTCTTAGGAATTTAAAATTAGAAGATCTTTCCGACTTTATGTTGCTTCAACTCGCTTTAAAAAAGTTTGACACTGATACAATTCGCGCATTCGAGATGACGGAACGCAATAATAAAATACCTACACTAGATAGTTTTATTTCGTTCATCAAAGATCAGTGTCGAATATTTCATAATACGCAGTCTGGTTCACCTGGCCCGTCTAACACTAACAGCAACAAACAAAGGTTGAATAAATCGCGAAATAGTAATAATAACTCGGTCCCTAATCCACAATCTTACGTTACATGTTCGGAATCTAATAGTAATAATTCACAGAAGTGTCTGTGCAGTAATATAGTGCACGACCATTTATATAAGTGTCCCGCCTTCGATAATTTGAATGCAACCGCTCGTTTTAAATGCGCAAAAGATAACAAAGCTTGCATTAATTGCTTAAGCATAAAACATAAAACAAGTAATTGTTCTAGTAAGACAAAGTGCCGCTTCTGCAATAAAAAACATCATTCAATGCTTCATTTCGATAAAGGTAACACGTTGTCAAGCCAAGCCGCTAACCTTGACACACTTACCTCACAGGTGCAGGCCACGGTGACTTCCCCCTCCACGCCTCAGAATGAGATATCGTTGTGTACGACATCCATTGCGCGGGCGGCACGCACGCGCGGACGGCCTTCACGCACTTGTAGTGATCAGAGCAGTGCTAGGCCGCCATGTATGGCGTCTAAGACTGTTCTGTTAGCGACAGCGCAAGTTATCATATATGATGTTAATGGGTCGACGCACATGGTACGTTGTCTGCTAGATAGCGCATCTCAGACCAATTTAATAACGTTAAATTTTTCAAACGCCTCGGATTATGGAATAACTTTAAAAATACGAACTCAATAATCCGAGGGATAGGCGGATCAGGAAAACATTGCAAGGGTTCCGTAGATATTAAAATACATTCGCGTTTTGATAGGGACATTAATTTTAGCATTTTTTCCCTTATCGTGGAGCGTATTACGGACACATTGCCAAACGCTAATGTGGACGTGTCGCTTCTCACACATCTCGAGTCATTGCCGCTAGCGGACTCGGAGTTTGCGAATCCGGCAGACATTGATGTTTTGATCGGAGCCGCAATATTCCCGCACTTGCTACTTACTAAAGTGGTACGTAGTGAGCAAAATAACTTACCGCCCGCTACTGAGACGGTATTTGGATATGTGATTATGGGTACCGTACCTACATTACATACTTCTCAATACGTTACGTCTTGCTGTTGTTCTGTTCTTCAAGAAAACAATATTGACTCTCTTCTCAAGCGATTTTGGGAGCTTGAAGAGGTTACCGCACCGCCCTCGATGAGCCGTAAAGATCTCGAGTGTGAAGAACATTTCCGTGCTACCACTGTTCATGACGAAAGTGACAGATACGTTGTGGCGTTGCCATTCTATGGTGACCCTTATTCGTTAGGCGACTCGTACGCTGCTGCGCTAAGACGTTTCCATTGTTTGGAACGTAAACTTGATGCATCACCTAAGTTACGCAGCGCCTATAATGACGTCATTCGTGACTATATAGATAAAGGTTTTTTGAGTGTAGTTGTAAACAACGAGGGCAACTCTCTGCCCTCATATTATATCCCGCATCACGGCGTAGTTCGCGAAGATAAAACCTCTACTAAACTTCGTGTGGTTTTAGACGCTAGTTGTAAGACTACATCGGGTCAGTCGATTAATGACATTTTGCATGCCGGCCCCAATCTACAGGGTGATTTATTTAACATCATAATAAAGTTTCGTCTTTTCCAAATCGCTCTGTCAGCTGATTGCCGCCAAATGTTTCTCAATATCGGCGTTCGCGAATCTGACCGTAGATTTCAACGAATCTTTTATCGTTTTGACAAGAAAGAGCCTTTATCTGTGTATCAGTTTAATCGTGTTTGTTTTGGACTCAAGTCTAGCCCATATCACGCGTTACGAGTTGTTCGCCAGTTGATCGCTGATGAAGGCGATCACTTTCCCGCCGCAGCGGCTGTTGCCACTTCCACTTTGTACATGGATGATATTGTCTGTAGTGTTATATCAGCTCCGCTAGCAATTTCGCTTTGTGAAGAGCTCATTCAGCTTTTCAAGCGAGGCCAGTTTGATCTTGTCAAATGGACAAGCAACTCTAAGGAGATTCTCGCACGCATACCAGATTCTCATAAAGCTTCTCCAGAAATTGAGTTTGAGAAGTCTGTACCGCATAAGGTTCTCGGTTTGCGCTGGGACAAATCCTGCGATAGTTTTCGGTTTGACGTCTCACCACCAGATGATAAGTGCACCAAACGCACTATACTGTCCACAGTGGCTCGACTATGGGACATAATGGGGTTAGTGGCTCCCACAATTTTGTACGCCAAGCTCTTGATCAAAGAGCTTTGGCTATCAAAGTGTGAGTGGGATGAAACACCCCCTGACCATATTTTCGCCGCTTGGGGCCAGTTTTGTATTGAGCTTACCGCGCTCAATCAAGTTACTATTCCGCGTCATCTTGGGTTGGTAGATGGATGTACCATCAACTTAATAGGTTTCGCTGACGCCAGCGAGCGTGCTTACGGCGGAGTCGTATATCTGCAAGTCCGCATTGGTTCTAACTACTCGGTGCAGTTAGTTTGTGCCAAGTCTAAGGTCTCGCCTGTTAAAACCATTTCAGTTGCGAGACTGGAGTTGTGCGCGGCCCTTCTGCTGTCTCAGTTGCTCCGCAAGGTTCAAGACACAGTTTTGCCCCACTACCCCATTAATAAATTATACGCATTTTCCGACTCCAAAGTAGTGCTCGCTTGGATTCATTCTTCTCCTCATCGCTGGCAGACTTTTGTCGCCAACCGCGTTAGCAAATTGATTGAACTGGTTCCTGCTACTTGTTTCAATCACGTCGCGGGTATTGAGAACCCCGCAGATTGCTTGTCTCGTGGTGTCACTCCACTTAATCTTCTGCATCATCCATTGTGACGTCGTGGACCTTCTTGGATCTCCCATGATCCGTCAGAATGGCCCATGCAACCCTTTGACCACAGTGCAGAAGACGGAGATGTACCCGAACGGAAGTCTGTTTCTTATCCCGTAATTGCTGAGGTTGCGGAGTCTCCCATCTATGCACTCGCACTACGCATGTCATCGTGGTCTAAGTTACTCCGCGCCATCGTTTATGTCTATAGGTTTCTTAGGCACCTACCTAATGAGACTTTTGTATCAAGTACTGATATCAAATTCGCAGAATGTAGGTTACTACGAGCTGTACAAGCTGTTCATTTTAGTAACGACATTCAAAATTTAAAAGACAATGTACCTTGTTCTCCCGCTATCCTTAAACTCAAGCCGTTTCTCGATGAACACCGCGTCATACGCGTTGGGGGTCGTCTGTCAAATTCGGATGAACCTTATAACTACAAACATCCTTGTATTCTGCCGCGACATGATCATGTTGTCGACCTTCTTGTTGATTTTTATCACAAGAAGCACCTCCATGCCGGTCCGGAGTTGCTTATGTCCTTACTTAGGCATAAGTATTGGATTTTAGCCGCTCGACGAATAATTCGTCACAGAATACATAAATGTAACGTCTGTTTCAAATTTCGTCCGCGTCCGACTTTCCCTCACATGGCCGATCTCCCTAGCCAGCGCGTCAACCAGGTTGCTAAAGCGTTTACACACACTGGTTGTGATTACGCAGGACCACTGCAGTATACGCCAGTGGTCGAGGTGTTAAAAGCCGTAAAGCCTGGCTATGTATTTTTACATGCTTAACGACGCGCGCTACGCATATTGAAGTTGCGACAGATTTAAGCACGGTGTCATTCCTGGCAGCCCTTAAACGATTTCTCTCACGGCGTGGCCCTATACAGTGTTTGTACACGGATAACGGCACTTGTTTTGTGGGCGCAAGCTCTTATTTACGCGACCTTTATAAGTTTCTCAGGGAAGAATATCGTACTCGTCTTCAGGAAGAACTTTCCATAAATCATATTGACTGGAAGTTTATTCCACCAGCATCACCACATTTCGGTGGATGTTGGGAAAGCATGGTCAAAGTAATTAAAACGCATCTCTTCAAGGTTATAGGTCAACAGATCCTCTCTTACGAAGAGCTTTTAACTGTCCTTGCACAAGTCGAGGCACTGATCAACTCGCGTCCGCTCACGGCATTGAGTAGTGACCCTGCAGAACCATCCGCGTTAAGCCCTGCACATTTTCTGAACACAGTGCTATTATCGTCATTTCCGGCTCCTGAAGCAGACTCTTCAAGCTTGCTCCAGAGACATACTCTGCTGGATAAACTCGTGCAGTCGTTCTGGCGGCGCTGGCGTGCGGAATATCTACACCAGCTTCAGGCTAGATCCAAGTGGAATAGTCCTGCATCCCCTATACAGGAGGGTACGTTGGTCGTCATAATACATGATAATGCTCCGCCGCTTTCATGGCCGTTAGCCATCGTAGAGAAATTGCATACTTCCAAGGACGGTACAATGCGTTGTTACCGTGAAAACCGCTAAAGGGAGTTACGTGCGCCCTTATTCACATTATATAGGTTCTTATGCTTTAGATATGTCCATTAACTTTAAGTTTTCACCTGCATATAGCCCACATTTCAATGGGTTAGCCGAGGCTGCCGTTAAATCAGTAAAATATCATTTAAAACGTATTCTTGGTCTTGCCAATCTTACTTATGAGGAAATGAATTCCGTTCTTGCCGAAATTGAAGCTATTCTAAACTCGAGGCCTTTAACTCCCTTATCTTCTGATCCATCGGATCTAGTAGCCCTCACGCCTTCACATTTTCTCATTGGACGAACATTAACAGTGTTGCCTTCTCCTCAGGTACAAGATGTCGCTAAGTTGTGCACCTTCTCACGTTTCATGAGAACTCAACAACTGAAAGCTCATTTCTGGGCCAGATTTCACAAAGAATACATTTCAGAGCTTCAGATACGACAGAAATGGTGCAAAGATGAAGGACAGCTACGTCTTGGACAAATGGTGCTAGTCAAAGATGACCGAGTGCCACCAAACAGATGGTTGCTCGGGCGAGTATCCAGCGTGTACCCAGGCTCCGACGGCGTAACCAGAGTGGCAGATGTGACGACTGCAACAGGCACCCTTCGGCGCGCCTTCAACAGGCTGTGCCCTTTGCCAGTGACGACGGAATCTGATGGCCCAGCGAACCAAGACTCTTTCTCCTGAGGCGGCAGCATGTTGACGCCTCGCATGTGCTCCCACTACGCATAGCACATATGCACACGGCAGACCGGCGTAAAGCAGCCAGCGCGGCGCCGCGGCGCGGGGAGGGGGCGACAAGGCTCCACTAGCGCCCAGCCACGGCGAAACACACACCTGATTGGCATCGGTGAACGTGCGCACGTTCACCTTAAATACCTTAATTATCTTGTAAACATAATCAAATATAGTATCGTTACAAAGTTTTACATCTTTAATTTAAATAAAGTATACATCAAAGTCCACCCGCAAGCAAGACAGTACCTAAGTTCTAAACATACGGTCACTTACGATCCGGATTACAGCGCCAAGCGACTACAAACGGAACATAGAAAATACTGCAAATCGCGGCCATAACGTGGACTTTGCACGGAGCAATAACGGACATCGAATCAAGAAGAAGTCACCTACTACTCGAAGGGCACATTATACAGCGTCGTAAGTCCTGGCGGGGAAGTAGCATTACTGTGAGTTCGTTCCAATTGATTTCTTTAGCAGTTCCGTAATCCATTATCCATTTTCGGCATTAATTAGCCCGTTTCAAATCCTTCATTATTTAAATTATACCTATATATACGTTTCATAATAGTCCTACCCACTGCATTAGGCTAGAGATTATTTTTTTATCTAACGGTTACATTTGTATAGTAACGGTTAAATTTAACGGCCGTACTTGAGTAAAATTCTTTAAATTTTCATCAGACCGCCAGGGGCAATGATATTATATGAGTAATATTGTTGACCAGTGGTATTGCGTTGGTTTATAGGTAAAAACACACTCTAAGTTGTTTTATCTTGGCAATTATAGCGCATATTCTTTGCCTATTGGTTTATAGGTGAATACTCATTCTTAATTGTTAGGTACATCCTAACAACAATAGTTACCTAATATTCTTTGACTAAAAGGTCTCAATTTGAAAAAAGTCCCGTTAGCGCGTACGTAATAACGGCATTCATAGCTCATTCTGTGTTTTTGTATTTCAGTATCGTGGACAGGCCGTGGTCGCAGGCACCTGCCAGCCAAGTCAGCTGTTAGGCTTACCCGTGCGTTGCACTAGCACAGCTTAATAGCTTGCTCGCGTTATATTTTTATGCACGCCCTCGGCTCACCCTCATTATAAAATTTAAGTATAAATTTGCATCAAATACTAAATTTTGATTGTATTTCATTGCCTTTCTTGCTTTAACATCATTTCACGTGTTTTGAATAATCTTAATCCAATACATAACCAATTAGACATATTTTAATCATGGAACATAAATCATTACTTAAAAGGCGGGGTAGTTATAAAGCTAAAGTAACTCAATTCAAATCATATTTGGAGATTTTAAAAAGCTGTAATACTTTAAGTACGTTACAAATTAGCGAGTTAAAGTTGCGATTACAAAAAATTGAAGAATTATATTTCGAATTCGATTCAACGCAAACTGACATCGAAAATTTTTCTGAAATTCCAGAGGACCAGTACAAGGAACGCGAATCCTTCGAAAGTTAATACTTCGGCGCGATTGCTGTTGCACAGGAGGTGTTGAGTAAGCAGCAGACCTCTGCGGACCCGGACTTTGCGTCGGTTACAGGTTCTGGTACTGTTTCTCGGCATACAGGTGGGCCAAAACTTAAACTTGCGACTATACACCTACCTACCTTTTCGGGTCATTATCATAGCTGGTTAGAATTTCGTGATACGTACACTTCACTCATACATTCCGATGACTCAATACCTAAGATTAGTAAATTTCATTATTTACGCGCTGCAGTAAAGGATAGTGCCGCTTTGGTAATCCGTTCTCTAGACTTCTCAGCCGAAAACTATGACATTGCATGGCAGTTGTTATGTGAACGGTTCGATAATAAAAGGCTTCTTGTAAACAATCACATTCAGGCAATTCTTAACATTGAATCTATTCCAAAGGAATCATTTAAAGCTTTACGTAACCTTAGTGACCTAGTCAATCACAATTTAAGAGCCTTAAAATTACTTAACCTACCCACTGATAGTTTGGATGTGATTATTATTCATTTAGTATCGAATAAATTAGATGTAGTAACAAATCGAGAATGGGAAATTTATCGCAATGATTTGGAAGATTTACCCTCGCTTAGTGACTTTAATAAATTTCTCAAAAACAGAGCAGATCTATTGGAAACTATTGAGGACGCGCATAGTACAAAACGAAGACATAATGATGTCACGCATTCTAGACAAAAAACATTTACTGTAAATTCTAGGCCTTCAAATGCCAAGCAATCATATCATTGCCCACTGTGAAAAGGTAAGCATGCTATCTACCAGTGCTCAGAGTTTAAATTGCTTCCTATTGAAAGTCGTATTCAAAAGGCGAAGTTCTTAAAGTTATGCCTCAACTGCTTGCGTCGAGGTCACTTGGCAAACGCATGTAGATTAGGATCATGTCGAATTTGTAGCAAGTCTCATAACACAATGCTACACCTAAATGAGCCATCCACACAGCATTCAAATCAGTCTGATAGTACAAATACACCTACCAATCCTAGTACCAGTAGTATTGCACTATGCTCAACACAACCAGATATTCAATCACAACCTTCTGCTTGTTTACAAGATAATGTAGTGCTATCAGCCACACATAGTCGATGTTTAGTGTTGCTATCAACGGCTTTAATTCAAGTAAATTATCATTATGGTAAAAAACATACAATTCGCGCTTTATTAGACAATGGAAGCACATAAAGCTTCATTACAAAGAGCTTGTGTGACAAACTTAAACTGTCAACTTATTCAACCTCCACATTGGTCGAAGGATTGAATCGTCAATCTTGTAGCTTATCCAAGCGATGTGATGTAACTATATCGTCACTTGTTAGTTCATATTCTGAAAATATAAGCTGTTTCGTTGTGCCGCACATTACGCAATCGATACCAGCTACACAAGTCAATTACGCAGGGCTAGACATACCTCAAAATATTGTATTAGCCGATCCCACATTCCACACGCCATCTCAAGTAGATATGCTACTTGGAGCAGATTTATTTTGGAGCATACTTTGTTCACATAATATCTCACTAGGTAAAAATAAACCTACATTAAGTGAGACGCAGTTCGGATGGTTGATATCCGGGCCTATACATTCATTACATAACAATACAGTCCACTGCAATCATTCCATTACGCATTATGATAATGTGCTTCAGGATCAACTGACCAAGTACTTTGAACTCGAATCAGTCACCGCGCACAGCCCTATATCCAAAGAGGAACAGGAGTGTGAGCGTCATTTTGTAAACACTACCACACGTGATGACGATGGTCGCTTCGTTGTAACCATTCCATTAAAGGAGGCTCCTCAACGATTGGGTGACTCATATGAACACGCCCTTGCTAGGTTTATATCATTAGAACGTAGGTTCAAGCGAGATCCAGAGTTCAAAGGGCAATATACTCAGTTCATCCAGGAGTATATCTCATTGGGTCACATGACTGAAAATACCTCTCCTAGTGAAGATAAATATCAATATATTATGCCGCATCATGGCGTTTTACGAGAAACTAGTTTAACAACAAAATTACGTGTCGTTTTTGATGCATCTGCGGCAACCACGTCTGGCGTGTCCTTTAATAACCTGCAATTAGTCGGACCCACAGTTCAGAGTGACCTCATAAGTATATTGATTAGATTTCGCCAATTCAAATATGTCGTTACTGCAGATGTAGAAAAAATGTACCGCATGATTAGAGTAAACAAAACCCAGCGTATGCTTCAGCAAATGTTGTGGCGGTTTGAACCCCATGAGCAACTTAAACAGTACAAGCTCAACACTATCACATATGGCATGGCCTCATCAACATTCTTAGCGACTAGATGTTTAGTGCAGTTAGGAAAAGAAGGCACTGAAAAACCGATTTCAGACGCCATTATTCAGGGTTTCTACGTTGACGATTATATCTATGGAAATAACGATAGCTCTAAGCTAGTACAAATATGCAGAGGCGTTATAGAGCAATTAAAAAAGGCCCAATTCTCTTTAAGAAAATGGCATTCAAATAATACATCCGTAATTCAGGAGCTCATAGGTGAAAATGACACAGATGAGTATCTCAACTTGAGTGGTAATGAATACTCAAAGACCCTCGGATTATTATGGGGTTGTAAATCCGATAAATTGTTATTTTCAGTCAACCTTACACAACATGAACACATAACGAAACGTATAATTTTGTCTACCATGGCACAAATATTTGATCCTTTAGGTCTTATCAACCCTTGTATATTGCAGGCAAAACTCATTTTACAAAAGCTATGGTCTTTGAAAATAGGAAGGGATGAAAGGGTTTCGACTGAAATTGCCGTAAGTTGGTGCAATTTAATTAAATCTTTACTTTATATTAATCAAATAAGAATTCCTAGATACGTTATAAGTGATCATTCTGTATCCTGTGAGATACACGCATTCAGTGATGCATCAACTCAAGCATATAGTGCGTGTGTTTACATTCGATCTGTGACTCATAATGATGAGGTATTGGTTAATTTGATAACCGCAAAAAGCCGCGTTGCTCCTTTGAAGCCTATGACGGTGCCACGGCTTGAATTATGCGGAGCTCTTCTAGCCGCTCGTCTAGCTGATAAGGTTAAATCATCATTAACGTTAAAAATTCACAGCTGTATTTATTGGTGTGACTCAACCATTGTGTTAAGTTGGATCAAATCATCCAAAGCCAACTTGTTGAAACCGTTTGTTTACAATAGAATTCATGAGATAAATTCCCTTACAGAACCATCCACATGGCGATACGTACCTACACGGGTAAACCCTGCTGATATAGGGTCACGGGGAGCGGACGCCAGACGGCTGGAAAAGAGTAGCTTGTGGTGGTCAGGTCCAGAATTTCTTTTAAATCCTAAATCAGATTGGCCAGATCAACCGACTTGCATTAATGAAGGTGATCTGCCCGAAATGAAAGTGCTAAGTCATTTAGGTATCTCAGAATCACAGTCAGTTGAATATTTTAATAAATTTTCTGAATTTTCTAGATTACAACGTATCACAGCTTACGTACAACGTTTCATTCATAACTGTCGCTTTCCAAATAACAACCATAAAGGTTATTTAACGTTAAGCGAACTCAATTCAGCACTGATTACATTATGTAAATTATCTCAACAAGAATCGTTTGAAATTGAGTACAGATTGTTAAAAAATAAAAATACTTTGCCATTAAAGAATAAACTAATAAAGTTTAATCCCTTTTTGGACTCTGATGGCCTCATACGAGTAGGAGGTAGGCTAGTCAATTCACATTACTCATACGACACCAAGCATCCAATATTGTTACACGCATCACACCATATTACAGTACTTATCTTCCAATATTATCATAAATTACTTATTCATGCAGGTCCGCAATTACTACTCGCTAATATTCGCCAAAGGTTCTGGATGTTGAATGGCAGGAATCTTCCGAGAAAAACTGTGCGTAATTGTGTTACGTGTTGTCGATTTTCAGGCAGAATTATACAGCCGATCATGGGTGTTTTGCCTGGGGAGCGATTGCACGCTGATTATCCCTTTATTAATACAGCGGTAGACTATGCGGGACCTGTAATGATCTTGAACCGAAAAGGTAGAGGAAGCACTTTAGTAAAGGCATACTTATGTATATTTGTCTGTTTGGCTGTCACATATAGAGCTTGTAACCGACCTGAGCTCTAAGACCTTTATTGCTGCTTTAAGCAGATTTATTGCTCGCAGAGGAAAACCTGTCAATATCTTCTCTGACAACGGCACGTGCTTTGTAGGAGCGTGTAATGAATTAGCGAAATTCTTAAAATCTTATTCACATTATATAGGTTCTTATGCTTTAGATATGTCCATTAACTTTAAGTTTTCACCTGCATATAGCCCACATTTCAATGGGTTAGCCGAGGCTGCCGTTAAATCAGTAAAATATCATTTAAAACGTATTCTTGGTCTTGCCAATCTTACTTATGAGGAAATGAATTCCGTTCTTGCCGAAATTGAAGCTATTCTAAACTCGAGGCCTTTAACTCCCTTATCTTCTGATCCATCGGATCTAGTAGCCCTCACGCCTTCACATTTTCTCATTGGACGAACATTAACAGTGTTGCCTTCTCCTCAGGTACAAGATGTCGCTAAGTTGTGCACCTTCTCACGTTTCATGAGAACTCAACAACTGAAAGCTCATTTCTGGGCCAGATTTCACAAAGAATACATTTCAGAGCTTCAGATACGACAGAAATGGTGCAAAGATGAAGGACAGCTACGTCTTGGACAAATGGTGCTAGTCAAAGATGACCGAGTGCCACCAAACAGATGGTTGCTCGGGCGAGTATCCAGCGTGTACCCAGGCTCCGACGGCGTAACCAGAGTGGCAGATGTGACGACTGCAACAGGCACCCTTCGGCGCGCCTTCAACAGGCTGTGCCCTTTGCCAGTGACGACGGAATCTGATGGCCCAGCGAACCAAGACTCTTTCTCCTGAGGCGGCAGCATGTTGACGCCTCGCATGTGCTCCCACTACGCATAGCACATATGCACACGGCAGACCGGCGTAAAGCAGCCAGCGCGGCGCCGCGGCGCGGGGAGGGGGCGACAAGGCTCCACTAGCGCCCAGCCACGGCGAAACACACACCTGATTGGCATCGGTGAACGTGCGCACGTTCACCTTAAATACCTTAATTATCTTGTAAACATAATCAAATATAGTATCGTTACAAAGTTTTACATCTTTAATTTAAATAAAGTATACATCAAAGTCCACCCGCAAGCAAGACAGTACCTAAGTTCTAAACAGGAGCATTATAAAGAATAAGATAAAACAATACGTGCAAAAGTATGCTCTTCTTTACTTAAGCGTAACCTATTATCTGAATTCAGCTCTCCATACACGTAGACTGTAAGTCAAATGATCTCTCACTAGTTCCACATATTGTTAATTTGTACTGTACGTATGTGGCATGGCTAGACAAGCGTGTTTATGCCCTGACGGTTCCCTGGGCAGTCTGAACAGTTGTGCTCAACTACCCTCTAGGGAACAACGAACGTAGCTAGTGCTGTGGGAGATTATGCCACGCGCTTAATGTACTAGTAGTATGATGATGAGTAGTAGCTTTTACAGAGAATAGGCGTTTTAGAAAGCGGAATATTTGTAGTAGTTGTGTAGAAGTATGTGTTGTGTATTTTGAACTGAAATTTAGTGAACCATATACAGGGTGAAAAAGGCTCTTAACGAAAACTGAAATCCCATGTTGTACCAATCACTACAAACATTTTTTACTTGGGCACCATACCTGGGAAATTACTGGTTCAGGAGATATTGAGGCTCAAAGTTAGTATGGATTTTTTCTAATAAGGTACAAAATCGATGCATTTACCCCGCCAATACGTTCCTTAGATGCTCTATGACCTCATGAATAAGTAGGTATTTCGAGCATTGCACGCGCGCTTATAATTGAGGTTTAAAAATGTGATAACAAATTCGTTTCCCAGTTATTATTTTTTGTTAGTATGACTTGGCATGATGTCCACAACGAGCAGACTTCGGCTTGGTGATGGGTCTTGTGACACCCTGTATGTCTATAAAGTTAATCGAGATTTTTTTAAACTATATACGTTGGCTTCTTTTCGAAGTTATGCGTGTATTAATTTTTTTTGTATTTTTTTTTGTTGCTTTTAACATCTGCGTTCAGTCAGTAGACTATAAGCGGATGAGTGGACTGAGAATAATGGCGGTTTGGATTCTGACTCTTCAGTCCTTCTCCCTTCTTAAATCAGGTTTTCTAAGACATGCCGCCTTTTCAACCTTCTTGTTGTAGAAACATCTTCAACCAGAGCACGTGCGAGTGGATTTACATGTTTTCGTAGACGATCTATATAGCGATTCTCTACACGTTTTATTACTTCATCTACAGTAGGAACTTCGAGATACTCATGTATTTCCTTGTTAGTAGTAAACCAGGGTGCATTGGCAAGGGTTTTCAGAAATTCATTTTGAGCACGTTGGATAATGGCTAAGTTCGATTTACTAGCAGTGCTCCAAATTTGGATCCCGTATGTCCAAACAGGTTTAATAATTGTTTTATATACTAACAACTTGTTGTGTAACAGGAGTTTTGATTGAGGCCCTAATAACCAGTACAAACCTTTAAACCTGGCATTGAGTTCAGCTCTCTTAGTTCGGACATGATCTTTCCATGTGCGACGTTGGTCAAACGTAACACCCAGGTATTTGACAGAGTTCTTATGTGGGAGTTCTTCGTCGCCAAGCTTGACTGGGGGGCAATCTCCTTTACGAAGTGCGAAGGTGATATGTGTCGATTTAGTTGCACTAGTACGTATTCTCCATTTAAGAAGCCACTGTCTACTTATTTCAAGTTAATCTTGTAGAAAGTTGGAGGCATAGACTGAAGAGGTGTCGCAAGCCAATATGGCTGTGTCGTCAGCAAAAGTAGCGGTTACAGCACTTGGAGTTTGTGGAAGGTCTGCGGTTAAGATGTTATAAAGTACTGGTCCAAGCACTGAACCTTGGGGTACGCCAGCTTTGATGTCAAAGAAAGATGACTTCGATTCTCCATATTTCACTTGGAAGATTCTGTTCGCAAGATAAGATTCTATAATTGGGTAGAAAATATGCGGTAGTTGTTGTTTGATTTTGCACAGCAATCCTTATGCCACACCCGGTCAAACGCCTGCTGAATGTCAAGAAAAGCAGCTGAACAATACTGTTTACGCTCCAAACTTTCTCTGATGGTTGAATAAACTGTATGTAATTGCTCTACGGCGGAATGGCCCTCTCTAAAACCAAAATGGGGGTCAGGTAAGCTCGACAATGCACTCTTTAGCCGTTTAACAAATAATTTTCCCATAGTTTGTATAACACCGGTAGGAGACTTATTGGTTCTATAGGAGGTCACTACATTAGTTGGTTTGCCTGGTTTGTTAATCATAGTGATTTGTGACACTTTCCATAGGAGTGGAAAGTAGGCAAGTCTAAAGATTGCGTTAAATAGTTGCGTTATAAAAAGTATGGCTTTCCTGGGCAATTCCTTAAGAACTTTAGGAGTAATGAGGTAGAAACCGGGAGCTTTTTTCGAGTCGAGCCTTTTTATTTCGGATCGTACTTCTCCAGATGTGATTGGTCTCAGCGGTAGCTCCATTTGAAAATATTGTTTTGATACTTCGTTTATCTCATACTCATTTAAGGCGTCACCCTCATTTGGTTGGAATATCTGAGATAAATATGTTGCAAAAGTTTCGGCTTTTTGTTCGTCGGTACGTGCCCACTCATCATTCGCCATCTTTATAGGAGGGTTATCAGTTGGGGTCTTTTGAATTTTTTCGTGGCTTTTCTTTTGTTCGTCGGTACGTGCCCACTCATCATTCGCCATCTTTATAGGAGGGTTGGTCAGTTGGGGTCTTTTGAATTTTTTCGTGGCTTTCCAGAGAGAATAATTGTCTTTAGCGTATGGTGACAGTTCCGCCATATGCTCCTGAAATGTGATGTTCTCATGCTCTTTAATCATTTGTGAGAGCTCCTTGCTTACCCCGTTAAAAGCTGTCTTGTCGCTGGAAATGCGACTAGTGTGCCATTTCGCTCGAAGTCGTCTTTTTTCTGCAATGTTCTGTTGTATTTCATCAGGAATGTTGTGAGATTTAAAAAGATTGGGGGTTTCCTCCGGTGTATTCTTCTACACTGCGAGTTGTATCAGGTTGGTGATCTCAAAACTTGCATCCTCTATGTCATCCTTAGACCTCAGTTGAGTACCGAGATTGATACTATTAGAGAGGTCCTGTCTAAAGCCTTCCCAACAGGTATTTTTGTTACACAGGCTCTCAAGCTTTTTTATATTTATGACTCGTGAACTCACAGTCAGCAGTACTGGCGAG
Organism: Euclidia mi; assembly: GCA_944739405.2. Lineage (NCBI taxonomy): Eukaryota > Metazoa > Arthropoda > Insecta > Lepidoptera > Erebidae > Euclidia > Euclidia mi. The sequence goes on along the minus strand of OX123193.2, from coordinate 10,636,582 downwards.
TGGTCGGAAGAACCGTCTGAGCTAGATAAAATTTTTGTGTAGAGGTTATTAATTCCTTTAGTGACAAAAAAGTCGACGAGATCAGGAGTCTTTGTGACATCAGTGGGCCAATAGGTTGGTTCGCTAGTGGAAAGAATAGACAACCTGTTATTTTCTACAGCTTTTTTGAGGTTTCTTCCTCTAGTGAGAGTAAGCCTAGATCCCCAGAAAGTGTTCTTGGCGTTCCAGTCTCCTCCCGAAATAAAACGGGAACCAAGTGAAGAAACATATGCGTCGAACTTAGTGTCACTTATGTTGTGCCTAGGTGGACAGTACACAGCCGAAATATCAAGTGAGCCATTGTTATCCTGGATCGACACAGTTGTAGCTTGCAGGTAAGGAGCAAAGAAACCATCATAGACTGAATGTTTAATGTTTTTGCTGATTATTACAGCTGCACCACCCTGACTTTTCCCATTCGGGTGTGGGGTATTGTAGTTTATGTATCCTGGGATGCTTAAGGTTTTGTTACCAGTCATGTGTGGCTCAGATAAGAGAACTACGTCTAGTCGATTGGACTTGATAAAGTATTCAATTTCCTTAGCGCTGGATAGGGCACCATTGATGTTCCAAGTTGCCAATTTGATAGCTGTCATTTTGAGAGCTTAGCAACAGAGTAGTTATAAGTCCCAATAGAGAGCTTATGTGTTGTAAGAGTACCTCCATTTTTTGTGTTTGTAGCATAATTATGTTTCCTAATGCGTCTTCTGGCGATGCATTTTTTTGAGTGGTAAGTACTTGGAGTATAATAATTTTGTGTTACCATTTGGTTCTTCTTTGCATGTTGGATTTATTTGTGATGTTCATTGCGTTAGTTGCGCGAGTTTCGTTATCTTTACAGGCTTGTCGTTTGGGGTTGATTTTTAGTCTTCTCTGAAGTATTTCTTTGTATACGTCACAGCCCTTATTTTTGGCTGGGTGATCGCCATTGAACAAGGCACATTTTGCAGGGGTATTTCTATCCTTTTTTAGGCAGCGATAGCCGAGTGGATATACCAATAGACTGCCATGCAGAGGGTATCGGGTTCGAACCCACGGCACGCACCAATGACTTTTCGGAGTTATGTGCGCATTGAATTGTTAATTATCACTTGCCCCGTGCCTCGGAGAACACGTTAAGCCGTCGGTCCCAGCTGTCATGAAGATCTTTGACGGTCAGTAAAGGTAGTCAGTACCTATAAATATACTGACACTTGTCTAAACCATGGGATTTAGCTATCCCTTTGGGGTGCGGAGGTCAGACAGGCAGTCGCTCCGTGGAAAAGCTAATATTCAGCCAAATCCGGTTAGACAAGTAAGCGGACCTCAAGCTGAAACTGGGATAAAGCAGATGATGATGATCTGCTAAGTCCAAATAATCAGCGGTTAATAATAAAAAATAATAAAATTTTCCATATTTTGTTAGTTACAGTGTTCTTAACCTAGTGTTAGTAAAAAACATTTATAAATTATAACAACGACAACGTGTCAGGCGCTTGCTTTTGCATGTAGGCCTATCCAATGCCTCATCAGTACTGAGTCCCATCGGCTGGCACACGCGGTCAGGATGGCGCTGGGGCCGCCACGCACCCGCGCCACGCACTTCGCTTGCGTATGACGGCATGAAAGCCGTCCACGCGCGCCTCCGCGAACATACCACTCACGCTGCAGTACCGCGGCAGCCCCATCATCACCCTGAACGCGTTATTATATTGCACACGCAGGGCGTCGTATGTCCTCCGCGTGTATTTGGCCCACAAACTGCAGGTGTAGAAGGTCTGGCAGAAAGCTCTAAATAGTGTGACCTTCACTTGTTCAGTACACCGTGCGAATTTGCGAGCCAACATGTTACAGCGAACAGACAACGCCCTACGTTCCCTCTCCATATCCATATCGTCTTTAAGGTCCTCGGTGACCCAGTGGCCCAAATACTTGAAATGAGTGACTTGGTTTAATGGTGTACCATAGAGTGCAACGGGCGGTACAACTGTGACCTCTTTTTTAGGTGCTTTAAATACCATAACCTCACTCTTTTTCACATTGTATTTGAGCCCCTGGGCCGCCGCATAATCTTCACATATACGGAGTAACTTGCGCAGCGCACCGATTTAAGGGCTGAGCAGGACCATGTCATCCACATAGCTTATATTATTAACGCAAATTCCTTCTATGTGACATCCGATGCCGGTGCTGCTCAGCTCTCCAATCAGGCGGTCCATATATAAATTAAATAATTTCAGTGAGGTCAGCCCCCCTGCCTCACTCCACACTCCAATACGTAATCGTCCGACTTACTAGCCGCCCACCTAACAGCATTTTTCTGATTTTTGTACCAGTACTCAAATATAGATACAATTTCAGGGGGCAAACTAGTGTCTTGGTACATTTTAGTCCACAACAGGGGCCTTACTCTCCAAAATAATGCCAATCTCAATTTAAAACCAATACAATTCCAATGTCAATTTCATGGTCACGTGGTTTCGTACTCTTGAAATCAATGTTGTCAACATTGGATTGAAATTGGGATCGCCCTGCGATTGGGAGGACTAGTGTTGTTCAAAACGTTACTATAAAGCCGCGTATCGACTTCGCGCTCCAAAAGGACGAACATTGGTGCGCGTTCCAGCCGCGTAAAATCGTTTACATTTTGGAACGCGCGCCAATGTGTTTGTTGGAACGCTCGAACATGGAGCGCCCCGTTCCATCCAGAGTCGGTTTTTTACCGCGCATCAAAGGCAACTCAATTGTGGCGCGCGCGCCAGTTGAGACGGACGTAATATTATTTTGTGTGTTGATTACGTTTTTGTTACGTTGCATGTTGAACGACCGAACACTGGAACAGTTGCCGCGTGCGCCATGGCGCGCGGAGTTGATATCATTTAAATATTCGGAGCGCGTTCCGTGAACGCGCTCTCGGCGCGGGCGTTCATGGCGCGCGCGCCAGGAGCGCATAATGGATACGCATCTTAAACCAACATTATGACTTTGAATGTCTGTATTTTATAAATAACAAGGCAAATAAATAAATAGAATGTGGCTTATGGTTTAACTCAATGATTTTATCGTTTATAAGTCAAATGAGCCCGAAAAAACTGCTAATATCATAAATATGCCATTTTTGGCTATATGTGGGAGTGTCGTTGCCACCACATAAAAGGTTAACCAAGCTGCCAAACATAAACAAACTAGGTAAACAAAGTTCTTAAATGTCTAATTACGCTCGAATAAAGTGAAAAAAGTTTTATTTTAAGTTTTCCAGTAAGAATACGACTATAATAATTGATAATTTTAGTTCCGTTGTACATATTTATTGTTACGTTAAGAAGTTTATAGAAGCGGTAAGTAAAAAATACCAATATTACATTATAAACCTTATCTCGATCAATGTTTCCTAAACTGCGTGATGTAGTAGTATATAGGTACTAAAAACTTATGCATTTTCAGTTATAATGGCTTATCGCCCTAGCTATGCCCAGTTAGAAGCTTTGGTGGAGTTTTTTGAAAAAATCCAGGCATAGCCAAGTGTTTGCTTCGCACCACCCAAGCCTAGCAAGAAACTAAGAAGAAATGGGTGAATTTGGCTATCTCTTTAAATGCTCTTGGAGGAGCTAATAAGGATGGTCAAGGATGGGCCAAGGTAAGATTAGAAGAAGGACCTATTAATAATTATGTAATTTATTCGGTATGTATAGTTATGTTTTTTATTTAAATAAATTTGTTTTTAGTACTGGGCAGAGAAGAAATGTGCCTTAAAAAGGCAATGTTCTCAAATAGCCATTTCAATGAGGCAAACTGGTGGTAGCTTATCTCGTCACTTGCCGATACTGTCTAACTTAGACAATCGGCTTGTGGCTGTGATGGGTGGGCAAGAGGTTGCCATTGGTGATCCAATGCTGCAAGTCAATCCATTTCCTGACATAGTATGTAACAAGAATTTATAATTTCATGATAAATAGGAAAATAGGTATAGTATAAAACTTAATAGGTACTTAATCACTTTATTTTTACAGTCTGCACCAGCTGTCTCACCTAAAGTAGATTCTGTGCCAGTATTAGCAGAGCTTTGAGAACAAATGGACACATTCTCCATGCCTAGCACCTCACATTATCAAGCGACTCCTATAGGTAAGTGTTCATTCAAATTGTTTACCACTAATTTTAACGGTTGTTAAAATTAGTTTAGGAAAAAGAAACTCATCACAAATCTTAGTTTTTTGATCAAAGGCTATATTTGGTAAGAACACAAATTTTATGAATATTATAAGCAGCATTGCAGCCCTAACCCAATGCTAAAGCTATGGGACTTGTGACCGAGAATTTGTGGATTAAAATCCTACCTATTACATTACTGACCTAAATTATTATTAATATTGAGAGCACAGGCAATAAACTGAGTTAATAGAAAAGAATGAAGGCCTTTAAAAGAAATAATAATTTAAGACTGAAATCCCTGGCATTTTTTCCTCATAGGGCCCTGAATGTTATCCTTGTATATCTCATTTCAGTGCCACCATCAGCCCCTCTGTCTTCAGTGCCACTGCAAACTACACCATCTTCAGAGCCACTACCAGCGACGCCGTTTTCTGTGCAACCACCGGCTGCGGCACGACATCAGGATATTACACCCAGATGCCGGCGATGATGTTCTTCAATCATCCAGAGACCAATTAATCCAGAAATGGCGCAGTTTGCAATGTTGGACGAATGACATGTAGAAGCAGAGAGAACTATAGCCCAAGCATTGGCTCAATTCTCAAACATATTTAGTTCGCTTGTGGCAATTAAAGAGCGCAGAGTTCAAGCAGAAGAGGCAACAGCTCAAGGCATTGCTCAAATAGCTAGAAATTGTTTATTCTTATGCTATAATTTAAGTTGATTTCAGTTTTATATTTGGATCTCATTCTTAATAATTGTGATATATTATGATCTCAATGTTGATTCTACTGCTATCTTTATTGATTGTGTTATATTTTATATCATTGTTGATTCTTATATGTTTTGATAAATAAAAGTATTTATAAGTTTAAAAAGACTTTACTATCATCCATTACATAAAAATTAAACCATTCTGGTAATATAATTGTCTACCTTCTACTCAACCATAATTGCTGTAAGTACTAAAGCAGCTCTTTTTTGAAGGCCCCGACGTAATTCAGCAGCTGCTGTTGTTCTGGCTGTCTCAGTTGGTTCTTGTGGAATGGGATTGGGTTATCTTGGTCATCATATTCTATTTCCTCCTCAACGTCGAGTTCAGGTAAATTAATGCACATGTTGTGCAAGATACAATATGTATTAATTATTTTGGATGCTACAGTGGGATGTTAATGTAGCACCCTGTGCCTCAGTAGGCATGTCCATCTATTTTGAGGACAGCTATAGTACGCTCCACTAGATTGCATGCTGAGCAGTGCACTTTGGTTTAATACTCCTCTGGGGAACCTGCAGCAGCATTAATTATAGGTGGCATCTGGTACTCTCTTTGAGCATATCCTGAATCACCTACAAATAAAAAAATATAATTAATTATTTAAAACATTTTACAGAATTACATACATAAACTCACGCCTGTTTCCCCGAAGGGGTAGGCAGAGGCATATAAAACGCCCACTTTAAGCCATTGTTTTGATCCCCACATAATAGGTGGTGGGCCTATTGCCGTAACCCTATGCACCCATACCAACTTACAGAACCCTCAGTTACAGAATTCTTATTTTGAATATGTACAAAATATTACTTGCCGAATAAGTATACAGGGTACTTACCTACCTAAGTGGCAAATTCAACATAGGCTATTTATAATATGTTAACCTACCTTATACTTGGGCGCTATATCACTTCTTCTTTTAAGCATTGGCATTAAAGGCTTTATATTTCCATATATTTCCTCAAACAAAGCCTTAATGACCCGGTACTTTGCCTTAAATTCGGTTTCATGCATAGAAAACGCTTTTTCCATGTAGCGCATCATACGACGTTCGTCTCGTCTTCTATTAAACTCTTTTCTCTTAGATTTATTTAAGATATCATGCATTAACACTATCCTTGCCATAATAGGAACTTACTCCAATACTTTGAAAACTATACAATGGATAAAAACTTATAAAATTGGAAAACAATTTACAAAAAGTTACTCTTTCGTTATTGGATAAAACTCAATAAACAAACCAATCTTGACGCAATACGCAACTGTCAAAATATGCTCGGGAGTAGCTTTTCAATGCCGATCCCGATCCTATTTAGTTCCTCAAGAAAACGCCCAATTATACCCCAATAAATGCAATTTGGCGCTAGTGTCGTGTTCAAAAGTAGGAATTGTGACAATTACTGACAATCCCAATGTCGATAGATCGGAATTAAATTCAAGAGTAAGGCCCCAGGTGGTACGAGACTAAGTCAAATGCCCTGGACAGGTCCAAGAAACATGCGTATACTGGGGTTTTACGAGCGGTGTAGTATTGCACAGTCTGCTTAAGGCACAAAATCGCACTTTCAGTAGATAGACCATTTCGAAAACCGAACTGGCCATCATGCAGTTTTATATGTTTTGTTAAATGGCCGTCAAGCAAACTGTCCAACACCTTCGCTATAACCGTGGCTAGGGAGATAGGCCTGTAGTTAGACCTGTCCGAGACATTTCCAGTCTTATTTTTTACAATAGGGACAACAATGGTAGACATGAAATCATCAGGCAGGTAGGAGTGGTTAATACAGAGATTAAACAATAGGGACAAAACTCTAGGCAAGTGTACCCCAGCAAACCGCAGGTGCTCAATGCTGAGGCCATCATGACCTGGAGATTTTCCTCTTTTCATAGATTTGATAACTACATCAACATTCTTTGCACTAAACCTTACATTGATATCTCCAGGTATAGCCCCAGCATCAGGCACCGACCTCATCTCAGGTTGTGCAAGATTGCCAACCGGCTCAACTCTGAAATGTTGCCTAAATAATTCTGCAATGGCATCTGGCTCGTGTTCATTCTCGACGCTTACTTATACGGCTAGGCTTTATATTCAATTTATTAGTTGATTTCCAAAATTTTGAAAAATTATTATTGGAATGGTGTCGTGCAATTATATCCATCTTAATTTGTTGTTGGTTATTTTGACACCATTTCAATTTTTCCTTGAACAGACGTCTAGACTCAGTCATTTCATTGTACAGCTGACCAGAGTTAGGTCTCCCATACCATAGCCAGTTATGATAACACTGCCGAGCCTTACCGTGAGCCTCCCTCACATGTTTATTCCAACCTATGCTTAGAAACTTTTAAACACTCGCGTTGCATGTTTAAGAATATATATCTATACGGGAATTAACGCGAACATGCATTAGGTATTTACATACCTTATTTTTGCTTGACGTTTCGAGACGGTTGCACGTCCCGTGGTCGCAAGCTGACTGGTGTAGCGATGTCATGTCTCCGAGTGCGAGGTAGAAGATTCTATTTCTACCCCCGCGTTGTTGATTTTCGAGGTGCCGGCGCAAAACACACTAACCGTATCTGTATATTGAACATTCGCCGACTGCGCATTAAAGTAGGGTGTTGTTAACCGGATCACTGGATTCCACGCCGATGACAATTTGAAGCCCTCTTCCCGATTGAAATTTTTATGTTTTCTGATTTCGATCGCTTCACGCACAACTCTTGGGTAAAAGTGGCGTTCCGTGGAGAGGACTTGGGGACGATGAAATTCAATCCAGTGATTGGTGCCCGATTGAAGTAAATGTTCCGCAATCGCCGATTTGTTCGTTTGACGGTTCTTTACAGCTGTGATGTGCTCCTTTATACGTTCAGCGATGGTCCGCTTCGTTTGCCCTATGTAAGAGCTTCCGCAGCTGCAGTTGATTTTATAGACACCTGGGGTTTGTAGCGGTAGAACATCCTTTGGTGTGCCCACCATGTTGTATACTTTGGCCCCCGGTGTAAATACGGTCGGAATGGAGTAGTTTTTTAACTTTGCTCCTATTTTATCCGTAACACCTCTAATGTAGGGCATGTAGGTCGGTTGTCTATTTACCGCCGGATGTTTATCTCGCTTGTTAGGCCGCGTCATTCGACGATGTATCTGGTATCCGTTCTTCCTAAGTACCTCCTGAACATGGTCTAGCTCTAGCTTCAAATGCTCAGGGTCACAGAGGTCGTGTGCTCTGTTTTTTAGTGACGTCACAACGGATTGCAGTTGTCGAGGATGGTGGTGCGACGTGGCGTGCAGGTATCTATCTGTGTGTGTAGGCTTCCGGTATACGCAGTGTGTTAAGGACCCATCTGGTCTCACAGTCACTTTGACATCCAAGAATGACAACGATCAGTCAGTTTCCATTTCGTAGGTGAATCTCATCTTCAGATGAATGGCGTTAAGGTGTTGCACATATTGATCTACTTCCTGCTTACCTCCTTTTACGATACTAAATATATCGTCCACGTATCTTTTCCAAAGCCTGATGGTCGTAGGTCCGATGCTAAGCGCCTTTTCCTCAAAGTGTTCCATCCAGATATTAGCCAGTACTGGGGCTACTGGACTCCCCATTGCGACACCGTCGATCTGGAGGTAATATTGGCCTTGGAAGAGGAAGTAGTTGCCATCTAAGCAGTGTTATAGTAGATCAATATAGTTGTGAGGCATATCGTTGTCACTCAGTCTGTCCCTCACTACGTCCAGACATTCCCTTATTGGAACGTTGGTAAAGAGTGACTCAACGTCAAAGCTTACCATTACATCTTCCGGTTCTAATCGGATACTTTGTACGATCTGGACGAAATGACGCGAGTTCTTCACGAAAGACGGTGTCATACCGACTAATGGCTGCAATACCGATGCAACGTGCTACGCAAGGTCGTAAGTAGGCGACGAAATCTGACTTACGATAGGCCGCAGTGGCACGTTGGGCTTATGTACCTTAGGCAGACCATATAGCCTAGGTGGTTGGTATGGCTTGGGACCATATAACTTGCTGTACTCATCTTCCGTGAACAGGTCCTGGTGGTCTTGTATCAGTGCTCGTATTCTGCGCGTTACTCTGGCCGTGGGGTTATATGAGACCAGTTTATACACCTTGTTATCACATAACAACTTTCGTACCTTGTCCGTATAATCAGCCGTATTCATCACTACAGTGGCGTTTCCCTTGTCGGCCTTAAGCACTAAAATATCCTGGTTGTCCCAAATCCTTTTCAGTGCTTGACGCTCTTCCATAGTGACATTACTGGCAGGTATCTTCGACTTCCGTAATATCACCGCGACGTCCTGTCGTAGGGTATCGGCATCACTGGGCGGTACTTTATTACGGATAATCGTCTCCTCAACACTGCTGATTATATTTTCGTACGGTATTCGCTTAGGTGTTAATGCGGAGTTTAAACCTTTGGCCAAGATGTTAATCGCAGATTCATCTAAACTCGCGTTGGATAGATTAATTACGGTGTTACTGGTTTGTACCGATTCCGTAGGTAACGTTTTATTCGCATACCGTCGGTTTAATAACTTCGAGAACTTTCGCTCGTGAGTAGCACTACATAGTTCGAATGTCCGACTTGCTTGTAAGAACGTTATCCGATCACACAAATCATAATCAACGCGAGATAGGAACCCACTACACTTCGTATGCACGGCATATAACTCACACTGTACACTGTTGAGCTCACTATGTGTTTACAGGCGCATAAGGTTGAGATTTGATTGCTACGGTGTGATGGTTAAGTGAAACACGTCCTCTCGTTAATGAGTTTATTGAGACACTGTTTTTAAATAAAATGTGCTTTCAATATATATCGGCGTAAACATCCCGCCCACCAAAACGAATTGTTTTACAACATAACAAAATCAACAATTAAATAGAACAATGGACTGTATATTATATAATTCAACATTTTTACTTGATTGTATCAAACTAATTCCAATAAGGACACATGCACTCTTAACTTTCTTTAGGCAATAATATAAGTTTGGACAAAGGTCTCTTCAATTCGTGATTTCCTTTACATTGGACAGTCACAACACGAACCAAATTATCCGCTCCAGGATGGACAAGTTTCACGCGACCTAATAACCACTTATTAGGTGGCAAATCATCTTCCTTTATGATGACAATATCTCCAGGAGTTGGCGACGGAACCTTCGATGTCCATTTGTATCTTTGTTGGAGAGTGTTTAGGTATTCTGATTGCCAGCGCCGCCAAAAGTCTCGAGTCATCTGTTGTATCATTTGCCATCTTGTTAGTAAATTAATGTTCCTCTCCTTATAATTGACATCTGGAACACTAATGAGCGGTTCTCCCACTAAAAAATGTCCAGGTGTGAGTGGGGTCAATGTCTCAAATGTGTCGCTAAGTTGACAAAGTGGACGTGAATTGAGACTTGCCTCTATTTGTGCCAGTAATGTTGCCATCTACTCGTAGGTCAGTTTCGTGCCTTGGTTTATTCTGGTCAGATGTCTTTTGGCTGACTGAACTCCAGCCTCCCATAGGCCCCCATAGTTTGGCATACGTGGAGGTATAAAGTGCCAAGTTGTGCCATCATTAGCCAACAATTGAGCTATTTCCTGAGAGATATTAGCTTGGCCCTTTGCGAATAGTGCTTTCAGTTCCTTGGCGGCCCCAACAAAGTTGGTGCCATTGTCGCTCCACAAGTGAAGGCACGGTCCTCTTCGAGCGATGAAGCGTCGGAATGCAGCGATAAAGCCTTGGGCTGTAAGGTCGGTGACAGCTTCTAAATGTAATGCCTTGGTAGACATGCAGACGAAAAGACATATGTAACCTTTCACGGCTTGATGACCTCGACCCTTTGACGTTCTTATGAGTACAGGTCCTGCGTAATCTACTCCGCTGTTACGAAAAGCTCTGCAAGGATTTACTCTCTCAGCAGGTAGTTGGCCCATCATTTGATTACTCGTCTTCGCCTTGTCTACAATACAGATCTTACATGATCGAGTACATTTCCTCACTGCTGCCTTCATGCCAACGATCCAATATTTACTACGAAGGTAGTTCATCATCAACTGGTTGCCACCGTGACAAGTCCTAATGTGTGCTTCTTGAATTAAAAGCTTTGTAATATGAACATCATTTGGTATTATTATTGGATATTTTGCTGTTTCAGGTAATGTGGCGTTCTGTAATCTGCCTCCAACTCTCATTATGCCTCCCTTATCTAAAAAGGGCGCTAGTGTAATAAGTGAGCTCTTAGAATTGACCTTTCCTTTGTTCTTTATTTCTTCTATCTCTCTTGAGTAAACTAAATTCTGATAGTATTTGATACATATTTCTAAAATTCTTTCCATTTCTTCTACTGTTATGTAATCTTCTAATTGAATTTTATTTTTAATGAGTAAAACCCTTCTGCAATAAGCCAATACTCTCTTCATTCTTGATAACGTTGAAAATCTCTCCCACAGTGGTGTAACTTCCTGGTAAGTATGGGTGTGACATGAAAGTTTCATTTCAAGATCCGTTGCAGGAACATCTGTTGTCAAGTTCGTGATCTCGAGATTGGATAACCATTCGGGACCTTGCCACCACATTTGAAGATCCGCCAAATCTCTTGCCTTGACTCCTCTCGTTGCTATATCTGCGGGGTTTTCATTGGTAAGTACGTGGCTCCACCTGTTGGCTTCCAGGTTTCTCTGAATATCTGCAATCCTGTTTCCTACAAAAGTGCGCCATCGATTTGGACTAGACTGTAACCATGACAGGACTACCATTGAGTCTGTGTAAGCATAAATGCTGTTCATAGGTATTTTCAACACATCGGCAACATCCTTTGCTAGATCAGCCAATAATACTGCAGCGCACAACTCCAATCTGGGTATCGTTAGTTGTTTTACAGGTGCTACCTTTGTGCGAGATGCTATCATTACTACGTGGACTACGTTATACTCATCAACTACTCGGAGGTAAGTAACAGCTGCGTATGAAGTGGATGAAGCGTCTGAGAAGCCGTGAATCTGGATTTGCTTGTATTGTGGTGTGATATGAAACCACCGTGGAACTTCGATTGCTTGGAGGTAAGATAAATCTTCTCTATATTTTATCCATTCTTCAGTTATGTTTATAGGTACTTCACTATCCCATCCGAGGTTACAAAGCCACAGCTTCTGTATTATGACCTTGGCTACGATGACTACTGGGGATAGCCACCCAAATGGATCAAACAAGCGAGCGACATCAGAGAGGATAGACCTTTTTGTTATTGGATATCTCAATTCAGGTAAGTTAACTGTTACTTTAAATGTGTCATCCTTTCTATCCCATTTCAAACCCAAGATTTTAATGATTTTATCTAGTTTTATCTCTAATGTATCTGTAGTTGTTTCTTTAGCTTTTAGATAGTTCAATACTTCTTCCGAATTGCTTGACCATTTTTGCATGTTAAATCCTCCCTTTTCAAGTATAATCTTTATGTCATGACAGAGTTTTTTGGCTTCTTGGACCCTTCCTACCGATACCATGAGATCATCCATGTAATAACAGTTCTTTATTACAGCAGCAGCTTCTGGATAGTCTTGACCTTCGTCATCAGCAAGTTGGATGAGTGTTCTAACTGCTAGGAATGGAGCTGCAGCAGTGCCGAACGTGACTCTCTTCAATTTAAAACTACTTATCTCGTCTGTTTCATCTCGCCAAACTATATGTTGTAATTTTGTGTGTTCTTCAGCAACTTTGATAATTCTATACATTTTGATTATATCTCCAATTATACAAATTTTGTGTTTTCTCCAATTTATTATGAGACTACGTAAGTCGGGTTGCAAAACGGGCCCTACTAACATGTTATCATTAAGTGAATAGCCACCCGTGCCTTTTACAGACGCATCGAAGACGACTCGTAATTTTGTCGTATCCTTATCTTCTCTAATTACTGCGTGATGTGGTAAGTAATTCGCTTCTTCACCAAATTCTTCACATTTTTGTAAGTGTCCCATCTCCAAATACTCATCAATCACCATTTTGTATTGCTTTTTAAAGTCGCTGTTTCTCTGGAATTTGTTTTCTAATTGCTGAAATCTCCTCAACGCTATTTGTTTTGTGTCTCCTATCTTTTGCATAGTTTCTTCTAATGATTGTTTCAATGGTAATTGTACTATATATCTACCTTCTTTATCTCTTATTGTTGTGTTTGTGTATCTTGTTTCACATTCTTCTTCTTCCCTTGTTAGTATCTTTCTTTTGGTATACGAATCCGTTTCTATTTCCCAAAACCTCTTCAGTATGCTATCATCTTCTGAGATTGTCTTTGTAACGTGTAGTGTAATAATCTCATTATGTCCGTTGATCGATGATGTGTCATCCTTTTGACCCGACAGGATCCACCCCAAACAGGTTTTCTGGGCCACTATGCCATCATTCATTCTCATTAAGCCAACATCTATAATTTTGCTAAAGACGTCGGCGCCAAGTAAAACGTCAATCCTACCCGGCGTGCTGTACATAGGGTCCGCTAAATTCATGTTTTGGAGTTGTGGCCAGCTCATCGTGATTGTTTGAGAAGGTAGTTTTTTAGACAAAGTCTTCAAAACATAAGCCTTCACCGAAAATACTTCATTGTCATTAAAGCGCGATGAAACTGCTAATTCAACGTAGTGTTTGATAGGTATTTGGGATTCTTGTCCTACTCCAGAGACGACACCGTTGATGCATGTCTTCTTGAGCGTCAAGAGTTCAACTACTCTTGCGGATACCAGTGATGCCTCTGAGCCCTGGTCAATCAAAGCACGTAGCAGGTGTGTATCTCCATTACTCGCTTTAACTGCTATTTGTGCTGTGGCTAGTAATACTCGAGGACCGGGTTGTGTTCTTGACAAGTGTGCGGTTGTGATACGTTGTTCTGGTTGTGATTGTTTATCTTCTCCTTGACTTATTTCTTTTGATCGATGTAAAAGGGAATGGTGTCTTCTTCTGCAGACTCGGCACGATGTCTTTTGTTTACAATTATATACCGTATGATTTGGAACAAGGCAATTAAAACAAAGATTATTCTTCTTGACAAGCTCGTGTCGTTCTTCTACAGGCTTACTAGCAAACTCTTTACAGTGATAGATGTAATGTTTATCATTGCAATAAGCGCATAAAGGTTGTAAAGATTCACTGCTGTGTGTAAACTTACAGCTGGGCGCGACATCCTTTAATGCGACATGAAATGATTTATGACCTTGTGTCTTCTCTTTTACAGAATTTGCAATCGGTGTGACAAGTTCGAGTGTTCGAAACTTTGACTCGAGAAATCTTCTTAACTCGTCCCACGAAGACAGCTCATCACTATTTTGTTTATAGGCTTGCTCTTCCCACTCTTTCAACGACTCTGGGTCCAATTTCTGTGATACAAGAAATACTATCAATGGATCCCAAGAGGCGGTACCAACTTGCATATTATCTAAGCTATTTAAGCATTCCACTGTCGTGTCGAATAAAGCCTTAATATTATTAGCTGTCTGATTTGTAATCTTTTTCTGACTAAACAATCTTCGTAAAAGAGAATTAACTATCATCTTCTTATTGCCAAAACGTGCCTGTAATAGCTCCCACGCCTGTGTATAGTTATTTTCTGTAATATTTATATGTCTTAACATCGCTTCAGCTTCTCCACAAACGCTTGTTTTGAGATAATGTAGCTTCTGTACATTGCTTATAGCGGTGTTATGAACTAGCGCGGTGAACAAATCTTTATATGTAGGCCATTCGTCATATTTGCCTGAGAACGTCGGTATTTGTATGCGTGGTAACTTTGCAAACGGCAATTGCTCGCTATGAGACGTTGTTGTCATGTTTACTGCCTCAGCTAACCTTTGTTGTGACTCCAGGTTTGATAAAAGATCGACTAAGTCGCCTCGTAAGCACAGGTACATGTCCTCGTATGTATAGTATTCCTCTTGGAGAAAATACGGCAAAACACCTCGCTGTTCCCGCGGTGTACACCTTGTAAGGCTATGGTGTGCTTGTTTAAATGTATCCCAGTATTCCTCGATACATTGAAGTCTCGTTTTTACATAGCCTTCCGTTAACCGCTGTTTCGGGCATTTCTTCAGGTTGACCTGAGCCTTTTGGATCATACTGGCTACATCTTCTAACGTCGTTAAATATTTAGTTTGTTCCGATGTCGGTGCAGTCATTTTCAAAGTACGGTGTAATTAATAAATTCACTAATCACTGATTGTATAAGTTTATAAGTCTTTATTCACGTAAATGTTCACTAATAGCACAGTATAATAGGTTGTAAACAAGATGATTCACATTGGAATGCGAGTCCTTTGTATTCGCTCGGCCGAGTTCGCGACGCAGCAATCAACCATAAATCCGAGTCGTTTGGACCATGTTTACAGGCGCATAAGGTTGAGATTTGATTGCTACGGTGTGATGGTTAAGTGAAACACGTCCTCTCGTTAATGAGTTTATTGAGACACTGTTTTTAAATAAAATGTGCATTCAATATATATCGGCGTAAACACTATGTTTGTTGCGTATTAATTGTCTCAGGAGACGTACACTCGCGTTATACAGAATTTTACGGGAAAATGCGATATCACTACGTGGTTTTATACGCACACACGTAGGTAATAAGTCCCAATCGCGACATTTTGTTAGAAATATCAACGATGTTTCCACTCGCGCTCGTTTCCTCCGTAATAATTCTAGGTGACGCACTAATTTTGCAATTTCCGACCCGTAGCGGTTTGCAATATAATATGCTTGCCCCTACTGCGATTTGAATTCGCACTAAAGGAATATTTCGCGCCTTCTGTTAATATGCATACTATATTTCTATACATATTGCTAATTAATGATTTATGCTTATCAGAGTTGCACTTTTTATCAGCACAAGTAGCAAATTCCGATGGAAAATCAATAAGCCGCAGATTTGCGTGACAATAGTTACGGTACATTTCAATTTGACTAGGTTGCCTTTCACTCCATATTACATTATTTATAAATTTGTTTGTTATTACAATTTTAGGTTTTATTAAATTCAAATTACATGTTAGTTGCATTGGATAGTGATCCGACCAGTAGGTATCATATAATATGGTCACAGTATCGATGGTTGCGCGCGCGGCGCTCGTGACTACGCAGTGATCGAGCCACCGCCGACATCCGTGTGCGTCGCTAACAAAAGTGTGCGAGTCGTTAGGTAACAATTCGAGATCAACACATGACCATGATTGTTCTACGCAAAAGTCTAAGAGTTGCATTGCAAATGACTCACCCGGGTGCGCGTTGAAGTCTCCCAACACAAACACAGATTCAACATCACTAACTGCAATTATAGAATTTATTTCACCTAGACATTCCGTAAACTCGATCAAATTGTCTTTAGAGTCCATAGGCATATACACCGATATGATTAGCAAACAACGATCTTGTACCTCAACCTTAATAGCTGCTATGCGATCACTGTTACACTTTAACACTGACACTGTGGGAAACACTGACTTTCTCCAGAGAAATGCCACACCTCCGTATGGTCGACCACGGAGCACACCTGCCGAAGTATCCACGGCAGACTTGCCAGTGAACGCAAACTTGTCACTGATGCTGTCCAGGAATGGAATATCGTGCGGCAACAGCCACGTCTCCTGTAGTGCCACAATGTCAGCTGTTTCACATATATGCCTTACACATTCGGCAGATCTTATAATATTTTTGCAGTTAAATGTCACAAACTTAGTGTGATTATTCATACGCTAGGTGCCCACAGTTCTATTATTTCGCAATCCTAGTACCGGAATTACTTCTTGCCCTGAAGTTAACAAAGCGACAGTATGCAACGCCTTCTGGCCAGAAATCATCATTCAGGAAAGTATCTAGTTTATGTTTTGGTACCAGTACTTTGTACGCATCATATAATTTAGGTACTTTCATATTCATTTTTTCCAAGTGTACAGCAACATTAGTTTTACTCGCTATGTAACTCAGTATGTCACACACGGGCACGTCCTTCGCAACATTATAAATATAGATAGGAATTTTAATATCTGCAGCTTTGAAATTCGTGTCCGCGCTCGAAACTGCCTTTCCCCTACTAGCGACAAACCGATTCCTTAAGCGTCTTTTCTGTACTAGGGTCCATTCTTGGTCTTCCTTTGGTATTTTCCAGTCACCATTGCGTACAATATAAGCCAAAGATTTCCTACTGCCGAGTACGTCTTGCTCTATGTTCGGGGTGGCCGTGTGTCCCGCCTCGCTCGGCACGTCGGTCGCAGCTGATTGCAGGTGAGTCATCTCGGGCTCGTCGCCGGCCGGAGTAACACAAATACTGTTGTCGTTAGCGCGATCACAATTTTGTTGATTACCCTCATTTTCTGTACATGATTGAATAATATCCCGGTAACTCGTATCTACGCGTTTGTCGCTAGTATTTTTGCATGGTGTGACATATTGAGTGTCCATATACTCCAGCCCCTTTGGACCGCTGCAGTATTCATGGTGACTATCCAGCAAAAAGCCACCTCTTTTGATGTTGACATTACTGGCGGTGCTTCTAAAATTATTCACTATAGATGCCTTTTTTAGGCTTTCAAGATCAGACTTCACATCATTTAGGTTTTCTTTAGTGGCATACAGTTTTTTGATCTGATTCATCTCCTGCTGCATTCGCATCAAATCCTTCAAAATCCGAGTGACGTCGACGTGATCAAAAAGTACCGGCGGTAGTTTTTGCAGGTCACGCGCCACAAAAACCGGTAATATCTCAGGATCGGACTTCTTCAGCATGCAGATGATATCATCTATTTCACGGAGCTTCTTCCCGTCTCTCTTCCTCGCCTTCTTACGCTTCTCCGTGGGTAATGATTCACAAAGTAGATTTTTAGCATTGTGAATATCCTCGTCAGAAAATGCACTGACACATATTTGACTAATGCTCTCCTCGTTCATCACATCGATTTTGTTACATATAAAGGCTAGGACCTCGTTAATAACTATATTGCAACTCGAACATTTTAACAACTTCGCGGCCATGGCTAGTCTCGCGCGTCCGTATGACAGCGCATGCGCGTCGCGACTTAATGCTTGGCTGTTTCTTTTTAAAAATTAATTTGCTCCCAAAAGGTTTTTTTTAAACGTTCACGGTGGCGTGTGAGTCCTTCTTACGAAAGAACATCATAATACTCCTAAGTTTACTTCATCGTTTCAAGACAGCCGACTGACGTTAACATCGAGTGGGATAATATTACAATATACTTAAGAACCTTTTTTAAGTATTAGTTTGCGTAACTTTTCTATTCCATAATGTGGATAAGGAAAACTACTACTTTGATAACAGTTATAGTGCAGTTTTAGCTCCGGTTTTAATTTTTTCAAATTATATAGAAAATAAAAATTAAATCAATATAAACGTAATTGGCTCATCGATTTGCAAGCTCAAACGTGTTCATCGCCGTCCGGTTTATCTAATCTAATACTAATATAAAAAGAACCTTAACGAAAACTAAAACCCCATAATGTACCAACCATTACGAACATTTTTTACCTCTGTACCATACCTGGGAAATCACTGGTTCCGGAGATATTGAAGCCCAAAGTTACTATGAAATTTTTGTATTTAGGTACAATATGGATGAATTTACCCCGCCAACCTGTTCTATAGATGTCCTATGCACCCATGGATAAGTAGGGATTTCGAAAATTGCACGCGCGTACTTTAAATTGCGGATTAAAAAATGTATTTCCTTAAAAAAAATCGTTTTCCAGGTTTTATTTTCGCTGAGTATGACTTGACATGATGTCCAAAACGAGTAGACTTCGGCTTGGTGATGGATCTTGTGACAACCTGTATAGAAAGCTGAAGAGTTCGTTTATTTACTTGAACGCGCTATTCTCAGGCACTACTAGTTTGATTAAAATAATTATTTTAGTGCATTTATCGAGGAAGGCTATAGGTTATAAAATATCACGCTATGAGCCATGGAAGCGGAGCAATAGCCTTAAATAAGGAAGGTTTAACTGCGGGCACATCTAGTGTATAACAAGTAATCGATAAAAAGCACTACCGCACCTCGGAATGAATATCGCAATACACGCCAAAAGCCCGACAGCGTGTATACCATCTGTGTATATAAAATCCTTACGTTGTTGACTGACCGACAGACAAGCTACAGCCAAAACTATTGAGCGCAGGAAGCTTAAATTTGGCATGCACGTTCCTTGGGGACCCCTGCATCGAGGTGTGAGACAAGGGGATGTTATCTCCCCCAAATTGTTCACAAATGCAATGGAGGATATGTTCAAGACGCTGCACTGGAAAGCACGCGGTATTAACATAAACGGCGAGTACCTCTCACACTTATGTCCAAAATTCTTGAAAAAATACTAAATACTAGACTTACAAGATTCTTGACTCAGCATAACATAATAGCAAAAAACCAGTATGGGTTCCTCAAAGGTAAATCTACGGAGGATGCCGCCTTAAATCTAACCGAAAGTATTGTAAAGCGACTTGATAACTCAGAGAAAGTAATAGGTGTATTCCTTGATATTTCAAAAGCTTTCGATTCAGTTTCTGTCCCCTTACTAATTGAAAAACTAGAATCAATAGGTATTCGTGGAATTGCACTTGATATCTTTCGCTCATACCTGACAAATCGTTCTCAGTGTGTTAAAGTAGGCAACTGTACCAGTTGTCATGTACCTCTTTCCTTTGGAGTTCCTCAAGGTAGCGTTTTAGGTCCCACACTCTTCTTAATATATGTTAATTCTTTGTGTACTAAGCAAATAAATAACTGTAATATTATCACCTATGCGGATGATACGGCTCTTATTTTACATGGAAGTAACTGGGAAGAAACAAAGTATTATACCGAAAAGGCGCTTACCGAGGTCATGAATTGGCTTCATGATAATATTTTAACCTTGAACGTTAAAAAAACGAAATATATAACTTTGGCTCATCGCACGAATGCCCAACCACCTAATGAATTTCTAGTGAGAGCTTGTACTTGTGCTGTACCAGCCCAATGTGACTGCCCTAATCTAGAATGTAGTACCTCCTTAAAATATCTTGGTCTTATAATAGATAGCACGTTAAATTGGTCAGAACATATAAATTCCTTAACGGGAAAAATCAGAAACTTAATAACGGTCTTTAGAAAACTTAGAAATTTGGCAGAAATATTAACGTTGTTATGTGTCTACTATGCGCTGGCACAGAGTCTTGTACAGTACTGTATCGTAGTGTGGGGTGGAACTGCCAAAACTATTATGCTTCCTCTGGAAGGTGCCCAGAGGGGTATTCTAAAGATCATGCTTGGCAAGCCTCGAAGGTACGATACTCATGCAATATATACAGAATGTTCTGTTTTAACAGTTCGACAGCTTTTTGTGCGGTCAGCCATACTCCGGAAGCACATGACTACTGAATTTAAACCCATAACTAAGCGTAACAAAACGAGGATATGTCCCGTCACGTCACACAAAACTGCACTTGCTAGAGCTCAATATTACGTAATTAGCCATCATTTGTACAACATATGTAATAAACAAAATAATATTTACCACCTACCATCACATAAATGTAAGTTAATTATAAACCAATGGCTCCAAAAATTCAATTACGTAGAAACAGAGGAAATCCTTACGAGTCACACATTTTCATACAATCATATGCCTACACAATCACACACACTCCCACAAGCACACACACAGTCACACACACTCTCACACACACCAATTACACAAACACACAGTCTGAGTGTTGTTTAAGAACTTCTATATGTATTAATTTATTATATTAATTATATTGATTTGTTAGTAAGTTTATTTATATAGCCACTTAAACAAAACAAAACAGATTGTGAAAATTGAACCATTATTTTCTGAATTGTTTTTCATAGGGTGGAAGGTGCTGACGGACTGTAATACAGTTTACACTAGTACAGCCGTCAAAGGTGACCTCTTTTAGTCTAACACATTTATATGTCATACTTATATACTTATATATGTATAAAATAAGAGCAATTTGTAAAGAATTCAATGAGAAATAAACTTAATTACTTACTTACTTAAGATTTGCAGACGATATCGTTATCGTGGCTTAAACCGTGCAAGACTTGCAGTATATGCTGAGCAGCCTGGCTGATTCTTCTGCTTGCATCGGTCTCCGGATGAACTTAGATAAAACCAAAATAATGTTCAATGAACATGTCTCTCCGGAACCGATTATCCTAAACGGGGTCCCTCTTGAAGTGGTTCAGGAGTACGTCTACCTTGGGCAAACCTTGCAGTTGGGTAGAAACAACTTCGAGAGGGAGGCTTGCAGAAGAATACAGCTTGGCTGGGTGGCATATAGGAAACTCTGTCGAGTCTTTTCGTCATCCGTACCGCAAAGCCTTAAGACAAAAGTCTTCAACGAGTGCGTCCTACCCGTTATGACTTACGGTGCCGAGACGTGGACACTGACGGTGCGACTAGTCCACCAATTTAAGGTCGCTCAGCGAGCTATGGAGAGGGCTATGCTCGGAGTTTCTCTGATGGATCGAATTCGTAATGAAGTGATCCGACAGAGAACCAAGGTAATCGACATAGCTCAGAGAATTAGCACGTTGAAGTGGCAGTGGGCTGGTCACATCTGTCGCAGAACCGATAATCGATGGAGTAGCCATATTTTAGAGTGGAGACCGCGCCTTGGCAAACGTAGTGTAGGACGCCCTCCGGCTAGGTGGAGTGACGATATACGCAAAGTGGCTGGCAGCGGCTGGACACGAAGAGCCGAAAATCGGGCTCAGTGGCGTGCCATTGGAGAGGCCTTTATCCAGCAGTGGACTACGGAAGGTTGATGATGATGATGATGATGATGTTCCTTGGGGACCGTAGAGGTGCACTAAGGACGGATTTCCCGAAATTCCCACGAGATCGGGCAGAAACAGTCAATTCAGTATAAATTTTTGAAATGCGGAGGTCAGTCGACAGTTCCTCAATTTTATTTTTATATATTCTACCACATACACACATCACTATCTAGTCCCAAACTAAGTAGAGCTTGTACTATGGGTACTAGATAATGGATAAACATACATACATATATACTTATTTTTGTAAATACATACATATTATACATAGAAACACCCAGACCAAGACAAACATCCATATTCATGCACATAAATGTTTGACATGAGCGGGAATCGAACCCGCGACCTTCGGCGTAGCAGTCGCTTACACTCCCGCTGCGCCAACAGGTCGTCAAGTTAAGTAGTACTGTTAAATTATATAAGAACTTCGCGTGCCGCGTGCTGAGGCATCCAATTCTATAATGCACTCAAGATACTGTAAGGATGAATAAAATAATAAGTATCACCGTCTTGTATAAACGATTCTGCCCTTCAGACTGTTTCAAATAATACATGCAGATACACAGAGCAGCGAGTAAATTTGTTCTTGTGAATATATGATGGCTCACAAACGGCATAACTCTTTAAGTTCCAATACGACGGTGACTTATGAAAGGGGGTGTCCGCCAACTTTTCTTAAGAGTTAACCCGTAACTGCCTTACTTTCAGCTACGAAGATACGTGGAAGATGCTAGTGAGTTTAACAATCAAACATTTTTGCTAGAAAGTATCACCAAAGAGCTCAGATATTTACAAAGAGGCGCATTTCTTATGGGCGCTCTGAAGACAAACTTTCTGGGACCCAAATTGCCGCTTGGCGGCGTGGCAGTAGTTCCCTTAGTGTAAGAGCAAGAGAGACGGAGCACGACGCCAGCGTCGTCAACGACGCCTACTACGAACTAAACTGGAGCCAGTCTCCACTTGGAATTGGCACACGAAATCCTTAAGAACTGCGGTTCTATGTAAATCTGTATTCATTGGTATCACCTAGTAATGAAACTGAGTGACATTGTTACATCTAGATTTTAATTGCCGCAAAAAGTACATTACCATTTTGGCAATGTATCGATATACTACAGAAAAAATAGCATACCTTGGCGATAAAATATGTACATCTTCTATCGCCAAGAAATAATAAATTTATCTTAGCACTAGAAATCGGGATCTGACGAGTCCTACCTAAATTAAGGGAACCTTCTCCGAAGAGGTATAAACTCAAATTTTTCGAACCAGGCGTGTAGGGTATCATTTGCTATTTAATTTATTACTAAATCGAATGAGTCCATACTCATACCAAAATGTTTTTTTCGACAAACGCCTGTATCCCCGAAGGGTTATGCAGAGGTGAAATATTTGATTCACATTTTGCCATGAATTTTTAGGTCCCACGTACCAAAGAGATTGAAACCAATCCGTAAATCCATTCTCAAACGCAAACGATTATTTTCTTTAATTTTCTCCCACCAGAAAATACACACAAGGTTTTTCCTTAACAGTATGGTGTACCGTACAGGTATCTAAGGCCTAACACATAGTGACGCCACGAGACGGCAAACAATTTTTTCGTCAAAGAAGAATTACACTTAATTAAACGCAGTTAAAGTTGAAATTTCATCTCCAGGTTAAATGTTTCGGGATGCCTCAGCATGGAGTACGTAAGTAATATGTCGTTGAGATTTCAATCATAAATATATTAAGCTTTATTCATCTTTGTTGTAAAAAATCGCCAGCGTATCATACCAACACTAAGCACGTGGCCTTAGTTTATTTACCGGTTAAATAAAAATAACAAGAGAGGGGGATTTCCTTCTTTGACGAAAGCTGTAGCGAGAACTACTAAAGGCATGTTCAGACGGTTTAATCAAACCCGCAAGTTACGTAAACTTTAGGGACAATGATGTCGCACCTCGAAGTGCCAAGTACTAGAATGTGATATTATTATTAAAAGTATTTTTGTAAATTTTAGGTAATCTGTATTATTATAATGAAATTAAGTCTGTATGAACGCAAATAAAATGGATATCTGTACGGGTTAATTTAAATTCAAACTCATTTATTCAAACTGATATATACATATAGCTTACCAAAGCAACACTCATGAATTTCAATTCTTTTTTTACAAACAGGTTCGGGATGGTACCGCTATGAGAGGAGCCTGAAAGAAACTCAGGTCACTCTTTTTAGGTCAAAATCTTAATCTCACAATTTTTGGTACGCGAAGTGTTTTGGCTGTTTATTGTTTATTTATACTTATAAATATATTTTTTGTTTATTTATACTTATAAATAAATTTAATTGAATTGCTGTGTCAGCAAGCATGCTTTCTGACACCACCAAAATACTTCACTGATTGGAAATAAATTACAGCAAAAAATAAACAAAAATATGCGGATAGACTACAACAAAACACTATAGCGCAGTAATATAGATGTATCAGCAACCAAAAGGTTAAAGATTTTTTTAAGGTGACACTTGAACAATGATATGAAATGTTTACACCAAAATATAGGGCAATTCCTGAAGGTTTTTGTGTACAATGTGTTTACGCAGGTGGAGCCGTCGGCGAAGTCAAGTAATATAAATAAAATGAAGAAGGGGATCAAAAGTATAATGATTCCATGCCTTGTTAATAGTAGGGGAGCCCATGAAGGGATTTTGGAATTTACCCGAGCGCCTCAGATATTGATAACATCCATGTCTTACTTATTTTTGATAAAGCAGGAATGTTAATCTGATCGTTTGCATAGTGGAAGTGCTCGTACGAAAGATTTTAAAATGCACTAAACAAGAAAATTAATCGAGCGTATGAAAAATTTCCTAAGGGATTGTTAAGTGAAGCTAAAAAAAGGCTCTCATTGGATAATCTGACGATTTGGATGTGACGCAAACTCATGGTCACTATAGAACGCGCAAAAGGATTCGCCATTTTGAGATACTCATGAGCGTCAGATTAAGATGTATATGCTTTCATCCTTACGTCCTAGACGTGCTTTCTCATAATTTGACGATTTAAAATCAATAGCCGATCCCTCCACCGATGAAAAGGTATACATTATTTACATTTTATCGTCTGAGCTTTGAAACCCAATAGGTCTCAATGACGCTTGAGTAAATCCCAATTTAGAATCGAGGGATTTTTCCGCAATATATAATATTATAGTAGGGGACTACCTTAATGTTATGTATGGCAAAAATATTTTGTTGTTTTGTTGTTTCAGGTAAAAAAGACACGGTAGATTAAACTAAAAAGTCCCAAAACAATACATATTTTAGTAGAAAACGCATTTGATGGCAATCTCACCGGACCTCAAGCAGTGATGTTGAGGGAAAACATTTCTTAGAAGGTGCTTATCTACTCGTAATAGGGGGCACATATTTGGAGAAAAAGACCCACGTCGTGACGACCCGAGTACGTAAGGAGAAAGCAAAGCACTTCGTTAAGATTATACAATCTTAACATGCACCATGAAACAGTGATGATTTCAGTGAGGTTCACCGGTAATGATGACGCTCGCAGCATAATCTTAGTAAAATCTACTAGAATAGTAATTACATCATTCATATAAAACAATTAGAGAAAGAGAGCGAAGGTTCAGGCGCACACACGGACAGATTAGAAGGCGAGCAAGTAAAATAAAGAGCTTGTAGTTTGAAAAAGAACAGATAAAGAAAGAGGAGGCATCATGGCATCATTCACACAAATCGGAAAGAGGGAGCAAGTCTCCTGAATGAGTTATTTTTGACTCTACGAAATGCTACAAAGTAACTTCGTACAGAAAAGGCACTTCCATAAACTCTAGTTCGTAGTAAGTAGATCTTGTCAGAACGTTAATACCTTTTATCTGAAGATAAGCTCAATTACACCGGTTATAAGCGGTTTGTTACCGGTTAAACTCGATGTGTTTGCGTTCAGCATTAACTAGAACAATGTTATACGCTAGTGTTGCCAAGGCAATAACTTACCACAAGATACGAGTGAAATTAATTTGTAAATGAGTTGCCGCGCCGTATAGACGTTGCTTAACAGGCACAGTTTGTTACATATTGTGTTCACTCAGAATTGTAATAATTAAGGAGTATAGAATCACGGCTACAACCCAATTTTGTCCGTATGATTATATTAATACAGTCCTCTTATCGAAGATTTATTTAAAGTTGCAGTTTAATTTCATTGAAGTTGCTTTTATTAGACTAGTGAGAGCGCGGGAGATACATACTCCTTTTCCATCGTGTCTTACTTTTCTATAGTGGAAGGATATAAAGAAAAGTAGAAAACCCTCGTAGGGTGCGAGGGTCCTCACCTATTTTCATTTGGTCTTGCCTTGGCGCATAATTCATTTCATGGCCACTCCATGCCTAGCGACGCATATGAAAAAAAGTAAGACCTAAGACGTAACAAGTATTTATCCATTATGCACAATTCATCTTGATAATTACATCAAATAAATTTATTTCATCCTATATGATAACTATATTTATTTTAGTCTTACTTTAATATTTTTACTTTAAGTATATTATAAATTCATTGGTCTCGGCAAGAAAATGTTGAATGAAATACTTTCCTTCGGAAACTAAGATTTCTACGAAATTACAAACTTAGGTCTTATTTATTTATCTAAAGTGCTAAGAAAAGCATAAATATTATAATGGACAAATCATAAAAAATGTCGAGATTCGTAAAAAAGTTATCTCTCTAGAACTTAGGCAAATAAATCGAAAACATTATTTGAAATTGAAAGAGCAACTTTTTTTTTATTTGAGAAGTAAGTAAAACTGAACTGTGTTCCTAGAAATTCAAATAAGTTGGTGGCTATACGTAATAATATCAGTTGTATGTTTTATGCTATTAGGGTACAGAGCTCTTTATCATAATTATTTGCATTTATCGAGATTGTGTTTGAAACCAAACTAAGTTTCCATTTAAACCGAATTATATAGATACTACATTATTTATTACTATCCGATGTTTAAATTTCTTTACAGGAATCGTGGTCATGGCAGACTGAGGTAACATTTGGTTTAAATGTAATATCTTTAAAACCAATATTTATTTACACAAAAAACCATCCTTACAGGTGAACCTAATGCAATGGATGCGTAATGAAATGCGTAATATATCGCAATAGAATCCGTGAACCGAAGGTTGATACCATTAGGTGTTTCTCACTACTAGATGGACCGACGAACTGAAAAAGGTGGCTGAGACGCGCTGGTTGTGGAGGGCAGAGGACCGGTCGTCGGTGCGTATGTTTGGAGCGACCTATGTACAGCAGAGGACTGCAATAGGCTGATCGGTTGATTGATCGAATCACATGGGTAACAGATCCAACCTTCAGTCAGACCGGCTGCTGCCGGCGGAGGCTAAACGCAATCGACCTGAAAAGCGGCAAGATGTTTGAAGCTGATGCTATCACTTTAGTTTTACGATTTAATAATGTACCCGCCTATTGTGTCTTCCTTTGATTGGACGTATGACGTGGCGGTTTAGCGTAGCGATCGCTTCGCAGTTTAGGGCTTCGCTGAGTGTCTTCTGTTCGTTTCCTGGACAAGACAATACATTGAGTGATACACAAATTTTTACTGGGTATAATTTGCGTATCTCAAAGTAACTATACTCTCTCGTCCAGGGCAAAACTTTTGATTGTGACTGGGTATTCGGATGAACTATCGGCACAGTTCGTTGACGTTTTCTAGAGAAATTTGAAAACGGACTAAAATCGCGATAAACAAATGATAGACATTTATATATATCTTTATTTATATCATTTTCCATGCAATTAAAGTTTGTTGTCTACGAAAAGTAAGTCTTGTGTGCTCAAATGCACGTAATTCATTCAAAGCTATTTACAACCACCAACTGAACTTAATCAAAGACATAGAGTATCGTGCAGTAAATCCAATATTGGTGGCCAATCCTCGTCTATTGGTGGCCAATTGTGTTTACGGAGAATATTCCCTACATTAATATGTTTGGACCAACAACACACCTCATTCAACCAATAGACGATATTGGATGACCAACTAAATGTTGGTTGCAAACAATCTGATGTAGCTAAACCTAACATCATTACGGTCGGTAGCTTCGATCGTCTTTTAGCCAATTTGACTAAGTATTGCCTATCTATGCTGAGATATATTTGCATAGCTCTATGATTATACTTTGTGAATAAATATCAAATATTTCCACTTACTATTTGTAAATTCTAAAGTCTTCAGAAAGTAAGCTTTACAGCTTAAAGGAAAAACGTTATCATTGTAGGATAATTATATTGTCCTTCAGTTTGTTTTTGTTCATACATCGCGTAATGTTATGGAGTTAAAATTAATCGGAATAATTAATTCAACACTGATTTAATCGTGCACGAAAGTAAAATATGTCCAAGAAGAAGCTTAGCTTTCCATATGACAGTTCTTACTTGACCCCTCCCTCCATACAAAAACCGGCTAAAAAATATTCATACAAATAGTCAAATTGCAAAACAGATAACAGTGATGTAAAATGGCATATCTCCAACTGAGAGAGCTCTTTACTTAATACACAATTCTGAGCTGATTGCACTAAAATCAAACTATAACATCTAAAGTACACTTATAGGCAAAAGTGTTACAACAACAATTAATTTGTTCGTCCCATTCGAAGTGGGTGAATTGGGTCAGTTTTGCTGTTATTAATGCTAAAACTATCACCATCACTCGCACTGGCGATTTGCACCAATTAAAATTCAGTACATGTCGCTCCATATATTTTGTTTGGAGTTCCGCTGAGAAATACAGCGGCAGTATTGTCCTGTGTACTTAAACGGACGGTTTTAACGTTTACACACGCGTTTTGGTGCAAGTTGTAAGAGACGACGATGTTTTCGACTTAGTGTTTGAATAGAGAGAAATAAGTAATAACTGTATGATATTTATAAGAAATTAAAGTTTTATTACATACTTTGGACTGTGAAATTTCATAATTTCTAAAAGGTTGTTAAAATTTTAGTTTAGTGACTAATTACCCTAAATTTTGTGACGAAAGTCTTTTTATTGTTGACTTTATCACTATGACACCATGCCGCCTGATCGCCTGAGCTATAGAATCCCATAGTAAAAGCTATCATATCAATATGGAATGATGGAATGATTGATATACTAGTGTAAAGCTTTTTCACCTCCCGCTTAAAAGTCCCAAGACCAAAGAAGAAAGGGAATACGTTGGCTGGTATTGAGTTTCATATTTTTATGGAACACAAACATATGAGGAAACTCTTCATGAGCAACGGTATCTGTTCAACAAGGTAAGGGTGGCAACTAGATCCAAGCCGTGTTGTTCTAGTCAGGAAAGGAGAAGGTACGATTAATTGGAACAAATCTTCAGAGCACACACCGTGATAAATGCGGTGAAACAGCGTATCTGCGTAATTGCAGGGATTCAAGAGTCCTCGTGGCCTCAGGATATCCAATGATACAGACAGCTTGTCTTTGCAACCTGTCGATAGCATCTGATACTGAAGTCACGGTTTGATTCCTATCTAGGAAAAATCTCAGCAGCCACGGAGTACTTACCCCTAGACCATGCAGCCAGTATGATTGTAGTAGTAGTACTACATATTCTAGATACACACATCCATAGGCTATCTTCCGCTTTTTCCAACAAATAATAAAGTGCGCAGCGAATACTACTCCTACATTATCTTATCACTTATCACATAAACCACAACCTGAAGCACAGAACAGCCGACATAATTAAAGGATATTTTGTGTAGACAATAGGTAAGCGCCTCGCACACGGAATTTAATTCTAAGCTTATGCCGTTTAGATTTGTCGCCCGGACTGTACCATTTTTTTTTTTTTTTGGTGTCGGGTTGGAAAATCCTCATGGAGTCCCTTCGCCCCGGGAGAAGGATGAAGGGGACTGTCAGACTCTTACTGACTAAAAACCAACCCGTGTTCCTCATGTACCCGTGTGTCGGAGGGTAGGGATTCGCATAAGCATTCATCGCTACCCCCCGACGGGTATTGGCCCGCCAGATGGTCAGGCGGGCCCCGAACAAAACTCCCTTGGCGGCGGATTAAGGTGTTGGGCTCCGCCGCCAAAACACTCAGCGGCCGCAGAGGATAGGGAGGACGGCAACGCAACACCGCATCTCCTCTTCCTCTGCGGCCCCACTGCGACGCATCGAATGGTGCGCCCCCATTTGGTCGCGGGAGATAGGGCGCGCGGCAACGCAACACCAACACGCCTCTCCCCCCGCGACCGCACCCGACTGCGAGGGACAGACAGAACTGTCCGCCGCACCCGCACCGTTGGACGCATCCTGCGCAGGCCCCGTCAAGCCCACGCGGAGCGTCCCCTCCTGGATCTCTCTTAGCTTCACCGCGGGTAACCAAGCCACGGTTACTGAGCTCCCCCACCACGACAAGGTGGAGATCCCACGGGGGGGGCCCGGACTGTACCTACGTGGTTTGAATTAAGTCCCCGTTGGCTTTCATAAGCCCTTATAGTAATTTTTTCAGGAGTTATTAGGAAAAAAAATATTGCGATATTTTGTCCCTATTTTAGGTGTTATCATGTTAAGAGTAAAAGTAAAGTATTTTGCGTAATTGGGGTTGCCTTTTAATATAAATTGTGAATTAAATATGCTTATATTACTTGGGTCTTATCTCGTTCCATAAAGATACGAAGATACTACATATATTTTTTAATGAACAAACGTAAAAATATATACTAATTATGTATTTTTTCAGGTTATGGACTTTGTAAATCTAATGGATCTTGTAAGGCCACCATTGTACTATCCGTTTTTTTTCTTTTTTGTTAAGATTCATGATTATAAATTTCTTTGGCATTTGTACAATAATGACGATTACTATAATCTTGTGTTCTTTTTCATGTTTTATGCCCTATTTAAGTGAATGGCTCCCCGAGTTTTATGCATGAAAGTGCACGTATTATATTCCACACTCTGCTTTCAATAAGTATGTACCGAGATAGTTAATTGTCATTGCAATTGCTAAACTTACTTAACATAGCTCCAGTAGGTACTTAATGCTGTGCAAGTAATTAAGCTAACATTCCATTTCATATTTTTTTTTGTGCTTTCAAATATATATAAATAGAGACATAAAGTCATTCACATCGCAAGCAGTTCTAGCGAAGGATGCAAAGAATGCCGTAAGATCTTAAAAGTAAAGTTCTGAATAAATAAAAGTTTTTAATCTAGTCCTACTAAAATCACATAATCTGATATAGAAATTTCGTCACAGCACTAAAATAAAGTTTCAATCGTATCTACAATTACGCACCTTTAGAGCCTAATTAAATACCAACCAATTTACCTCATAATTACCTAATCTTCAGCCTTAGATAGGCTTTATATTGTTCTTCAGGGGAAACATTTTATATCCTAGTGTAAAATCCCCTAGTGAAATTCCAACACTTTGTAAAGGAGAAAACGTGTAGTTAAACTACACTTATAACTATTTATTCGACGTTACTGTGTGAGAATTACTTTGAGTTGCGGCTAAATGTGTATCATTAATGTTATATATAAGGGTTATCGTTTTAATATGTGTTTTAGTGCTGTTAATACAGCTATTTAAATAAATAGTTATAGTTTTGGGAATGGTTACGTTATTTTTGAAACTGTTATTTTTATTGTTGTGTAATTTGTAGATTATTTAGGTAGGTTAGTAAGTAATAAAAGGGTTTATTTCTGTTTAGTTAAACTAAAGAGATACTCTGTCACAATAATTATGTCAGACTATGAATATATTCTTTTTTTTTTTCAGTATTCCTTATAGACAGCTCCCGTACTAGGAATAAATCCTATATCGCGGGGGACTTTACAAACATACAACACAGACACACAGTACACTTAGACTCGAAGAAAACATTTATGGTAAATGGTTCTTACAAAATATTTTGCTCGTGTGGGAATCGAACCCACGACATTTGAAGTTGTGTCAAGCGGCAAGACGCCTGCTCAAACTACTACCCCAAGCTAGCCAAATTTATTATTTCATTGGCGTATATTCGATTGGCCTAAAATGGCTTGTATAGTGCTATCATGAGATGACACATCTTAAATGTGGAATTGTAATCACAAGCGAAGCGCATTATATGCCAACACCCAAGAAGGCCGCATTGCCCATTCCTTCTCCCTCATCCCACTCCTTCACCTGTCGCTTTGCCCAACCCAAAAGACCGCGACGCATTTGTGATTTCTCTGGTGTTCCTTGTATCCATGAACAGCGGTAATTGCTCACCATATCGCGACGCGATAACAATATCGCGAATAAGACCCGTTTAAATAAAATTGTATGATGCTCACCATCAGCAGAACCGTCTACTCGTTTGCGGCTTACATAATAAAAATAAACATCAATTGAAGGAATTCCAGTAGTTATCAAGTGTGCTTGTGACTGCTATTACAGAGATAACCAACCGATCACCAGTATAGACGAAGGTCAACGACCTCACAGTTTGATACCTAAAATTATTGAACATAAGTTCCTTAGTTCCAAGCAATTGTAATCTATCCTTTTGTCCTCCGCACAAAATGTAGGCTTAACAGCTATAATATAATTTTGTTGGAACATTTCTATATAAAGGAAGACTTAAGTTTGACCACGTTACCCGTTTCAAGGCTATTTCGGATGGTTCTAGGACTGTTGTTAATTTACGAGATGAATCAACATTGTACAAAACGTAGGTGTGATACTCTGTGTAAGGTATAATAAATATATTATGAGATATTCAATTAATGAAGTGTACTGGGAGAACAACACATTGAAATTACCAACTTAATTTTGCTACTATTATAAATGTGAAGGTTTGTGAAGATGGATAGAAAACATGTAGAGATGTGTGTTACTCTTTTCGTCAAAAGATACTGAACTGATTTTAGTGGAACTTTGAATTTGTATAGCGTATAGATCAGACTAATATATAGACCAAGTCATGTTTTGTAAAATAATTATGACGGTATCAAAATTTAGTTAACTAGGTTAATAAGCTCTTAACGAATATCTACTGCGTAATATTGTATGATAATGCGGCAATTAAGCAATCCAACATACGTGCTTTTCAAATGCGCTATCGTTATTCTAAAGAAAATCGGTAAACATGGCTATTTTATCATTCGAATTCAAGGTCATACGATTTCCGAAAGCCTCGGTTGATGACTAGCAATGGCATGAACAATTCCAGTACCTTAATAAATAGTGATAAAAGCTTTGTTTCTGGTATGAAATTATTGTGTACTCAATTCTCAAAACAACTTCTCATATAACGTTTCAAACAATTTTGAATTAAAGTTGATATAATAATATATCAAACATTTTCACCGTCTGCTGCTCCCAGTGAAATTCATATTCAAAACAAATTGCAAATTCAATACTAATTGAACTGGAAATTATATGTTGCTGTTAATTGTATGAAACTGTTACCGTGGCACAATTAAAACTTTGGCAAGCCAAGCGGTCTGTCATTAGGTATTTTTAATGAATCAACATTTTTAAATACTACGTATACTAATACAATGATAAAAGGTTTGCTGTTTTTGCATTATCAAATTAAAGCCCTTATTTAGTCCTACAAAGACTACATAAAGGCTGTTATTTTATCCGGTATCGGTCAAACTCATCCAGAGGTATAATAATATTACACACACATTTAGCCATGTTTTAAATTTGGGCCCCACGTAATAGAGGGCGAGCCTATGGCCGTTACCAGGTGCATTGCCTCACTCGGTGCTGTTACTGAGAATTCGGAAAAACTCATTATCGCTTTTGCTCGCCCCGGTAATCGGAACCCAAAACCACTTGATCAGCTAACGCATGTGCTATCCACTGGACCACGGAGGCAGTCAGATTTTTATATAAACAGATTAGAAAGAAAATAATCAACGTCAATGCAAATAAAAGTATTTTCGACTTCTCACCAACAAAGAAGAAACCGGCAGCCAAGCAAGCGAATAACTATGTTCACTATAACCGGTGTACATTAACTAGGTATGAAAGCCATTTATAAACTTGGGTAACTTTAAAACTTCATGAAGTTTTACACTCGACATTATTTTTGTTATCTCTTATTCACAGTTTGTTGAATACAACATGCTTCATAAAGCGGCATTTAACGTTTGATTTTCTAACTAATGTAGGCAGTTTTGAGACTACAAAATGTTTCGTCATTATACAACATTTTGCAGTGTATTGCTAGACATAGGACCCTCCTATTTGCGGCACAATAGCGTTGTGAATAAGGAGGATTTAGCTTACTACTCCAAGCTGGCCAGAAGGATTGGCAAAGATTTTGATGTATGCCGTCTCTATATAATCTGCCTTGAGTCTTGAGTCCTGAGTCACTCCTTACTAGCCTCGACGCGAAATAGGGTAGGTAGAAACACTTTGTATTTTAATTCCGTCACCACATTGACGATAACGCTTTACATATTATAAAACAAACTCGTTTAACGCGTTTGCACACTCATTTCCTTTAATTGTTTATTATTATTAAATCTTTATTCACAAGTAACTCGGACTCATTAGGTTAGTAACAATTTTACTTATATCTATGTTAGTAACAATACAATATAATAAATTAAAACTAAACGCGCTGTTATGCGTGTGAGTCACCACTGCAAGCTCATCACTGAGGTGGAAAGCTTACAGCAGTGACTCACATACACACAGTCGAGTCTGGACGCTACACAGCTTAGTATGATATTGGGGCCGGCCCGCACACGGCGCACCAGGGAGCCGCATCGCTTTCGCATAGTTGTGTATAAACAATCTACACGAGCGTCAGCAAACATCCCTGAGGCACTGCAAAACCGGGGCAGCCCCATCAATCCTCGGAACGCGTTATTGTATTGGATTCGAAGATCACTGTAGGCTTTTGAGTATAATTTACCCACAGGCTGCACGTGTGAAAAGATGTACAGTATGCACGAAATAACGCTATTTTAACGGTTCGAGAACAACGTGCAAACCTGCGGGCAATCATGGTAGCTCTTACCGACAGTGATCTTCGTTCCCTTTTAATATCCTCATTATCTGTGAGGTCCACTGTCAAACGATGTCCGAGGTATTTGAAACTAAAAACCCGCCCTAATGTTTTACAATTCAACTTGGTTGGGGGCACAGTTTCAGGACAATTACCACCCGCTTGAAAAATCATGACCTCGGTTTTCTTCGTATTGTAAACCAATCCGTGCAGACCTGCGTATTCTTCACAGATGGCTAACAATCGCCTTAGACCACACACCGAAGCGCTCAGCAAGGCCATATCATCGCAATAACTAATATTGTTAACACATACTCCATCGATATGACAACCAGCGTGCTCCCTGCTGAGCGCCTCGATCAACTCGTTGATGTATAAGTTGAAGAGCGTGGGCAAACTTAAACCGCCTTGTCTGACCCCACACTCCAAACCATACGGCTCCGACAAAGTGCCAGCCTACCGCACCTGATTGATCTGATTTCCATACCAATATTTAAATGTGGTTATTAATTCCTTGGGCATTCCAGTTTGTTCTAGTTTCTTCCAGAGAATATCGTAGGAAACCAGATCAAAGGCTCAAGAAAGGTCAAGGAAGCAAGCGTATACGGGTGTTTTCCTATCTGTGTAGTACTTGACAGCCCACTTTAAGCACAGGATAGCACTATCTGTAGACAGACCCGTTCGAAAACCAAACTGATTAGGGTGTAAGTTGACATATTTATTAACCCGTGTATTAAGTAGGCCGTCAAGCACTTTTGCAATCACCGTGGCTAGAGAGATAGGTCTGTAGTTAGTTTTGTCCGCGAGGTTTCCCGTTTTATTTTTAATGACAGGTATGACAATAGTTTTCGTCATCTGACTAGGCAGGTACGCAAGACTTACACAGAAGTTATACAACATAGCCAACACTCTCGGTAAATGGGGTCCGGAAAACTTAAGATGCTCTATGCTCAGACCATCGTGACCAGGAGACTTGCCCCTTGACATTGCTCCTATTAAGCATTTAATTTATTTGGCTGAGAATATGACTTCCTGATCACCATGATCTATCTATCGGTATGGATG
Organism: Euclidia mi; assembly: GCA_944739405.2. NCBI lineage: Eukaryota > Metazoa > Arthropoda > Insecta > Lepidoptera > Erebidae > Euclidia > Euclidia mi. The sequence continues at coordinate 10,600,691 of OX123193.2, read as the reverse complement.
CGCGCGCGCATCCATACCGATAGTCCGTTTAAGCAACGCGACGAATTTTATTGCAATATTGTTCTTTTAGCCCACGATCTGCGGCTTAGAGGGTTTTTCTATCTAATAGACCAACAGAACTTTAGCTACTTAATCGTGCCTTTTGAACCACGATGAACTATCCGACAGATATAGTACTGTCGAGAACTGATGTATAATAATAATCTAATATGAAACTTTTACTAGCGCAAGCCAGGTCGTCTCTTTTTTGTTCTTTTGGTGTCCGTTAGATGTCGTCAATACTTATACCTTTGCTACTGTACGAGAGATAATAGTTATACAGGGCGTTGATATGCTTTTGCAAATTTGTTTCAGGGGTCAATATACTACTATAACTGATTAAAAATACATGTAAAAATAACCCATAAATCTTTTTTTTTTCGTAAACTAAAATCAGCTCAGTGTATTGACATCTGCCGCCGCTTAGCTGATCGTCGCGAGCTCGCATTGCAGGTACCTAACACACAAACACACGTACCTATCGTGCAGTCTTATTCTGCACCAGTGAGCAGTTTATTCTGATTTACTTTCTAAGTAACATTAAATGAAAATAGAGTTTTATATCATCGCATACTTACTGTTTGAAATAATTTTAGGTGAAGAATACTTTGTATATTCTATTATTAAAATATTTTGCAAATGCAGATCATCACTTTGTATGTAGTTACTGTTATAATATGTAAAACGCTGGTAACAAAGACACGGCGTGGCACTAGAATCTCGTGAACATTCTACTCTTCTGTGTAATATTGACTGATGTGTCGTATACAAGTCACCAAATATGTGTCCATAGGCCATACGCTTGCACCAAATTATGCGTGTATCTTGAATGTATGATTGTTACTTCACGATTCATTGATGATTCATTTTTATTCAGCAAACATATTAAAAAATCGTTTCCACCTAGCAAGTAACCTAGTCTGCCAAATAATTCTGAGCTATACATTTATATATTTAAGTTCAAAATCAAATATCAGCAATGTCATATCCCGTCGAGTATACCAGTCAACAGAAAATATTATTATTTAACGTGATATTTGTGTGTTCAGTGAATCGTTGGTCCCCTCAATCATTAATACAATTGCTTTCAATACATACAATTTACAACGGAACACGATGAATCAATTTATATGATTTGTTTGTTTCACAAAAGTGGGCAAGCTCCTCCGCCTATTATATTTTTAATCCTGAAGAACTCTCATCGTAAATCATTATTTCGGATACGAATTTTTGTAATTATTTAAAGCGTTTGTTTAGCATTAATGTTTTGAAAATCGTTGTTTTGTAAGGTTACGGCTGTTTAAGTGTAACGTCCGTTTTATTTGACCGACAACTTTTTTGCTTTAAGAATGATTTAAGAAGGAAATTTGTCAGTTAGAAACACTACTTGTCTTATCGACTTTAGTCTAATTTAGGTAGAAGTATCTTAATAACTAATTTTAGCTTACTTGAGAAATAGCCATTGTACTAAAGTTCTGTTGGTCTATTAGATAGAAAAACCCTCTAAGCCGCAGATCGTGGGCTAAAAGAACAATATTGCAATAAAATTCGTCGCGTTGCTTAAACGGACTATCGGTATGGATGCGCGCGCGCATCCATACCGATAGATAGATCATGGTGATCAGGAAGTCATATTCTCAGCCAAATAAATTAAATGCTAAATAGGAGCAATGTCAAGGGGCAAGTCTCCTGGTCACGATGGTCTGAGCATAGAGCATCTTAAGTTTTCCGGACCCCATTTACCGAGAGTGTTGGCTATGTTGTATAACTTCTGTGTAAGTCTTGCGTACCTGCCTAGTCAGATGACGAAAACTATTGTCATACCTGTCATTAAAAATAAAACGGGAAACCTCGCGGACAAAACTAACTACAGACCTATCTCTCTAGCCACGGTGATTGCAAAAGTGCTTGACGGCCTACTTAATACACGGGTTAATAAATATGTCAACTTACACCCTAATCAGTTTGGTTTTCGAACGGGTCTGTCTACAGATAGTGCTATCCTGTGCTTAAAGTGGGCTGTCAAGTACTACACAGATAGGAAAACACCCGTATACGCTTGCTTCCTTGACCTTTCTTGAGCCTTTGATCTGGTTTCCTACGATATTCTCTGGAAGAAACTAGAACAAACTGGAATGCCCAAGGAATTAATAACCACATTTAAATATTGGTATGGAAATCAGATCAATCAGGTGCGGTAGGCTGGCACTTTGTCGGAGCCGTATGGTTTGGAGTGTGGGGTCAGACAAGGCGGTTTAAGTTTGCCCACGCTCTTCAACTTATACATCAACGAGTTGATCGAGGCGCTCAGCAGGGAGCACGCTGGTTGTCATATCGATGGAGTATGTGTTAACAATATTAGTTATTGCGATGATATGGCCTTGCTGAGCGCTTCGGTGTGTGGTCTAAGGCGATTGTTAGCCATCTGTGAAGAATACGCAGGTCTGCACGGATTGGTTTACAATACGAAGAAAACCGAGGTCATGATTTTTCAAGCGGGTGGTAATTGTCCTGAAACTGTGCCCCCAACCAAGTTGAATTGTAAAACATTAGGGCGGGTTTTTAGTTTCAAATACCTCGGACATCGTTTGACAGTGGACCTCACAGATAATGAGGATATAAAAAGGGAACGAAGATCACTGTCGGTAAGAGCTACCATGATTGCCCGCAGGTTTGCACGTTGTTCTCGAACCGTTAAAATAGCGTTATTTCGTGCATACTGTACATCTTTTCACACGTGCAGCCTGTGGGTAAATTATACTCAAAAGCCTACAGTGATCTTCGAATCCAATACAATAACGCGTTCCGAGGATTGATGGGGCTGCCCCGGTTTTGCAGTGCCTCAGGGATGTTTGCTGACGCTCGTGTAGATTGTTTATACACAACTATGCGAAAGCGATGCGGCTCCCTGGTGCGCCGTGTGCGGGCCGGCCCCAATATCATACTGTGTAGCGTCCAGACTCGACTGTGTGTATGTGAGTCACTGCTGTAAGCTTTCCACCTCAGTGATGAGCTTGCAGTGGTGACTCACACGCATAACAGCGCGTTTAGTTTTAATTTATTATATTGTATTGTTACTAACATAGATATAAGTAAAATTGTTACTAACCTAATGAGTCCGAGTTACTTGTGAATAAAGATTTAATAATAATAAACAATTAAAGGAAATGAGTGTGCAAACGCGTTAAACGAGTTTGTTTTATAATATGTAAAGCGTTATCGTCAATGTGGTGACGGAATTAAAATACAAAGTGTTTCTACCTACCCTATTTCGCGTCGAGGCTAGTAAGGAGTGACTCAGGACTCAAGACTCAAGGCAGATTATATAGAGACGGCATACATCAAAATCTTTGCCAATCCTTCTGGCCAGCTTGGAGTAGTAAGCTAAATCCTCCTTATTCACAACGCTATTGTGCCGCAAATAGGAGGGTCCTATGTCTAGCAATACACTGCAAAATGTTGTATAATGACGAAACATTTTGTAGTCTCAAAACTGCCTACATTAGTTAGAAAATCAAACGTTAAATGCCGCTTTATGAAGCATGTTGTATTCAACAAACTGTGAATAAGAGATAACAAAAATAATGTCGAGTGTAAAACTTCATGAAGTTTTAAAGTTACCCAAGTTTATAAATGGCTTTCATACCTAGTTAATGTACACCGGTTATAGTGAACATAGTTATTCGCTTGCTTGGCTGCCGGTTTCTTCTTTGTTGGTGAGAAGTCGAAAATACTTTTATTTGCATTGACGTTGATTATTTTCTTTCTAATCTGTTTATATAAAAATCTGACTGCCTCCGTGGTCCAGTGGATAGCACATGCGTTAGCTGATTAAGTGGTTTTGGGTTCCGATTACCGGGGCGAGCAAAAGCGATAATGAGTTTTTCCGAATTCTCAGTAACAGCACCGAGTGAGGCAATGCACCTGGTAACGGCCATAGGCTCGCCCTCTATTACGTGGGGCCCAAATTTAAAACATGGCTAAATGTGTGTGTAATATTATTATACCTCTGGATGAGTTTGACCGATACCGGATAAAATAACAGCCTTTATGTAGTCTTTGTAGGACTAAATAAGGGCTTTAATTTGATAATGCAAAAACAGCAAACCTTTTATCATTGTATTAGTATACGTAGTATTTAAAAATGTTGATTCATTAAAAATACCTAATGACAGACCGCTTGGCTTGCCAAAGTTTTAATTGTGCCACGGTAACAGTTTCATACAATTAACAGCAACATATAATTTCCAGTTCAATTAGTATTGAATTTGCAATTTGTTTTGAATATGAATTTCACTGGGAGCAGCAGACGGTGAAAATGTTTGATATATTATTATATCAACTTTAATTCAAAATTGTTTGAAACGTTATATGAGAAGTTGTTTTGAGAATTGAGTACACAATAATTTCATACCAGAAACAAAGCTTTTATCACTATTTATTAAGGTACTGGAATTGTTCATGCCATTGCTAGTCATCAACCGAGGCTTTCGGAAATCGTATGACCTTGAATTCGAATGATAAAATAGCCATGTTTACCGATTTTCTTTAGAATAACGATAGCGCATTTGAAAAGCACGTATGTTGGATTGCTTAATTGCCGCATTATCATACAATATTACGCAGTAGATATTCATTAAGAGCTTATTAACCTAGTTAACTAAATTTTGATACCGTCATAATTATTTTACAAAACATGACTTGGTCTATATATTAGTCTGATCTATACGCTATACAAATTCAAAGTTCCACTAAAATCAGTTCAGTATCTTTTGACGAAAAGAGTAACACACATCTCTACATGTTTTCTATCCATCTTCACAAACCTTCACATTTATAATAGTAGCAAAATTAAGTTGGTAATTTCAATGTGTTGTTCTCCCAGTACACTTCATTAATTGAATATCTCATAATATATTTATTATACCTTACACAGAGTATCACACCTACGTTTTGTACAATGTTGATTCATCTCGTAAATTAACAACAGTCCTAGAACCGTCCGAAATAGCCTTGAAACGGGTAACGTGGTCAAACTTAAGTCTTCCTTTATATAGAAATGTTCCAACAAAATTATATTATAGCTGTTAAGCCTACATTTTGTGCGGAGGACAAAAGGATAGATTACAATTGCTTGGAACTAAGGAACTTATGTTCAATAATTTTAGGTATCAAACTGTGAGGTCGTTGACCTTCGTCTATACTGGTGATCGGTTGGTTATCTCTGTAATAGCAGTCACAAGCACACTTGATAACTACTGGAATTCCTTCAATTGATGTTTATTTTTATTATGTAAGCCGCAAACGAGTAGACGGTTCTGCTGATGGTGAGCATCATACAATTTTATTTAAACGGGTCTTATTCGCGATATTGTTATCGCGTCGCGATATGGTGAGCAATTACCGCTGTTCATGGATACAAGGAACACCAGAGAAATCACAAATGCGTCGCGGTCTTTTGGGTTGGGCAAAGCGACAGGTGAAGGAGTGGGATGAGGGAGAAGGAATGGGCAATGCGGCCTTCTTGGGTGTTGGCATATAATGCGCTTCGCTTGTGATTACAATTCCACATTTAAGATGTGTCATCTCATGATAGCACTATACAAGCCATTTTAGGCCAATCGAATATACGCCAATGAAATAATAAATTTGGCTAGCTTGGGGTAGTAGTTTGAGCAGGCGTCTTGCCGCTTGACACAACTTCAAATGTCGTGGGTTCGATTCCCACACGAGCAAAATATTTTGTAAGAACCATTTACCATAAATGTTTTCTTCGAGTCTAAGTGTACTGTGTGTCTGTGTTGTATGTTTGTAAAGTCCCCCGCGATATAGGATTTATTCCTAGTACGGGAGCTGTCTATAAGGAATACTGAAAAAAAAAAAGAATATATTCATAGTCTGACATAATTATTGTGACAGAGTATCTCTTTAGTTTAACTAAACAGAAATAAACCCTTTTATTACTTACTAACCTACCTAAATAATCTACAAATTACACAACAATAAAAATAACAGTTTCAAAAATAACGTAACCATTCCCAAAACCATAACTATTTATTTAAGTACAGCAAGTTATATGGTCCCAAGCCATACCAACCACCTAGGCTATATGGTCTGCCTAAGGTACATAAGCCCAACGTGCCACTGCGCCCTATCGTAAGTCAGATTTCGTCGCCTACTTACGACCTTGCGAAGCACGTTGCATCGGTATTGCAGCCATTAGTCGGTATCACACCGTCTTTCGTGAAGAACTCGCGTCATTTCGTCCAGATCGTACAAAGTATCCGATTGGAACCGGAAGATGTAATGGTAAGCTTTGACGTTGAGTCGCTCTTTACCAACGTTCCAATAAGGGAATGTCTGGACGTAGTGAGGGACAGACTGAGTGACAACAATATGCCTCACAACTATATTGATCTACTAAAACACTGCTTAGATGGCAACTACTTCTTCTTCCAAGGCCAATATTACCTCCAGATCGATGGTGTCGCAATGGGGAGTCCAGTAGCCCCAGTACTGGCTAATATCTGGATGGAACACTTTGAGGAAAAGGCGCTTAGCATCAGACCTAAGACCATCCGGCTTTGGAAAAGATACGTGGACGATATCTTTAGTATCGTAAAAGGAGGTAAGCAAGAAGTAGATCAATATGTGCAACACCTTAACTCCATTCATCCGAAGATGAGATTCACCTACGAAATGGAAACTGACAGATCGTTGTCATTCTTGGATGTCAAAGTGACTGTGAGACCAGATGGGTCCTTAACACACTGCGTATACCGGAAGCCTACACACACAGATAGATACCTGCACGCCACGTCGCACCACCATCCTCGACAACTGCAATCCGTTGTGACGTCACTAAAAAACAGAGCACACGACCTCTGTGACCCTGAGCATTTGAAGCTAGAGCTAGACCATGTTCAGGAGGTACTTAGGAAGAACGGATACCAGATACAACGTCGAATGACGCGGCCTATCAAGCGAGATAAACATCCGGCGGTAAATAGACAACCTACCTACATGCCCTACATTAGAGGTGTTACGGATAAAATAGGAGCAAAGTTAAAAAACTACTCCATTCCGACCGTATTTACACCAGGGGCCAAAGTATACAACATGGTGGGCACACCAAAGGATGTTCTACCGCTACAAACCCCAGGTGTCTATAAAATCAACTGCAGCTGCGGAAGCTCTTACATAGGGCAAACGAAGCGGACCATCGCTGAACGTATAAAGGAGCACATCGCAGCTGTAAAGAACCGTCAAACGAACAAATCGGCGATTGCGGAACATTTACTTCAATCGGGCACCAATCACTGGATTGAATTTCATCGTCCACAAGTCCTCTCCACGGAACGCCACTTTTACCCAAGAGTTGTGCGTGAAGCGATCGAAATCAGAAGACATAAAAATTTCAATCGGGATGAGGGCTTCAAATTCTCATCGGCGTGGAATCCAGTGATCCGGTTAACAACACCCTAGTTTAATGCGCAGTCGGCGAATGTTCAAAATACAGATACGGTTAGTGTGTTTTGCGCCGGCACTTCGAAAATCAACAACGCGGGGGTAGAAATAGAATCTTCTACCTCGCACTCGGAGACGTGACATCGCTACACCAGTCAGCTTGCGACCACGGGACGTGCAACCGTCTCGAAACGTCAAGCAAAAATAAGGTATGTAAATACCTAATGCATGTTCGCGTTAATTCCCGTATAGATTTATATTCTTAAACATGCAACGCGAGTGTTTAAAAGTTTATATTAACCAAAGTAGTTTTAAACAAAGGGGAATAGTATGACTACCTTTCATTGCATATAATTGTTTGATTAAAAATCGTCGGAGAAAAATGCACAGGATCATTTAAAAAAGAAAACAAACGGTATCAAAAGTTTTTATTTCATCTTATAAAGGCATAAAAATAATATCGAAATGCTCTAATGTTTAGATATATGTTATACGCTGTCTCTTTCGCACATTGAACAGGTTTTTTTGGCATATTTACTAGCTGCGCCCATATCGCTAGCATTGTTTATTATCTGTCTTGGGCCATATACCAGGAAGCAACTGGCCGCACCCGCTGCCTTTTTAAATGATCTTATGATTGCTTTGGATCAAATTGAATAAAAAATATTTTAGTGAATTAGCATTTTATTTTTCTTACCTATATCAATTAATAAGCGGACGCTCGCGACTTTGTCGGACTCATTCAGTGATCCCGCGGGAATATCGGGATAAAAAGTAGCCTATAACCTTTCTCATGAATGTGGCTATCATACACAAAAAGATTTTTCAAATCGGATCAGTAGTTTCAGAGATAAAGAGTATGGATATATACATAGATAACACTTAATTTTTTGAATTTCCCGTAGCTCACATTAATGCAACTAATTCCATAGTAAATGAGAGCCATAGATGAATACACTCTGCTATATTTCGTTTGTGTCCGCCATGGGTATGGTTTCCATACTAAGGTGTCCATTTACCTTTAATATTGGAATCAATTTTTTCCACATTTTGCATTACTTTATTATTTGTAAATATACTTCACGATATTTCGGCTACTTTATTCTTCGATTCCTATGTTTTTCATTAAATTTCACTGATACATTGATACATTTAGCGATTGGACCGACTTTGGTGAAAATGTGTGTTATGTGTACCTTACTAAACCATTGAAGATTTGGCGTACGACTAGACATACAACCTACAGTCAGTTGCAATATTTGATCTATTTGGTCTACTTTTGGATTTGGATACCAGAGCCACATATTTGACGTATTTTGTAAGGAGTTTATGTCAAATTTGCATTTATAGTAGCCAAATGCATGAATAATCAAAATAATATTGGACCAGTCGTTCATCCACTAGAGATAATTAATGCTTCGTTGGTCTCGCGGCATAAATGTGCGCGTGGGATTAGGAGGTCTCGGGTTCAATTCCTGGGTCGGGCAAAGTGTTATTGGGTTTTTTCGTTAGGAAATTCTCAGTAGCAGCACGGAGTCTGGTAATGTGCCCGGTACGGCAATAGGCTAGCCCCCTATTACGTGGGACCTAAAAATTCATGGCGAAATGTGGGTGTAATATTACACCTCTGCCTACCCCTTCGGGGATAAAGGCGTGAGTCTATGATGATGATGACGAGATAATTAATAATTTAATTTACCACTTTCGTCGTACTTGTCGATATTGATTCATCATATAAACATCATCTTCAATACGTAAATTATTCATATTTCCAGAATGCACTTAGACCAATAAAAAATAAATGCGACCAACTCAAATCAAAGGAGGCTTGCCTAACTAGATTTCGTTCAATTTATAGGTCATCAGCAAGCCAGGTCCGCAATACGACCGTAATAGTCTTATTAGAGATCTGTCCGTGCATTTGACACGGCTCTTTGCCTTCGGTTCATATGACCCGTTCCTAGAAAGATCTATCTATTACCTAATGAGCTTTGACTTGGGTACCGGATAGCTTGAATGGCACTGAGTTTGATGAATTTAATTTAAGTTAATCTTATACTAGTTTTTTGGTCCAATTCATTAATATGTCGTGGGTTTTCAGCATTACGTACATACGTACCGTTAGCGAGAAAGTGGCAAATGCTTCCAAATTTTATTGGTTATCTAGGTACATACATACAATAAATTCACATACTCTCACCTAATAATGCTAGGTATAAAACAAAAAAATTTGGAATGTCACCAAAATCTAGTACTAACCTATTCTTCCCAGTCAGAAAGTCTGTCACTAAAATCTAGTCTCCCTCACGATGACAAACATAAACATGAACTTATACCTCAAGACGAAGAGAGGGACGAAAAGCAGTAGAAGAATAATAATAAAAACGTACAAAACATTAGGCTCTGGGCAGGCGTATTGCGAAAAAACAACGTAAAACAACTCACGTACTCCTAAGGAGGCATAAACAAAACTAAATTTAAGGTATCGAGTGCGTTTAAATAATTGATGTTACTGCGTGAGGGTGAGGATACGTGATAAGGGATAGCGATTTGTATTTTTGAAGCTAGTAGTATCCGATTTGTATCCTTTGGTTTGGAGTATCTGATATTTTTGCACTCTTTCAATGTGTTGAGGTGCTTACAACAATACTGAAATATCGGATAGAGTAACGTGGTACGTATCTTAAAAAGCAATTAAAATTATCATTTGTGACTACAACATTTTAAAGTATGTTGATAAATACGGTGAACAGAAAGCGAATGGATGGAGGTGGCTAAAAACCAGACGATGACGAGAGCCTTGGGGGAGACTTATGTTCAGCAGTGAACGTCCATCGGCTGATAGGAGGATTTAAGTTAGTTGGTTATGTCACTAAGGCTATCTGATAATTTTTATTCTCGTAATCATTGTGTATCAACGCCAAACAGGTGAGCAAAAGCGATATCGAAATACGGCCAACTGTAATTAGGGCTACTTAAGTTCACGCAACGATGATTGAAAAAGAATAGGCAGTCAGAGAACCAGCAGCTAATATTTGTCGAAAAAAGACCCAAACATTACATTTTTAAGTAAAGAAAAACTAAATAATTTATCCAAGCGTAAGATTGTAACTTGCAAAATATGTATTTGCAAGTTAAGCCAACGATGCAGACTTATGTGGGTAGTCTTTCAGAATCACTGCAAAATAAATTCAACCCGCTGATCTCTTAGTTCGTTCTGAATAAATGCGTGCATATCAAAGCATGTATAACCAGTATAAGTTGATCTACAGTTATACAGGTTTGTTATACAAAAGTAGTCCAGCTTATTATAATACCTAGTGTAACTATGTATCATCTTTATTCCGCTATACGCTCGCTTGAACGCAAGTCCGTTGTCTAAATATTTATTTCCCAAACGTACGTGTCCATACTTATTTCTCGTTATTTATGTAGTTCATAGTATTTAATATTACTTTTATGCCGCAAAAATATTTGTATATCTTGAAAACTCATTTGCATGTGAATTCTAAGTAATCACATTGAATTTTGTATAGAAAACCCGTGGGGAGTGTGTGGAAAGAATATATTCACTTTTTAGGTCATGTATTTGTATATGATTCATAAATATGAGAAATACATAGGAGGTTTGACTTGTCATTTCACTCCTCGACTGACAAGTTCACGTAGGTACTTAATGTACATAGGAATTATTAATTTTAATAGTTATATATAAAACAAAGCTCTTTAAAAGAGGGATATTTTAACAGTGCTTCAAAAATATTAAGTAACACACACTGATGTGCGTTGCGCTAAAAAACTTCATTCTTTCACGGAAATACTAATTGCACACCAAATATGCCGAACGTTCTACAAAATAACATTTGATATTAAAAGTCTCGTCCGCTTAGGAAACTTATCCACTCAGAAAACATAATAGGTTATGTAAGTTTGTGACCCCACACGCAAAAATATGAGCCCTGCGAAGCTGCGTCAACTCAGCTTATTAAAGAATTTGGTTGTTGAGTAAAACTAAAATATGAAATGCTTCTTTTTCATTAAAAGGATTACTTTTATTATAAGAGTCTTGCAACGATCAATAAACAGGTGTTCATTATGAAATATTTTAATAAGTATATTTTGGTGTGCAATTAGTATTCTTGGTGAAACAAAGGAATATTTTTTGTAGAGATCAGAGATATATTGAGAAATAGTTGAATACTATCCTTTAAAAGGTATTCTTTCTATTAAAGAGTTACTTTTTACTATTCCTGTCCTTTTTTATGCTTCTTACCATCGCATCTACGATATGGCAGTGTATAGTGTTAACTACCTACCAAATTAAAGTTCTAAGTAAGTCGAAGCTTAGTCCGAGGATCCTGCTTCGACTTACTTAGAACTTTAATTTGGTAGGTAGTTAACACTATACACTGCCATATCGTAGATGCGATGGTAAGAAGCATAAAAAAGGACAGGAATAGTAAAAAGTAACTCTTTAATAGAAAGAATACCTTTTAAAGGATAGTATTCAACTATTTCTCAATATATCTCTGATCTCTATAAAAAATATTCCTTTGTTTCACCAAGAATACTAATTGCACACCAAAATATACTTATTAAAATATTTCATAATGAACACCTGTTTATTGATCGTTGCAAGACTCTTATAATAAAAGTAATCCTTTTAATGAAAAAGAAGCATTTCATATTTTAGTTTTACTCAACAACCAAATTCTTTAATAAGCTGAGTTGACGCAGCTTCGCAGGGCTCATATTTTTGCGTGTGGGGTCACAAACTTACATAACCTATTATGTTTTCTGAGTGGATAAGTTTCCTAAGCGGACGAGACTTTTAATATCAAATGTTATTTTGTAGAACGTTCGGCATATTTGGTGTGCAATTAGTATTTCCGTGAAAGAATGAAGTTTTTTAGCGCAACGCACATCAGTGTGTGTTACTTAATATTTTTGAAGCACTGTTAAAATATCCCTCTTTTAAAGAGCTTTGTTTTATATATAACTATTAAAATTAATAATTCCTATGTACATTAAGTACCTATGTGAACTTGTCAGTCGAGGAGTGAAATGACAAGTCAAACCTCCTATGTATTTCTCATATTTATGAATCATATACAAATACATGACCTAAAAAGTGAATATATTCTTTCCACACACTCCCCACGGGTTTTCTATACAAAATTCAATGTGATTACTTAGAATTCACATGCAAATGAGTTTTCAAGATATACAAATATTTTTGCGGCATAAAAGTAATATTAAATACTATGAACTACATAAATAACGAGAAATAAGTATGGACACGTACGTTTGGGAAATAAATATTTAGACAACGGACTTGCGTTCAAGCGAGCGTATAGCGGAATAAAGATGATACATAGTTACACTAGGTATTATAATAAGCTGGACTACTTTTGTATAACAAACCTGTATAACTGTAGATCAACTTATACTGGTTATACATGCTTTGATATGCACGCATTTATTCAGAACGAACTAAGAGATCAGCGGGTTGAATTTATTTTGCAGTGATTCTGAAAGACTACCCACATAAGTCTGCATCGTTGGCTTAACTTGCAAATACATATTTTGCAAGTTACAATCTTACGCTTGGATAAATTATTTAGTTTTTCTTTACTTAAAAATGTAATTTTTGGGTCTTTTTTCGACAAATATTAGCTGCTGGTTCTCTGACTGCCTATTCTTTTTCAATCATCGTTGCGTGAACTTAAGTAGCCCTAATTACAGTTGGCCGTATTTCGATATCGCTTTTGCTCACCTGTTTGGCGTTGATACACAATGATTACGAGAATAAAAATTATCAGATAGCCTTAGTGACATAACCAACTAACTTAAATCCTCCTATCAGCCGATGGACGTTCACTGCTGAACATAAGTCTCCCCCAAGGCTCTCGTCATCGTCTGGTTTTTAGCCACCTCCATCCATTCGCTTTCTGTTCACCGTATTTATCAACATACTTTAAAATGTTGTAGTCACAAATGATAATTTTAATTGCTTTTTAAGATACGTACCACGTTACTCTATCCGATATTTCAGTATTGTTGTAAGCACCTCAACACATTGAAAGAGTGCAAAAATATCAGATACTCCAAACCAAAGGATACAAATCGGATACTACTAGCTTCAAAAATACAAATCGCTATCCCTTATCACGTATCCTCACCCTCACGCAGTAACATCAATTATTTAAACGCACTCGATACCTTAAATTTAGTTTTGTTTATGCCTCCTTAGGAGTACGTGAGTTGTTTTACGTTGTTTTTTCGCAATACGCCTGCCCAGAGCCTAATGTTTTGTACGTTTTTATTATTATTCTTCTACTGCTTTTCGTCCCTCTCTTCGTCTTGAGGTATAAGTTCATGTTTATGTTTGTCATCGTGAGGGAGACTAGATTTTAGTGACAGACTTTCTGACTGGGAAGAATAGGTTAGTACTAGATTTTGGTGACATTCCAAATTTTTTTGTTTTATACCTAGCATTATTAGGTGAGAGTATGTGAATTTATTGTATGTATGTACCTAGATAACCAATAAAATTTGGAAGCATTTGCCACTTTCTCGCTAACGGTACGTATGTACGTAATGCTGAAAACCCACGACATATTAATGAATTGGACCAAAAAACTAGTATAAGATTAACTTAAATTAAATTCATCAAACTCAGTGCCATTCAAGCTATCCGGTACCCAAGTCAAAGCTCATTAGGTAATAGATAGATCTTTCTAGGAACGGGTCATATGAACCGAAGGCAAAGAGCCGTGTCAAATGCACGGACAGATCTCTAATAAGACTATTACGGTCGTATTGCGGACCTGGCTTGCTGATGACCTATAAATTGAACGAAATCTAGTTAGGCAAGCCTCCTTTGATTTGAGTTGGTCGCATTTATTTTTTATTGGTCTAAGTGCATTCTGGAAATATGAATAATTTACGTATTGAAGATGATGTTTATATGATGAATCAATATCGACAAGTACGACGAAAGTGGTAAATTAAATTATTAATTATCTCGTCATCATCATCATAGACTCACGCCTTTATCCCCGAAGGGGTAGGCAGAGGTGTAATATTACACCCACATTTCGCCATGAATTTTTAGGTCCCACGTAATAGGGGGCTAGCCTATTGCCGTACCGGGCACATTACCAGACTCCGTGCTGCTACTGAGAATTTCCTAACGAAAAAACCCAATAACACTTTGCCCGACCCAGGAATTGAACCCGAGACCTCCTAATCCCACGCGCACATTTATGCCGCGAGACCAACGAAGCATTAATTATCTCTAGTGGATGAACGACTGGTCCAATATTATTTTGATTATTCATGCATTTGGCTACTATAAATGCAAATTTGACATAAACTCCTTACAAAATACGTCAAATATGTGGCTCTGGTATCCAAATCCAAAAGTAGACCAAATAGATCAAATATTGCAACTGACTGTAGGTTGTATGTCTAGTCGTACGCCAAATCTTCAATGGTTTAGTAAGGTACACATAACACACATTTTCACCAAAGTCGGTCCAATCGCTAAATGTATCAATGTATCAGTGAAATTTAATGAAAAACATAGGAATCGAAGAATAAAGTAGCCGAAATATCGTGAAGTATATTTACAAATAATAAAGTAATGCAAAATGTGGAAAAAATTGATTCCAATATTAAAGGTAAATGGACACCTTAGTATGGAAACCATACCCATGGCGGACACAAACGAAATATAGCAGAGTGTATTCATCTATGGCTCTCATTTACTATGGAATTAGTTGCATTAATGTGAGCTACGGGAAATTCAAAAAAATTAAGTGTTATCTATGTATATATCCATACTCTTTATCTCTGAAACTACTGATCCGATTTGAAAAATCTTTTTGTGTATGATAGCCACATTCATGAGAAAGGTTATAGGCTACTTTTTATCCCGATATTCCCGCGGGATCACTGAATGAGTCCGACAAAGTCGCGAGCGTCCGCTTATTAATTGATATAGGTAAGAAAAATAAAATGCTAATTCACTAAAATATTTTTTATTCAATTTGATCCAAAGCAATCATAAGATCATTTAAAAAGGCAGCGGGTGCGCCAGTTGCTTCCTGGTATATGGCCCAAGACAGATAATAAACAATGCTAGCGATATGGGCGCAGCTAGTAAATATGCCAAAAAAACCTGTTCAATGTGCGAAAGAGACAGCGTATAACATATATCTAAACATTAGAGCATTTCGATATTATTTTTATGCCTTTATAAGATGAAATAAAAACTTTTGATACCGTTTGTTTTCTTTTTTAAATGATCCTGTGCATTTTTCTCCGACGATTTTTAATCAAACAATTATATGCAATGAAAGGTAGTCATACTATTCCCCTTTGTTTAAAACTACTTTGGTTAATATAAACTTTTAAACACTCGCGTTGCATGTTTAAGAATATAAATCTATACGGGAATTAACGCGAACATGCATTAGGTATTTACATACCTTATTTTTGCTTGACGTTTCGAGACGGTTGCACGTCCCGTGGTCGCAAGCTGACTGGTGTAGCGATGTCACGTCTCCGAGTGCGAGGTAGAAGATTCTATTTCTACCCCCGCGTTGTTGATTTTCGAAGTGCCGGCGCAAAACACACTAACCGTATCTGTATTTTGAACATTCGCCGACTGCGCATTAAACTAGGGTGTTGTTAACCGGATTACTGGATTCCACGCCGATGAGAATTTGAAGCCCTCATCCCGATTGAAATTTTTATGTCTTCTGATTTCGATCGCTTCACGCACAACTCTTGGGTAAAAGTGGCGTTCCGTGGAGAGGACTTGTGGACGATGAAATTCAATCCAGTGATTGGTGCCCGATTGAAGTAAATGTTCCGCAATCGCCGATTTGTTCGTTTGACGGTTCTTTACAGCTGCGATGTGCTCCTTTATACGTTCAGCGATGGTCCGCTTCGTTTGCCCTATGTAAGAGCTTCCGCAGCTGCAGTTGATTTTATAGACACCTGGGGTTTGTAGCGGTAGAACATCCTTTGGTGTGCCCACCATGTTGTATACTTTGGCCCCTGGTGTAAATACGGTCGGAATGGAGTAGTTTTTTAACTTTGCTCCTATTTTATCCGTAACACCTCTAATGTAGGGCATGTAGGTAGGTTGTCTATTTACCGCCGGATGTTTATCTCGCTTGATAGGCCGCGTCATTCGACGTTGTATCTGGTATCCGTTCTTCCTAAGTACCTCCTGAACATGGTCTAGCTCTAGCTTCAAATGCTCAGGGTCATAGAGGTCGTGTGCTCTGTTTTTTAGTGACGTCACAACGGATTGCAGTTGTCGAGGATGGTGGTGCGACGTGGCGTGCAGGTATCTATCTGTGTGTGTAGGCTTCCGGTATACGCAGTGTGTTAAGGACCCATCTGGTCTCACAGTCACTTTGACATCCAAGAATGACAACGATCTGTCAGTTTCCATTTCGTAGGTGAATCTCATCTTCGGATGAATGGAGTTAAGGTGTTGCACATATTGATCTACTTCTTGCTTACCTCCTTTTACGATACTAAAGATATCGTCCACGTATCTTTTCCAAAGCCGGATGGTCTTAGGTCCGATGCTAAGCGCCTTTTCCTCAAAGTGTTCCATCCAGATATTAGCCAGTACTGGGGCTACTGGACTCCCCATTGCGACACCATCGATCTGGAGGTAATATTGGCCTTGGAAGAAGAAGTAGTTGCCATCTAAGCAGTGTTTTAGTAGATCAATATAGTTGTGAGGCATATTGTTGTCACTCAGTCTGTCCCTCACTACGTCCAGACATTCCCTTATTGGAACGTTGGTAAAGAGCGACTCAACGTCAAAGCTTACCATTACATCTTCCGGTTCCAATCGGATACTTTGTACGATCTGGACGAAATGACGCGAGTTCTTCACGAAAGACGGTGTGATACCGACTAATGGCTGCAATACCGATGCAACGTGCTTCGCAAGGTCGTAAGTAGGCGACGAAATCTGACTTACGATAGGGCGCAGTGGCACGTTGGGCTTATGTACCTTAGGCAGACCATATAGCCTAGGTGGTTGGTATGGCTTGGGACCATATAACTTGCTGTACTCATCTTCCGTGAACAGGTCCTGGTGGTCTTGTATCAGTGCTCGTATTCTGCGCGTTACTCTGGCCGTGGGGTTATATGAGACCGGTTTATACACCTTGTTATCACATAACAACTCTCGTACCTTGTCCGTATAATCAGCCGTATTCATCACTACAGTGACGTTTCCCTTGTCGGCCTTAAGCATTAAAATATCCTGGTTGTCCCGAATCCTTTTCAGTGCTTGACGCTCTTCCATAGTGATATTACTGGCAGGTATCTTCGACTTCCGTAATATCACCGCGACGTCCTGTCGTAGGGTATCGGCATCACTGGGCGGTACTTTATTACGGATAATCGTCTCCTCAACACTGCTGATTATATTTTCGTACGGTATTCGCTTAGGTGTTAATGCGAAGTTTAAACCTTTGGCCAAGATGTTAATCGTAGATTCATCTAAACTCGCGTTGGATAAATTAATTACGGTGTTACTGGTTTGTACCAATTCCGTAGGTAACGTTTTATTCGCATACTGTCGGTTTAATAACTTGGAGAACTTTCGCTCGTGAGTAGCACTACATAGTTCGAATGTCCGACTTGCTTGTAAGAACGTTATCCGATCACACAAATCGTAATCAACGCGAGATAGGAACCCACTACACTTCGTATGCACGGCATATAACTCACACTGTACACTGTTGAGCTCACTATGTTTGTTGCGTATTAATTGTCTCAGGAGACGTACACTCGCGTTATACAGAATTTTACGAGAAAATGCGATATCACTACGTGGTTTTATACGCACACACGTAGGTAATAAGTCCCATTCGCGACATTTTGTTAGAAATATCAACGATGTTTCCACTCGCGCTCGTTTCCTCTGTAATAATTCTAGGTGACGCACTAATTTTGCAATTTTCAACCCGTAGCGGTTTGCAATAGAAACTTTTAAACACTCGCGTTGCATGTTTAAGAATATATATCTATACGGGAATTAACGCGAACATGCATTAGGTATTTACTTACCTTATTTTTGCTTGACGTTTCGAGACGGTTGCACGTCCCGTGGTCGCAAGCTGACTGGTGTAGCGATGTCACGTCTCCGAGTGCGAGGTAGAAGATTCTATTTCTACCCCCGCGTTGTTGATTTTCGAGGTGCCGGCGCAAAACACACTAACCGTATCTGTATTTTGAACATTCGCCGACTGCGCATTAAAGTAGGGTGTTGTTAACCGGATCACTGGATTCCACGCCGATGACAATTTGAAGCCCTCTTCCCGATTGAAATTTTTATGTCTTCTGATTTCGATCGCTTCACGCACAAACTTTTGGGTAAAAGTGGTGTTCCGTGGAGAGGACTTGTGGACGATGAAATTCAATCCAGTGATTGGTGCCCGATTGAAGTAAATGTTCCGCAATCGCCGATTTGTTCGTTTGACGGTTCTTTACAGCTGCGATGTGCTCCTTTATACGTTCAGCGATGGTCCGCTTCGTTTGCCCTATGTAAGAACTTCCGCAGCTGCAGTTGATTTTATAGACACCTGGGGTTTGTAGCGGTAGAACATCCTTTGGTGTGCCCACCATGTTGTATACTTTGGCCCCTGGTGTAAATACGGTCGGAATGGAGTATTTTTTTAACTTTGCTCCTATTTTATCCGTAACACCTCTAATGTAGGGCATGTAGGTAGGTTGTCTATTTACCGCCGGATGTTTATCTCGCTTGATAGGCCGCGTCATTCGACGTTGTATCTGGTATCCGTTCTTCCTAAGTACCTCCTGAACATGGTCTAGCTCTAGCTTCAAATGCTCAGGGTCACAGAGGTCGTGTGCTCTGTTTTTTAGTGACGTCACAACGGATTGCAGTTGTCGAGGATGGTGGTGCGACGTGGCGTGCAGGTATCTATCTGTGTGTGTAGGCTTCCGGTATACGCAGTGTGTTAAGGACCCATCTGGTCTCACAGTCACTTTGACATCCAAGAATGACAACGATCTGTCAGTTTCCATTTCGTAGGTGAATCTCATCTTCGGATGAATGGAGTTAAGGTGTTGCACATATTGATCTACTTCCTGCTTACCTCCTT